>JAQJVK010000016.1:2098782-2780266 GCA_035578135.1 Flexamia atlantica | reverse complement strand
AGATCTGGCTCGTTCTGGCCCAGATCTGGCTAGTTCTGTCCCAGAACTGGCTAGTTCTGTCCCAGATCTGGCTCGTTCTGGCCCAGATCTGACTAGTTTCTGGCCCAGATCTGGCTCGTTCTGGCCCAGATCTGGCTAGTTCTGTCCCAGATCTGGCTCGTTCTGGCCCAGATCTGGTTCGTTCTGGCCCAGATCTGGCTCGTTCTGGGCCAGATCTGGCTTCTTCCAAAATTGGCCAGACCTGGCCAGTACTGGTCCAGACCTGGCCAGTTGTGGTCCAGATCTGGCCAGTTCTGGCCAATTTTGGAAGAAGCCAGATCTGGGCCAGAAAACTCAAATTTTTTTCACTTGGGATAAGACGGGTCATATGCTACTTCGGGCATGAGTTGCATAAATGGGAGCATGAGGGCATGAGAGCATGGGCTTAGGGCATGAGTTGCCATGAGTGACACTAACCGCATCTAACACTGGAGAGCACAACTTCGCGATCACCATTACACAAGTACACTCTAGCCGCGACAGGGCAAAACCTAGCTAGCGCGAAAATGAACTCGGCCTAAACGTTACACAGTTGTCATAAAAAAGTTAAATACCCCCGTTGCAGCAGACCTGCATACTCAGCGAATTTCAAGTGCAAAACAACATATTTCGATCCAACATTGCGAGATTTGACATGCTTTTGTAAGCTCCATAAGAATAACATGGGGAATGAGTATGGAGGTTTGCTGCTACAGGTATATTAAAACTGGGTGGTTTTAATTCAATATTTAGTAGATCTGAACTAGAAAGAAGCCATTTACCAAGTTTTATCAAGATATGTTGAGAATAAGCGAGATATAGAATTTTACTATTTCCCATAAGGATAACATTGGGACAACGTACTGCGTTTACCACTTTCAATATCTCGGCAACCAATGGACATAGAGCCATGATTCAAGATACTAAATTGTTTGTTTTTTGGGCTGAATCAATGGTGCCAATAAAAATTTTAAAAATTTTATTTTTCTATGTAAAAAATCTCAAAAACCCCATTTTTGGGGGGTTTACCCCCCTTTACCCCCCCTTCCGGTGGTCCGATCGGGCTGGTTTACGAACTCGTCCGAAAAATTACTACTTTACACGTCTATGCAAATTTCATTCCGATTGGACCATTTTTGCGTTATCGTGCTTAAAGAACACATATATATATAGATATATATATATATATATAGATATATTATATATTATTTATGAAGTGAACGAATGGTGTTTTTGGCATCTGAGGACCTCAAAAAGAAAAGTAATGAAGGTTATAGGCTTAGGTCTTACCATGAGACCTACGGAACAGCTTCATCCCTATAGGGGAAATTCGCTAAAAGGCACCAAATTTAATTGCAATTCATAAAATTTTCCGGGGGAGGGGACCTGGATAAACTGCTGGGGATTTTTCATATCCTCCCGGCCCCCGGCCTCCCGGTGAGCCATAGCTCCGGTACTTTTTTTCGTTAGAAATTAAGCCCTGGGTATAGCTCAGGGTCAGTCCATTGCAAAAGTTGAAATTTACCTTCCCTCCCCAGTACTTTCTCTTGGAGTACTGTGTATGTGGCGGCAGGTCGAGCCAAACTCCTTTGAGGGGCTCATAATTTCGTAGAAAACACTAATGAAACATGGACGTCTAATTAAAGATGAATTGAGTATTCACAAGAAATTAAGTTTAAAAAAGCCTTTGTAAAAAGTTACAGTATAACAGGATGTTCAACCATATGAGTAATAAAATAGTTCTAGAATACTGTACCATAATTATTTTTATTTTGAAATCAATACATAACAATTGCTCGATTTCGAGCAACGGGTTTACTAGTCTTATATATTAAAAAACTTTTGTAAAGCTTATGACAGCGAGCCTGGCCGTTCTCCTGGGACCGATTTACATGCGGGGATGTACCAAAACGAAGGTTATCGGCCCTATATGTGCAGGTTTTATTTGAATTTTGAAAATATTTATGTTAACTGGTTCAAAAATGGAAAATAAACTTTTCTTATGGAGATTTAACATGGGGGAAGAAATTTGAAGCTTTTACAGCGAGCCTGGCCGTTCTACTATACCGATTTACATGCGGGTTGTACCAAAACAAAGTTTATCGGCCCTATATGTGCAGGTTTTATTTTAATTTTGAAAATGTTTATGTTAACTGGGTCAAAAATGGAAAATAAACTTTTCTTATGGAGATTTAACATGGGGAAGAAATTTGAAGCTTATGACAGCGAGCCTGGCCGTACTACTGGACCGATTTACACGCGGGTTGTACCAAAACAAAGGTTATCGGCCCTATATGTGCAGGTTTTATTTGAATTTTGAAAATATTGAATTTAAATGGGTAAAAAATGAAAAATAAACTTTTCTTATGGAGATTTAACATGGGGGAAAAATTAACTTTTCCAATCCTTTGAACAGTACGTCTGAGACTTCCAGTGGACCTATTTTCATGCAGTTTGTACCAAATAAAAGCTCAACTTCTCTATATTTGCAGGTTTTATTTACTTTTACGTTATCTTACTTTTTTAAATTAAAAAAATCGACTTTTCCAAACCTTTGCAATGATATAATTTGACAGTCATTCATTCATCTGATTGTGAAGACACGAGGTATTTTGTCTAACGACAGGTAAAGAGCAAACGCTCGAGAAGCATTTGGTTTATCATGGTCAGTACATAAAAATGTATGCATTATCATGTCAGGGGTGCCCACAGGGGGGGGTCATGACGCAAACTGCGTCATTGAAATTTCTGGGGGGGATGAAAAATAGTACTTTTTCGCCAGCCTGGGGGGGCATCATAAAACAATTAAAAAACGTGAAATTAAGAAATTCAATTTCAGTATTAAATTAAAACCCATATTTCTAGAACTTTGGATGTATGCGTATAAACGTAGTGTGGGCTCTGGGTAGTGGGCAGTGACAATGTAAGTTTGTAAGCACTTGTGGTTGCTATGGTAACGAGACTCGCGCGGTGGCGCGATGTACTCGTAGTTCGGAGAATTTCGGCGCATGCGTTCACTCCCACCCCTTCGATCTTGTGTCAGTTGCAGTTGTCACTGTCTGTCAGTGGTTACTGGTTAGTTTTTGCTATCCGATACACCTGACACCTGAGTATTTTGTGACTTTCGAGTATCTTATATGTTTTAAAATATTTAGTTTGTGGTTTAGGTCTACAGTATTTTATTGTAAGATGTAATCACGGTGAAGTGCATCGGGCTTTATCACAACACATTTGTATTTTGCTTATAGTTTAGATATTTAAAATGCCTAAAAAACAAAAACTATTAATATGTAAGTGTTTGGAACCTATGTGTAACGCTTAAGTTCGCCACGATAAGTGGACAGAGCTCTGCAGAAAGAAACATGTGTATAAAACTAAGAATGGCTTAAATATAAATTTTTAAATAATCAAGGAAAAGGAAATGGGCGAGTCCGCTTGGAAACTCTTGATAGGAAAAACTGGTAAAGAATAATATATACATATACAGGGTGTCCCATAAGTAAAGTGCCAAACCATAGAGTAATAATGAACTTTGTAAAGAGATGGCACTCCCATGTTAACTCGGTGGTAAGGGAACAGCAGCGCTATCTGAATAAAGTGCTACGAACTAAAAAGATCGATGCGATATATCGATGGTCGTCGATGCGACATATCGATCGTCGTCGTCTGCTTTGTTTATATTTTCGTTTTCTTGTTTTGTTTGCTAGACTTTCAATTTTAATGACTTTACCGGTTTGTTTCGATTAAGTGCGTTTGCCGCTAGTGCAAGTTGTTTTACACTAGAACAACTTTCTGCAAACGTACTTTAGGTATTTTCCCACACTCAAATTAATTCCAACTCGTTATGGTTGTGTACACGTCGTGTCGTGACAGAAAATCAGGGGAAACGGATCGGGAAGTTAGCAGATCGTTATCGTCGTTCTGATTGGCTGAATCAGTGAAGAAGAAGAAAGTCATGTTTTTAAAACGCCATCTGAATAAAGTGCATTGAACTAACCCGCTCCAATAAGCTTACCACTTGGCTCCATTTAAGTGTCAGACCGGTGGCCAAACTTCGGGAATATGTTATATGGGTCAAAATAAATATAATAAAAATAAAGAATACATTTTTTCCAAGAACCCTTTGTTTGTCAGATATCCGCCGTTTTGTACGTTTTACAAAATATTTTTATCTCCCAAGTTTTTGAATCGATTTTTTTGAAACTCGGTATGCACCTGTATCTGGTCAAGGTTAGTTTATGAAAAAATAATCAGCATGATTAAATAATAAATTTCAAAATGGCGGCCGTTTAAAATCTTTAAGTTGAAATAACGAAAGAACGGTACGTTTTACAAAAACATAGAGGGTAACGATTTTTAGAAAATTTTATTTCCCATCTAATGACACCAAATTTATGAAAATCGGTTAATGAACAACTGAGGTATGATCGTATTTAGCTAGTGAGGCAGCATTTTTTGAAGCAAAATAGTCCATTGTTGCGCTGAGCCATGCACTAATTCGACCATAACTCAGTTGTTTGTTAATCAATTTTCATAATTTTGGTATCGTTGGAATGGAAATAAAATTTTCTAAATATTATTGTTCTTTATATCGTTTTGTAAAATGTACCATTGTTTCGGTATTTCAATTTAAAGATTTTAAGCGGCCGCCATTTTGAAATTTACGATTCGATCATGCTGATTATTTTTTCATAAACTAACCTTGACTAGATACAGGGGCACACCGAGTTTCAAAAAAATCGATTCAAAAACTTGGGAGATAAAAAATATTTTGTTAAAAATACAAAATGGCGGATATCTGGTAAACAAGGCGTTTTTGGAAAAAAATCATTCTTCATTTTATCTTTATTTAGACCCATATAACCTATTCCCGAAGTTTGGCACCTTACTTATGGGACACCCTGTATAATGAACATTGTTTGTTAAAAATAAACCATTGTTTATTTATACAATGAATTTATCTTCCGAATCCTAATATTTCGGATGTGGGGAGGGGGTTGGTCGCAGTTAAGGGGGGGGGGGGTAGTCATTGGCCCAGTGGGGGGGTGAGTCATTGCCCCAGGGGGGGGTGGGCACCTCTGTATCATGTAGTATCATTTAAATGGAAAAAAACAGTTTTATATTATTGGAATATTATTTTTTTATAGGTGTAAATGAAAAATAATATTTGTTTGATAAATTGCTAACTATTATAACTACTTAATTATGTGAAACAGCTGATTTCAATAACGTTGATGGTTTAAATGCTAATTACAATGGCAAATTGTAAAAGGTCGGTTTTAATGGTGCACACTCATATTAAATGTAATTTTGAGACCTACGATGAATGCTACATTTGAAAAAAAATATGTTGATTGGGTTCAAAAGAAAATAAACTTTTCTTATGGAGATTTAACATAGGGAAAAATTAAACATTTGGCAGCGAGCCTGATCATACTATTGGACCGATTTGCACACGGCTGGTACCAAGTGAAAGGTAATTGTAACTATATTTGCCCATTTTGCTTCGGTTTCAGATGTTACTCCACTAAAGTTTTCAAAAACGGAAATTAAAATCACTTCAGACAATAACATGGGGTAAAGTTTTTAGCCTATTTTAAGTTGATCTGGAGTTCTATCGGAACGAATTACATACAGGTTGTGTTAAATGAAAGGAAATTAACTCTATTAAGGCCATTCAGGCCATTTGCCTGAAAAGTAAAATATTCCTTCATTTTATATTTTAGAAATGGAATATAAAATATTTTCTATTCATTAGTATTGTTTTTACTGATCAACTGAGATCATCTGATTATAAAGCTTTGTTTTAAAGCACATGTTTTACTGTCATAACATGGTTTGTTTATGTTGCGATTATTAATTTATTAAGTAGGTTAGTGGTAATTGAATGTGTAAAATTGTGTTTAAAAAAACATGACAAATAACATTAGGCCTACTAGGTGTTATACCATTGTTTATAAATACCGAATGTCCAGCCTTAACCAAAGCTAACTTTTTCATTTCATGTCTGACAGTAAACTTCTTATGAGATAACCCCTTATTTTTATAATTTTATGTAGGTATTTAATTTTTTAATTTTCCTGTCATTTTACTTTCTCCCCCTTTACCATAGTATATGGAGAAAGTATTTTTTGTCAAAATTTTTGAATTTGAGTTGTTAGTGGATATATTTGTTTTAATGCTCCCGAATAAAAAAAGTGGTTTTCAGAGTGGTGTCTGTCCATCCGTGTGTGTGTGTGTGTGTGTGTGTGTGTGTGTGTGTGTGTGTGTGTGTGTGTGCGCGCGTGTGAGTATGAGAGTGTGGATGTTAGTAAACAGAGCTTGAGATGACGCCAATGGCCCGATTTTCATGAAGTTCGGCATGTAGGTATAAAACGATAATATCTCCAGGTGTTCTTTTAATTTTTTGAATTTTTGATTCTTAAGAGTATTTACTCCATGAGAACCCATAAGAAACTACGAAACTCCACATTTTTCAAAAACAGCTGGAACGATTTTGATAAAAATTTCATGGGTTTTAGTGCTTAAGATGAAAAACAAAATGACACCACCCGTATGTCTGTAAAAATTAAGGTCAAGAAGTTATGAGGATTTAAGTGTTAACAAACATTTTTTTTCTGTGTAGAATTTGAAAACACCATAAAATACATGGTACCATAAGAAAATTTTATGTTTTCCGCCATATTGGATAATTACATGGAATTTCAAAAATTGAAATACACAGCTTAAAGAAGCAAAAAATAATAGGTTTCTCTATAAGAGGTTTAATGTCATACATAAAATAAAAAGTTAGCTATTGGAAAACTTAGCCTGGAAAACCGGTACAGTGAACAATAGTTATATGCAGAGAATGACCGACGGTCATAAAAGAGTTTTGATGGCCGTGAAATCACCGAATCTCTAAGAAATTATCAAAAAATCTACTGAAGACACACAGCAGTTTGTCAATTGAGAGATTTTCCTGCCTCAATTAAAGAAAATTGTGTTTTCCCATTTTTTGCATATTTTTCCAAATTTGGGAGAAGCTTGAGCCCCCCTCCCTGGGTTCGCGCCTGCTAACTTCCTTGGTTCATGTTGTAATTTATTTCATTTAAGTAGTACAGTGGTGATTAAAAATGTAGAATTGTGTTTCACAGAACAAATGAAATCAAATTTGTTGATATTTTTAGATATTATATTATGCCAGTGTCTTTATAGTGAAAATTAATAGTATAAATTTTAATGTTTTTGCGGCGCTTTGCGCTGCACGGGGTTAGTCTAGTAATTATATATTTAATAAATATTTATTTATATATATAATTTATATCTAAAATATATTTAAATTATATTATTGCTTGTTGTTAATAATATATTATTTTTATATTTGTAATATATTTAGGTAAATATATTGTTGTTTGGAATAAAAATATATAATAAATATATTTCATTTATATTTCAAAATATTTTTCAATTTAAATGCCAAAACTCTTAAAAATCAATAAATTTATATATAAATATATAATATTAGCCTTACATTTGATTTTTATGAACAAAAAAAAGGGTGACCCCGCTGGGATTCGAACCCCGGACCTTCGCTCTACCAACCCTAAGCCTACATCCTATCCTAACCTAACCTATGCCTTAACCCACTCGGCCAATTCGACTCATGGGTGACATGGCATAACTTAGGATGTAAAACTGATTGGGAACGCTGTTTCCTTTTGGAGTTGGAGTTTCAATGCTTTTGCGTTGTGTTGTAGCACTAGTCTATTTTAAATGGACAACATTCAGTAATAAAATAGTTGCTGTTGTATCTAACACACGTTGCGTACTTAAAGTTTATCATAGGAGTTGGTGAAGACTGTAAATGTACTTCTTTGTATCTTAAATGAAAATTTATTCTAAAGTTTGTCCAAAATAGATGTTACCGTATCGCAGTTCCATCATTTAAGTTATACACTCCCCTGCTTTCGTCAAGTCATCTTTTTTCTTTTCTGCTGTTGCTTGTGATCGCTTATAAATCAAATGAATTATCATTATTTTTTAGTTCCATAGGCTATTTTTACTTCCGCATTTTTAAAAGTCTCATACAGTAGATGCCTTGTTAATCGTACATAATCTGAATTAGTATTGGACATTACATTATGAGTTGGGTGATAGTATATTAAGGTATATTTCAATAGTGTTTCGTTGAATATAAAACATCCTATATAGTATAGGATTGCATAAAAATTGACTAAGAAATATCAATTATTTTACATGTAATTTTTCTTTGTAATTTTTATATGAGTACATTCTGGTTAGTACTTTTAAGTTTTCATCTATATTGGTAATTATGTTTACTTCATATTATGTAGAGTAGGATTCACCTAAGTTGGCCAAAACGAAAGTAAACAAACTATTATCTTCTTACGAACTTAACCATAAAATCCAGCTGTGCTGAAAACATTGTCAACGATCATCTGTTTAGTATAGCACTTGCAATAAAGGGAAAGTTCTGATGCAATTTGCAACTGGAAGTTCACTTGCGCAGCTTAAAATATTACTAAGGGGCTTTTCCAAATAAATTATGTATTAACAGGGAGATGATGTATCATGGATGCGGCATGGTTAATAGTCTAAGATTTTGTAATGAAATAATATTTACAAAGAAATAGAGGCGAGTTTTTGAATAGCCAGGATTACTTGCTGCAAGTCAGTATCTGAAAAGAGAGATTGTTTCATATTGCGGTCAAAACTTATTAAAATTGGCCCAGGAAAAATAAACAAGCAGTTAAACAAACTAAAATATTTGTAAATCAACAAATAGAATCAAATTAAACTTTGGCAGCTATGTAAAAAGGTTGAATGGAAATTAAAACTTCTAAAAATAGGCGATATTGTAAACATTCTATAACCTATAACAACTTGTAAACAAACGCAACGTGGCGATTTGACAGTTCTGAGAAAATGTAAACAGACACCATGTGTAACCAACAATGTTTTCAATGTGACTTGTATAAAAATTTTTGATGAGATGATTAGTACATGCTTTGGCCAACTTACGTGAATCCTGCTCTAATTATTTTTACTTCATGTATCATGCATTTGGTGTAATTATGTTAGGGTATCTATAAAAGAACTTCAGGGTTTTGAGGCAAAATATTGTTATGAAGCAATAAGCTTATGTAACTGTTTTATACAAGATTGAGGTGGTCAACATCACGAATTTTCGAAGGATTCTTTGTTCCGTAACAACAGATTTAGTTCATACCAGCCAAATAACGCATTGAGCCTTTTTTGCGGCGCTGCCTTTAGCGCAGGATTTCAGACATCACTTGACAGCCGCGCTAAGTTGTTTCAAGGCCAATGTTCCGCAGCGCTGCCACCTCTTGACAAAAACATACTGAGTTAAACCTTATGAGCTACTCGTTTCAAAGAAATTAACTGCATTTCGCTACCTTCTCCAGTTATTAAGATATTAATTTTTAAAATCCTGGAGTTCTTTTATAGATACCCTGTATAAGATGTTCCGCATATTTTGATTTTATGCTTGTCAATTTGTTTAATATATTATAAATATATTTGTTTTTATATTTGCAATATATTGTTAATAATATATTTCCAAATATAAAATTAAAATTATATTTGAAATATATTCATAATTATATGTTATAAAATATATATGTTGTTAAAATATTTAAAATATATATCACTAACGGTATTTCGTAATATATATGTCTTACTTTAGTTTTAATATATTTGTAACGTATTGCAAAATATATTTCAAAGATATATTTCATTAAATATATTTTTAATATATACAAGAATATATTTCAAATATATTTCACTAACAGTATTTCGTAATATATTTGTCTTACTTCAGTTTTATTATATTTGTAATGTATTCCAAAAATATATTTCATTAAATATATTTTAAATATATACAAGAATATATTTCAAATATATTTAACTAATAGTATTTCATAATATATACTCTTACTTGAATTGAAATATATATATTATATATTTCAAAATATAATCCTAAAATATATTTCATTAAATATATTTGAAATATATCCTGGTGTATATTTCAATTATATTTTAAATATAAACTAAAATAATATATATTTGATAATATATTTTATATATATTAGGGTCTTTTAAAATATATTTTAAATATATTTAAATATATAATTTTTCCATATGGGCCGTGTTTGGTAAAAAGACTTCTTTTGAAGTCACTGATGTTAATTATGTTACCATGAAACTGTTTAAACTCATAATTAACTTCGTATATTTGTTTATTTATGGTGCTGTCCCAGGTCATGTCATGGCGATGCGGTTGTGTAACAAACACAATGTTAGTGTGCTCATTAGCTGCAGCAAAATTTTGAAGTGGCTCAAGAAATAGCTTTGCTGCATTAGGACTGTTATATAGCTTGCACCGCAAATATCATTAGCACCTGCTATAATCACCACCGTGTCATCCTTAGTGAAACTTTTGATAACTTCACTAGTTTTGCCCAGAACGATGCTTGATGAGGCTCCAGGCATGGTGTTTGCATATGTTTCTACAGATTTAGGCAGTAAAGATTCTACATAGGTGGCAATATCTTTTCCGCGGCTATCAGCAAACACATGTTAGTACCTTACTATTAATTAGTCATATTATTTACGACCGGTCGAGCTTTTTTGGTCGAGCTTTTAAGTATTCTGCTCAGCTCGACTTTTTCGAAAAAGCTCGACACTCGAGCCGAGCTTTTGATAAGAGAGTTCTTATCAGAAAGATAATTATTGCGATCTATTTTTGGACACGTTAAACCGGAAGAGCGTTTCCCTCCCACGAAAAACAAGCACAAAATATTCCCTAGTGATAAGGAAAGGACATTGACAGGTAACAAGAAATCTTATCTCCATTTAGACGGAAATCGGAGCTATATTTAGTTGACCTTGGAGAATGCGAAATACAGCATTTAAGTCTATTGTTTTATAAAAATAAGACAAAAAATATGAGCCGTCATTCATAGTTGTATGTCAAGTAGTTGGTGTTTTTGCATTTTGAAGTAAGGATTCCTAATCTCCTAATTAACTTACGCTCTCTGGCATACGCACACACGTACTGAGTCAGACAATAGCAAAAAACAGGGAAGGGGCTTGAAGTAAACAACCTCCACCCCCCTCCCTGCCCACTGATAAGGAGAGTGAGAGAGGTAGCTGTTTCTCTCTTTCTCTCTATTTCGTCCTTATTTATGATCTTTCTTCTTCTTAATTGTACATTATTTACTTTACGTTTAGAAATTTACGTTTTTTACGGAATTTACGTTTAGAAATGCAACTAATTTTAGGATTACAATAAATTATTGTTATTAAATATTATTTCATTCATATATTATATTCTGAAATAATAAGTTTAGCCATGAATATTATGCCACAATTGGGACTGCTATTTAATTTTTTATCATATTTACTTAGTGAACATTAAAAAAATCAATCTTTTGTTTGACTAAGTGTAAATTTGTGATTTTTTTACTAGAAATATATCTATTTTAAAACCTTTCAACTACTCCTTTCTACTCTTGAAATTATTTTTTGTAGTACTGTACCTATATGTAACTAGTCTAAGTATGTCATTTTAACTATTTATTTTAAAGTAAAGTATTGTGGGATTGGGGAGTCAAATAATAAATGTAAATTTTTAATTTGGTATTTATCTTCATAAATTACTTTTTGAGCCAGTTTGATTAATTTTATGTAACATAATACACAATACTGATGAATCTATCAGATAATTAACTTGTTTTGGAGATAAGCTTTCTATTTTTGAGCAGGCGGTCACTTAAGGTATGCAAACATTATTCTATTGTATCTTTTAAAATTAAAATCAAGCTTCATAATTCCTTTTGATAATTTGGTGTTTGTTAAAAAGCTCGGCTCGAAAAAGCTCGAGCTCGAAAACTTTTGAAAATTTAAAGCTCGGCTCGGCTTGAGTTCAAAATTCACTATTCGCACACCCCTACATACTATTTTTTATTCCACTGACCTGATTAGTTAGTTTTTTTATAGATTTTTGTAGGTGAGGCATTTTTTAGGTTATACCTCCTTACATTTCTTTGTTATTTGAGTATTTTTTTGCAGATTCTCCAGTTGCTTTGCAGGCGATACTACATTGTGTTCTATGTTACTAGAAATTTCATCAGATTCAACAAGGATAAGAGGTGTAAACTGGTTGGAAATTGGTACAGAAAAATTTCTAACAGAAACTGTACTTTGTTTACTTGCTTTGCGCCAAAAACATTTTTCCTTTGAGTCCCAATTATTTGTAGGCTGTAGGTTGACTGAAGGTTGTAGTTTGGGCTGTTGATTGTCACACGGCACACATGGTGGAAGTGAAATTGACTTCGGTGGGGCAGCTGGTTCTAGTTGCAGATGATACATCATACATACCCATTACAGTGTCTGCGCTGAAAAGGGCGTGATTATTCTTGTGAATCATCAAAGCTAACTGAGCTCGTTTTGTTAATATGTCACTAATTTTCAACTGAAGTTACAAAATTCTTTTTTCACTAACATTACTAAATTTTCCTTGGTCAACAATCTGCACAAGTAAGTCAGTAAAAATTAGCAGGTACACACCACAGTCAACTGTATTAGTTTGTTGAGGAGCTGCTACTTTGTTTACAAATACTTCCTCTGATAAACTTAGGTGTTTCGCATCTGAGTTGCAACTTGGCGGGCATGAGTACTTTGGTAACGGTATCAGCTTCTTCCCTATAGGGGAAATTTACATGTCATTTTATATATATATATATATATATATATATATATATATATATGAACACATGGTGTTTTTGGTATCTGGAGACCTCAAAACAAAGAGTTATATGGTGGTCTCAACAGAGGCGGATTTGGAAATTTGCCGCCCCTGGGCTATTCAGATTTTTCCGACACCCCCCACCCCCCCTGAACACACGCCATATGTTGCAACCCATTGTATTCTCATCAAAACGAAATTTAGGGCAGACTCCGCAAGACAAGAGAAAGTTAGCTGAAAAGAGGGATTTGTTTCCTTAACTTTTAGCAAGCCGCGCGGCAAATCTATCTCACTCCCTCAGTCCTTAGCCTGTTTATATTAGGCGGGTTGCTCGCGCGAGCGATCAGGTGTTGTGAGGAAACCGCGACCGACCGCTTAGTGCGAACACTAAATTCGTCGCTGATACAGACATTAACAGTCTGTATCACTTGTGTCGCTTGTTAGCTGCAGAAACAACAAACACATTGTTGTTTCTGCAGCTCTGTTGCAAGCAGCTACCAAACACGTGATCACCCCGCACGAGCAACCCGCCTGATGTAAACGCGCCTTTACCGCACTGTCTCTTTTGATCTTCCTAGTATTGTACCTAGCAGCGCCGCAACATGCTCGAGGCGTTCACGCCAAGCTTGTCAAATTGCACTAAAACTGGACTGAACAGGAGCGGCGGCCGCGGCGCTGAGCATGTAGTTGGTCGGGAGGGGGTAGCAACTCAGCAAGCTCACCTGACGGCGCCGGCGGGTTTGCGGCAATAACTTCAAACGATACCGCCATCCGCTACGAACACCAAGCCACTACCCCCTGAGCTGACGACTGACAACTTGGGGGCAAACTCGATCGCGTCTCGAAGTCCCACGATCTGTTATCGGGAGTACTTGTGACAAAAAATACATATTTTACAAACACTAATGACAGTGCAATAATTATTTTTGTTTGCACATTTTAAATTTTTTCTTCTCTCTAAAATTTGCCGCCCCCCAAATTCTGCCACCCTGGGCTATAGCCCTTTAAGCCCGTATGTAAATCCAGCCCTGGGTCTCAAGCTTAGGTCTTACCATGAGACCTGCGGTAACAGCTTCTTCCCTTTAGGAGAAATTCAAAACTAACTAACCCCAACTTAAAGAAATAATTTCCCTAGGAGTATTTATTTTATTTTGGTTTTAAAATAACGTACCGTACAAGAATACAGACTTCTTGAGGATATTAGAAGTTTTGAATTCAATAATTAATCTATCTCACAACATCATTACCAATCATACAATTTATTTAAGGTTTAAGGTGGCAGAAATTCTAAAAGAAAACACAACTTGGATTATGAAGTGTTGTATATTTGAAATAAATTATCTGTCTGTACAAAACAAGTATTAGTAAATTAGTTTCGAATACATCTATCTTATCTACAAAAATAATTTTAAATTCTTAACAATTTACGCATAATATAAAAGTGTTTTAAGAGATAAAATTTTTTATTTAAACTTTTTCTACATATACTTAAATCTTGAAATTTGTTTGATGTGTTAATGGTATTAACTCAAACGATTAAAAACTTTATCCAACTGGTGATTGCCAGTTGTGCCTATTGACATCCTTCGGGGGTTTCTTCTGCAAGTGTAGCGATTGGGTTGGAAAAATTTATTTAAGAATAAAGTAAAATTTAAAATCGTTCTATCCTGTCATATATATGATTATAATCATAGCAGGTGGAAAAATTTTAATTTAATTTATTACCTTCAAGCACTGAATGTATGTCTATGTCGAAATCTAACTACATCACTATTGGCCTATGGGTCTTATTTTAAGTAAGCCAATCAGATTGGAAGTTGTTTTTTGACTCACTTGATTTTGTTGATTGCTGTGTAAACAAAAATCACAGCTAATATCAGGAGTACCAAACCAAAGTAGTCTACTAGAACTTGCCGGCCAAGGTCAAGCTTTTAAACACAGGCCAGGTGATTTTTAAGCATTACGTCAAATGAACCTGGCCTGCTTTAAAACTTTCGTGGAGTTGCATAGCTCATAATTTCATAGCCTATAATGTGGTATTTCATTTCACAGCTTATAATGTCAAAGAGTTGCTTAGCTCATAATGGCATTATGTGGTATAACACATTATCTCACTTTCATTATGAGCTATGAAACAGTTTGCCAAAAGCATTATAAGCTATGCAACTGTTGCGCATTTAAAATAATATTTAAAAATAGACTGTTTCATAGCCCATAATATGAAAAATTGTTTAATAGCTCATAATGGCAAACAGTTTCATAACTTATAATGAAAATTCGTAAAGAGTTTCATAACTCCTAAAATCACGATAGTATCATAGCTTATAATGAATTTCACAAACTGTTTTATAACACAAAACGCTTTTGGCAAAAAGTTTCATAGCTCATAAGTTGCATAGCTTATAAGTTGTATAACTCATAATGTGGAGAGGATGTATACTCGGCGTAATGGCACGTAGCGGAGCTGTTCTATTAGGCAGTAATACCAATCCAGTTTTGTGGTTTACCCTATTCCCTGTCATAATTTCCCACCATTACCCACTAAACTACTGCAGGGCTGCGACCGGAAAACTGTTTGCTGAACGTTTTGTCGAGTCATAAACACAGTGATTAACGCCGTGTCGAGGCCAACGTGAACTCTAATCATCAGAGATCTAAAATCCCCATATTACGTTTGAATTACCCGTGATTGGCATCATTGAGCATAGTGATGCAGTTTCGGACTCCTACGGCTGTTCCGCTGCGTGAACTCCCCCCCCCCCATTATGAGCTGTGAAACTGTTTGCCATTATGAGCTATGAAACGAATTACAAATTATAAGCTATGCAACAGTCTGTTTTAGCAATTATTTAACAAATACCAAACAGTTTCATAGCACATAACACTTTTGACAAACTATTTCATAGCTCATAACGAAATTGACATTAGGTGTTATACCACATAATGCCATTATGAGCTATGCAACTTTTTGACATTATAAGCTATGAAACGTAATATCCCATTATATGCTATACAACTTATGGGCTATGAAACTTTTTGACAAATGCATTATGTGTTATGAAAAAGTTTGTCAAATTCGTTATAAGCTATGCAACTGTTGGGATTTTAGGAGTTATGAAACATTTTAAACATTTTATTATGAGCTATGAAACTGTTTGCCATTATGAGCTATGAAACTTATGGGCTATGAAATTATGAGCTATGATACCCCACCGCCTAGATTCAGGCCCATTGGAACCGACGGGTCAAGGTAAAGTTTTAGGTGGGGTATCACAGCTCATAATTTCATGACATTTCACATTTCATTACCACATAATTTCATTTTCATAATCTACAACCGAAGAAGTGGAGAAAAGAACAGAGGTATTGTATAATATGATATTAAAACTGAAGATGATGAGACCAAACCTGGAGATATAAAGCTTAAAACTATTAACAAACAAAGAAATATATCTTTGGTAAAATCAATATACAATAAAATACATGTTTATTTAATTGAGACCTGGGAGAAATCGTAGATTGTAAGCTGCACTGTTTGCCACTTTAATATAAAGTAGAACCTCTCATATCCGACCATGACGGGACGGGGCCGTGGTCGGAACGGCCAAAAGGTCAGATATCGGGAGGTTTAGCAAAAATCAACTTTCCCACATCAAACGCCGGGATATTTATAGTTATTTGGAAATATTTACAGTTGATTATAAATATTTATAGTTATTTATAATTGTGACCCGCCATGGGAAAAGGGACCTTAACTTCCATTTTTTCGAAATTGAGTTATTAGTATATCCTTAATCTACATTAAACACTAAACAAACTGGTGAAATAATTTTCAAGATATCTTAAAAAATGCCTGAGTTATAAATTTTTGAATTTGAAGTATTCAAAACATAAATTTTAGGAAATCGAGGTCTTCACATTTTCTGTTACTACTTATATTATTTGTTATGTTTTATATATCATATTGGCAGAAATGTAAAGCTGAAAATGAATCCACCATTGAATTTTGTCAATTGCTTGTATTTTTTTTCAAATTTTACTGAAATAGATGGGAGTAGTGAAAAAAACACAACGGTTTGAAGACAAAATGTCTTGTTGTATGATAAAAACTAATGTTAGTTTTAATACTATACTCAAATAAAAATTTATTTTTAAAAATCTTAACAAAATATGACACATTATATAAGGAGTACTGAGTTTTAACTTTTTTATTTGTTGTTTGTTCTACTATATTTTTGTTTGTTTTGAAACTTCACCGGGACCAGGAGCTACGTCGTCAACTACTTCTTTTGGAAGATTCTGTACATTTTCAAGATCTGATTCCTGGATCAAGGCTTAGCAAGTCCTGCATTTATTTCTCACAGAACTCTCGGATTTTCTTAACTTTGAAGCATTAAAATAGCATCGGGGATGTCAAGGTCCCCTTTCTCTAGATTGCAAGGATTTCGTAAAAAATTAATTTAAACATTTTAAAAGTTTAATTCAGGTGTAAGATGGACCGAATATTGTTTGGAAACATATAAACAGTAAGAAACAATAAAAATCAGAAAATGTGTTTTTTTATCCTATCCTCTAAAACTTGCTGTCCTGTAAAAAATTGTCTAGGCAGATAAGGTCCCTTTTCCCTTGGCGGGTCACAATTACAGTCCACTCCCGATTATCCGAGGTTGTCGGGACCGAGGCTGCCACGGATACCGAGAATCTCAGATAATACGGAGGTTGCTTATATTTTGAGGTTTGAGAGTTACAAGACCACAATAGAAAGTTTATTGTTGGTAAAATACTTGTTTTAGAGTATCCAGGCTGGTAAAACAGAATTGCTGGTCAAAAAATTATTTGAATACAATACCAATATTTAAAAAAAACAATGAGTAAGAAAATCAAATTCGTCAAGGAAAATCGTCATTCGTCATATTAACGTCTGTATTTGTACGCACGTTTGTTTATGGTGGGAGTTCACAACTAGAAAGCTCTGTATCGAAGGGTGAATCTGGGCCAATACGAATGTGGTGATTGAACTGGTACGATGTACCTGTACTCGTTTCTTGTCATTCTCATAAGGCCTCATACGGCAAATAGTTTGCCCAATATTTCGGCAAGTCAGACTCACCATTGTTCGATAATAGTGAACTCCTGCCTTGCATCCAGCAGAAGACAATTCGGTCAGTTCCTCCATTAATGATTTTCATTCAAAACACAAATTTAGGTTATTCGTAGTATTTGTATCATAAAATATTAGACCCTACTTCGAATGTTTATTTAAATTATAAACTTGAATACGAATTAACTAACAAATTACAGATAATTTACATTTACATTACCGAAACCCAATGACAATCATGTTATTATTATGTTTCGACCGAACGTAAAAATAATATATTCTTTAGCTTAGAACGACCTCGGATAATCCGGAGTCTTGGATAACCGGGGCTTTGATAATCGGGAGTGTACTGTATTTATGAGTATTTATACTTATGTCGACACATAATGTAGACGAGTCACTCTTTCAAGTCTGAATAGGCTCGTCAACAGAGCTCCCCGCTAGACACTCCGACACTAGGTCGGATATTGGGAGGAGTCTGTTGTGGGAAGGTCGGATATGAGAGGTTCTACTGTACTTGACAAATGTAAAACTTGCATTTTTTGTTTCATATTTATGAAATAAAAAATCCAAAAAAGTCCTCCTTTTTAATTCACAAAGGATTGGTTTTTAACGAAAATATTACATTGCTTAAGAAAGTGTGGTAAAAAACAATAATAAGTATGTGGCAGGACCCCCCCCCCTTCATTATCAGCAATAAACTGAACCTGAGAATGCAGGTCTGCTGCTACTGGAGTATTTTATTGTTTAAAACACTTGGTTTTTGCGGCTCTTACTTGAAAAAAATGATTACAGTGGAACCTGGATAATTCAAACCTCAAGGGACCAGCTAAAAACTTCGAATTATCCATAAATTCGAATTAAAGAAGTTCTAAAGAATGGGGCCAAAACATTAAAAATCCACATTGTGAATTTAACCTCTTTATTAAAATACACTTATTAAAAGAATAAATTCATCATCAAACGCTAATTATTAATAAGGGTTAAAAAACTGTAATCATAAAACAAAAATAACTACCTTAAAGTATAAACTACGTACGACGCGACGTACGATAACACAAAGAAACATTTCTGCTAGAAAAAATACAGTACGTTCTGCTACTTCTGGGCAGGGTGGGAGGTGGAAGGAATGAGTCATTTGACCATAACCTCACACGCTATAGGTCTGGCGTTAATTTTGTATTGAATGTCGTAATAAAACGTGTTTTCCAATGAATTTGTAACTATTTCCAGTCGTGGAATGAAATTGATGTACCTTAATTTGGCACTTTAAAATTCGAATTATCCAAAATAAAATTCGAATTATCCACGATTGTTTAGCATTGTTTAGATACAAAATGCTAGGGACCAAGAAAAATATTCAAATTAAAGAAGATTTCGAATTATACAAGTTCGAATTATCCAGGTTCCACTGTATAATAAATCATAAATAACTTAAAAAACCCTAAGTGGGCATATCAAACATTAAATATTAGTAAAAGTCTCACAAACTAAATATTACTGAACCTTAATTAAGTATGGATTACATATTTGAAATTTCAGTTTACAGTTTGGAAAATATTAACAAAAAAATAGTTTTTGTATTAAATTTGTTAATTAATTAAAAACGGTTGTATTTTTAATCTTTTTAAACAACTATTTCTTAAATTGTCCGTGACAATTCCAAAATAAATAAATTTCAAATTATTTTATAAATGGAATCAATGGTTGAACCATTTTGCAGCCGACAATCGCTGCCGATATTATGTGTTTGTCGCTTTTTCATGGTGATCGTAAAATTAATCCGCCGTTTCCATGTTCAATTAGTTTTGCTACGCATGTATATAATGTTGCGTGTGTTAGCACAGTTGATAACAGTTTAATAACAATACATTTGAACATATTATTTGCAACCATAATTTTTCTGAAGATACTCAAAGTTTATATTACTATGATCACAAACCATCATATTTTAATTTCTTACAGTTAAGCCCCCCCCAAATTTTATTTCATGGCGCTCAGATTCCATATCCCCCCAATTCTGAGCACCTGTGGGGATCCTAATCCAACAATTCAATTTATAAGACTAAAATTGGTAGCCTCCCTGGTCCAAAGAGCAATTAAAATTATATTTTATGTCTATATTGTAACTAACTCTAAAAGGAAATTTAAAAAATACTGTCATGGATTTATTTGGTCATTTTGGCATTATTTCAGTTTTAATAAGCAGACCCAATAATGAGAGAATTGTTAAATCTAGTACGGTAGTCCAGGAATTTTAAGCATAAAAAAGCCAATCGACCTAACAAATCCTGACAAAGTTGAAACTTCATTACAATCCTAAAATTCCCTGAAAATCCCTGCTGTGCTCCAGACGCCATCTTGAAAAAAACATTTCCTGTCCGTTTTTTTTTCCTGTACGTTTGTTCAATCAACATAAAAACCATAAGATATACAAAAAAATTAAGGGGCATTTTCTTAGAGGATAAAATTTTCAGTTAAATAAGTGTAATCATGTACAATAAATTAAAAAAATAAATGCAGACATTATTAATATTGAAAATGTTGTACTTTTAATACACCTGTCAGAGGCATGAACCATAAATTTGGGAGGGCACAACCTACCGGGGGATCTGGAGGTATGGAACACACCCATACTAGCAGGGGGGCTGAGGGGAAACATTTTTGGTTTTCCGTACTTAAAAGTGGGGTTTTAAGCCTTTAAACCTATGAAATATACAACATTAAAAAGCTAAGTCTATTTACAATTTTCAATCTAAAATTGTAGGAAAACCAGGGCCGTACTCAGACCGGTATTCCCGGGACAATTTTACCGGGGCCCGGGGTCAAAGGGGGGCCCACCCCGGGTCCAAGGAGGGCCCGGGGGGGGGTCAGAACCCCCCCCCCCCAGCGAAATAGTGAAAATCCCCCCCGCGGAGAAATGTATAGAGGGCCGGGAACAGGTAAAAAGGGCCCGAAATGACAACAAAGGGGCCAAAAGCGACTCGTGCGAGCAAAAAAAAAGGTCACCACTTTTGACGGGCCGGAAATCAGCTACGGGTTTAATTGAAACGGGTGCAGTACCAGGACATGAGGGGCCCGGCATAATATCTTTACTGGGGCCCGCCAAACCTGGGTACAGCCCTGAGGAAAACTCAATATTATATACTATTTATATTTTAAATATATGACTGTTGAAGAAAATCTTGTTATGTTTACCTAAAAACCACTACAGTTATTGTGGAAAACAAAAAACCGGCGGAGAAAAAATAACTGTTATTTACAACTCCCCTACTTTTCCGGCTTTTTTTTCGCCGTAAATGTCATCCTCAAGGCATTCTCAACTGCAGCTTGAGGTGTAAACTCAATAAACTATCTAGCAGACAGTCAGAAAACTATTAGAACAAGATAAAAACAACAACCAACTAAATTATTCATCCAATATAGCAAACGACGTCAGGACTTAAAAATAAATGCTCCATTCAATATACTTTGGGATCTTGCAAACTAAGCTCGTCAATTTTAGTTTTTTATGAGAGGATCATGCCTAATGCTGGCGAAAGATAATTAAGTGAGATTTCCGTCCCTCTCGCGCTTCATACTACAGTTGGCGCACGGTCATCCCGACCAGCGCGAGAATTTTGACGCATCGGGGTGTGAAGGAGGAGGGAAAGTCACTCCCCTACTCAAACCCCGCCCCTTTACTACTGCTACGAGCTGTAAATAAGTGAACTAATATTCAAAACAAAAGAAAAATTCTTGGTTGTAAAAATATATTTAAGGTTATGGTTTGAGGTTTTGTTTATGTAAATTTTATCTTTGTCATTTCTCCTGTAAAATTGGAAATATGCCTGCATTGTACTCTCCGAATTTGTATGTACTTGTTATTAAATAAGAGTTTAAACTTAAAATAGTTGTTTCCATAAGCTTTAATTAAAAAATCTTTTTCCCAAAAGTAAACAAATATTGTTTATTTTCTTTGATTGATGACAGCTGTCAACTCGGTCGAGGTTTAAGAGTCGCTATCTAACGGATAATAAAAACACTTCAAGAACAAAAAAAAATGGTCGTCCAATAGGAAACCAAATAGGAAAAAAAACCACTTTGCTGCAGCCAATGACATATGCTTATTTAGGAATCGCCTATCTCTCTCTAAACATTCATTGTCCATCTCTCTCGAACACGTTCTTTAAAATGGTCGGGATGACCGTGCGCCAACTGTAGTAGTCATACCATACTTTAGGGAGCTCATGTTTCTGGGACCAAAACTATGCAGCCCACATCCATGCAACGAAATCAATGGCTGTTGCCTGGCACCTTTGAATCTCAGTCCCACACTCGTGAGCTCACTGCAGAAGCCGGCTTGACAAAAACGGGTGGAGTGTTGCGGTAGGGGAGCAAGGTATGTAAATAAGAAGACAATAACAATACTATTAACTGTCAGGTTGCCTAAATCCCACTGAGGCCTGTGGAATCAAGCGGTCATAGGTTTCTGGTCTATAAAAGACGTAACGATTTGTTTACTTTTTGACTTAGATAACCTCGACATAAGTACTGTTATTCTTCTCTTCTCTCTTCTTCCCCAAAGACCTTGGTAAGAATGATTAAATATACAAATAAAGTGAATGTTAACAATTAATATGGTTAAAATAAACAACTTACTTAAAAACAATTTGTTTAAATTTCTAGTGAGTAGAAAAAAAAATTTCAGAAAATAGGAGAAAATAATTTACTGGATTTGTATTGTCGGTAGTCGGCTACAAAAATTATTTTTTTATTGTTGAGGGGAACATTCCAGGGCATAAAATAACATGTTAACTAGGCGACACAAATGTCGCCCACTGTGGAAATTTTGTCGCCCACTGGCTATGCGTGCTCCCGGCGTTTTTTTTTTTAAATGATTAACATTTTTAATATATCGGAATTTGCAAACTAAATAACTTTGTGTAAATCTTTTAGAGTATTATCAGTAACTCAAAAACTCCCGGCTTCGTCTATTATGACATATCACCTACTGTAAAGCGGTACCACTTTTGTTGTTTTAAAAATATTTACTGACGATTGGTTTGTGTGCAGGCCTACAGTAAAAGATTTATAAAAAACAACAAAAGATTTTTTACAATCTCAAAAGTGAACAGTGAATACTGATTAATGCTCTCTTAAATGTAAATGTTGTAGCCATTTGGGTTTTTAAATTAGTTTCCAGCACCAGGATCTAATTTACTCAAAATTTACGTACTTATCTTAAACAGCTTATATAATCAATTGCAATTGTTTTTCTTTCCCGTTCATGAACAGAGTTCTATAAAGTGAGAATACAATCATTGGCTTTGGACTTATAATCCAAATTAAATGATACTATGTAATTGAGGAAACATACGTTCAAAATACATTTAAAACATAAAAACATTTAAATCATCAGTAACAATAATAATGACAGAATGTGATTTTTAACAGTCATAAAATAAAAAGCAGAAATTTCTGTTGAGGCTTTAGATTTACGTAGAATATACTCAAATATGTTTGTATTTATAAATTATTTAAGGTTTGAAATACACTTTTGAAATTGAGCTACAATTTTGGCCCAAGAGGTTGTAAAGGCAGCCTTGGCCTATTACAACGTTCAAGAATACGTATAATTTAGTGGGACTATATGGACTGTTTCCAAGCTAACATAATAGGAAAATTCATTAAAAAATACGTAGAAATCTGTGAATTTCATTTCAATTTTTGCAATATTTTTCCGGGGGAGGGCCCCCAGACCCCCCTCTTTGCAGGGGGGTATTCCGTACCCACCAGCCTCCCCGGTAGTTTTTAATTTATTTATTTATCAAGCCCAATTGCCATTTTCATGGTTGGGTTTGTTGTGATGATATAAAAAGTTATAAACTAAAAAAAATGTCTATTTTATGAACTACAATTTAGTGTCCATGTGCGAAATAGTCTTCAATGTTATAATAGCATTTTTCTTCAAGTAAATTTTTTTAAACTTCTTTTGAATTTGGAAATGTCATTAATTTTCTTGATGTTTTCTGGTAAATGATTATAAATTTTTATGGACGTGTATTCTGAACCTTTTTGATTAAACAATGTTTTGCATGTTGGTATGTTTATTTGTCTCCCCAAAGTAAAATACTGGGTACATCTATGTCGCCCAGTAGAATTCCTTTAAAATATGCTCTGGAACATTCCCCCGTACCCCCCCGGCACGATGCCGATGACCCCTCCCATACGGCATACATACAAAATTTGGTGTAAAATACGAGGTGCGTTTGGAAAGTAAGTTCCGTTTGGGATTTAAAAAATTCTCATAGCATTTAGAACATGTTTATTATATACATCTTAAAGAGTGTACCTTAAACTACTTTTCCACATAGTTCCCACAAATATTTAGACACTTGTCATATCTAGGGAGAGGCTTAACAATTTGTGCTGAAAAGAATTCTGCCATCTGTGCACGCAGCCACCCGCTGACGCCATCTTTAAGTTCATCGTCATTCACAAACCGACAAAGGTTACAATGGTGTACAGAAGAGTTCGTGAAATTTGTGGGAAACTCAGAGATATCGGTAATTTTGAATTTCCTTTTTTCCCAAACTGTATCGTTGATTTTGGCAACGAGATAGTCAGTAACGACAGATGGTTGGCCACTCCAATCATCGTGGCTCTTCAACAATGGTTGGCTCTTCATTGTGGACATTAGTGCGACCATCTTAACAGTTCGGGAAAAAAGGAAATTCAAAATTACTGATCTCTTTGAGTGTTTCCCACAAATTTCACTAACTCTTCTGTACACCATTGTAACCTTTTGTCAGTTGGTGAATGACGATGAACTTAAAGATGGCGTCAGCATGTGGCTGCGTGCAAAGGTGGCAGAATTCTTTTCAGCACAAATTGATAAGCCTCTCCCTGGATATGACAAGAGCCTAAATATTGTGGGAACTATGTAGAAAAGTAGTTTAATGTACACTCTTTAAGATGTATATAATAATAATAATTATAATAATAATGTTGCAAATGCATTGAGAACTGTTTTACTTCCTATCGGATCTTACTTTCCGAACGTACCTCATACATTCCTAAGGGGGAGAAGCCCTTTGATTTTAATGAGTAATAAATTATATTTACAGACTCCTTAGTAAAATTCCAGTTATTTCACACCTAAATCTTAAAAATCCGTCCATGTTAAAGGTGTGGGTGACACTACAAAAAAGGTATTTCTTAATGAATTCTTAAAAAATATCACCATAAGGAAATTTTTTTGGAGCTTACCTATGCACGTCTTTATTGAGAACCAATTTTGATGATTAAGGTGTCAAATAACTGTAATCAGGATTCTATAAATATAATTTATTACTAATAACATCAAAGAGCTGTGCCCCCTTGAGAATGTATTTTACATCAAATTTTACGTGTATTCCTAATGGCAGGGGTATTAGAAATATAACAATTTAGAAAATCAATAATTATTTACCTATTATTTTTAAAATTTATAGTACACTTTATACCCATTATATTGTAAGTTTTATCGTCTACAAAAATGCCACATACACTTTTTTCGTATCTATACTATTGTATAGAAAAACACGGACCAGAAATGGTTTATTCAAGATGGTGGCTGGAGCACAGGAGGAATTTCCGGGGAATTTTTGGATTTTAATTAGGGAGTTTTACTTAACATCTGTGCAAAGTTTCAACTTAGTCAGGATTTGTTTGTTTGATTTTCCTAAAATTCCTGGACTATAACCAAACCCAATGACTCTAAATTATCTTACTTTATAATTTAAAACAGAATTCAAACAAACAGCTCCTTGTACAAACAGCAATTTGTATACATTACTGCAGTCATTTGGACTAAAGTTTTTCTTACTAGATATTTTTCCACGTTCCTTAGTTGTAATTTTTTATTTATGATGTGTAAATTATTTAGGCGGGTAGACTATGATAATTTTAAAATGGTAAGGATACAACCAAAAAAGTTAAACTAAAATATTGCAATAAAATAAAATTTTAAGCTCAAACGAATGGCTGATTTTATTTATTTTGATTGGCAATGGATATTACTGAAATAAGAACCATTCTTGTTAATTTATCTAATGAAAAAAGTAATATACCATTGAAAGCGCCAATTTGTGACCGCTGAATTTTTTTTTACAAAAATAACTTAAAATTTTTACAATTTCACATCTTTAACAATATGGCGGTGATAATTGTATGAAAACCCTGAGTTTCACACAAACATGTATGTGATGTATTTTAATCCTTTTTCCAGTTTTATTGGTGATTTTTCAGGGGGAAAAATAATACAAAGCCTAAGAAAGTAAATATCAAACAAGATTAAAACTTAAGAAATATCCATAAATGTGCTGCATTGATCAATCTGCTGGCAGAAAAATCCATCCTCACATCCAAATAAATGCAATATACTTTGTAACCTAATGGTGGATACTTACAAAACTAATCTTTCTCCACAAATATACACTGGAGTTCTAGCATTTGTACATTGCTCAGAGGTGAATATACTCTACACGATTGATCAAGCTAGTCCGGGGCATTGAGGATCGACTGAGAATCCAACATGCCTTCCGACGACTGGAAACTGGTGTTGAGTGACAGCGAGCTGACCCCAAGAAGAGCCGCGGCCACCGGACCTGCGTTGGCCCGTCGTGAGAAGGGGAAAAAGGAGCCTATCTTGCTGAAGCTCTCTGGAGGGGGTGGGAGAGGGGCAGGGGAGGGGTGACTGTCCCCCTCCTTAGTCGAGTGCTGTATCTGAGACACCAGCAGTCGGCACGCCAAGTCGACCTGGGAAAAAACATGCCTCTACTGAATATTAGCCACAAATCTAGTACTTTTGAGTTTATAAAAGCTTTATCTGTTCCAGCAAGCTTAATAAAAAAATACCAAAGATTGAATTAAGATAGAATGCTAGCAGAAAAAACCAAAATTGTACTTTATTCTAAAGAAGCACCTTTTCAGAAAGAAAGGGAGAGCTGGTTTGCTAATTACTGGTTCTTTGCTGCTCCATCTCACTATTTCGCTGCGCAAGATGTGTTTAGACATCCACCTCCCATTTGCAAAGATTTTATTGAGGAGTTGGTGCCATAACTACACTTTAGAGTGACTATAAAGTTAAAACTTTAAGTGTGTACAAAAACATACATGAAATTTATTTTATGAATCCAAACAGTGAGGCTAAATATGTGTTTGGACATCCCAACATATAATGTCATCTTGCAAACCAGAAGTGGCCCACGACAAGTTTATTTCAGCATATCTCACTTTTATAAGGTAGATGAATCGCTTATAAAATTTGTTACCCATCTATCAGTACTTAACAATTTTTTAAGAAGTAAATTTGCTAATGGTTTGACTAACCAATTTTTATAGAATTCATTCCAAAAAGGTATTTCAAAACTGTCATAGATCATTATAGCATGATGATCTATGCTTGATTAAACCTTATACAGGATACCCCACCAAATTTTTTCTGCTTTTTTTCAAATAGCAATCCTTGACAAAAACCAAACATTGTTGGGTAGTAAGTATTTTCAGAGCAAGGCCATTTTCCAGTGCCATCTTAACTGCAAAATCGGATACAATATATATATATTTTTTATGAAAAAATAGTGTTGTGATCCATAATTTTTAAGTAAATTTTAACAAAGGTGTCAATACTTGTCATTATGTAACTATGTTTTGAGATTTAGGCTTATTTTTACAGGGCATGATGTTGAAATGAACTAAAATAAAATTTTAATAAGACATAGGGGAGAGCGGGTCTGTGCTGTAAACTTTAGCAAGAATGCCGTAAATCAGTTAATTTTGAGTTCACATTTATGAGGGTACAGAAAAAAAAGTAGTTTGGTTCATTCGCTACCAATTGCACACAGAGACATTATGTTTAGTATTCCACTCTTTATAGTTTTAAATAATTTTCTTGAAAAAGTCTCCTTTTGCGAAATAGCTCCAGGGGTAGGGGTTATACCATACTACAAGGAAGTTACATCGTACAACTGAAAATACCCCCTTTGCAGCAGACCTGCATGCTCAGCGAATTTCAAATGCTTCCATAAATCATTTAGATGGAGCCTAAAATTAAGTAATATCTACTTAACCCTCGAGCGGGCGCACGCGGAGTTCTCCTTCACACGTGTTTTTTATGTTAAAATAAACAGACATAATGTGTGTCGGCGGTCGTGTCCGGCTCCGTACTTTGCGCCCCTCATTCCAGGAATTTCCTAAAGCTATTTATCCCCCCACCCCCCCCCCCCCTTGGTACCTCGTTATATGCAATTCAGTGATGCCGTCTCAGTTTGTGGAGGGCCCTCTCCCGTTACACAGACACTGATACCTATTTTTAAAATTCATAATAACAATGGATTTGTAATTATTTTTTTTTTTTTGGACTTTTCCTTTTGCTTTCGAAAAAAGAAGTGAAAAGAAAAAACCAAAAATGTTGATAATAATTAATGCATATTTTATACTAGAAAATTATTTACTATGTTTAATTGAAATATTACACCTATTAAGTTGAACAATTAATTGAATCGACGATGAAATGTGATTCGTAATAAAGTTTGTCAACATTTAAATGCTATATTTCGTTATAAAACAAGTAAAATGGGTTAAATTTGTACAATCTAGGGTTGCGGAGTAAAACTCCGCATGCGCCCGCTCGCGTTTTGCCGGTGAAGCGCCCACTCAAGGGTTAAATCCTAAAATGACATACAATTTTCACTGTAAGAATATCATGGAAAATGAGTGTGCAGGTTTGCTGCCATGAAAATGTGAAATTAAGAGATTTTTTAAATTAATCTAGTAGATATCAACTAGATGAAGCCATATACCAAATTTTATGCAGATATGTAGAAAAATAAGTAAGATATAGAATTTTATTTATTTTCCATACTGTTAACATTGGGACAATATACTTTACCACTAATGATATCTCGGTAAGCAGTGGACATAAAGCAATGATTTAAAATACTAAATTATTTGTGTTTTTTATGTTGAATTCAATGGTCTAAACCAGAATTTTACAATTTTCTTTTGTATGTATAAATTCCTAAAACCCATTTTTGGGGGCGTTTATCCCCCCTGCCCACTCTTCCAATGGTCTGATCAGGCTAGTGTTTGAACTCGTCTAAATTACTACAGTACACTCCCGATTATCCAAGGTCTTCGGGACCAACGCTACCTCGGATAGCACGAACCTCGGATAATACGGAGTTTACGTGTGTTTTGAGGTTGGGCTGTAATAAGAACACTTCAAAATGTTTTATTAGATATAGTATTTACCAATAAATACAATAGTGAAAGTACTATCGAGTTGTAAATAAAAGAATTTTGAATAAATAAACTTGTTCCACGGATTACTATAACGCTTAGTTAGAAAATAAAAATGAATATTTAAGCTTAGAGCTGCCTCGGATAACCCGGAGTCTCGGATAACCGGGGCTCAGATAATCGAGAGTGCACTGTACTGCTTTACATGTACATGTCATTTGACATGTACTACACTTTAATGAGTTTGCCATATTTTATTCAGATCGGACAATTTTTACATGCGTAATCGTGCTTAAAGTCTACACATATATACAGGGTTCGGCAAAAGTCTGGAATATATTAAATAACTTATTTGGCAAAATGTAATGAAACTTTGCAGTTGTGCATCTGTCATAGATTGGGATGCTAAGACGTATTTTACTATTTTGTCACAGGATTAGGGGACAGCCCTTGATTGGAGTCTTGAATTCATAAAAATTTAAGCATAGCTCGAGCTATATCTTATACCTATACCTGGCTCAACTAGTAACAAAAATTTATCGAGTTTTTTGCGAATTTCCCCTATAGGGAAGAAGCTGTTACCGTAGTACTCATGGTAAGACCTAAGCCCAAGACCATGATAACTTTTCGTTTTGGGGTCCCCAGAAGCAAAAAAAAACTATTCGTTCATTTTCATACATATAATATATATATACAGGGTGTCCAACTTAAATGTGCCACCACTAGTATTTCAGAAACTATTGGATTTAGAGAAAACTTTAAATGGGGGACTTCACCTACTTTTTTAAGTCATTTAAAAATATGAATTCCATTTCCTTCTAAATGGCTCTCATTTTCCAATATGGCGGACAACTTTGATATTTCTTATGGGACACCCTGTATTTTATGGCATATTTGGATTTTACGCTTAATGTTAAGAACTTTTAGTTCTTTGACATTTTTTCCTAAACCCAATGGTTAAGGAGATATAAGCAATTAAAGTTTTATTTTTCCCCATGTGAAATGCATTGTGTCCATTTTAACTGTGCTATCCCATGCAATCCTTATGGAGTACAAAACTATTCAAAATTGTTCATTTCCATGAGTGAATCTCGATTAAAAACTATTTCTATGAATGAATCTAAACTAAAAAACACATTTTAAAGCACTTTTGTTCTCTGGTGTTTTTCTTAATTAACCCAACCGTTATCAATATACCGGTTACCGACAATAATGCAATGCATTTCTTACAGGGAAAAATCAAATTTTAACGGCTTATATCTCCTTAACCATTGGGTTTAGGAAAAAATGTCAAAGAACCAAACGTTCTTAAAATTAAGCGTAGAATTCAAATAATAATAAAAAATTCAGATAATTATTAAATAAAACATTTCAAAATCACTGATTATGAGTAAGTAGCAAAGCGGGAAATATTAAGGTGTATGGAGATAAGGAAGAGTGGGATATTTATGTTTTTCCCATGAGGTTAACAATGGAAAGTGAGTATGCAGGTTTGCTGCCATAACAATATAAATCTGGAGGGTCGTAGACCATAATTAGGTAGATCCCAACAAGATGAAGCCGTATACGAAGTTTTATTTAAATATATTGAGAAATAACTGAATTATCATATTAAATTATCTCCCCATAAGGATAACATTAGAAAATGAGTATGCAGGTTTGCTGCCATAAAGTAAAAGATGAGGGGATGTTGGGCTATCAACCTCTCAGCTAGTCAAAGCCACATTCCAAGTTTGATTCAAATATGTTAAAAAATAATCAAAGTATACATTTTCATAAGTTTCACCAAATTTTAGTATTTTTTGATACCTCACGAAATTTTAGATTTTGACAAAAATAATCCCCATATAAAGCATACTTAAATTGATATTTTTTTGTTCTCCACTAAATTATAAAACTTTTGGTAAAGTTGCAAGCAAAAAACTCGAACGGTTACAGTATGAAGCGCTGTCAAAAACAAAATATATTTTTTGGTTCTTGAATTTTAAGGAAAATTTTGATTTTTAGACAACGTTTTCTCAGTCACACTCATCTTTTTCCATAAAATAGTTATGAAATCTCTTTCAAATTTAATATTCTATCTAGCTATGAAGGATTTATCAAAATATTTTGTAAACTTTTCAATCTAGGAGTCAAAACGTTCAATAGGTACACTGAAATCTGAAAATTCCTATTTTCCTTAATAGATAGAAAACGATTGAGTTTAGGACCTATGTTTACTGGACATTTTTTTCTCATTTTGATCCAAGGAACCATATCCTGAAGTTTGTCAGGGTTATCGTGAAACACCCTGTATAATAAAAAAGCTAGCTATTGATTCACTTTAGTTGAGACACCCGGTATATACTGTGTCCCAAAAGTCCCGGACCGGTTTAATATCTTTTAAAGTAAGCCAGATATCAAAACAATATTTTGCATACCTTTTAGTACTAAAAAAAACTACTTTTTGATGTATGTGTCATTTCTGCCCCCGCCCCCAAAATTGGATTTTGGGGGGGTAGCCCCAAAATTTTAAATGTAAACCCCCATCGTGCGACTGCTTATTTTAAAGGGCTTGTTAAAAGAAACACAATGCCGCAAACCGGAGGTCGATATCATGCTCCAGTCCAAAATGGCGGCCATTCAAAAATTTAAAAGTGCCGTCCGTCAATTAAAATTGAGTATTTTCTATGTTCGGTAATTCACATTTAAATCGAATAAGAATCACCAGAACTCATTTTAACTACTTAAAAGATACAAAAATAATAATTTCTTGTTGTCATCATCAAGGTTCAACCCTCCAAAATGGTTGGGGGGGGGGTGGGGGTTTGTCCAACCAACTCCAATATCAACTCAAATCATATGACCACTCATTTTAATTTGCTGAGTAAAAAATAAGCCAAAGCTTGTTACCTAAAACGTTACCTAAAAAAAGTTACCTAAAACCATTTTGGAGGGTTGAGCATTGATGATGACAAGAAATTATTATTTTTGTATCTTTTAAGTCGTTAAAATGTGTTCTGGTGATTCTTATTCGATTTAAATGTGAATTGCCGAACACAGAAAATACTCAATTTAGTAAAAAAATTACTAATAAATATCCGCTTTGATGCGACCTTTGGCTCAGCGGCAAAGGTCAATACTTGCGGAGGGTCATCTATGCGTTATCTTTTAGGAAAACCCCCATACATGAAGTACCAAATATTCGCCACAAAAATAACTATTTTTTCAAAATTTTATTGAAACAAGCTTTGGTTTATTTTTTTACTCATTCGGCATATTAAAACGAGGTCATACGATGTGACTTCGATGACCCCAAACCATTTTGGAGGGTTGAGCCTTGATGATGACAACAAGAAATTATTATTTTTGTATCTTTTAGGTAGTTAATATGTGTTATGGTTGTTCTAATTCAATTTAAATGTGAATTGCTGAACACAGAAAATAGTCAATTTTAATTGCCATTTTTAAAATTTTGAATGGCCACCATTTTGGAATGGAGCATGATATCGACCTCCGGTTTGCGGCATTGTGTTTCTTTTAACAAGCACTTTAAAATAAGCAGTCGCACGATGGGGGTTTACTTTTAAAATTTTGGGGCTACCACCCCAAAATCCAATTTTGGGGGCAGGAGCAGAAATGACAAATACATCAAAAGTAGTTTTTTTCAGTACTAAAAGGTATGCAAAATATTGTTTTGATATCTGACTTACTTCAAAAGATATTGAACCTGTCCGGGACTTTTGGGACACACAGTATATCTATGTGTCTTTAAGCACAATAGCGGCCGTAAAAATGGTCCAATCTGAATGAAATTTGGCACAGCCATGTAAAGTAGTAATTATTCGGACGAGTTCGAAAACCAGTCCGATCGGACTACCGGAAGGGGGGTTAAAGGGGGATAAACCCCCCCAAAATGGGTTTTTTGAGTCTTTTACATAGAAAAATAAAAATAATCGAATTTTTGTTGGCACCATTGAATTCAGCTCAAAAAAAAAAAAACAATTTAGTAATTTGAATCACTGCCCTATGTCCATTGGTTACCGAGATATTGAAACTGGTAAACACAGTGCGTTGTCCCAATGTTAACCTTAAGGGGAATAAGAAAAATGCTATATATCGCTTATTTCTCAACATATCTTGATAAAACTTGGTAAATGGCTTCCTCTAGTTCAGATCTACTAAATATTGAATTAAAACCACCCAGTTTTAATATACCCGTAGCAGCAAACCTGCATACTCATTCCCTATGTTATTCTTATGGAGCTTTCAAAAACATGTAAAATACCACTATTTTGGAATGAAATATGTTGTTTTGCATTTGAAATTCCCTGAGTATGCAGGTCTGCTGCAACGGGGGTATTTAAAACTTCAGAAGAAAGCATTAAGAATAATTATGAATTTGAAAAAAAAATGGATTCGCTAAAAGAAATTTTTTCAAAACTAAGTATTCTAACTATTTATGGCTTATACATTCTTGAGACAGTCATGTTTGTAAGGCAAAATGGTAACAGGTTACCTAGTTTAGGATCAAATCACAACTATAATACTAGAAATAGAAATCAGTAAGCAGTAAAAAAACATTCAACAGAATTACATTATAAGAAACCAAGCTCTGCAGGAATAAAATTTATAAATTATGTACCTAAGGACCTCCTTTTGATAAAAGATAATTGCAAATTTAGGAGGCACTTAAAATATTTTTTAACTTGAAAAGCATTATATTGCTTTGACGAGTTTACTGAGGCCAATTTTTAAGTTCTAAGTATTAAGTGTTATGTTTTTTTTGTAATAGTATAATTTTTGTACTATTGTGATTGACACCATTCTACATTTGTATAACTTGTGTTCTAACAATTTGTACAATTTTAATGAATAAAGGTTATTTGAATTTGAATTTGAATACCTCATTTTAAATGACTTCATTAGTACATCATAACAGTGTAAACCGGGTCTCAAAAGAATAATCCAGTCAGAAGTTACAGCCTCAAAGATTTTAATATTTTACTAATAAAATGAGGGGAAAAGTCTGGAATAATGGTAATAACTTATAAATTATCGTACAGAATGTAATCAAACTTTGCATTTATATAAATTTCAGGGAAACCAACAATATTTTGTTGCCGGATTTGCACGGTTGTGTATACTCCCAAAGAACTTTAAAATGAGGTATAACTCATGGTATGCTTACCTTAAAAAATTAAATAACTTCCGCCTAGGAACGCCAAAATATTCAAAATAGCAAAATATTATGGGTTTCATGAAATATACACGTTTTCAAAAATTTTATTTATTCTGTATGATAATTTTGGAGTTATTATGACTATTCCAGACTTTTCCACACATGGTAGTAGTAAAATATTAAAGTCTTTGAGAAGCTTAAACTTCATTTAATTATATATTTTGGAAATTACTGTACGGTGCTACAGCTGAGTACAATTTAAATTGACTTTAAAAATACAAAAAAAGCAATAAGGATAAATTTTATCATCCAAGCCAGGACTTCAAGTCCCAGGAGTATTTCAAGTCCGAAAAAATTATGACAACCTACACATTTTTACACACATTGTTACATCACTGTGTTGTTTGACAATAATTTTTTTAATCAAGTTATGTGCTGATTGATAAAGAAGAACGGAATTGAATTGAATTAAGCATTATAATTTACCTATCTATTAAACTCCTCACTTTGCAGGAAGAGCCGTCAGGCATTTACATGTTAAAAAATTAAAGTAGAGTGCACAAAGTAGGGTGGGCGGCAAAAATTGTAAACTGATCAAATTTTCTGCTAAACCTCAGCTAAAATGGCCAAATTAAACGTTTTTGTTGACCTGTCAAAACTCTATGTTTTTCAGGGCCTATTACATGTTAATTTGTGTTTAGTTTAACATATGATCATATATCTTGATTAACTACACAAACAAATAATAAACACCCGCCCTATTTGGTGCCTGAGATTACAGCTAAATTCACATGTCACATTCCTCTACGACACTTTTTTAAATTTAAAAAAACTGTACCTGTGGTTTTCCACCACCGACAATTTCCATACTGGGGATGAATCTGAAGTAGCACTGGCTCCAGATCTGCAGGCAGGAGACACTGGTCTGCACCTTGAGAGGGGGCGAGGGATGGGGCAGAGGGGTAGGGGGAGAGTACAGAGGGTTGAAGAAGAGGGAGACGTCCCTGTCAGAGAACTGCTCGCCCCAGTCCCACACAGGGCGCATGGTCAGCGGGTTGTTGGGCTCCTGCAACATTCACAGAGTAAGTAACATTTGAGGCCCCGAAAGGCAAAGCGGACTAACCCACAAATTTTCAATCTGAGATTTATATGTCAGCTGTTGCAGAAAAAAGCTCTATTTAAAGGTAGAATGGACTAATTTCTATCAGCTGTAGTTTTTTTTATTATTATTAATAGGGGTGTGCGAATAGTGATTTTTGAACTCAAGCCGAGCCAAGCCGAGCTTTTTCAAAAGTTTTCGAGCTCGAGCTTTTTCGAGCCGAGCTTTTTAACAACCACAAAATTATGAAGCTTGATTTTAATTTTAAAAGATACAATAGACTAATGTTTGCATCCCTTAAGTTAACTCAGCTCAAAACTAGAAAGCTTATCTCCAAAACAAGTTAATGATCTGATAGGTTCATAAATATTTTGTATTATGTTACATAAAATTTATCAAACTGGCTCAAAAAATAATTTATGTAGAAAAATAACCAATTTAAAATCTAAATTTATAATTTAACTCCCCAATTATTCCACGATAGTTTCACTTTAAAATAAATAGTTAAACTTACATAATCATTCTAGTTACATACTACAACATTTCTTTCAAGAGTAGATAGGAGTTAATTGGAAAGGTTTTAAAATGGTTGTATCTTAGAAAATATAATATTTACATTTAGTAAAACTCAAACACAATATTGATTTTCTTAATGTTTACAAAATAAAGATGATTACAAATAGCAGTCCCAATTGTAGCATAATATTGATGGTTAAATTATTTCAGAATATGAATGAAATAATATAAAAATAATTTATTGTCATCCTAAAATTGATTGCACTCCTAAGCTTTTGTGGAGAAAATAACTGGGTTAAGATAATCAGGAAGAAGAAAGAATCAGAAATTAGGACGGAATAGAGAGAAAGAAAGAAACAGCTACCTCTCTCACTCTCCTTATCAGTGGCCAGGGAGGGGGGGTGGAGGTTGTTTACAACAACTCTGTCCCGGTTTTTTGTCATTGTCTGACTCAGTGCGAGCTGCGTGAGTTAATTAAGAGATAAGGAATCCTTGCTACAAAATCCGAAAATACAAACTACATGTCATACAATTATAAATTACGGCTTATATTTTTTGTCTAATTTTTATAAATAAAATGAAACCAAAATGAAGCTTGTACGATATACCGTTAAAGAGATAAGCCATGCTAAAACTATAGACTTTCTTGCTGTATTTTGCTCTCCAAGGTCAACTAAATATAGCTCCGATTTCCGTCTTAATGGAGATGATATTTCTTGTTACCTGTCAATGTCTTTTCCTTATCACTAGAGAATATTTTTTGTTTGTATTTTTTGTGGGAGGGAAACGCTCTTCCGTTTGCCGTGTCCAAAAATAGATCGCAATAATTATCTTTCCGATAAGCACTCTCTTATCAAAAGCTCGGCTCGAGTGTGGAGCTCTTTTGAAAGAAGTCGAGCCGAGCCGAATACTGAAAAGCTCGACCTAAAAGCTCGACCGGTCGAATACTCGCACACCCCTAATTATTAAGGTGAAAAGGTTGCTCCAAAATGCACTTGTACACATTCTGTTATAGCCAGACTGGATCAACCCACAAAATTAAGTACAATTTTGGACTAACCTCAATTTGATTAATGTAAAACAAATTTTTCTTTTTCTGTAAAAGTAGGGGTGTGCGAATAGTGATTTTTGAACTCGAGCCGAGCCGAGCCGAGCTTTTTCAAAAGTTTTCGAGCTCGAGCTTTTTCGAGCCGAGCTTTTTAACAACCACAAAATTATGAAGCTTGATTTTTAATTTTAAAAGATACAATAGACTAATGTTTGCATCCCTTAAGTTAACGTCAGTTCAAAACTAGAAAGCTTATCTCCGAAACAAGTTAATGATCTGATAGGTTCATCAATATTTTGTATTATGTTAATTGATCAAACTGGCTCAAAAAATAATTTATGTAGAAAAATAACCAATTTAAAATCTAAATTTATAATTTAACTCCCCAATTATTCCCCAATAGTTTCACTTTAAAATAAATAGTTAAACTTACATAATCATTCTAGTTACATACTACAACATTTCTTTCAAGAGTAGAAAGGAGTTAATTGGAAAGGTTTTAAAATGGTTGTATCTTAAAAAAATACCATATTTACATTTAGTCAAACTCAAACACAAGATTGATTTTCTAAATGTTCACAAAAGAAAGATGATTACAAATAGCAGTCCCAATTGTAGCATAATATTGATGGTTAAATTATTTCAGAATATGAATGAAATAATATAAAAATAAATTATTGTCATCCTAAAATTGATTGCATTCCTAAGCTTTTGTGGAGAAAATAATGTGGGTTAAGATAATCAGGAAGAAGAAAGAATCAGAAATTAGGACGGAGTAGAGAGAAAGAAAGAAACAGCTACCTCTCTCACTCTCCTTATCAGTGGCCAGAGAGGGGGGGGTGGAGGTTGTTTACAACAACTCTGTCCGGGTTTTTTTGTCATTGTCTGACACAGTGCGAGCTGCGTGAGTTAATTAAGAGATAAGGAATCCCTGCTACAAAATCCGAAAATACAAACTACATGTCATACAATTATAAATTACGGCTTATATTTTTTGTCTAATTTTTATAAATAAAATTAAACCAAAATGAAGCTTGTACGATATACCGTTAAAGAGATAAGCCATGATAAAACAATAGACTTTTTTGCTGTATTTTGCTCTCCAAGGTCAACTAAATATAGCTCCAATTTCCGTCTAAATGGAGATGATATTTCTTGTTACCTGTCAATGTCCTTTCCTTATCACTAGAGAATATTTTTTGTTTGTATTTTTTGTGGGAGGGAAACGCTCTTCCTTTTGCCGTGTCCAAAAATAGATCGCAATAATTATCTTTCCGATAAGAACTCTCTTATCAAAAGCTCGGCTCGAGTGTCGAGCTAGTTTGAAAAAAGTCGAGCCGAGCCGAATACTGAAAAGCTCGACCTAAAAGCTCGACCGGTCGAATACTCGCACACCCCTATGTAAAAGCAAAATGGACTAACCTAAGAGCTAAAATGGACTAACCAATATGACAATCCAATGTAAGGCAAATTCATAATTTTTAGGAACCATTTTAGGTACCAAAAAATAAAAATAATTCAAAAACTTGTTTAACAATAAAATTTTATGTCTGCATGTATCATACAGTGGAACTATCATTCAAAAGAGCAATTCCTGTATTGAGATATATGACTTAAACTTTACCTCTTATATCTCAAAAATGACTTTTTTGGGGTTAGTCCACTTTGCCTTTCGGGGCCTCATTTATACTGTGATAAGTCTGAGAGGCATTCCTGTTAAAGAACTGCTCACCCCAGTCCCACACAGGGCACATGGTCAGCAGTTTGTTGGGCTCATGCAAACATTCACAGAGCAAGTAACATTTATACTGTGATAAGTCTGAGAGACATTCCTGTTAAAGAACTGCTCGCCCCAGTCCCACACAGGGCACATGGTCAACGGGTTGTTGGGCTCATGCAAACATTCACAGAGCAAGTAACATTTATACTGTGATAAGTCTGAGAGACATTCCTGTTAAAGAACTGCTCGCCCCAGTCCCACACAGGGCACATGGTCAGCGGGTTGTTGGGCTCATGCAAACATTCACAGAGCAAGTAACATTTATACTGTGATAAGTCTGAGAGACATTCCTGTTAAAGAACTGCTCGCCCCAGTCCCACACAGGGCACATGGTCAGCGGGTTGTTGGGCTCATGCAAACATTCACAGAGCAAGTAACATTTATAATGTGATAAGTCTGAGAGACATTCCTGTTAAAGAACTGCTCGCCCCAGCCCCACACAGGGCACATGGTCAGAGGGTTGTTGGGCTCATGCAAACATTCACAGAGCAAGTAACATTTAAACTATGTAAGTCTGAGAGACATTCCTGTTAGAGAACTGCTCGCCCCAGTCCCACACAGGGTGCATGGTCAGCGGGTTGTTGGGCTGCTGCAAACATTCACAGAGCAATATTTGATTTGATTGTCACTGGAAGAAACATCTTGGTCTTTCGTGGATCACTGCGAATCCCTTTGTTTTATAACGGCTGACAAATATTTTGCTGGTCTCATATGGCCGCCAAAACTTCCCATTGTAATACAGTGCTAAATCTCGGTAGTTTCGAAAAATCGTAAATCTCAATTCTACTGCAGATAGGATATCATTCGTTGTATCACAAAACAACCATAGGATTACATTACCTATGTATAATTACATTTTCTCATCTTTCGCTGTCACAAAATTTTACGGGAATTAGTAGACACAAAAGTGACCCGCCAAGGGAAAAGGGACCTTATCTTCCCAGACAAAATTTTACAGGACAGCGAGTTTTAGAGGATAGGGCTAAAAAATCACATTTTCTAATTTTGACTGTTTCTTACTCTTTCTTGTTTCCAAACGATATTTGGCCCATCTTACACTTGTATTTAACTTTTAACATGGTTATATTCATTTTTGTCTAAACCCTTGCAATCTGGAGAAAGGGGTCCTTGACTTCCCCAATGCTATTTTAACGCTTTGAAGTAAAGATAGAGAGTTCTGTGAGAAATAAATGCAGGACTTGCTACGCCTTGATCCAAAAATCAGAACGTGAAAATGTACGGGATCTTTCAGAAGAAGTAATTGAAAATGTAGTTCCTGATCCAAGTGAAGTTTCAAAACTAAAAAATGTAACCAGGAGCTGTATGACAATAATAATAATAATAATAATAATAATAATAATAATGATTTATTTGCCGTTTTATAAAAAATGCATTGACAAAGTCACATTACAGTCAAGAAAGACATGTCAGGAATACATTGTTCTTAATTATTAGGGTCTACCTTAATTAAGGTACTTATAAATATTAACCTAAGTCTGGGGAGAGCCTGCTAAAATTATTCAGTGGGATCAGAATCTAAAAACTGATGTCTTTAAGGTCAAAAAACTCTGAGAGAGCGTAAAAAGGATTTTTCAAAAGCCAATTATAAAATTTTTTGAGAAAAATATTTGATGGATATTTATTTATTAAATTAATTAATTTATTGTAGACCTTTTTAGATATGATGATGTGGCTGTTAACAGTTTTAGTCAATCTGCAATGTTCTATAGCTATTTTATTTTTGTTTCTTGTATTGTATTGGTGGAAATCACTGTTTAGATTCAATGACTGAATGTTTTTAAGTGCAAAAGAGACCAAATCAAAAATGTACAGGTTTCTTACTGTTTGTAGTCTAAGGTTGATAAATAGAGGCTTGCAGTGCTCCAAGGGATCAGCCTTTGCCATTACTCTAACTGCCCTCTTTTGAAGAATAAGAATATCTGTAATTTTACAATTCCCCCAAACAAGAAGACCATATTTAATTATAGATTGAAAAAAGGCAAAATAAACAGATCTAATATAGTTTACAGATACACAACACAAGATACGCCTGAGTAAGAAAATTACCCTACTCAGCCTCTTTGACAAAGATTCAATGTGGGAATTCCATGTCAGTTCACTATCGAGAAAAATGCCAAGAAATTTAACAGTAGTGCAAAAGTTTATCGATGGCTCATTTAATGGGTTTTGCCTTAAGGTAAATAAAATAGTTTTGTGTTTTAGCCTTGTTTAATAAAAATCCATTTGCTCTGAACCAATTTGAAGCTTCTTCAACTGTTTCTTTAGCAAGATCTACCAGTAATTGAAAATCAGTGTTTGAATTTAGAAAAGTGGTGTCATCTGCATATAAAAAAGACTTTGCTTTAACTGAGCTAGGAAGATCATTTATCTGTATTAAGAACAGAGGAGGGCCCAAGACTGATCCCTGGGGCACGCCAGTTAGAACTTCAATTTCATTGGACCAATTTCCATTCACAAAGACCTTTTGCTTACGATTTGTTAAGTAAGACTTAAAAAAGTTAGATGATATTCCACTGACACCATAATAGTGTAGTTTTAAGATTAGTTCATCGTGATTGACACAATCAAAGGCCTTACTCAGGTCACAAAAAGTGGCCTGAGCAAGCAAAGGCCCTGCTCTCAAAATTATTAAGAATCTCTCTAATTAGTACATCTATAGCATCAATAGTGCTTTTACCTTTTCTAAAACCAAATTGTGACACATTTAAATAATTATTACTTTCAAGATAAAAAACTAGTTGGTCATGAACTAAGATTTCAATAATCTTTGAAAAAAACAGGTATGATTGAAATAGGACGATAACTTTCAGGCACGTTCCGTGGACCCTTCTTATATACGGGGCAAATTCGCGACAGCTTCAATTCATCAGGGAAATATCCTTCAGTTAAGCATTTATTTATACATAAAGTCAAGGGTTCTAAAAATGTGTGGTAGATATGTTTGAAGATGTTGTTAGATAATTGAAAAATATCAATACTGTCTGAATTTTTAAGTTTTTTTGTTGCTGCGATAACTTCATTAACTGTGACATTTAAAAAAATGAAATTACTTTTTGTAATTGGATTTTTTTCTAGTAAGGCCATGCTGTCAACACTAGGCTTTTTGATACTATCTTTTATGTTATTTACTGAGTCAATAAAGTATTGGTTAAAGCAGTCTGGAGTTATGTTAATAGTTTGAGACAAGGATTTGTCAGATTCATCTTTTATAATTTGCCAAGCAGTCTTGCATTTATTTTTACTGTTTTCTATTTTAGTTACGTTGTAGGCTAACTTAGCATCCTTAAGATTCTTTTTATAATATGTTTTAAATTTAGAATACTCCTCTTTTAGCCTGTCACTCTCAGAGTTTTTAACCAGAGTGTGCATAAACAGAAGTCTTTCCTTCATAAGGGCCAGATCCCTTGAATACCAAGTATTGTGAGTTTTCTTCTTTTCAATTGTATTATGATGCCTTTTTATAGTTGAAAAATAAAAATATTCTACTCCTTTATGTATGATCCCAATTAAAGACTGAAAAAAATCCTTAGCGTTAAGTGATTATTTCATGATTAATTAGAGTGTTCCAATTAAATGATAGCAGACTTGTTTCCAAGTCACTAATGGCTGATTTAGGAAGGTATATTTGAACAGAATCACTGACACAGCCTCTCTCTGATAACTCAACATCCTGTGAACCACCCAAATTCCATCTATCTATTAAAGAAGAAGAGTTTGTTTTCTTATGCTTCAGAGGAAAATTTACAAGCAGTCCATCATGGTCTGAAAATGGATATTTAAAAATATTGCTTGTTGTTTTATAACTAAGTTGAGAATTTACAAAAAACATGATCTAAACAGCTTTCACCTCTAGTAGGGGAGTTATTTAAACAATAAAAATCAAACTGCCTAAGAACATTTAAAAACTGTTTTACGGTGGTTTTATTTGTTGTGATATCAAAATTTGCGTTCAAATCACCTCCAATCACAATTGTATACTTTGACCAGGGAGTTAAAAAATTTAAAAATTCTTCCAGAGAAGACAAAAACTCACCAGAGTTTCCAGATGTTGAGTGATAGAGTGATGCTACTATAACTTTAAATTCATCATTAATTATGGCTGACAGCTCAAAATGCAACTCTTTACAGAAAACATTTACGTCTAGTTTCAGTGTTATTATGTCACTTCGAGCAAATATTAAAGAGCCCCCTCTAATGTGATCATCACGGCAATAGCTAGATGCACAGTAAAAACCACTTGGACAAGCAATATCTGTTTCCTCTAATATCAGCCAATGTTCAGACAAACAGATGAATAATAAATTACTAAAACCAATTAAAAAACTCTCTAAGGACAAAATTTTACTGTATTGAATGCCTTGAATGTTGAGATATAAGATTTGACAATTTTTATCTATATTAAGACTTAAACTATCCCTACTGGTTGTATCACCTTATCCCTTCTGGTTGTATCACTGGTTGTATCACCTGGTTGACAAAGGTAAAGTTCTTAAGTTAATTTAGTCATAACACAGCTCAGGGGCTACAAATATGGATTTGAATAAAATTGTACTAGATGGTCAAAAAATAAAAAGTAAAACTCAGACACCTAATATAATGTCATATTTTCTTAGGATTAATTGTAATAAATTCTTATTTAAGTATAAAATCAATAATATTTATCATGCAATGTGACATGTGGTCTTTAAAATTTTGCGTTTTTTTATTACTTCCACCTCTTTAAGCATCGTTTGGGAAAAAATTTTTTGTTTGGCTAAAAAAAAACAATGACCTATTCCTTGGGTACAGAGACTGCAGTTGAGGTAGTCAGTTGCCTGTCTCGTGCGCGATTGCGCATATGCCACAGCAGTGGTTAGAGGCATGTCCGGTATTCCCAGATAAACGATAATTATCGTTTTTGGACAATAATTTAGTCCAGTCAGATAGTTTAGCAATCTTTATTCTTAATTTTCATGAAGGGACTTTACCTGCGTTCCATGAAGGGGAAGTCACCATTGGCCTAATGTGGCTGACCTCACATTTCATCTTAGTAAGAATATAACACCAAAACTAGCCATGACTTACCATAAAATAAAAAATATTTTTAACACAGTTTTTACGTGATCTAATAATTAACATTTAGGATTACCATGCTATAATTTATTCACCATAATGAACTGAATGAAAAGCCTCAACAATTCAACTTACAGATTTGGCAAGTTTCCGATCTCGCTCACAGTCGAATAGAAACGTCTCGAATATGGAGATGTGAGCCGAGTCCCACAGCGTGGTGAGGTAAGTTTCTGTCATCTGGAACTCAACTGGAAATTGCTCCAGCAGTTGCCACACACAGTCCAGAAACAGCAGGAAAACTGGTGCCTGGACACACAAACATGGGTATTATGTTTACCAGTTAGCCCAGTCAAAATAGGTTTTAATAAGAAATACCCCCGCTGAGTATGTCTGCATACTCAGCGAATTTCAAATGCAAAACAACAAATTTCAATCCAACATAGCGAGATTTACATGTTTTGGTAAGCTCCATAAGAATAACATGGAAAAAGAGTATGCAGGTTTGCTGCTACAGGTATATTAAAACTGGGTGGTTTTAATTCAATATTTAGTAGATCTGAACTAGAAGAACCTAATTACCAAGTTTTATCAAGATATGTTTAGAAATAACCGAGATATAGAATTTTATTTATTTCCCATAAGGTTAACATTGGGACAACGTACTATGTTTACCACTTTCAATATCTCGGTAACCAATAGACATAGAGCAGTGATTCATAATACTAAATTGTTTGTTTTTTAGAGCTGAATTCAATGGTGCCATCAAAAATGTGATAAATTTTATTTTCCTATATGAAAAACTCAAAAAACCCATTTTGGTGGGGGGTTTATCCCCCTTTACCCCCCCTTCCAGTAGTCCGATCGGGCTGGTTTACGAACCCGTCCGAGTTAACATGTCTGTACCAAATTGTATTAAGATCGGACCATTTTTACTGCCGCTATCGTGCTCACAGACACACACACATATATATATGTTACCGGCAAAGTATGTAATCCGCATTCTATAGAATGCCTAGGCAATCTATACAATGCCAAAAACTGACCAGGTAAAGTATGAAATAATGCACATTTTATACTTTGCCTAGTCATTCTACAGAATACCCGCTGGCTCATTAGGCAACATATGAAAAACAGTGTTTCCACAGTTTGCAGTTCGGGCGAAGTCTCAGCCTCCACCCCTTCCCCTTCCGTTCATCCCTTCTCACGTCTACGTCGACATGACACATGTGTTAACCTAACCTAACCTAACCTAACCCAACCTAAACTAACCTAACCTAACCTCGTTGTAGGTTAGGTTATGATTACACATTTTCAACTTTAGTTGAAAATTTTATATTGTACTGTAATTGATCAAGTTCTTATAAACGGACATTTTCAAATTTCAGCACTTCTATATTGTACAATAAACAATTTTCTAGCCAAATGTATTCATTTAATACTTTGTCCGCTCACCTGGTGGGCTTTCTATAAAATGCCTAGGCATTATATACAATGCCTAGTCAAAGTGTTTAAATTAATAATAATATTACTCCATTTCACACTTTGCCTAAAAGCATTAGGCAATGTACAGATTGCCTAGTTATTCTATAAAATGTCTGAATTTCTTACTTTGCCAGTAACATATATATATATATATATATAAAATTTCAAACAAATGGTGTTTTTTGCTTCTGGTGGCCCAAAAACTAAAAGTTATCATTGTCTCGGGCTTAGGACTTACCATGAGACCTACGTTAATAGCTTCTTGCCTATAGGGGAAATTCGCTAATTCTTCCCTATAGGGGAAATTCGCTAATTCTTCCCTATAGGGGAAATTCACTAAAAAATTGCAAGCAAAAATATTTTTGCTCGAAAATGTGCAAAAACTCAAAATCAGAACAAGTTTTTTACTTCAGGTCAGGTAAGCTAACTTCGCCATTTTCCAAGATTTATGGTAGACCTGTAATTCTTTGTTATAATCAGATTTTGTCACGGACAAGTTTTTGAGTCGGTATAACACGGATCTAAAGCCTGCTAGTTTCTGTTGGCAGGGATGGTTAGACAAACTGTGAAATGATCATTTCATTAACTGTTGTTTATAAATTATGAGTGTTATTTAAAAATACCCCCGTTGCAGCAGACCTGCATACTCAGCGAATTTCAAGTGCAAAACAACATATTTCGATCCAACATAGCGAGATTTGACATGTTTTTGTAAGCTTTATAAGAATAACATGGGGAATGAGTATGGAGGTTTGCTGCTACAGGTATATTGAAACTGGGTGGTTTTAATTCAATATTTAGTAGATTTGAACTAGAAGAAGCCATTTACCAAGTTTTATCAAGATATGTTGAGAAATAAGCGAGATATAGAATTTTACTTATTTCCCATAAGGTTAACATTGGGACAACGTACTGTGTTTACCACTTTCAATATCTCGGCAACCAATGGACATAGAGCCATGATTCAAAATACTAAATTGTTTGTTTTTTTGGGCTGAATTCAATGGTGCCAATAAAAATTTGATAAATTTTATTTTTCTATGTAAAAATCTCAAAAAACCCATTTTTGGGGGGGTTTACCCCCCTTTACCCCCCCTTCCGGTGGTCCGATCGGGCTGGTTTACGAACTCGTCCGAATAATTACTACTTTACACGTCTATGCCAAATTTCATTCCGATTGGACCATTTTTGCGCAAGTTATCGTGCTTAAAGACACACATATCTCACATATCTATATATATATATATAGATATATATAGATATATAGATATATATATATATATATATATATATTTATGAAAGTGAACGAATGGTGTTTTTGGCATCTGAGGACCTCAAAAAGAAAAGTTATGATGGTTTTAGGCTTAGGTCTTACCATGAGACCTACGGTAACAGCTTCTTCCCTATAGGGGAAATTCGCTAAAACCATGAAACCTTTGAATATTGGATGAACATTACATGTGAATTATTACATAGTGCCTCATGCCCCAGAGGCTCGCCTTCATCTTTGGAATTGATTTCAACAGGATGACAGTATGAAAGTCGTAAATACCTCCTGCGTCTCGATGTTGTAGACATGGCCGAGCCTTGTGCAGAACGGGTGGCCGAGCGAGACCCACTCCTTCTGCACCAGCGACTGGAAGCCCGCAATGGTGCGGTAGTGGGGGTCGACGAGCATCTGGGCCAGGCTGGCCACCACGCAGCACATGTCGTACCCGTCCCCCTCTGTGGCAACAGAACATACGATAGGTAGCGATTGATCTGTGGCAGGTTCCTTAAATGAACGCTCTACCCAGCCAAACGCCCGGGCTTATACACCCTCTCAGGTAAAAAAAGAATTGTACCGAAATTATTCCATTTTAATGTGTACGAGTGTTGACTGAGATGTGAGCCTATCGCTGATTTTACAGGTGGTCTGGCCCATATCTCAAATAATAAGCTGTACTGATACCATGAATGAAATAGAAACCACAACACAAATAACTAAAAATATCACTAAAAATGTAAGTAACATCAATATATACTGGTATGTATAGCCCATGATTTGAATAATGTGTTAAATGGTAAAACATAGATAAGCAACTAACTGTCAAAAGCTAAACTATCAGAGAAAAATATATTTTCTCAGGTAACAGCTGAAAAAAATAAACATGAATTGAGCAAGCAATATTTTTTAAATGAACGGTCAGGTGAGAGATTTTGTACTATTAAGATTCAAAACTTAACATTATTTCACTTATAAAACACATTGAGAAGAATTAAGAAATTTACCAATTGAGAAATAAAGGTACATTTTTATACACCATAGTTCAGTTACATTGAACAGTTCATTTTACTGGTAGTTAAGAGTCTGCAGTACCTGTCTCCTTTCAGGGGTTTGTCCCATAAGAACAATGTTAATTTCAAACAGTTGATACACCTTTATTTTCCGCTCAAAAATTACAAAATTGGTGTTATTTTATAGGTAATACAAACATCTAGATAACTGATAGTTTATAAACATAAAACAGTTTTTTAAACAATTAACAAAATATACATGTGTAAAATTAACCATTTTACAGTAGACCCTCTCTTAACCGACTTTGTTTTAACCGACGATTGGATTATCCGCCCTTGCTGGTCAGATATTGAAGATAGTTTTAACCGACCCTGTTTTGTCAACAGTTCGGTTTATCCGCCCTTTTCTAGGAATTGCGGCATTTCCTTTCCCATATCCAATGATGGAAACTGTGCGCTCAATTCCACAGGTTTTTTGTTACAGGTTAAATATTTTGAATACAGTAAGCTATTATGAATTTATTAAAACATACAGTAGGTGCTTTTCAGAGGGCATAATACGATAAAAGTCTGTGAGTTTTAGTTTTCTCATCCGGAAACCATCATATCAGTAGAGTAAAAAACAAGCACGTTGTGTGTTTATGTGGGTGGGGAATTAGGGGTAGACAACACGAAGTCAAATTTTTGAAATGGTTTTTTGTGACTCAAATCTCTTGTAAGAAGCTATAACTGCCTAACCCATAGTAATGCAATGATTCCTTGTTTCTTATCAATAATTTTGACAGTCAATAGGTTACATAAAATTTATTAAAAATACATGAACATGTTATTAAAAATATTAACATAAAAACAATTTTCGCCTTGTCTAATATTTAGTTTATAAAATGTGACATTTATACAGTAAATATTTTGGAAAGCAGGTTGATAATTCTAGTTCATTTTTAAATAATCAACAAACTGCTTTAGAATTATTTTAATGGAACCCTAAATCAATAGAGCTTTTATTTTTAGGTGTTTAGAGGATTACCCGTTTTAATCGACGTTTTAAGTTATCCGACCTAGGTCCGTCAGGGTTGAAAAAGTTTCCTCACAGTTCTCTCCTAAATATTAATAAGAAAAACATATTCAAGAATCATTTTTATACTTTTTAATATTTTAAGATAAACAAGTAATTTGTGTTCATAGTCGTGCATTTTTCAAGGATATTACCTTTGTTCTTATGGGACTAAAACCAAAGATGGAGGGAGGTACTGCAGACTCTTAAAATAAAGATATAGCCAGAAAGAGCACTCCCATATCGTTTTTCTTACTAACGCACCCTGCAACACCACAGTGATGTCGTTGTGAAGACCCAGTGCTGCCTCTCGGGCTTTAGACAGGCACACGGAGACATAATGGAGCCACCGCGAGCCCTCCAGTATGCTGAGGAAGTGACTGTCCTGCACCCAGAACTGGCGGACGCTCTCTACAACCACATACTGAGTAGGCCACGAGGTCATTTCATGTCAAATAATAGGTAGGCTATGACACAATTTATGTATATATAATGTATAACAACCACATTGCAACATATTTGCATATTCAGAGAATATTAAGTGCATAACTGTATAATTTACATTCAGTGCCGGATTTTCGGCCGCTGTGGCCCTAAGCCCAGATTTGTGTGCGGACCCCTAATGCACCCAACACTTTGTCGAAAGTGTTAGCCTTTTTTTCTTAACAAAATTACATTTTGGATACTAGCTATCCTCTCTCATTCATTCAAAATACTGTACCTTATTTTCGGTCGTGAGCGGCCTACCCTTACAGCGTGCGGCCCTAAGCTCGGGCTTTGTGTGCCTGGAGGTAAATCTGGCACTGTTTACATGAAGCCTCACATCAAGTAAAACGAAAATAAGCATGCAAAAATATTCTCCACAAGTGGCTTTTGGGAGCAAAAGTCTCTAAAAATAATAATAGTGAAAAAATTATGACTTTTTTACAGTTTATTTAACCCAGTTAGCTGTATTTTTTTAAATATATGTTTTTTTATATTATACTGTTTTTTTTAAATGCCAATATCTAGCATATGGCTTTCTCTGAATCAAACATCAGCACATTTTTTAATGTAAACAAAGCAGATTTTTTTATCCCAATTTCCAATAGTTCACAAAAATTTACTTTATTTTATATACAAACGTCAACATAAATAAACAACCAGACTAGTGAATTATATGTATGATGTGTCAATAAATATTACAACTCATTTAATATAAATTTATTGCACTAAAGTTCCGGCCAAATCATTAGGCGGGTGGCGAAAAATGGAAACTCCAGCTGTATAAATGACTTGATGTTAAAGACACCTCCGCTCCTCTACACAGTTAAGTATTTGAACATATTTCCAACAGACAGAAGTACATTTACTTGGGTATGTTTGGAGAACTTACTCAGCTGATTTGGAGAACATAAACAAAGAGCATAACTGTCTATAACTTCAGATGGGTAAATGATTGGCTAAAAACATATTTTGAACGCCAGCAGCGCACTCACTCACCCGCCTAATGATTTGGCCGGAACTCTAATCAAATTTTAGCAAGCCTAATCCATTTATTTTATTTGAAACTGGCAACTTATTTGGATTACTTTGAAGCAGGTATTTACACCATTATTAGGAATATAACATAAATTATTCAGGTATTAGTCCCGCATTACACTATCAAATATTTCATAAAAGATCTTTTATAAAAGATTTGATGTGACCAATCAAAATTCAAGCCAGCTGATTTTCAAAACAAAATCTTTAATTCTGATTGGACAAATAAATCTTTTGTAAAAGAATCTTTTATAAAATATTTGATAGTGTAATGCGGGTTTAATACCTGAGTAATTTATGTTATATTCCTAATAATGGTGTAAATACCTGCTTCAAAGTAATCCAAATAAGTTGCCGTGGCGACTAGTTTCTGTTCTGGGAAGAGTCTATAGATAAGCTTACTTCCGCCTGGTCGCGTCACTCCTGTCCGTGAATTCGTTTTTAATGTTTTTAAATATCTTCCATAATGTTATCAATGTGTCTGTGTTTGTGCGTGTTAGAGTATTTTTTAAGAAAATATGACGACCTTCAATTGTAGTAAATGACGACACCTTGTATGGTGCCCAATGATGGTTCACTAGAACCGAAACCAGTCGCCACAGCAACTTATTTGGAATACTTTGAAGCAGGTATTTACACCATTAATAGTATTCTACAGAAATCCGGAGGCTAACAACTGAAAAAAAGAAAGAAATATGTTATATTAGTCCATACCCACAATTTTATTTAGTTTATTTTTAAATGAAAGGTCTTCTAAAAATAGGTGACTTCTGATAGGTTCATGTCTAAAATCTTGATTTCATATAATACAAGTTTGAAAATTATATCTCTTTTAGTGTTAGTGAAGTGTGCTCTACCAAAAAACACGCCTTAATCATGTGTTCTAATGTTGAGAACTGAAAAAGATGAAGAGAGACTCGATCTTTAAAGGGAGGGTGTGTTATAAATCATATGTGTTGAAGAACATGTGATACTTATCTTGATTTAGTTTTCCCTGTTGATAAACAAGATGGTTTTGTTCAAGTTTACCGAATAAAATGTTTTTATTGATAATTTTTATTAGTACAGCTTCACGATAACGCCACAAACAGACTTGTCAATTGTCTAACTATTCCAAAAGTGTGTTAAAACATAGGAAAACTTGGAAGATTGTGATGGAGCATGCACTGACCGGGGGCGCAGAGGTCTCTGAGCTTGACGAAGCTGACTTGTACCTCGCGCGGCGTGGGGACGTCTCGGTTCAGTTCCATCACCTTCGGCTGCGCGAGGCGCGGGTGACTCTTGCGTACCGTCTCCAGCATCGTGTTCTCCTTCACCCTGCACAAAGCACAACTCACTTTACCTGTATACTAAACGAATCCTCGACCAAATCATACTCCATCAAACTGCTTCCCAGACACATTTCACTGTTGTAGAGTTAAAAGATAGTAGTTCTATTCTTTTTCTAAGACAAAACAAAATAGTTTTTTTACTCCGGTTTTATTTTTCCCAACACCCCCCTTGCAGCAGACTTGCATACTCAGCAAATTTCAAATTCTTATGTAAATAATTCACACAAAGCCTTACATTCATTAAAATAAACATACATCAATAAGTTAATATGCAAAAATATTCTATCAAATTTTAATCAAAATAAAGCCACATACCAAGTTTTATGAAGATATTTTAAGCATAGGGCCTTGGGGCGAGGGGAGCGGTCTAGGGCGGCGCCACAGCCGTAGGCGCCCGCGGCTGTTTAAGGGGAAAATAAAAAATATTGCCAATATTGTTACAGGGCGCAAATTGTTCACAGGAAAAAATCATAAAAATTTAATCAAATGGCTATTAAAAAAAAATCGTTCTCTAACTTTGTTTCTATTCATAAATTATGACTAAATGACGGATGAAATTATGATGAACTCTGATCAGTGGCGTATATAAGGGGGGGGCCCAGGGGGCCCGGGCCCCCCCTGAAATTAAAGGGCAAAATAAAAATTAGGTAAATAAACAGTGTGAATTATTTAGGTAAATTATATGCAAGATCTTATCAACGGCAAGCAAAATACAGGGTGTTTCAAAATGAATAGCGGGGTTTTAGTGTGTTATAATATTTATTACATCAAACTTACAGCCACAAGGGATATATCAAATGAAAGAGAAACTCAAACAGTTTTGTTTGTTGGCATCAGTGCGGAATGTTTCCGCCGCAATCCGATAGAAAGCGCTAGTAGCAAAGATGGCGACTAAAGAACAGAAAGCGTTTTGTGTTTTACAGTTTGCAAAGACGGAATCTGTTGTTCTGTGCAACGTGCGTTCTGGATTAAGTTCGGTTGTGATCCTCCAGGTGATAACAATATTCGTAGATGGTATCATCAGTTTGAAGACACTGGCTGCCTTTGTAAAGGCAAGAGTACGGGACGACCAAGAACTAGTGAAGAGAGCGTTGAGCAAGTGCGTAATTCGTTCACACGTAGCCCTATGAAATCCGTTCATAAGGCTAGTCGTGAATTAGCAATTCCTGTGACGACTGTTTGGAGAGTTTTGCGGTCTCTGGCCTCACTGGCATAACGATAGGCGATTGACTTAACCTCACAGTACCCGACCGCTGGATTGGCCGTAAGGGGCCTGATGATAGCGCTTGTTTCCGAAAGCCTCCACGGTCACCCGACCTAACGCCGTGTGATTTCTATCTTTGGGGGTTTATTAAGGATCGAGTGTATGTGCCTCCAATGCCAGCCAACCTTCCCTAATTAAGGAACAGGATTGAAACAGCTGTTGCGGCAATTACTAATGAGACACTAACCAAAGTTTGGGAAGAACTCGCATATCGTCTTGACGTGTGCCGAGTAACGAATCGTGCTCACATTGAACACTTGTAGGCTATTATGTAAAACTGTTTGAGTTCCTCTTTTGTTTGATATATCACTTGTGGCTGTAAGTTTGATGTAATAAATATTATAACACTTTAAAACCCCGCTATTCATTTTGAACACCCTGTATAGAGAATTCATTGACTTGAAGCAATAATGATTTGCAATTACTTTATCCGGTATCTTTCACTTAGGACTCCCAAACAAGCTCTACTAACATCGGCAGATAGTATAGGACCAGAACTACTGTAACGTAATTCACCACTCTGGTTCCTGTATCTCCTTACATTGAGGAATTACAGCCATTTAAAGTCATGCCAACGGGTCGCGGTAAAAGATGTCAGTCACTCCAACTTTGAACTCAATTTTCAAAATAATAATAGTGCGCTACAAGAAGACATTAACATCGGCAGATAGTATAGGACCAGAACTACCGTAATTCACCACTCTGGTTCCTGTATCTGCTTACATTTAGGAACTACAGCCATTAAAAGTCATGTAGAGGGGGGGGGGGGTTCAAACTTTGTGTGACATGCCTAGCTAATAGAAGTTTTTGAAATGATTTGAAATGGCTGTAATTCTTAAATGTAAGGAGATACAGGAACCAGAGTGGTGAATTGCGTTAGTTCTGGTCCTGTACTACCTGCCGATGTTGATGTGTTCTGAATTAAAAAAATTGAGTTCAAAGTTGGGGTTATTGACCTATTGTACCGCGAACCGTCGGCATGACTTTAAATTGCTGTATGTAAGGAGATACAGGAACCAGAGTGGTGAAATACGTTAGTCCTAGTCCTATACTCTCTGCTGATGTTAATGTATTCTTCTAACGCAGTCTCGTTTGAAAAAATTGAGTTTAAAGTTGGGTTATTGACCTCTTTTACCGCGATCCGTCGATATGACTTTAAATGGCTGAAATTCCTAAATGTAAGGAGATACAGGAACCAGAATGGTGAATTACGTTAGTCCTTGTCCTATACTATCTGCTGGTGTTAATGTATTCTTGTAAAAAAAAAATTGGATTCAAAGTTAGGTTATTGACCTCTTGTTCTGCGACCCGTCGGCATGACTTTAAATAAATAAAATAAATAAATAAATAACAGTGTAAATGGCTGTATTCATAGAGGAACCAGAGTGGTGAATGACATTAGTTGGTCCTATACTTTGAAGCTTTTTCTCTTCACACAAGACCTTGATGATAAATTTAAAACATACAAATAATAATTTGTATTGTAAATGTTCAAAGATCTTTAGTTTGTCTCGACATTATAGAAAGAGTAGACGTCAGCTTTAATTTAAATTTTAACAACTAAAATTGTTAAAAACTAACCATTTTGCTTGAAAAAATTCCAATTTTGTTCCATTACCCCCCAAGCCCCCAAGTTTTGGCCCCTCCCAAAAATAATCTCTATATACGCCACTGACTCTGATTATAAATTATAACTTTCGAGGACTTAAGACCGAACATATGAGACGTCTTTTGATGAAGTATAACAAACAGTAAGGATTTTGGCATTTTTAAGTAGAGACTAGTCTTCCTATAATTACATCACAAGCTCGGCGTTTTAAGCAGAAGTTTGAACAATACACCAATTGCCAGAAGGTAAGCAAACCCCCCCCCCCCCCCCCCGCTCCACAGCAGAATGCGTGAGAGAGAGTCAGGCGTGTTGTTCTTGCTTTTACTATGCGATCTCTTTATATCTTGATTTACCCAATCTCTTTAATTTCGGGACTTTAGTTTTCGTAAGCAATTTTTTATAGAAAGATAATAAAAATAATGTCCATTAATATAATAGTAATTCATTTTATTAAATTTTAAAATAAGTTGGTGAGTGGGGGGGAGTGAGTGTGACATGCGGTGTTGGATTGGGGGGTGAGGGGGCGCACTTTTCATGCCCAGCATCCACGATGAGACCCTGTACGCGCCTGTGGGTGGTATCCGTTTTGATGACGCCGGCCATGCGGCGCCGTGGGCGTCATCAATGGCCGACTGCTGCAGCCTTAGCGGCTGCAGTGTGGCCAATTTTTTAGAGAAATGAAATTTACAGTCTGGCCTAGTTCCCAATTTCAATTGCAGTCTGGCCTAGATCAGTATGCGGCCCCCCTAAGGCCCCTACAGGCACGCAAAAAGTGGTGACCTTTTCTTTTAAATTCCCTCAAATCCACTCTCGGTGGCTTATTCTCACCTGAGCACGGCCCCCTAATCGCCGCACGGCCCCAGGCCCGGGCCTAGTGGTAAATCCGGCACTGGACAATCGATTGTTCCCCACCCGTCAAACCCCGGTTCCCAATGACATAGATAGTAATGTGAAGTAAATCGGTGATATATCGATAGCAAATACTGATATGTCGTTTGTATGGGTGTTTGACTATCGATAGTTCCCCATCTAATAACCCCGATTCCCACCAAGTCCCCTAGATAGTGAGACGAAGCTTGCACCTTCTGTGGAACTATAGCCAATAAAGTTTTGGCTTGGATTCTTAATTATATATTACTGAAACAAATCCAAACTTCAACACTGTTGGTATCCGTTGACGGCTTCACTGTCTCACTTGAACGTGGACCTAGGTTTTGGTGGTTTGCCATCTTCAGCACTACTATTGAAATTCGTTCGAATTCTCACTTATATAGAGACAGTTTTGTTCCAGGCGTTTCTAGGGGTTGTTTTCATGGATTTAAGTAAGGCTTTCGACAGTGTACAACATAATACTCTTTTAAAAATTATTGAAAATCTAGGAATCAAAAACCGCAGTTTGAATTGGTTTAAATCGTATTTAACAGATAGATGGCAGTTTGTTGAAATTCTCCACCTCAATAATCATAACCAATTAATAAAATTCAACTCTCCTCTAACATCTATTAAATACGGAGTCCCACAGGGCACCATATTGGGTCCAATATTGTTCTTATGTTACTTAAATGGCTTGCCCAATATAGCTAATTTCAATAAAATAGTCCTTTATGCGAATGATATTAGTCTAAAAATATCTGGAAATACTTTTGACGATATCGAGCAACTAGCTTTTAATCAATTTGGTATGATTCAACAAGACTTGGCAGAAAGAAATCTTCTCCTGAATCAAACAAAAACAAATTATTTAACATTTTCTACCAGATGCACTAAAAATAATTCACATCCAAAAAATATTATTTTAAATTCTGATCATTTGACTGAAGTTGAGGAAACAAAATTTTTAGGTTTATATTTGGACAAACACATGAATTGGGCTTCACACACGGATAGCCTCTGTAATAAAATTGCTAAAGGACTTTTTGCTTTGAGAAAACTATCTAAAATTTGCAATGTCGATTCCCTGAAATCCGTCTATTTTGCTCTGGTCCACTCACATATCTCATATGGCCTTGTTTTGTATGGAAATAGCTCAATTGATAACTTAAATAGGATCCTAATTCTTCAAAAGAAGGCTATTAGAATTATTTTGAACTTGAAACTGTTAGATTCTGTGAAAAACTATTTCCCCCAATTACGCATTATGACAGTTTATAGTCAATTAATTTTTTATCTCATTCTCTTAGTTAAAAATAACTCAGATAAATTTGAAACGTTAGGCACAAACCACTCATACTCTACTAGGAACAGAAATCAATTGTCTTTCCCTCAACATAATTTACATTTCTTTACAAAAAAACCAAGCTATGCAGGCATTCAGTATTATGTTTTGCCAATAGAAATAAAAAAACATCGAAAATTACAATTTATTTAGAGCCAAATTGAAAACTTATATGACTGATAAGCCTTTATATAATACAGAGGAATTTGTAAAGTAATTATCCTACTTTAACATTTTTATGTAAACCTTTATAAATGTATGTACTTGTAGGAACTTGTAGGAATACATCACAAGACTGGAATATAATAAGATGACTAACTTTCTTGTACATAATTATTAACAAAAATTGTATTTTAATTGACACCATTCTGTACACTTGACTGTACTTCATGAATAAAGATATTTTTGATTTGATTTGATTTGATTTGATTTGATTAGTAAACAGGTGGATTCCACGAATTCAGGTCATTGATGAGGTCCGTCGGTGGGGGAAGGCAGGTCAACGGTATGTTGTTTGTTCTATTCTGGAATTTTCTAGTATTTTTATTGCTTAACCTAACCTATTGCTTAACTTTTGGAAAAATGAAAAAAAACAAATCTAAATTTATGAAGAAATTGAAGACATTCCTTCTTGATCTTGCTCCTTACAGTATTGAGGAGTTCCTCAATTTCAAATTTACTTAGTATTTAAGATGTTACTTATTGTTTAGATAATAAGTATTCATTTCATTTGACACTATTCATGTACATGACTTGTATAGAGTGAATAAAGAATTTTTGAATCTTGAATCTTGAATCTTAACCCTTGAGGGGGCGCTTCACCGGCAAAACGCGAGCGGGCGCATGCGGAGTTTTACTCCGCAACATTAGATTGCACAAATTTAACCCATTTTACTTGTTTTCTAACGAAATATTGTATTTAAATGTTGACAAACTTAATTAGGAATCACATTTCATCGTCGATTCAATTAATCGTTCAACTTAATAGGTGTAATATTTCAATTAAACATAGTAAGTAATTTTCTAGTATAAAATATGTAATTATTATTTACATTTTTGGATTTTTTCTCTCGCTTCTTTTTTTCAAAAGCAAAAGGAAAAGTCAAAAAAATTAATAATAATTACAAATCCATTGCTATTATGAAGTTTAAAAGAAGGTATCAGTGTCTGTGTAACGGGAGAGGGCGCTCCGCAAACTGAGACGGCATCTCTGAATTGCATATAACGAGGTACCAAGGGGGGGGGGTGGGGGGTATAAATAGCTTTAGGAAATTCCTGGAATGAGGGGCATAAAGTACGGAGCCAGACAGAACCGCCGACACCCATTATGTCTGTTTATTTTAACATAAAAAACACGTGCGGAGAAAAACTCCGCGTGCGCCCGCTCGAGGGTTAATCTTTTAGATAATTTTTGAATAGTTTTAAGAAATCAGATCCTGAAACTTCTGTCTGGTGATTTATCATGTTACTTTTTAGTTTTTCTTTATATATGTGCAGGTTTTTTAAAATATCTAATTTTTGCCCTTTACTTAACACATCGATTATTTCTAATGTATCTTAAATTTTTCCATACTCATGGTTTTCTTGTAAAATAAGTAGGGCGTAATGGGACTAGGGCTCAATTTGTTTTAGGGAATATAAATGTTCTTTAAATCTTTTTCTAAAATTTCTTCCAGTCTGTCCAATATACTGTGTGTCCCAAAAGTCCCGGAACGGTTTAATAACTGAAGGGGTCCCCCGTAAAACGTTCTAAGCGACAAAATGTCAAAATCGGAGATAATCAGTGAAAAAGGTTCTCCAGGACATGAGCTACACCGTGGTATATTTTGTTTTGAAGATATTTGAGTTGGTAGCCCTGATTTCGTCTGTCAAAGTTTGCTTGCTTCGCGAGACTGCACGGACTTTCTCGGTAATAACGTTCTATTCGCCGATAGATGGAATCCCCGCCGGTCGTTGCACTGTCACCCAAGGACCAAAATCGCGTAAATAAAAATAAAATACGTGAAGAAAATATTGGAAAGTGGAAGGATAAGACCAGGATTGAATATAGAAAAGTTGGATTACCCTATATTACAAAAAATAAGAAGCCAAGGCCTGGAAATTGCCCCCAAAAGAGGTGGGTAGAATAACGTTTTAAGTACCACATGTGGATAACTTTTAGCAAAGTGACGTATCACGTTTTATTCACAACATTACGTTTTTGTACTTTTACATCAATAAAATTGTTTTATATTCAGTTTTATTTTTGTTTCTGTTGGTATTCCTACTCTCCCTCATGTTTTCTTCCAAAGTAAAAGAGCAGTCCGTCAGAAAACGTTCCAAGCGCCAGTCATTTAGAACGTTATAACCCCTAAAAAAAAAGTAAAAGGTTTTAAAATGCTTGATGGCAAGTACAAATTCAATATAATGCTACATTATGATGTTATAAATAGGGTGTTAAAAGATTATATATGATTATAAGTTCTAACCTTGAAAAAACCGTAAATTTTAGAATTCAACTTTCAACCCTTGATTACTCATAACTAGGTTTTTGTCGTTTAGAACGTTTTACGGGGGACCCCTTCAACTTTTAAAGTAAGCCATATCAAAACAATATTTCACATACCTTTTAGTGCTAAAAAAACTACTTTTTGATGTATGTGTCATTTCTGCCCCTGCCCCCAAAATTGGATTTTGGGGGGGTAGCCCCAAAGCAGAACGTTTTCAACCTTTCTGCAACGGGGTTTGAAAAAGCCAAAATTTTTCTGCAGCCTGATGCGGTTCAAGCTGCATGTAATATGGGCCGCGAGCGTGATAATTTAAAATGAATATTCGGAAATAAATAAGAAGATTAATATATTTAAATTGAATTTAATAATACAATAGTACCTAACCTAACATTTCAAACATGTTAGAGTAAGAATGATTCAAGAAACAACAATATTATCTTTAAATTACTTAGAGTCCAAAATACTAACTAAATCCTCTAAGAAAATTGATAATACAATAACAATTTAATATTTAAAGCATGTTAAATAATAATAATTTAAACCTAAAAAGCAAACTTAGTGTGAAGGCCTAAAATCATAAATCTAATTTTTTTTATTTGCCAGACCAATAAATTGCAAAAATTTTAAAAGAACTGTTACAAAATTTGATTAAAAAACAAACAAACAATTCCGTTTAATGTTATTTTAATTTTTCTACGTACACATAAAATAGTTTTGAGGTAAGAAATTAGAATAGAGAAATCCAAGTATGCTCAACAAAATTATTGACTAATTTCACTGAGTTCAGTTTTTTCTACTATTGGCAAATTAATCATAGGCTACTTGGTTTTTATATTAATTATCACAAGAAGGCTACTCCTATTAGTTGAATTGGTCTTGGTTACTAATGTCAAATTATTCATAGGCTGACTTATGTTTGTTTGTATATTAATATTTCAAAAGTCAAATATTCAATGTATACATAAATCAAAATTAAATATTTACCAAAATATTTAATTCAGTAACTTATACCTCTTAACGTGATGTGAACAACCTCACTTTGGGCAGGGGCGGCTCCAGGGGGGGGCCATGGGGGCCATGGCCCCCCCCCCCGAGAGCTCCGAATTTTTTTTAATTTCAAACAAGGTTTTACTAAAATTCATTCTTGTGAATATGAAATCATTTTTGACCCAATATCGGAAAAGCCGTTGTATACAAGATTCTCGAAGACGAAGCTTTTTTATTTCTATATAATTGTTACTTATGAACACTTAATTCAAGCTTAAATTTTTTGTTCAATATTAATAGTAGGAGACATTTTAAGTTGTTAGGTTGGCAGCGCGTCACGATTTGCCGCATAGCCATCTCTATTGCTAGAGATGTTATTATGTTTGCCGCCATAATTTGGGTTTGGAAAATATTATTTATGACGAAAACAAAACAATATACGTTTATTATGAAATTAGTGCTTATTTCCTGTTTGTATGGATTGAAATAATTTTATTATTACCAAGACCATCTAGTAAGTGATTGATCCGTTTGAATACTATCTGGCATTCAATACTTATTTGGACTATACCATATTACTGTAGTCTCAACTAAACGTATACAATCATAACAAAGTTGGAGTTCATTTAGCCTGTCTTAGTCCTATTTAAAAAATGAACAAATTATTTAATCATTAAATTAGGCACCGTCAATAAATACTTAACGCCCTTACGGGAGGAGGGGGGGTTTCGTCAGCATTATGTACCGTTACAAAGGAGAGAGGGGGGCTTCAACGATAAGCACCTATTAAACCTTAATAATTAATTCCATCAATTATTCCAACAAATTAAAATTATCTTCAAAGTACAAAGTTTTGACTTTTTGTGGGGGTTGGGGGTGATAGTACAGTGTTACGTAACTTTTGAGGGGGTTTACTGCCAGCGTTACTAGTCCGTTAAAAGGGGGGAGGGGTTTCTGATAAGGCCGATTTTAGTGTTACGTAATTTATGGATGGCCCCTTAAGTAAAATTTTTAACAAAGTCTTAATAATCTCATAGTCAGAGGTGTTAATAAACACGTATTTGGGGGGGCAGGGGCGTAACCAAGGGGGGAAATCGGGATATATCCCCCCCCCCGAAATTTTTGGGTTATGGGACATTTATGGGAAGATTAATATCTTGTTCACAATTAAGGTGGTGGTATCACTAAACTTGCTATGAAAGAGAGAACACTACGCACTCACTAAACTAAGGGATTTAAATAGTTAAATTATATTATTTTAAAGATAATTGGTTCGGGGATGATATATTGGAGGGTATTTTACCTATTGAGGTTATCGTGAGTAATTGGTGGGAGTGGGCCTATAAGAACATAAGGCAAGCAAAAACTACTGATGAAAAGAGTGGCCATTAATGATATCCGCGATATTACTACCATACCCATCGTCGTCAGATGTGGCAAAAGTCTCATTATATCACGTGAAATATTCATGGTAAAAAAATCACGATGTTAAAATGCGGCATACGAATATTGTCGTCTTCTCAGGGCCGGGTCCTTTAAGCTATTCGTTTGTCGGACGATCTCGTAGCAGCATCGGGGCAGACGAAAATCGTGTGCCTACGTTGCGTGAAAACCAAGACTCACCTCAAACCTAGAAAGATTTATGATAAGTCTGTCAAATTTCGGAGATCAAACTTCTTCCGGTGGTCTCCACTATTTGACGTACCACTATTATGCGATTATTATTAGCCTCCGATGCTTAGGCCTACGTGTACAACATAGTTTTGCGGTCGCGTTCTGGGACTTGAGAAACACTACAGAAGTATGACAACCTGCATTTTCTAATTCTATTCATCAACTTCGCTCGGATAATCTAGGATCCGGATACTTTAGGTCCAGAAGGTCCGAGGCGCTAATAAATAAGAATGTGAAATATAGTTTTTACTTTGAAATAAAATAGAAAAACATTATTTTTCCCAAGGTTAAGAACGTGTAATTTTTTAATTACTTTCTCATCTGTCGTATTTTAATGTAAGGCCTACTAAATAAAAATGCTATTCCTATGACTGTGTAAAAACATTTTGCTGAAATTCTAATGTGATCAACAATTTTCAGAATTTAATCTGTGAGCAGTCTCAAATTAGCTCAAATTTCGGGAGTTATTCTGTTTGTTGTTGTGCCTCTAGATTGCCTAACAATGCGAATTTACAGTTGTAATTTATGAAAATTTCCCGTTCCCCCCCTTTGGGAGTATTCCATACCCTCCGGCATCCCCCTTTGGGGGTATTCCATACCTCCGGCCCCCCGGTGTATCCCCCCGAAAATAAATCCTGCGTACGCCAATGGAGGGGGGGAGGGGTGACTAAAGATGAACCTAATTTTCTCATACTTGGCCCCCCCCCCCCCCCCCCGAGAAACTGTCCTGGAGCCGCCCCTGACTTTGGGATACTAGTGATCGAATACTAGCATCGGCCACTTAAGGGGCTTATAGACGGGGATAGTACTAGCTGCTAGTAGACGCGTAATGTACTAGCCGCTAGTTACTAGCTGCTTACTATCCCTGTCTAAATACCTACTCGCCTTTGCAGGGGCGAATAGGTACTTGCGGCGAATGAAATCAAACATGTTCAATTTTACTCGCCACTAGCAAGCGAGTAGAGATCACGTGACCTATTCGCCGCTGGTACTCTTCCGGTCTAAACAGTTACTCGCATTAACTCGCCAGTTTAAATAGCGAGTAAACCATGTTAGTGCTCGTTGACAACAATGACAACAATGTGACTCGCTAGGTTAATAGCTGCTAAAATTGGGGTAGCGGATTTGTACCCCCCGGATTTGTACCCCCCACAAAAAATGCTACGTCATTTTGACGTCACAGGAGGCGGGGCCTAAATCGCTTGAGAAACAGCCCGCGACTTGAAATGTACCCCCCATTACATTACTAAATCATCAACACGTAATTGGTTTGAAATTAAATTATTTTCCTTAAGACTGACCCCGGAATTGTACCCCCCGGATTTGTACCCCCCGGATTTGTACCCCCCGTGGCCAAATCTTAAAGTCCTACCCCGGATTTGTACCCCCCGTGGTCAGATTCTTAAGTCTGACCCCGGATTTGTACCCCCCGATTTGTACCCCCCCGTGGTCGAATTCTTAAGTCTGACCCCGGAATTGTACCCCCCGGATTTGTACCCCCCGTGGCCAAATCCTCAAGACCTACCCCGGATTTGTACCCCCGTGCTCTAATCCATTTTGACCGACCATGGAAATATACCGGGTCAATAATCATTGATGTTGTTGACTTGTTTAATTAGCTATCGTAAATCAACTGCTGTTCGTAAAATTATTACCTAATATTATTCTACGAATATGTCTTATTCTACGAAAATCGTGCGTTGCATGGGTGACGTATGATTTTTATTCAAGTATTTTTGCAATGAATTAAACATTTAACGAAAGCCAAGTAAAATCCGTCGCTTTTTGGTTTCGTTTTTAGAATATTGTAAATACAATTAACATTTTTAACAGTTGAATTGGAAAAGAAGTTCAACCTCAGGTGTTTAACGATCAATCTTGAATGTAATTGAACTCTACGTAGAAGGGCGGAAGTACAGAACAGTTTTCTTGTCGTATGAGGGTTTCCCGGGAGGCAGGAGGTCAACAAACATTTTCAAATGCCCTCGGCATGCCTCGGCATTCCTAAGTGGACCTGATGGAATGTACCGCTCCTCCCTCTGAAAGTGCAATTTATGGGTTTTGGACGTTATTACTGGAAACAGTTTACTTCCTTTGATTGACACATGTTCTTCGTAATAGTTAATGACTTTCAACGCACATAACAGTTTTCGCGCCGCGTAGGGGTTTCCCGGGAGGCAGGTGTTCAACAAATATTTTCAAATGCCCTCAGAATTCCTAAGTGAACCTGATGGAATGTACCGTTCCTCCCTCTGTATGTGCAAGTAATGGGTTTTGGACGTTTTCAATGGAAAGAGTTTGCTTTATTTGATTGACACGTGTTCTTCGGATTAGTAAATAACTTAACCACAATTTGTTCCTAGGTACAATGGAGTTGGAAATCCTTTGCTCGCGGAAAAGTATTTCTTGCTTTTTAAGTGATCTATAATAGTTCAAATTTAGACGCAAAGTTCTCACGAGACTTATGAGCTAATTTTCAGGAAGAAATAAGTTGGGAAATATATTGATAGTTATGTTCCTGAATCAATAATAAAATTTAAGGGTATTGCTTTCATTCTTTACTTAATAAGCCGTTAAGAGCATGCTGTACTACCCGCCATATTAGGTTTAAGCCCCTTAAGAAAAATGTTATTTCTCTTGAACTATGCTTGGCTTTGAACTAAAATTACTCTTTTACCTGAAATTGTATGATTATTACTCTTGGTTATTGTTTTCTTATTAATATTTAATAGAGAACTGCGAAGACAAAATTTTGAAATATGTTCAATTGATAGATAAAATGTGTATGTGACTCAAAAACGTGTTATCTACAGATTACTTAGAAGAGAAAATCTAATAACGTAGTTGTAGTAAAACGTAATAAAATTTTGAAGTTGTAAAGTTTAACATTGGCCTTACGAGTTGCCATGATGGCAACGAACTAAACAAGGAAAGTTTAAACAAATAAAGTCATCATAACAGCTATTTGCAAATTACAGTCATCTAGGAAAAATTCAGCGTGAGAGATGAAAATTGCTTGGAGTAATAACAATTGCATTTATTATTCATGAATATTTTCGAATTGTTTTTATTTATAGTAATTGGATTAAATTGTAAACATAAAATAATGCCGAGCAAGGCTTAGTTCACCAGGTACTAATTAAATAAGGGCATTAGTGAATTTATTTTTAAATATTTAATTTCTTTGTAAATAATATGTGCTGTGACTGATACTTCTATATAAATAACTAGCTGATCAACACGGTGTTGCCCGTTGAAAAACAGAAAAACTTCCTTGGATTTCAGATTTCATTTTAAGGTTGCCATGACAACTACATGAGCTTCCCTAAACGTTAACATTTAAACTTTGATGTATCATAGGGCGTAGCCCTGAGGGAATTTTAAAAAATCCGTTCTTAGTGGGTGCTTATGCCCTGAGAGGAACGTTCATGCAAGGTTTCAAGGTTCTAGGTCGAGTAGTTTGGGCTGTGTGATGATAGGTCAGTGGTATTTGACAAATATCCTGTAGATTTCAGAAATAAAGCTGATTTTGATTTTATGATATTCATATTGAATGCATTCGTTAATCATTTAAATCAGTAGTCAAGATGCCAACCTCCGGTATATATATTACTTTAGAATATGTTCTAACGGACAACACTGCATTGATCTCTGATCAGTTTTTATCAAATACTCCAAACAGAATACCCAAAAATAAATATGTTAACGTCCAAAACCCATCAATTGTACTTACAGAGGGAGGAACGGTACATTCCATCAGGTCCACTTAGGAATGCCGAGGCATGCCGAGGGCATTTGAAAATGTTTGTTGACCTCCTGCCTCCCGGGAAACCCTCATACGGCAAGAAAACTGTAATGTATTTCCGCCCTTCTACGTAGAGTTCAATTACATTCCAGATTGATCGTTAAACACCCGAGGTTGAACTTCTTTTCCAATTCATCTGTTAAAAACTTTAGTTTTATTTACAATACTCTAAAAACGAAACCAAAAAGCGACGTTTTTTACTTGGCTTGCGTTAAATGTTTAATTAATTGCAAAAATACTTGAATAAAAGTCATACGTCACCCATGCAACGCACGATTTTCGTAGAATAAGACATAATCGTAGAATAATATTAGGTAATAATTTAACGAACAGCCGTTGACTTACGAGAACTAATTAAAAAAGTCAACAACATCAATGAATATTGACCCGGTATATTTCCATGGACGTCAAAATGGATTTGAGCACAGGGGGTACAAATCCAGGGGTACAAATCCGGGGTAGGACTTACGGATATGGCCACGGGGGGTACAAATCCGGGGGGTACAAATCCGGGGTAGGACTTTAAGATTTGGCCACGGGGGGTACAAATCCGGGGGGTACAAATCCGGGGTTGGACTTAAGAAGCCATGTTTAATTGGATTTGTATCAATTATGCAACTGTTCAGCCAACCGTGAGATGTCAGTTGATCAAAATACATAATGATTTATCCGTCCTAAAAGTTCGCGGCCGGATTTGTACCCCCCCTCCTGTGACGTCAAAATGACGTAGGCGTTTTTTGTGGGGGGTACAAATCCGGGGGGTACAATTCCGGCGACCCCTAAAATTAGCGGCGAATACTATATCTTCGTGTGTACGGCTACTATCCGTCACCTTTACTAGCGGCTATTATTAGAAGGTAGTACTATCCTCGGCTATAAGCCCCTTTATGCTTTCGCTTGTGGCCGATTTGTATTTGACCGGCAATGATGGATGATTTCTCAAATAATGAGATTTTTTAAGATTATTTTCTCTGAACAAATCGAGCAAATTAATCGCTCACCGCATGAAGGCGATCATAAAAATGTTTTCCAAGTAAAATATTTATCGTAAACTGATAAGCCCGAACGTAAGGACAGAACCATTGCAAACAAAACAACGTTGAGGTTAGATTGTTAGATCGTTCTTTGGGTTAGATCGTGAGCTGACAGCTGACAGAAGCCGGCAGACGATGCGCAGTAGCACGTCGCGCATCGGCGCATTCGAGTTCGCATTCTGTAAATGGTTAATATGATCCATATCTATATTAGTTTTCAAACAATCGAATGGGGTTCGGATACGCCTATTACTATAACATTGTGTCGCGTTGGCAATTCGGTTATTCCATGGAATACTTAGTTTCTCAGGATCGATGCACCGACTATTGACTTGTCTGCTTTCGTTTTAAAATGCATGACGTTTTATAGCGTTATATTTGCAGAAAGGAGAATTTTTCTGCAGAAAATAATGTTGTCGCTTAATACAGAAACTTTTTCTGTAAAAAATAAATGTATTGACTTATTACTTTAGGATTCGTTAGTTCAGTCGGTCAGGCTGGACTTTCTGCAGGCCTTGTCTTCTTTCTGCGACAATGTCGCACTGTCGCCCGTAGTTCTGCTATGGGGGGGTAGCCCTAAAATTTTAAATGTAAACCCCTATAGTGCGACCGCTTATTTTAAAGGGCTTGTTAAAAGAAACACAATGCCGCAAACCGGAGGTCGATATCATGCTTCAGTCCAAAATGGCGGCCATTCAAAAATTTAAAAATGCCGTGCGTCAATTAAAATTGAGTATTTTCTGTGTTCAGCAATTCGCATTTAAATCGAATAAGAACCACCAGAACACATATTAACAAAAAAAAATAATAATAATAATTTATTGTTGACATTATCAAGGCTCAACCCTCCAAAATGGTTTTCGGGGGTGGGGGTTTGTCCAACCAATTCCAATATCAACTCACATTGTATGACCACTCGTTTAATATGCTGAATGAGTAAAAAAATAAACCAAAGCTTGTTTTAATGAAATTAAAAAAATACAGTATTTATTTTTGTGGCGAATATTTGGTTCTTCACGTATGGGGGTTTTCCTAAAAGATAACGCATAGACGACCCTCCGCAAGTATCGACCTTTGCCGCTGAGCCAAAGATCGCATCAAGGCGGATATTTATTAATAACTTTTTTTTACTGAATTGAGTATTTTCTGTGTTCGGCAATTCACATTTAAATCGAATAACAATCACCAGAACACATTTTAACTACTTAAAAGATACAGTGGAACCTGGATAATTCGAACTTGTATAATTCGAAATCTTCTTTAATTCGAATATTTTTCTTGGTCCCTGGCATTTTGTATCTAAACAATGCTAAAAAATCGTGGATAGTTCGAATTTTATTTTGGATAATTCGAATTTTTTAAGTGCCAAATTAAGGTATCAATTTCATTCCACGACTGGAAATAGTTACAAATTCATTGTAAAACATGTTTTACTACGACGTTCAATAAAAAATTAACGCTAGACCTATGGCGTGTCAGGTAATGGTCAAATGACTCATCCCTTCCACCTCCCAGGCTTCCCACCCTGCCCCAACATCGCTTGTAACTCGAAACCAATAATGTAAACTAAAACAGTACAGAACACGCTGACTGATGGGTTCGGAAAAGGGTTGCACTCGTCGTGGCAGCGCCACTAGTATTTTCGCGCTTGATTCTGTGTAGAACGGCTCCCGGCAGACGAGCCATGCGCCAGACCTGATGTGCAGTTTTCTATGTCGACACAAAGGCTACTCAACACTGCGACCCCCCTCCCTCCTCCCACCAGCCAAACTAACTTCCGAATTCCAGAGCAGCATTCCGTTGTTTTCGATCGTCCTTCAATCAAAGTGTTTTTTTTATTTGTGCAGTGTCTTATTTTTAAGTGTTTAAAAGTTTTTACGTAACATTAAATAAGTGTAGTGACCATGTCGACAAAATCTCGGACCTATAAAACACTCACTTTAGCGGAAAGTCAATGAGTGTGCAATTGTCAATGTTACACGAAGTTAAGTTAGTAGCCTGTATCAAGTTCAGAAGTAGCAGAACGTACTGTATTTTTTCTAGCAGAAACGTTTCTTTGTATTATTGTACGTCGCGTCGTACGTGGTTTATACTTTAGGGTAGTTATTTCTGTTTTATTATTACTGTTTTTGAAACCTTATAATTAGCGTTTGTTGATGAATTTGTTCTTTAAGAGAGTCAATTTGATAAAGAGGTTAAATTCACAATGTGAAGTTTTAATGTTTTGGCCTCATTCTTTAGAACTTCTTTAATTCAAATTTATGGATAATTCGAAGTTTTTAGCTGGTCCCTTGAGGTTCGAATTATCCAGGTTCCACTGTACAAAAATAATAATTTATTGTTGTCATCATCAAGGCTCAACCCTCCAAATGGTTTTGGGGGGTGGGGAAACCCTACAAAATTTGTATTAGGTAACTTTTTTGAAATTTCATTAAAACCAGCTTTGGCTTATTTTTTACTGAGAAAATTAAAATGAGTGGTCATACGATGTGAGTTGATATTGGTTGGACAAACCCCCCCCCCCCCAGAACCATTCTGGAGGGTTGAGCCTTGATGATGACAAGATATTATTATTTTTGTATATTTTAGGTAGTTAAAATGTGTTCTGGTGATTCTTAATCGAATTAAATGGGAATTGCGGAACACAGAGAATACTCAGTTTTAATTGATATTATGGACGGCATTGTTTAATTTTTGAATGGCCGCCATTTTGGACTGGAGCATGATATCGACCTCCAGTGTGCGGCATTGTGTTTCTTTTAACAAGCCCTTTAAAATAAGCAGTCGCACAATGGGGGTTTACATTTAAAATTTTGGGGCTACCCCCCCAAAATCCAATTTTGGGGGCAGGGGCAGGAATTAAACATACATCAAAAAGTAGGTTTTTTTTGGACTAAAAGGTATACGAGATATTGTTTTGATATCTGGCTTACTTTAAAAGATAATAAACCGTTCCGGGACTTTTGGGACACACATTATACTTTATTGCAACTGAGGCATTTTAATTTATATGCTCCTGATTTCGAATATTTGTCTTCTTTTTCCAATTCGGTATGAAGTTTCCTTTTGAGATTATTATTAGTCCTGTATGCAATGTTAATATTTTGATTTTTAAATATTTTTGCAAGCCGGTATGTTTGAGGTCCGATGAACGTAAAACAAGCAAATTTTCTCTTTGTATTATCATTTATTTCTTTGTTACACTTATCTTTTTTAATAATTTTCAAAATATCTGATTCCTTAAAACCGTTTCTTTGTGCTAATAATAAAATTGTGTTGATTTCTTCTTTGTATGCTTTTTTGCCCAGGGGGAGTTGTTTCGCTCTGTGAATCATACTCCGGCAAGCTGCCAATTTGTGTTCTTTTGGGTGGTTTGAATCTTTGTTAATCAATACATCGGTAGCAGTTGGTTTTCTGAAAACCTGAAATTTGAAGTTTGGTATTTATTTATCCAAGGTTATATCGAGGAAACTCAATTGTCCATTCGTTTCTTTTTCAATTGTAAATTTGAGGTGGTTGTGTTTTTCATTTAGGAATTTCAGCATATTTTCAAAACATTTTTCGGGCTCATTACTTTCTATTATGCATAAACAGTCGTCAACATATCTTCGCCATAATTTAACAGATTAATTTTGTTCAAGAAACGGAATGGTACACTCTTCTATGTTTTGTAGAAAAACTTCACTTAAAATCGACGACAGTGGAGACCCCATTGCCAGACCTTCACTTTGTGTGTATATTTTATTATTGAACTGGAAATAATTTTGTTTTAAAATGACGTTCAGTACTTTTTTGGCTTGCTTAGCTTCATTATTGTTTATGTTTGTTTTAAGGATGTTGTATAGTATTTCTATGGTTTCTTGTATTGGTACGTTTGTGTATAAATTAGTTATATCAAAGGATGCCATGTATGTGTTCTCAGTAACTTTATATTCTTTTAACTCATTAGCCAGTTCAATACTATTTTTAATATTAAACTTATAAGGTAAATTTAATTTGGCTGTTTGGTATTTTGACATATACTTGGCCATTGTATAGCTCTGAGCACTTTTATGGTTTACTAGTGGCCTAATTGGAATGTTTTCCTTATGAATTTTAGGAAGAGCTCGTAGTTTTGGTGCTTTAGGATTCATGTTTAATACTGGTTGCTTTTGGTCTTTAAATATTAGAGTTGCATATTTCTTCATTTTTCTAATTTGTTCTTGATACTCGGGAGTGGGATCTCGTTTAAGTTCTTTGCAATTATTATTATTTAGGAATTCAAGAGTTTTTTCTATGTACTCATCATTTTTCATTATGACAATTGTGTTCCCTTTATCTGCTTTCGTAGTTATTAAATTATTTTCTGAAATTTTGTTGCGTAATTTCTTTACAATTTTCAAATCTCATGATTGATTTTGTGTTTGTTTTTTTCTTTAGGATATTATGCAAGCAGTGCACGGCTTCATTCCTAACGTAATCTCTATTTTCTTCCTCTACATTTTGTATAGCCAATTCAGTTTCAATTATCAAATTTTCTATAGTTTTTTTATCTATTTCAAATTACTTATATATAAGAGATCAAATCGTTTTCATAAAAGAGATAATTGATTTGAAATATAAAACCCTCGAAAATAAACTGGAGAAATTACTAGAAAATGGACCAAATTTTAATAATAAAGTAAATCAGAATAATCAGAAATTTTACCCACTAGTGATAAATTTATCAAACACAGAATTCGATTCAGATGAACTACAAATTCTTGAAAAAGGGCTTAAATTTAATTTCCATAATCCGATAAATAAAAAAACTATAGAAAATTTGCTAATTGAAACTGAATTGGCTATACAAAATGTAGAGGAAGAAAATAGAGATTACGTTAGGAATGAAGCCGCGCACTGCTTGCATAATATCCTAAAGAAAAATACCCCCGTTGCAGCAGACCTGCATACCCAGCGAATTTCAAGTGCAAAACAACATATTTCAATCCAACATAGCGAGATTTGACATGTTTTTGTAAGCTCCATAAGAATAACATGGGGAATGAGTATGGAGGTTTGCTGCTACAGGTATATTAAAACTGGTTTTAATTCAATATTTAATAGATCTGAACTAGAAGAAGCCATTTACCAAGTTTTATCAAGATATGTTGAGAAATAAGCGAGATATAGAATTTTACTTATTTCCCATAAGGTTAACATTGGGACACCGTACTGTGTTTACCACTTTCAATATCTCGGCAACCAATGGACATAGAGCCATGATTCAAAATACTAAATTGTTTGTTTTTTTGGGCTGAAAAATTTTATTTTTCTATGTAAAAATCTCAAAAAACCCATTTTTGGGGGGTTTACCCCCCTTTACCCCCCTTCCAGTGGTCCAATCGGGCTGGTGTACGAACTCGTCCGAATAATTACTACTTTACACGTCTATGCCAAATTTCATTCCGATTGGACCATTTTTGCGCAAGTTATCGTGCTTAAAGACACATTTATATATGTATATATATATATATATATATATATATATATATATGTATATATATATAAAATAAATTACAAAAAGTGAGACATATATAAGAAAACAACGTCAAGCATCTTAATATTTCTATACTATACTACAAATAAGAAACATCTGTTCTCATAAACATTATAATTTTAACTTTATAATATTAGGTTAGGTTTTTGTTTTGACTATGAAAATGGCCAAGAGCCGAAACATGTCGTCAATTTTAATTAAATAAATATTTAATTATGAACAAGAAAGGGTACTCTGTTTTGTAAAAATGATAATCTCTCTAAATATATATATATATATATATATATATATATATTTATTTATTTATGAAAGTGAACGAATGGTGTTTTTGGCATCTGAGGACCTCAAAAAGAAAAGTTATGATGGTTTAGGCTTAGGTCTCACCATGAGGCATACGGTAACAGCTTCTTCCCTATAGGGGAAATTCGCTAAAATAAACACAAAATCAATCAGGAGATTTGAAAATTGTAAAGAAATTACGCAAAAAAATTTCTGAAAATAATTTAATAACTACGAAAGCAGATAAAGGGAACACAATTGTCATAATGAAAAATGATGAGTACATGGAAAAAACTCTTGAATTCCTAAATAATAATAATTGCAAAGAACTTAAACGAGATCCCACTCCCGAGTATCAAGAACAAATTAGAAAAATGAAGAAATATGCAACTTTAATATTTAAAGACCAAAAGCAACCAGTATTAAACATGAATCCTAAAGCACCAAAACTACGAGCTCTTCCTAAAATTCATAAGGAAAACATTCCAATTAGGCCACTAATAAACCATAAAAGTGCTCAGAGCTATACAATGGCCAAGTATATGTCAAAATACCTAACAGCCAAATTAAATTTACCTTATAAGTTTAATATTAAAAATAGTATTGAACTGGCTAATGAGTTAAAAGAATATAAAGTTACTGAGAACACATACATGGCATCCTTTGATATAACTAATTTATACACAAACGTACCAATACAAGAAACCATAGAAATACTATACAACATCCTTAAAACAAACATAAACAATAATGAAGCTAAGCAAGCCAAAGAAGTACTGAACGTCTATTGCCCAGAAGTGTGCTTAATGACAATAAAGTATTCTTATTCTTATTCATTTTAAAACAAAATTATTTCCAGTTCAATAATAAAATATACAAACAAAATGATGGTCTGGCAATGGGGTCTCCATTGTCGTCGATTTTAAGTGAAGTTTTTCTACAAAACATAGAAGAGTGTACCATTCCGTTTTTTGTACAAAATTACTCTGTTAAATTATGGCGAAGATATGTCGACGACTGTTTATGCATAATAGGATGTAATGAGCACGAAAAATGTTTTGAAAATATACTGGAATTTCTAAATGAAAAACACAACCACCTCAAATTTACAGGTGAAAAAGAAACGAATGGACAATTGAGTTTCCTCGATATAACCTTGAATAAATAAATACCAAACTTCAATTTTCAGGTTTTTAGAAAACCAACTGCTACCGATGTATTGATTAACAAAGATTCAAACCACCCAAAACAACACAAATTGGCAGCTTTCCGGAGTATGATTAACAGAGCTAAACAACTCCCCCTGGGCAAAAAAGCATACAAAGAAGAAAGCAACACAATTTTATTATTAGCACGAAGGAACAGTTTTATGGAATCAGATATTTTGAAAATTATTAAAAAAGATAAGTGTAACAAAGAAATAAATGATAATACAAAGAGAAAATTTGCTTGTTTTACGTTCATCGGACCTCAAACATACTGGCTTGCAAAAATATTTAAAAATCAAAATATTAACATTGCATACAGGACTAATAATAAATAAATAAATAAATAAATAAATAAAATGGCCTTTATTTTGAAGCGGTTTTCAACAGGGTTGATTTTCAAAACAACTCAAGTCATACATACAGTAAATTTACAGTCAACCACAATAATAAATTAAACAATCTAGATTACTATTTAATTGTAAAACATAACAATGATAACTTATTCTACTTAGAAAACAAAAGATCGAAAACTTTTCTTTTAATGTTTTTGGCTCTTTCTGGACCATCCCTTCCGGCTGAAATGAAGGTATTAAAAATGAAAGGAGCAAAATAGCTAAAGCGTTTCCGCTCTAGCTCCCTACGAACGCGAGGCAGCTCAAGCACGGCATCCTGCCTTGTTATGCGGGATCGCACCTCTGACCGAGTCCTCAGCTTCTCTCGCAAATATGCAGGTCTGTTGGATTCCAAGATCCTTTGGATTACCATGGCCGTGCGAAGGGTACAGACATCAGACATAGGCAATAAACCCAGGTCTGTTCGTGCGCTCGTGATGTGGTCATATTTTCTTAAACCACAAACAAATCTGATACACATATTCTGCACCCTCTGCAACCTCTGCATGTCCCTTGCAATAACAACATTGCCGTAAACGGGAAGGCCGTAATCTAGTGCAGAGAGCACTAAGGCCTGGACAAGACGAAGCCTTGTATCATGTGGGAGGAGGTGTTTGTTTCTGTACAGCACTCTCAAACGAGAAACGGCTTTCTGGCATACGGTACTCACATGACTTGAAAAGGTGAGACCAGTATCGAACACGATGCCAAGAAGTTTAGCGGACTCGCACTCTTTCAACGATGTCCCTCCAATGGATACTTTTGTGGCCGATGGTGGAGGTAAAGATTTGCTACATGGGAAATTGAGCAAGACACACTTATCAGTGTTGAGTTTTACCCCATGATCCATTGACCACTTGTGGACCGAGTCCAAGTCCGAGTTCATGAGCTGAATAGCTTGGTCAGCAAGGTCTGATCTGTAGGAGAGACTCAACTGAGCATCGTCGGCATAGGAATAGAGTTTGCAGTGCTGTACAGAGTCACCCATAGTGGCGCCCTCAGGGGTAGTTGACTTCAACTACACGGGTGTGGCGGCCCCGAGGTTCCCTAGCCAACCCCAGTTCCCTTCTCTTCTGTTCTGGGTTCTATGACCAGCATTCTTCTTCTTTTTTTTTGCTGGTTGTCTTTTCTCTTCTCTTTCCTATTGAAGAACTCTTCTTCCCTCTTCCTTTCCGTTTGTTTCTTCTGTTTCAGCCTAACCCCAGTAGTGTCAAGCGACCCGTGCTGAAGGGGTGAATGCCACCGGGCTCTGCAATCAGGTGGTGCTAACGGAGCCTCCAGGATACCGGGCGACCTCCTGGAGTATGCAGCCTTACCCGGGCATGCGGGGCTCTGTCCGGGCGGACCCTCACTTCCCTAGCTTCTCGTGGGAATCACATGGAGACTTTTGGAAACAACAGACCAGAACCACAACCCGAAGTAACCCTTGAGGTTACTTCGCCAAACAATCCCATCCCGGCCCCATCAGGGCTGGACCAAGCTCTCTCTGCGGGTGCCCCTAGAACTCAGGAAGTTCTGGAGCATTTCGTGGAGGAGGCAGAGGACTCCGCCCTCCAATTTCAGGAGGATATGGAGGACAAGCTGCTGTTGAGCCCCAAAACACCGGCTTCAACAGGGAATCTTGACGAGGAGTTCAACAAGCTCAAAGTCAAGCGTCCCAATCTTACAACCAAGCAAAGAAGAGAAGCCTTGAAGGCGAAACTTCTTGCTAGGGGAGAAACCTTCGACCCAGCCAAATGGCGAAGGGGAAAGAAGGGCAAGAAATCAAAGAAACCTGTCGCTGGCTCTGCCGTCACCCCTGAGGTGAGTCAAACTGCCGATGCGAGGGGGGCTAAGCGCCCTAGAGGCGAAACAGCTACTCCTCCTTCGGCGGAGGCTCCCTCTAAGAAGGTCAAGGGCAGGACCAGCATCAATGAAGATAAGCAGGCTCCTGAGGCATCTTCCAAAGGTGACTCCTACAGGGACAGGAGCGCAATCAAAGTAGCCATTGTCCCGCATGGCTACCCTGAGGCTAAGCTCACAGCAGAGCAAGGGGAAGCCATAGAGGACGCGGTTCTGGACCTCATCGAGCCTTTCGAGGACGGCTCCGCTCCTGTGTTTGCCGGAAGCTACATGGAGAGGGGTGCCCTCATCATTGCCTGCATCAACGACGCTACTAAGTGTTGGCTTGAGGCACTAACACCCACCCTACATCTCTTTGGGGATGAAATGTCACTCAAGGCTGGGTTACGCAAGGACATCCTGAGATCCGTGAGGATCTTCTTCAGAGCTCACCCTAAGCTCTCAAAGAAGACTCCAGAAAAGGTTCTCGAGATGTTAGCCAAGCAGAACCCGGCCCTCAAGGTCAGTGAATGGAAAGTGCTGCCAGTCAAGCCGGACCCGAAGGGATATGGATTCGTCTGTTTCCTGGATGAGGTCTGCTATGACGCTGTGCGGGCAGCAAACCACAGAGCCCACCTAGGATTCTGGCAAATCTCTTTTGTTACCTCTACAGCGAAGGATGATGGCCAGGATCCTACAAATCAACCTCCAACACAATAAAGCAGCTTCGGCTGCTCTATGCCAGGTCTTCCTTCAAGAAGGGATTGACCTGGCCCTCATACAAGAACCATGGCTTCATCAAGGCAAAGTTGCAGGCCTAGGAGAATCCAGAGGTAAGTTGATCTACTGCACATCTCTTAACAATGTCAGAACTTGTATTCTGGTAAGGAAAGAGGTGCAATTTCTAACCCTGCACGAATTCTGCTCTAGAGATATCACCGCTATATTGACTACCTGGAGAGCTGGGGGCAGGGAATGGAGCATCATTGCAGGCTCTGTCTACATGCCTTATGACTCCAGGGAACCCCCTCCATCAAGAGAGCTCGACCTCCTGGTGGAAACAGCCAGCACTGGTAGTCATCAACTTCTTCTAGGTTGTGATGCCAATGCCCACAATTCTTGCGGCTGGGGGAGCAGTGACACCAACGTCAGAGGTGAGGCTCTTCTCCAGTATCTCATTTCCAAGAATTTATACATATGTAATGTAGGCAATAATCCGACGTTTGTCACAAAAAACAGAAAGGAGGTTATTGACATTACGGTCTGTACTGAAGGAATTGCTGGAGTTGTGAGTGACTGGCACGTCAGCCAAGAGGCCTCTCTCTCAGACCACAGGTACATACGATTTCACGTCCAAGGCAATCATGACTCTCCCTGCTACCGAAACCCTAGAGGGGCTGACTGGGAGGGCTACAAGTCCGACCTTCAGCCCCAGTTGAGGTCTGTTAGCAGGAGGGTCACCTGCTTTGCTGACATAGACCAGATCGCTTCTGATCTACAGGAAGCTATGGTCTGTTGCTTCCATGACAATTGTCCTCTTCGGCGTAGGAGCGGCAGCGCCAACACCAGGTGGTGGACTGCTGCTCTCAGTCGGCAGAGAGCCAGGGTCAGGAAGCTCCATAACCAATGCAAACGGACTCGTATCTGGGAGCCATATTACAAGGCACTCACGGAATACAGTCTGTCAATTAAAAAAGCCAAACAGAATTCCTGGAGGCAGTTTACTCAAGAGGTAGATAGACTCAGTGCAGCAGCTAGACTGCAGCGAGTGTTAGCCTCCAAACCAACTGGTCTCCTAGGATCCCTGAAGGATGCCGCAGGAAACTATACTTCTGGAAGTAGCGGAAGTCTCAAACTTCTCCTTGAGACTCACTTTCCAGGCTGTATCTTTGAGGGTGACACATCCAGACCTCTCTCTAGCGCCAAAAACAGCTCTTGGCCGAGGGCTCATCGTGAAAGCTGGAGGGTGGCAAGGAAAGTTGTTACTCTCTCCAAAGTGAAATGGGCAATCAACAAGTTTGGCCCTTTCAAGTCCCCGGGGGGGGACGGCATTCTACCTGCGATGATTCAACGCGGGCCAGATGCCCTCTTAAGCCTCCTTTGTGAATTATTCAGAGCCAGTGTGGCATACAGGTACGTTCCCAAGACCTGGCGCCTAAGCAGGGTGGTCTTCATTCCCAAAAGAGGAAAGACAGATTACTCTGCGCCCAAATCCTTTCGCCCTATATGTCTCTCCTCATTTCTCTTGAAGACACTGGAGAGACTGGTCGAAAGACACATAAGAAAGGGAGTGCTTTCTGATACTCCCCTTCACCGCAACCAACATGCATACCAGCCAGGAAAGTCTTGTGATTCTGCCTTGCACCAACTGGTCAGCAGGGTCGAGGACAGCCTGGCTTGTAAAGAAATTGCCCTATGCACCTTCATGGACATTGAAGGGGCATTTGACAATGTAACATTTTCGGCCATGGTGCGGGGTGTGCGTGAGCGTGGACTTGAGCCTGCTCTTTGTGAGTGGATCGAGTCAATGCTCCGCTCCAGACGCACCAGGGCTGAACTCCTTGGGAGCTCTGTGGTGATCGCTCCCACGAGGGGTTGCCCGCAGGGAGGTGTACTCTCACCTCTACTGTGGAACTTTGTGGTTGACGGTCTCCTTCATGAGCTTTCCCACCAAGGTGTCTTTGCCCAAGGATATGCGGACGACATTGTCCTCATGGTGCAAGGAAAATTTACCAACACTGTAGCTGACGTTATGAACGTCAATCTCAGACACGTACTTGCATGGTGTCACAGGGAGGGTCTCAACATCAATCCCTCCAAGACAGTCGTAGTCCCTTTCACTAGAAAAAAGAACTTAGAGTCTCTTTCTAGGCTTACATTAGGAGGAACCAAGTTGGAGGTGTCTGGCTCAGTCAAGTACTTAGGACTGACGCTGGATTCCAAACTCACTTGGAATGAACATTTGAACAACATACTGCGAAAATCTAAATGGGCACTTCTAGCGTCCAGGCGATTGGCAGGAGCAACTTGGGGCATCAAGCCCAAAATTGCCTTATGGCTGTATGAGGCCGTTGTCAGGCCTCAGGTAACGTACGGTTCGCTAGTCTGGTGGACAAAGGTAAACCAAACTACAGTCATCTCCAAACTTGAAAGCCTTCAGAGGCTCGGAACTCTTCTGGCTACTGGTGCGTTCAGGAGCAGTCCATCGGCAAGTCTTGAGATTGCACTCGGACTTCTACCCCTGGACATTCACATTAAGTCGGTGGCACGCAAGACAGCCTACCGGCTTAGGATTGCTAATTTGTGGAGGGAAGGCCACTCCATAACTGGTCATACCTCCATCATCAAACTTGTGGCTAATGACCCCGTGCTCGACATGATCTCGGATGTCATGAGTACAGAGGTTATTTTCTACAAACCTTTTTCTGTGGAATTTCTTTCCAGGAACGACTGGGTGGCCGAAATAATGCCGTATTCAGGCAGAGGGAGACTTGTCTGGTACACAGACGGTTCTCTTCTTCGAGGCTCATCCGGTTTTGGGGTGTATGGTAAAGCCACTGGAACTGCGATTTCAGCAAGCCTGGGGGCTCACTGTACTATTTTTCAAGCAGAAATCTTTGGTATTCTTTCATGCGCCAAGTTAGGCCTCGCAAGGGGCCTTCAGGGCAGACAAATTGTGATCTTGTCAGACAGTCAGGCCGCTCTTAAGGCACTTGACTCTAATGAGATCACCTCAAAACTGGTGTGGGAGTGTTTTAACGCTCTCTGCGACCTAGGTAAGCAAAATTTTGTGCTTCTCGGTTGGGTACCAGGCCATATAGGCATTGAGGGCAACGAGAATGCTGACAAACTCGCCAAAGCGGGAGCGGAAATGCCATTCTATGGCCCAGAGCCATGCTGTGGCATTAGTAGGGCTACCGCCCACATCGTCATCGACAACTGGGCTAAGGATCAGCACCGCGTTCGATGGTGCAACTATCCTGGCCAATCACTCGGCAAAAAGCTGCTACCTGAGAGCTCTGCCCTGTTCACCAGCTGGCTGCTGAGTCTGGGTAGGAAACAGGTTAGGCGGGTAATTGCCTTGTTCACTGGACACGGCCATTTCAGGAAACATCTCTTCACTCTGGGTATCACTCACGATGAACCGGAGTGTCGACTTTGCGGCAGCTCTGTTGAGACTGCAAGTCATATCATCTTGGAGTGTGAAAGACTGGGGGCAAGGAGAAGAGCCCTTTTTGGTCTTCAACAACCAGGTGAAGTGAAAGATGCTAGCATTGGTAAGAAGCTCCTAAGCCTCGTTGAAGGCACAGACGTAGGGCTGCCAATCTAGTAGATTAGGGGAGCACAATAAGCCTCGGTTGACGTGCTAGGACCTCTTGAGTCTATCCCCACTGCCCAATCAATCAATCAATCACCCATAGTGGCAGCAAACAGCGTGAATAGAATAGGTCCAAGGCAGGTACCCTGCGGGACACCCAGTGACCTACTGATGGAAGAGGAAACTTCAATGCCAATTTTGGTCCTCTGCCTCCTCCCGCTTAAGTAGGATGTAAACCAGGCAACTGATTCACGCTGTACTCTGTAATACCTCATGATGGCCAACAACAGATCATGGTCTATGGAGTCAAAAGCACGAGAAAAATCCAACATCGCCAAAGCTGTGGATTTCCTCTCTACTTTTGCGTTGATCAGATCATCGCAAACGTGTAAGAGAGCGGTTGTTGTGCTAAATCCTTTACGAAAACCAGATTGGAAAGGAGGAATGATGTTTTCCCGCTCAAGAAACTCCACAAACTGTCCAGCCACTAACTGCTCAAGAACCTTTGACATGGCGGGCAACACAGATATAGGACGCAACTCAGCGACCGTAGCTGGAGCTTTAACCTTCGGCAATGGGATGACAATAGCCTCCTTCCATGCCTCAGGAAAAACACCAGTAATCTAATAATCTCAAAAGGAAACTTCATACCGAATTGGAAAAAGAAGACAAATATACAAAATCAGGAGCATATAAATTAAAATGCCTCAGTTGCAATAAAGTATATATTGGACAGACTGGAAGAAATTTTAGAAAAAGATTTAAAGAACATTTATATTCCCTAAAACAAATTGAGCCCCAGTCCCATTACGCCCTACATATTTTACAAGAAAACCATGAGTATGGAAAAATCGAAGATACATTAGAAATAATCGATGTGTTAAATAAAGGGCAAAAATTAGATCTTTTAGAAAACCTGCACATACATAAAGAAAAACTAAAAAGTAACATGATAAACCACCAGACAGAAGTTTCAGGATCTGATTTCTTAAAACTATTCAAAAATTTTCTAAAAGATTAAGCAATAAAAATACTAGAAAATTCCAGAATAGAACAAACAACAGACCGTTGACCTGCCTTCCCCCACCGACGGACCGCATCAATGACCTGAATTCCTGGAATCCACCTGTTTACTAAAAACCCCTAGAAACCCCTGGAACAAAACTGTCCCTATATAAGTGAGAATTCCAACGAATTTCAATAGTAGTGCTGAAGATGGCAAACTGCCGAAACCTAGGTCCACGTTCAAGTGAGACAGTGACGCCGTCGACGGATACCAACAGTGTTGAAGTTTGTATAATCGGCGCGCGGACAACTCCACAACATTCTTCAGAAACAAATCCAACCGAAATATATAATTGATATAATTGATTCACTGGGGTTTTTAATCTAATATTTCTAGGCTACTTTGAAAATATAACTGGCTTTTTAGAGTAGCTGAGTTAAATTTTAATAATTTTTGAAATAACCAGTAACCAGGCAACTTAAGAAATTTGCGATTAGGGTTTCGAGATTCGATTTTTAAAGATTCGGATTCAAGATTCATTACTCTTGGATTCAACCATGACTAAAACTGCCACTATGACAAAAAAATATTGTTTTGTTGATTATACAGACTTTGTTATTGCTAATAATCTGGTTCCATGAATAAACAACTAAACAAATTTTTCACTAATTAAGTTTTGTTATTGTAGTAATCATTCCTTAAACTAAAAAGTTACCAATAATTATAATAACTTATTATTAGTATTAGCAGGGAAAGGTAAAAATAAATAACCAATAAAACAAAAACTATACATTTTTAATCCATCATACTATAACAAGGCCAATACTTGGCCAATATTAATTATTTATAACTGTAGAATTTTGAATTATATTGCAAATTTTTAAAGACCAATTGAAACAAATATTTTTACCATTAAGTATAACTACTCAACTTGATACTCAAGTAGTTGGCTCAATAGAAGACTCGACTTCAAAAATCACTACTTGCCAACCCCTACAAATGGAATGTCTATTATTGAGGCGGTAGTTCAGAGGTAAAGCGATAGCTTCAAGTTTCAAACATCGCTGGTTTGATCCCAACGGCAGGCGACTCCTGTTCCATCATGAGCAGTCACCTCTGACTGGCCTATGTGACTATTGCTGTTACGGTACCTCGCTGTCTTAAGCTTGCCGCACAGGCTTATTGGCTCATAGCGACGAGCAGTTGAGGTTTTTATTTTTAAAATAACAATTTAAAAAAATTATATCAGTGGTCTTGGGTAGATTATCTTGATAAACTGGGATGTGGTGAGAGGCTTTGACAAGATCTATTTTAGAGAATATTTTCTTACCTTCATGCTGTGAGTTGAAGTCTTGTATATTAGGTATCGCGTACTTATCTGGAGTGGTTATGTAATAAACAGCACAGTATTCACCGCATTGGGCGTCAGAAGCCATCCTTCTTAGATACCCTGCGCAGAGGACTAGACCAAGGACTTTTTAAAGGTCTACAGATACCTAAATCAATCATATTTCTAACTCAGCCGGAGAGAGTTTGTCTGGAGATAAGCGTATTGCCATAGGTGGTCCGTTGGTGTTGATTGTATGGAAGAAATCAATGTCTGGTGTTTTGTGACCAGGCATGTCTTTCAATTAATCAGGATATTGATGAGGGCGTGCTCATTATTTGGATCCATAAGGTAAACGTTAGAAGAAATTTACAGTGAAGGTGTTGAGCCATGCTGAAAAGGGAATGATTTGCTGTCTATTAACCTTTTATTTTTATGACGATCAATAGGCCAAATTCAGATAAGAAGTCAGCACCAATAATTGGTTGTTGGATGTTGGCAATGGTAATGGGCCAAAAAAAAGATCTGCAGAGACCTAAGTCAAGATTTAATAGTTTTTCCCCATAAGTAGCTATACTTGATTCATTTGCGGCAAAGACTATTCGAACAGAAGGTTTAGGTTTTTTCTTAACAATCACTGATATATCCGTGCCGGAATCAATTAGAAACTTAAAATTAGGAGAATGACCGTACACAAAGAGACAGTGCGATTGTGATTGTGCGCTGTCTTCCGCCACGTCAAGACAGTGCTAATCAAGTTTTTCGAGAATTTTGGTGGATCAGATTGATAGTTACAAGGTGTTATGCATTTTTCGCATTATTCCCGAAATTGTTGTGGTACCAACAAATTTGCCGCATAGAGTTTGAAGTAGCATTGGAATTAACAGTAGGTTTCCCGGGTTTATGGGATCGGGATCTGAATCTTGAACGCAAAGTGAAAATTTTGTTTGATAGAACTGAAATTTATTCCTCCAACCTAGACAATCTGTCGGTTTCTGCCCTGGGTATAAAGATTGACCCTGGACCTCATGAACATTAAATAGGGTACCTGCTAGTGTTTGGTGTCCTTGATTTTTTTTCGATAGCTCACAGGTTCAAATTTAAAAATACTCATTGTTATAATTTTATTTATTTATTAGAATTAGAATTGCCATATTTTACAATGTTTTGTCTTATTAAGTAAATAAATACTAGTTGTCAGTTAGGTTCAATACATTCAAATAAAATCAAATCAAATCAAAAATGCCTTTATTTCATAAAAATGTAACATTCAACTTACAAACTCATTTACATAACCCATAAACTTAAAACATAACTTATAACTGCTAAGTTAAACTTTTAACTTATGCAAAATTAATCTCATATGGGAATGTCCCATGTGTGAGAGTGAGTCGTCAAGATGACATATGCAATGCAATGTACACCCGTTGTTCACGCAATAAAGAAATATTATTATTGTTAATGTGTGGAGAATTTCATTTAAATTTTAATGCAAAGAAAATAGGAAACAAAAATGGCAATCGCGGATTTTGATATCTTCCGTGGAACCGTAACCCAACATACAAGGAAAGCCCTGTTCTGGTGAACCAGAAGTGTTTTGAGTTCCTTAAGCAGACAAACAGACAGACAACTAAGCTTCCCTCCCTTCTCTGCAACGCACACACGCAGACACACACTGACTTGACTTGAATATCTCTCCTTTCCTGAAAACTACAACTTTTGACTTACCGTATCCAAACTTTATCCGCTTTAAACTCCATGTATCACAATATTTTTTCAAGTTGTTAATCATAAACTGCAAAGTCCTTGCTGTAGGAGCTAACAACACAACATCATCAGCATACAGCAACATATTCACCTTTGTCCGACCAAGACACACCACCAAAGTCATTTTCTACCATTTATGAATAAACAAAATAACAAAGGCGTGCATATAAATCCCTGTCTGAGGCCGCTCTTAGTTTTAAATGCTTCCAACACACTACCTTTAAAGTGGTGACACACTATCACACATTTCATCATACAAGACATCACTCCACACATCACACCGCGCAGGGAGATAAATTTTTCACTCCACACATTTCCCCGAACAAGACATCGGATCACACATTCCTCCGAGCGCAGTAAAAGGGAGTTAAGAGAGAGATAGAGAACAAGACCAAGAGAGAGGGAGGGAATGTGTATGGTGATTGGTCCATTGCTTACTGAGTGATCGACTGTAGCTTTGCTGTTGTCCTTCAGTTGTTGTGTGGCAGCCATGGATGTGCAAGTGGCGGCAGCTGGGTACATTTATGTACACCTGGCCACAAAAAGACTGAGACAACTTCGAAACGAATCAGGCAAATGGTTAATTCATTTTCATTCATACCCGTTTGCACTAATTTTATATTGATTAACCGATTCACTAGCATCATGGCTTGGACACAACCTCACTAATAACATACTGTACATTACACGAGTGTGGGACTGAGACGATGCAACCCGCAGAGCACCCCCTATCGATAGCATGGGCTGCTGGCTAGCGCCTTCAAATCTTAGTTCCACACTCGTGATCTCACGACAGCTGGGGGTCTCAGCGTACACACTTAGTAAAACTCAATACCATAATGATTTACGACTTGATGTAATGTAATTACATATTTTAATAGTTACTACAAATAAGTATGTGGTCCAGTTATAATTAATTTATGAACAGAAACAACGTTACTGAACGACTTATTTTTTAACAGCCATTCAATGGAGTTATTATGATTCTTGCCCGTGAAATATTTGCGCCTTATAGTGTGAAGGGGGTATAAATCGAATGAAGCTAAGGCAAGTTATATGACTCCAAAAAACTGAAAATTTGGTTTATCTAAGGTTTTATCGTGAATCAAAGTTTAATAACTATAGTTCTATTAAAGTTATAAGTTTAATGTTATGGACTTTAATTATTCAAGGGATCACTGGCTTTCATTTGTAAATATATCTAGCGGGAAAAGGTTTGTAAAAACTCGAACACTTCTTCAGAAGCACAGAAATAAATGTATTACATTGGTGGTAACGATTGTCTAATATTTATATAAATAATTAAGCACTCAAAACTCGTAAAATAAACTTTTAACTTTAACCCAACTAATCCAAAAATTACACCACCCAACCTCTCAGCATAAAATTCCGATATTTCACCAACATTAATTGCTAATTAAATTAATTAAGGGTATTGCAAAATTTAATGTCTACGCGTGCGGGGCGGCGTTTGCAATGGCGTACGGAGCGACGTTCAGGGCAAAATATAGACCCTGACACACCATCACACATCATACAAGACACCGTACCAGACTTTTCTTTGATCTTTCGCCGAAAAAACCGCCGCCAGAGCGCTCGCGACGATGTGTGGTGTGATGTCTTGTGTGATGCGCGGACCCCTGACACACATCCTCCCTTTTGTCCTATGTGATGTGTGGTGTGATGTCTTGTATGATGAAATGTGTGATAGTGTGTCACCGTCTTTACACCACACCCCCACCTCCGTGCAATCGTACCGCTCTTGCAGCGCTGCCAACATGCGTGTTGACATCCCCACAGTTGGCAACTTAAAAACAAAGCATTATCTATAGCGTAAAAATCCGATGAAAAGTCAATAAAATAAACAAACATTTTATTTCCTTTAGTTGATTAGCAAAGTTTAATCATACTTGTCAGATTAAATAAGTTATCCACTGTGGAGAATCCCGCGTGAAAACCTGCTTGATATTCAGTCAAAATACCCCAAGAAGTTACCCATTCGCTCAACCTATGGTACAATAAGCTAAGGTGCAATTTTGAAATGTAATTAATAAATGACAACCCCCTGTAGTTTGGAACCAAATTTATAGCTCCCTTTTTGTGAAGCAGGAAAATATCAGATTGTTTAAAAACTCCTTGGTGCAACACCAGCTTTAAAGATATGTTGTAAAAATTTGGTAAAACAGAAGATTACAGAAGTTTGTTGCATTTTTATACAATTCAAGAGGGATTCCATCACACCCTGGTGCTTTATTATTTTTTGCTTTGTTTAAAGTGGTCTGCAATTCCTGAATAGAAACTCCCATCTAACATTTCATCCCATCAAGAAGGTTCCACAAAACTTATTGTTTCAGATTTTACCGGAGGATTTTATAATGCCTGAAAATGCTCCACCCACTAACTAGCCTCTATTTTTCCCATAGGTTAACATACAAACATAAACCACTGATGAGAATAAAAAAGAAACAAATTTTTCACAATATGTGACCCACCAAGGGAAAAGTGATTATCTTCCCAGAAAAAATTTGACAGGACAGCAAGTTTTAGAGGATAGGGTCAAAAAAATACATTTTCTGATTTTTATTGTTTCTTAATGTTTATATGTTTCCAAACAATATTTGAACCATCTTACACCTGAATTTAACTTTTAACATGGTTAATTTTTTTTTCGAAAACCTTGCAATCTGGAGATCAAGGATCTTGACTTCCCTGATGCTATTTCAACGCTTTGAAGTAGAGAAAATCTGAGAGTTCTGTGAGGATTAAATGCAGGACTTGCTAAGCCCTGATCCAGGAATCATATCATGAAAATATACAGAATCTTCCAAAAGAAATAGTCGACGACGTAGCTCCTGGGCCAAGTGAAGTTTCAAAACAAACAAAAATGTACTAGAAGGTCAACAAATAAAAAAGTAAAAACTCAAGACACCTATATGATGTCATATTCTGTTAATATTTTTGTAATAAAAGATTCTTATTTGAGTATAAAATTAAAATTCATTTTAGTTTTTATCATGTAACAAGGCATTTTGTCTTCAAAACGTTGTGTTTTTGTCATTACTTCTATCTACTTCAGCATCATTTGACAAAAAATACAAACAGTTGACATAAATTCAATGGTGGATTCATATTCTGCTTTAAATTTCTGACAAAATGTTATATAAAACATAACCAATAATGTAAGTAGTAACAAAACATTCAGGTTAGAAATTTGCAAAACTTTAGACCTCGATTTCCTAAATTTGATGTTTTAATATTTCAAATTCAAACATTAATAACTCAGGTATTTTTAAGATATTTTGAAAATTCTTTCACCAGTTTGTTAGTTGTTTAATGTAGATTAATAATATACTAATAACTCAATTTCTAAAAAATTTAAGTTAAGGTCCCTTTTCCCTTGGCGGGTCACATACGCAAATTTTATTTACATTTTTCAAATATAAAAAATAAAAGAGTAGTTGCCATCCCAGTTTACATTTTGGGTTTTTTCCAGGTGGTATTTTGAGCTAAGGTAGGCCGGAATGTAAAAGTTGAATGAAAAACGTATTTAAATAAATGGTATCAGGAAACTGACACATACTTTCTCCCTTCAAGTTATTTAACAGCAGAAAACATATATAGTGAAATGAAACAAAATAACAATTAACTATCACACAAATACTAAATTTTATCAAAATCGGTTAGTAAATAACGGACATATCGGTTTTTAAATATTTGCCATAAGAATAATGAAGGACAACGTACTGCGTTTACCGCCAAATTAAAATATCAATTATCTCCGCAACCAGTTGACGTAAACTAATGATTCAGAATACTAGATTATTTAGTTTTTCAAGTAAAATTTAATAGTTGCAAGTATATTTTCTTTAGAAGTTACACATTTTGTGAGATTTGAAAAATATTAATTTTTTAACACTTAAACCTCCATAACTTCTGAACCTGAATTTTTACAGACATGTGGATGGTGTCATTTAGTTTGTCATCTTAAGCACTAAAAACCATGACATTTTTATCACAATCGTTAGAGCCATTTTTGAGAAATTTGGATTTTTGTAATTTTTTATGGGTTTTTATGGGGTAAATACCCTTAAAAATCAAAAATTCAAAAAAATGAAAAATAAGCCTGGAGATACCACAGCTTTATACCTACATGCCAAATTTCATGAAAATCAGACCACTGGTGTTGTATCTAGCTTTGTTTACATCCACGCACACGCATGCACACGCGCACGCGCACGCGCACACGCACACGCACACGCACACGCACACGCACACACACACACACACACACACACACACACACACACACACACACACACACACACACACACACACACACACAGACAGACAGACAGACAGACAGACAGACAGACAGACAGACAGACAGACAGACAGACAGACAGACAGACAGACAGACAGACAGACCGACCGACAGACAGACAGACAGACAGACCGACAGACAGACAGGCAGGCAGGCAGGCAGGCAGGCAGACACCACGCCAAAAACCACTTTTTTGGATTCAGGGAGCACTAAAACGAATATATCCACTAACAACTCAAATTCGAAAATTTTGACGAAAACAAAACTTTCTCCATATACTATGTCTAGGGGGAAGAAAGTAAAAAACTTAGTGTTGGATTTATTTTTCATCGTTTGAAATAAAATTACTGAGTATTTGTTTGATAGGCTATCAAAATATTACCGTGACTAGGGGTGTGAACGTTTACACACACTGATCGCCGACCCCGCGGATGAATACTATTATATTCTTCAATGTTTGAACACTAATACGAATGAGCAACAACATTGTATCAGGCTCTGAAATTGTATTTTGGACATTAAAAGTGGAAAAGAGTACTTCAGATGCAAGCTATTACCATAATTTTGGAAAACTGGTTATTTAATACATTGTGTCACACTACTTTTTTTAATATCAGCCACAAAGTTAAGTTTCAATATCGCAAATTTGGAGTTATATTGTTAATGAGAGCAAAGCCACTGGTAATTGCTTGTCAACAATAAATTTATGTGCAAGTGTTAAAAGTAGCCAATTTCTTACTCAATTTTTGTATTTGTAGAACAAATCAATAAATACCAGTGGAAAGGTACTTTCTATCATGGTAATTTTTGCAATATTCAGTTAGTTTATATGGCGCAAAACAACAGGCCGGGTCAAAAGATAAAAGAAAGTGAGGGAAAATGTAAAATTCGTCAAAAATCCTTAATTAGAAGTTTTTTACAATAATTTTTTACTATGTTCTTTCAATAAAAAAATAATAAACAGCCAGAAGGGTTTTATTGAAGACTCTTTTTAATGAATCAAAATTTGAAGTGTATGGAATCCTTATCGGATCAAGAGGGACCATACCGAAACATGTTAAAACTTTTTGGAAAAACTTTAAGTTGGAAAATCATATACTATATGTGTTATCCCTGACAGCCATACAATTTTCAATTAACATTATAAGAAACTATCTTTACAGTAACCATCTAAATTAGTCAAAATTGTATTGTATAAGTATTCTTTGTTTATCATCAAGCTACAATGTTTAGTAGTTATGTTTAATTTATAAAAATTAATTATCTATATATAATAAATAAAAAATATATGTCCTGAACACAATCCAAACCTCGAATGCTAAACACATAACTTAGGCGACGTCAAACGATCAAGAGACTCGAGCGACAATTCTCTGGTTGAGGCAACTTGGCAACGACAGATAGAACTGGCAACATAAGAAATAGATGCGATAACTCCTTGGATAATGCGTAAGAAGTCAAGTCATTTACTTGTATTGTGTATTTGAAAATAGCGCACGGGCGTCCTTGGATACTGCGAGGGAAACAAGCAATTACATGCGAAGTGTTTAATTACCGACCTAAGTACACCAAGCCGCATTGTGGCGAACTGACAATTCCGACCTGAAGAAGGGATTCGAGGACATTGGACGGAAATGAGTTTTTTACATGATGCAACAAGAAATAGGAAGATAACGAGGAATCCTGTCATAATTTTGTCCGAGGACACTAAAAATTTCCTCATATGCAAAAATGTCCTCCGGAACACAGTGAAAATTCAAATATCTTTGAATACCCTGCCTGACACACACACACACACACACACACACACACACACACACACACACACACACACACACACACACACACACACACACACACACACACACACACACACACACACACACACACGCACGCACGCACACACGCACGAATGAACGAACGACGAATGAACGAACGAACCCTTGCACCCGCTTCTTCACAGTTCTTATACACTTTTTTAATTGTAAGTGATAATACCTTGGTAGTGTCCATGACGCAGTATCAGGTCTGAAGCTGTTCAAAATTTCAGACCCACCAGTAACCACAACGCTCCTCCTGAAAAAAAACTTTAATTAATTCAAATTGATCACTTAAACATAAACAATTAATGGTTTGGTCAAGAACCAAACTATTACATTAGAGTTTCGGCCAAATCATTAGGCGGGTGAGCGCGCTGCTGGCGTTCAAAATATGTTTTTGGCCAATCATTTACGCATCTGAAGTTATAGACAGTAATGCTCTTTGTTTATGTTCTCCAAATCAGCAGAGTAAGTTCACCAAACATACCCAAGTAAATGTGCTTCTATCTGTTGGAAAATATGTTCAACTACTTAACTGTGTAGAGGAGCGGAGGTGTCTCTAACATCAAGTTATTTATACAGCTGGAGTTTCGATTTTTCGCCACCCGCCTAATGATTTGGCCGGAACTTTGATTTATTATCAACAAAATATATGATAATTTATTTTTGTTCACTCAAGAGACAGATTACAAAACTTCAAATAATTTTTACTTCCATTTAACTTTCTTCTGTCTCTAATACAGGGTTTCTATAAAAGAACTCCGGGGTATTGAGGCAAAAAATTTAATGATGTAAAAAACTTATATAAATGTTTAATACATCATTGGAAGGGTTACATTTTCAAGTTTTTTTAGCAATTAAATAAAGTTCAATTTGAGCTCCATTAGTGCTATGGTCATATTGGTATTCAACCTCTTCCCATGTCCTAGCCAGCATGTCTGGGGGGACGGTTGCCACACAGTTGATTATTCGTTGCCTGAGATGGTACTTTTTCATTGAGCCTTTTGTTGCGGCGTCGCAATATCGCGGCAATCCAGAAAGCACTGACAGCCGCGTTACGTTGTTTCAAGGTTAATGCTCCGAAGCACTGCCACCTCTTGACGAAAACATCCCCAATTGGTATGAGTAATACTTGATGAGCTACTCGTTTCAGAGAAATTAACTACATTTTGTTATCTTCCATAGTTTTTAATATATGAATTTTTAAAATCCCGGAGTTCTTCTATAGACACCCTGTATTTAAGAGATATCTACTGATTTGCCTTTATGCATGCTAATAATGCTGAAAGTTTATTATATCTTGGCACTTAATTTTTGGTGAATATTCCTTATGGGGAAAAAGCTCATTCCCTATCATAAATCTAATGGTAAGACCTAAGCCTGAAAAATGATAACTTTTTGTTTTGTGGCCCCTAGATGCCAAAAATACCATTTGTTTGAATACATACATATAAATAAATAAATATCTATCCATATCATACTTATACAGGGTATTTTTTTTAACTTGCTTCTTAATTTATTCAGAAACAAAAATAAATTTTAGTATTCTGTTTTCTGGAAACGTCCACCAACGCAGGGGGAAGTCAATTTCACAGGAAAACTTTATCCCCCCAACTACCCCATTCTCACCCTAACCCCAAACTTTAAATTTTCAAATGGCAACATACCCTTTATGACATATCAAATTAAAGAGCACAAAAAAAGAAAAATTTTGGTGGAAGAAAAATTAAAATTTCCTCATGCGTTCTCCAGTAATTTGGTTTTTAAGGGTGTTTTTCGTTTAACTTCAATTAATTTGCTAGGGGTTATTTTGTGAGTAGAACTCCTCCTACAGTTTTCAACCGATTTTGACATTTTAGGTGTCATTTTAAAGAGCTTACTCTGAAGTTGTGCGTCCCTTAAAATGAGCTCAATAACTGTTAAGGGCTTTGGCCCAGCGACCCTCAAAGTTACCATATTATTCTTATGGAAGATAAGATTTGTTTACATATTGACCATATGCGCAATTAATTTAAGTCACATGTAATCAGCTGGTGTTTAAGGTTTATTTTTATTTACCTGACACAAATAAATGTTTAATTCTGCAAACAAGTTCAAACTAATTAAATGGAAAAATATTTTAAAAATTTAAACATGATATTTAGAAAGGTCACAATATATGCCACCAATTAGAAGAAAAAGAGATATACGCTTTTTAAGAACTAATCATCTCAACTATATGATAAACGTTCGTTTGCTGATTAATGAAGAAGACATAGATTCCTTGAAATTGGGGAAAGCGAATGTCTACCGAAAAACTACCATCCTCGCTGAAAATATGGACTTACTTTGTAATCATTGCAGAGGGAAACACTTTAAGGTGAAGAAAGTAGTAGTGAATGATTAATTCTGGCGCAGTACGTACGAGACGTACGAGACGTACGAGACGTACGAGGCGTATGAGACGTATGAGCGCAAAGTCCAAGGTCATCGCTACGTCATTATTTCTCGTGCGCGCCACGAGCGCAAAGTCCAAGGTCATCGCTACGTCATTATTTCTCGCGCGCGCCACGAGCGCAAAGTCCAAGGTCATCGCTACGTCATTATTTCTCGCGCGCGCCACCACCGTTGCGCCGTTCGCTCGGCTCGAGCGCGCCGGTTCCTACTAGATTCTGCCTCCCTAATACTTCGGAAGAATAAAAAACTGAATAATTCGATATTCGATTGTCGATTTCGATTTATCGAATCGTTTCGTTAATCGATTTTAATGTTTCTACGGTATTCTGCCCTCCTGATACATAAAAATCAATTTTGAATTATTTTCTCTTAAAAATTTGTAATTTTAAACGGTTTTCAATGGAAAATTTTGATCACGTTGAAAGCTGACTTTGCCCCTAAGAGCACGTGCAACTTTACACGTGAGCCACGTGATTTTCCGGGTATATATACCGGTCCGATTTTGAGTTTGACCAGTTGTGTTTTGAAGATCGTCTCGACAGTTCCTGAGGTAAGTACCGACTTTGGTTTATTAAGACTTTAACATTTTTACGACTTGTAAATTTTTCAATAAATACTGTTTGGACTTAGAAAATTTTCAGCCAGTTTAGGACTTGTAAATTTTACAATAAATGCAGTTTGGACTTAGAAAATTTTCACTCAGTTTAGGACTTGTAAATTTTTCAATAAATACTGTCTGGACTTAGAATATTTTTAGCAAGTTTCACTTTAGGACTTGTAAATTTTTCAGTAAATACTGTTTGGACTTAGAATATTTTTGCTCAGTTTAAGACTTGTAAATTTTCAATAAATATATCTTGAGACTTTGAAAATTGTTGGGAGTCAACGTTTTTGGACTTGTAAAATTTTTCAAAAAATACTTTTCGGGGACTTTGAAAATTTTCAGTAGTCAACATTTTTGGACTTGTAAAATTTTTCGATAAATATTTTTTCGTGACTTAGAAAATTTTCGATAGTCAACTTTTTTGGACTTGTAAAATTTTTCGAAAAATACTTTTTTTGGACTTGTAAAATTTTTCGATAAATATTTTTTCGCGACTTAGAAAATTTTCGATAGTCAACTTTTTGGACTTGTAAAATTTTTCGAAAAATACTTTTTTTGGACTTGTAAAATTTTTTGATAAATATTTTTTCGGGACTTTGAAAATTTTTGTTAGTCAACTTTTTTTTGACTTGTAAAATTTTTCGATAAATATTTTTTGAGACTGAAAATTTTCAGTAGTCGACTTTTTTAGACTTGTAAAATTTTTCGATAAATATTTTTTAAATAAATATTATTTGTAAGAATGCATTTGAATTTAATTTTTTATTGATAACTAATCTTTTTATTTTCTGTTATAGGTGAAAAAAAATGACTTCCAAAATTGAATGTGGTTTCTGCGGCAAGCTGATATTGAAGACAAACTTATCCCACCATGTGAAAATATGTTCATCGAATCCAGAACGAGATAATACGCGTTATAAGAAGAAGACGTGTGATAAATGTGGAAAAGAAATCACAAGTTTAAATTTTAGCCGACACACGAAAAAATGTAATGCGAATGATTTAGCTAAAGCGAGTACGAGTGGGATCAATAGATTAAAGCGGCCCGTACCCGACTTGATTCCTATCGAAAATTTCAATCCTCGAGATTATCAAAGCAGACCTCCGGCTCGGACTTCGACTGCTAAAACGGATATCGAGAGACACGATGATGTTGAAGATGGACCGACTTCAGCCAAACAAGCCAGACTCGATATACGACCTACTACTACTAATAAAAATAATTCCGTTTTTAACGTTTTACACGGCGCCGCATTGTTAGCGATGAGCACGATTATTAATCTAGTGAAGCCTGTAAAAAGCGATAAACTTCCACCCGTTACTGAAAATGAGATTATTTTAAAAGAAATGGCTTTTGAAAGTAGGTTAATTACATATCACTTTAAAAATATTCACGGAATAAAAGATCCGAAAGTTTTTATTAATAGATTTATCGATACGATGATAAAGTTCATAGAAGATTATCTCTCAAAACATAATATTAAGTTTAATTTGACTTTTATCGCAAAGTATAAGCGTAATGTGAGTGACAAATGTGAAATAGAGAAGATGTTTTTTAGAACTGAAAATTTTAGAGCATACAGTACTACCGATTTGAAACAAACATTGAGGATGATGAGAGATACAATATGTACGAATATGGAGGAGTTTGAAGCGAGAGGATCCGGATGGAGCCTTTACGAAATCGAAGGACTAGATTTAGCGATTAACAGATACTCGCCTTTTAGAGGATCGAGTTACATCGATCTTCCAGATAAAATAAAAAATAAAAAAGCTATAATAAATGTAAAAAACAAAGATGAAAAATGTTTTTTGTGGGCGATTTTATCCGCTTTACACCCCGTTAATAAAGATGCTGAAAGAGTTAAAAAATATAAACGATATGAAAACGAGTTTGTCGATGCGATGAAAGACATAGAGTTTCCAGTCGCCTTGGACGATGTAAAAAAATTCGAAAAGCGAAGCGGAATATCGATAAACGTTTACGGTTACAATAGTAACTATAATATATATCCGCTGATTGTGACAGATGAAGAAAAGGATACGCATATCGATCTTTTATATATTAAAAAAGGAAAAAAATCGCATTATTGTTATATTAAAGATCTGGAAAAACTGGTACGTATTCAGATGACGAAAAGAGGTAATAAAATCTACATATGCAAACGATGCCTGCAATATTTCGGTAGAGAAGATTTATTGATTAGACACAAAGAGTATTGTAAAGAACACGACTCCGTAAAAGTGAATATACCGGGAAAAGGGGAAGTTATAAAATTTAAAGATTACAAATGTCGGATGAAAATTCCTTTCGTTATGTACGCCGATTTTGAGTGTTTATTAGAAAATGTAGAGAGGCGTAGACCGCCGAAGATGAAATTAATCAAAAAAGTCGCTGAAAACGAAGCTACGTGTCAACCGCCTAACACTATAAGAACACCCGAGGGGTATGCGAAATATGTTTCTTACACCGACACATATCAACATCATGTAGCGAGATCCTTCTGTCTCTACACGGTTTATACCTTCGGCGAGTATAAAGAACCGATTTTATACTACGGGACCGACACTGGGAAACAGTTTGCTAAAACGCTTAAATCTGAATTGCAAGCGATTAAAGATTATTATGAAAACAACGAAAAACCCATGCTTCCTCTAACCGCTGGACAAGAAAAAGATTTTTCAGATGCTAAAATATGTCACATATGCGGGAATGAATTCGAAACCGATGAAAAAAATGATATTGATGAAAAAAATGATGATGAACGGGATATCGCTAACTTATTCACACGGCCTTATCGGTTTATTCGTCTCGATCATGGAAAAAAGGATATCCGCGTTCGCGATCATTGTCATCTGACCGGAGAGTATAGAGGTGCGGCGCACCAGTCTTGTAATTTGAACTTTAAAATTCCGAAGTTTATTCCCATATTTATCCATAACTTGAGCGGTTACGATACGCATTTAATAATAAAAATGTTGAGATTAGATGAAAATACGCGTATCGATATCATTCCGAATAACGAAGAGAGATATATCTCGTATACTGTCGATTTCGGGATCGGAATAAAAGCGAGATTTTTAGACTCGTATAAGTTTACACTTTATTCGTTAGACGATTTAACTAAGGGATTGAATGAATATTACTTTATAAATGTAAAAAAGTATGGAATGTCCGAGGAACAAAAAGAGTATTATACGAGATGGTTAAAGGAGAGAGATGAGATAAAAAATAAATATAATGATATCAAAAAGTATAATAGATCGAGAAAGTCGCAAAATGATTCCGATTCAGATTCCAGTTCAGATTCGGATAATGGAGGAACTTTTGAAGACTCTTTCAAAGATAAAGATATGAATAATTGGTCCGACCATCAAAAAAAATATTATGAATTTTTACAAGAGAAAAAATTCGGTGATCTAATCGATGCTGGGTTGCATAAATATAAATCGAGTATAGAATTTCAAATGAAATTTGATTTATTTTTACATGAATATAGAAATCCCGATCCGATGAAGTTATTATTTAGAAAAGGGGTTTATCCGTACGATTATATGGACGATGATGAAAAATATCTCGAGACTAGTTTACCACCGATAGAAAAATTTTATAATGAGTTGAACGAAAAAGGTATTAATCTGATGGATTATGAACACGCGGAACTGGTTTGGAAAACATTTAAAATAAAGAATATGAAAGAATATACACTGTTTTATAACAGACTCGATGTTTTATTACTAGCCGATGTGATGGAATATTTTAGAAGTATTTCTTTGGGATCATACGGATTGGATTTAGCGTGGTACTTTACAACGCCGGGTCTGGCGTGGAGCATATTATTAAAAGAAAGCGGAGCGGTTTTAGACTATTTGTACGACTACGAAATGATACTCATGATCACGAGGGGGATTAGAGGCGGTTTAGCTCAAGTGTCGAACAGACACGCGAAAGCGAATAACCCGCGTGTCGATGGGTATGATGAGAGTAAGCCTATAACGTATCTCATGTACTTGGACGCCGTGAACCAATACGGTTGGGCGATGTCTAAACACAAAATGCCCACGGGTAATTTTAAATGGGTCGAAGAGGAAATCGATGTAATGCGGATACGCGATAATGGCGACGTAGGATATATATTCGAAGTGGATTTAGAATATCCGCGAGAATTACACGATTTACATTCCGACCTACCGCTAGCGGTCGAAAGACGGGCACCTCCCGGTTCGAAGGAGATCAAACTCTTGACCACGTTGTACGATAAAGAAAAATATGTCGTTCATTACAAAGCGTTAAAATTATATCTTTCGTTAGGGTTGAAACTAAAAAAAATACATAGAATTCTGAGTTTCAGTCAGAGTTATTGGATGTCGGATTTTATCGTTAAAAATGTACGCCGTTGGAAAAACGCTACTAATAAACCCACAAAGCAATTTTACAAGCTTCTAAACAATTCAGTGTTCGGTAAAACCATCGAAAATGTCAGAAATAGAGTGGACATACGACTCCCTACGCAGACTAAACAGATCGAGAAATGGGTGGCGAAACCGATTTTTAAGCATAGAACTATATTTTGTGAAGATCTTTCCGCCGTTCACATGAGAAAAACTAGTTTATTATTTAACAAACCCATATATATAGGAATGTCTATATCGGACATCGCTAAAACGCAGATGTACGACTTTCATTATAATTATATTAAAAAAGAATATGGAGAAAAAGCGAAATTGCAGTATACGGACACGGACAGTTTGGAATACCTAATAGAAACTCCGGATTTCTACTCGGATATGAGGAAACATGATAAAAGATATGACTTATTTCGAGAAAAAATACTCGGCACATTTAAGGATGAAATGCGGGGTGATCCATTATCCGAATATGTAGGACTCAGAGCGAAGATGTACTCCAATCGGTTAAGTTCGTATGAAGATTTTCGTGGGAATGAATTTGATGGGAAAGCATTTAAAAAAGCGAAAGGAATTAAGAAATCGGTTGTGGAAAATAAAATTACTTTTAAAGACTACAAGGAATGCTTGCTCGAACAGAGAGACGTGTATAGATGTATGAATATGATAAGAAGTAAGAAGCATGAATTGTATAGTGTAGAACAGCACAAGAAAGCATTATCGGCGAGTGATGAAAAAAGGTTTATTTTAGAAGACGGCATCACCACTCTCCCTTGGGGGCACTACAAGATACCGTGAGAGTCCGCTTTAGAACTTGATGCTAATTCGTCTACGGAATAATTAAACTAAATGTCACACTCGACTTGTACACGGATTAAAAAAAAGATAATAAATACATATTTTATTTCATAACCGACTTATTATTTAAAAATCCTTTTTTTTCTTTTCTTTTTTTATAAAGGGAACGTTTCGTTCCTCCCTTTAAACTACACACTTTGGAAAAAAATAAATTGATTCTCGCGTGTAAAAAGTTAACATATAATTATATTCATAAAAAAAAAAAACGAAAACAATTTTCAACCGTCTATGCTGTAGACGGTTTATCATCGTCTCCACATTAAAAAATATCTCAAAACATTGTAATTCTATTCCTCTCCAAATCGTAAGTGAAACCTTTCTCCGAAACGACTACAGCATAAGCGGTCGTCCCCTGATCCGAGACCGGACTGGCGACGGGGTTCGTAAATTCCAATTCTATTTTAATATCTTTTTGCCTATTATCGCTGGTGAACGGATGGTGATGCGTGTCGACGACCATCAACGGATACTTGTCTATAAAATCGATATCGCTTAAATAAACGTCTTCGTCTCCGAATAACACCCGCCTGATCGAGCAATAACTCGTGTATAAAATACCGTACGCCTTATCGTTTATAGACAAATTCTGCGGCTCATTCGGATACCCTAGTCCATTGATTTTGACGCGGTAGTTTTTTATGTTTATAGCGTTGAATCGGCTCGGATCCTTCTCTTGATTGTTTTTGAGGTTGGTCTGTAGACCTATGATTACGAACAGCGGATCGGATATATTCCCGAATAAGCCGGATAAGTCGAAACTGAACGAAGACCCCGACACCCCGAACTTCTCGATACACTGCCACTGGTAATAGTTGTATGTCAAATCGCCCTTCGTACTCAATCGTCTCAGTCCCTCTATGAGCGGCACTTTTTTCACAGCGTCATACTCGACCAGGGGCACTTTTAAATCGAACCTCGTGATTTGTATCTTTCCCTCGTCCGCGGTTTTCTCGTTAGCGCCGCTACCCTCCTTCCAACGGTATATCGCGTCGTTATCTTCGTTGCGTGTAAAAATTATTTGGAATCCTCCTCTGTACATCGGATATTTCAGCGCGTCGAAAAACCCTAAACCGAGATGCGACAAGGGGCCGTAAGCTTCGAACTTGCCGACTCCTTTATCGAATTTAGATTTGAATCCGCTCGTGTGAAAAGTGCTCTCGCTCGATTTGCCGTATGTCGTCAGAGCTTTGATCGTACTCGTGATACCGACTTCGTCGACGAAGTCTATCAACTGACCGTGTTTTTTCAATTCGATTCTCTTAAATAAAAACGCCGGGAAATTATCGACCAACTTGATCGGGTCTGTCGCCTCGTACTTCGCGCCATTCGCTTTTTTCAACACTTCGCCTCGTATGTGAAAATATATTTCCTTATCGTAAAAAACGTCTCCGCCGTCTAATCTGAACGTGATCATCTGATTGGGCGAATTGAAATTCAGATCGGACACCGGTTCGACGGTATGGAATTCGTACCGTTCTATCTTGTCGGACGCTTCCTCGTAATACTTCTCCATATCTATATATAGATTTTAAGTTTTCGGTTTCGAATAAAAAAATAAAAAACGCGATTCGGACTTAATGAAAAATATACTTTTAAAATTTTCGGATGAATAAAATATTCATCTCCTACCGAACATGCGCATACGTTTCTTCCTATCCAAACCCAATTTATCTACGCGAAACTTAACATCCGCGGTGTTAGTCAATTTACCTCCTTCCTTTTCCTTCAACGCGGACAAACATCGACTTATCCGTTTAACACCTTCCGGCCGAGTGATCAGTTTTTCGATCTCGTTATTTATAAACTTGACGATCCCGATTTTTTCGTTATTAAAATTATTATTTCCCGCTTCCTCCTCGGCTTGTATAAACTTTATTCTCTCCGACAACTCGTCGTAATCGTCTATATATTTATATTCCACGGGGTTGTTCGTATCCACGAGTAGACCGCTGCCGGACGAAGACGGCTTTTGTTTGAGTTCTTTCCATATGTCACTTATTAAATTCTTCCATTTCCAACCACCGCTCGCCTTGGGTCTGGGCGAGGTGGGATCGTTGTTATGATGTAGAGCGTGTGTTTTGATTAAAATATCTTTATATTTTTCAAAGTCCCGAGAAGTGAACGCGCCTATACTTATGAGTCTCTCCTTCGGTGTCGTACCGACCGCGGCTGTGGATTATACACCGTGGATCTCCGCTCTGGTCAAGAGCGACCACAGTCCCTCGGTGCCGATATATCTGTCCATAGTTCTGTCCAGTATGATATCGTCGTTTTCGATGGATATGGTTTGCGATCCGATCGCGAGTTTGCTATTCGCGAAATCGTAATAAACGCCGAAACTCATATCGTTGCAGTTCGAGAGGTATTGCTTTGCGATACCACCAATTTCCTCGTTTTCGGTGAATTCGCGGATAGAACGATTCTGTAATTCCTGCGAAGTTTGCGCCGGTGATAAAACTGTAGACGCGTCGAATACGTCTGCGTCCTCGATTGGAGTTATCGTTTCGTCCGCTTTATCTACCGGTCTACCGAGTGTTTTGTCCACTTTACCAACAGGTCTACCGGGTGTGCTCGACGTTCTAGGTCTGAACTGTCCGACAGTGGGGATGGGTCTTCTCAAAATGACGCGGGGTTTTTTCTCCGTCTTTAAAGTTTCCGTCTGTTCTTTTATAGCTTTAACTACGGGTTCGTGTTGCTTCTCTTGTTCGCGCACCTTTTCCACTTCCGCTCTTCTAGACGTGTCGAATTCGCTCTTTAATCGATCTTCCAATTTATCCAACCTCTTAGCCTCCGCGACGGTAATCGGTTTGTTTTCACGCGGAGGAGGAGGCGCTAACAATTGTTCTTTCGGTTTAGCTAACAACACGGGGTGTGAACTGAAAAGCTTTCTCCTCTCCTCAGCTTCGCGTATCTGATTTTTCTTACTGTCTTCTAGCCATTTTTCTTGTAACTTTTCATATTTTTTAGCCATTCGTACCGGCCACATCTTATCGGCCATCTTCTGTTTTTTCACCAGCGTGCCGATGATCTCCTTATCATCGCTTTTCCTCTTCATCGTATTATCTATATATATAGGTTTAGGGTTCGGAGTTTCGCTTTTCAAAAATAAAGAAAAAAATAAATTTAAATAAAAATCTAAAACGATGCGTACACGTTGTTTTTATAAAATATTATGTATACGAATCGTTTATTAAAAACGATGCGTACACGTAGTTTTTATAAAATAACGTATACGAATCGTTTATTAAAAACGATGCGTACACGTGGTTTTTATAAAATAACGTATACGAATCGTTTATTAAAAACGATGCATACACATCGATTATCGTTCGATAACATCGTTTAACTTGAACATGTATTTTCCGTTGTGCGCTTTCTTAGCGGTGTTTATTGTCAAAAATCCGAACGGTTCGCTCCAACACTTTTGACACATCTTTTCGAATTCATCGATCGTCATGTCCGATCCTACGAAATCGTCATAAATACGTTTCGTGTAGTGTTTGTTTTGTTTGAAGACGCATAGCAGGTTGACGTTGTTCCGTATCACTTGCATGTCGACTTTACCGTAGCTCTGACTGAGGTAGACGCAGGACAGTTTTTTATGTCTACCTCTGATGAAGTAGTCTTTTATCGCTTCTTGTTTTTCCATCAGACAGTCGTCGAACACCATGAGGGAGTTTTTCTCGCACTCGTCCAGCGGGGGTAAATCTTCGCAATTGTTAAAAAAGTATGCTATCTTCTTATTCAACTTGTTTTCAGCATCGATGTACTTTTCGCGTAATTCTACATAAGCCGGCTGCTCTATAGACTTACTGAACACGTATAAATTTCTAAACACGAGACCGCGCGGATTATAAATAAAATTCAACAACAAGTTCGTTTTTCCGCAGCCCTAGGAGCCTACTATCAGACAACGTAACGGTCGGGGTAGAAGGTTATCTTCGATCTTCTCTTTGTAATACGGGACGATATCCATCACTCTCTATGAGGAAAAAAATAACGCACCGGTTAAGAAAAGAAATAAAATAAATTACGAGAAATAAGAATTTATTAGGATGGGAAAATGTTTACTATTTATTTTCTCAAATCTTTGAAGAATTCTTCTACTAATTCTATGAAATTATACGGCGTGATTACGACATTATTGCGCGATTTATAGGATATATTGCGGTATCTCATGATATCTTTTACGCAGTTCAAAACGTTTATACTGTTCGGCACTTCATCTTCGTAAAACGAGAGTGAATAACCTTCGTCGATTTTCTTTTTAAAAACCTTAGAAAAATACCGATCTTCGGTTCTCACGCAGTAGTATGTATAAATACGTCCTACATAAGAATATCGTTTAAAGACGGCGAAGACGTGTCTTAGGTTCGGGTTTCGCGGCATACAAGCTACTTTGGGTTTCGTGTTTTCTATCGTATTGTTTAAACGACGATTTTCATTTTCCATACGATCGATCGATTCCATGAGCGTTACGATTTTATTTTTGAGTTTGTACTCGCCGTATTTACGGATGGAAGGCAAAACGTCTTCGAAGACCCAACGTTTAAAGTCGTTCGCCGACGGTAACCTCGATGAAAATATCAATTCGTATAATCCGGGCTCGGATATGTATACTTCTAAGCCTTTATGGTGCGAAATAGGTTGGGACCCAAATCGGGGCCCAACTAAATCGGCCAGATTTCTCTTATAACGATCGTTAACGTGCGTCTGTAAGACCTTCTTCAGATTGGAATATCCCAATATTTCGGCCACATCTTTACCCTTAAACCACGAGTTATCGTCATCGTCGAAAATCACTGTGACCTTTTGATTTTTAAAAATGAATTTACTCGCGATATCGTCCTCCATCTCGTACTCCATGTCGTACTCGTCAGTGTCGGTCGCATCGGAGGAAGGAGACGATGAAGAACTTTCGTCGTCGGAGGAACGAGACGATGAAGAACTTTCGTCGGAAATCTCATCACGCGTAATATCGTTATTCATTTCGTACCTACTATAGAAAAACGACCGATCGAACGTCAACGTTTTATTACGATCGAAAAAATAAAAAAATAAAATCATATAGTTCGCGCGATCGGAAACGTATTTATTTCACCACAACATCACTTCCGACATCGTTCTTTTAACCAGGTCGATCAGGTCGAAATCGTCATCGCGAATCGTTATACATTTGCTCTTTCCGTTATATTCGTATTCCACACCCTCTTTATTTATTTTTCTCAAAACCTTTTTTATCATATTCTCATCGTCGATAATTATGTATTCCGTTTCGAAACATAAATCGTATCCGCAGGAATCCTCGACGGCTTTTTTAAAAGAGCGTTTTTGCGTGTCTATGAATTTATATTCCTTATTATTATCCTGGTAATGGTACTGTGATGGTGTTTAAAACTTGCGCGATCACAAAAATTTCGCTAGTCCAGTTTTGTTTATATTTATTTCTAAATACGACTTTACTCGCCGTTATACGGACTCTGTCTCCGACGTCGAATTTCGGTTTTTTACGCGGCACTTCACTTTCGAGCTCCTGATACATTTTCAACAGATCGGACTCGTTGCTCTTATTGACATCGGCCGGGCGCATTTTTATCGTGCTGTGGTAATCGTGTTTGTTGTATTCGTCGGTGAGCTCTTGTAAGACGTCGTACCATTTGTGCGAGTTTCTCACTTGGAATTTGACTCTGAATTTATCGTTTAACGTCCTGTGGTATCTCTCGATTATCGCCGACTTTTCCTCGCTCTCCGTATGGTACATTTTTATACCGTGTTTTTTGAGCATGTCGTTAAAAGGTTTATTTTTAAACTCTGTCCCCTTATCCGTGTGCAGCAGTTCGGGCGTAGTGTGACCGTCCTTTTTCGCTCTCTCTATTATCCTCTCAAAAGCGGCCGTCACTACCGCGCCGTCTTTTTTCTTCAACGGTTCGGACCAGACGAATTTGCTAAAACAGTCTATCACGTTTAAGATGTATTTGTAACAGTTGTTCTCTCTGGCGAATTGTTTCATGATGAGCAGATCCGCGGCCCACAGATTATCCAGACCTTTCATGATTATCCTGCGTTTTATAAATTTTTTCACTACCGGTTTGTGCAGTTCTTTAGCCTCCACCACTTCGGGCGGCTCTTTGATAAACGAGTTTTTAACGCCGCCGCAGACCGCGCAATCGGAACTCGCCGACCATCTTTTATTTTTCGTTTTCACAATTTTCATGTTCTCCGACGCGGTCTGCGTTTTACACGTGCGACAGTAAGAATTCATCTCTTATATTAATGAAATTAAATTTTCGTTCGATAGAAAAAAATATCAATCATTTGGCAAGTTTTAATTTTTTATATGAATTCAAAATATCAATTTTTATACATAGATAATGGGGAATCACAAGAGGAAAATAAATTTGACTAAAGGTCAACTGAATAAGCTGCGGATAGCTCATAAGAAGCTTAAACGCGCAGTGCTTACGTTAACAAAAGATCAATTAAAAAATGGTAATACCGAAGTGTCACTCGATGGCGATCAAAACAAACAAGTGGAAAAAGCGTTGAAAAACAATAGAGGGACACGGTTGATTTTTGATTATTCGCAGTTGAAGGAAATGATCGATGGAGGTCTTCTGAAGGAAGTTTTAGAACTGGCCGAAAACAATATTCCGTATTTTAAGAAATTCGCCTCACCTCTGATAAAGAATAAAGTGGCACCTGTGTTGAAGAATGATTTCGTGCCGTGGTTGAAAAATCTAATAGACAATGAACTGGACGAATTGATTAATAAAGATAAAACCGGAGCCGGTCTGGTGAAACGTGTAAGCGGAAAATTGCATAAGACTCTTAAAGATATTAGAGAGGATAAAAAAAACTAGTTCCGCTGACCATGTCCGAACTGGAGACATGGGCCAACAAGTTGAAAATCAACAATTTCCGTGGTGTTTTTATGCGAGAGTGTCTACCCGACAAGCCGCGCAAAAACGAGTGTGCTATTATTAATCTAGGTGATCTGGAGTCGGGCGGCACGCATTGGACTTGTTATACGAAAAAAGGTAATTATGTCATATATTTCGATTCGTTCGGCGAGGCGCCTCCACCTTTAGAATTGGAGAAATATCTAAACATGACTAAAGGTATTTTTTATAATCATATGAGATATCAAAATTATGACGATCCCCCGATATGCGGTCATTTATGTTTGGAGGTATTGCGACGTTTTTCCAGAGGACAGGATTTCAATACGATAGAACGTGCTTTACAAAACGATAAATACACATTTTTGAGATGGTTCGAATAATTTTATTTTTTTTTCTCCCTCGCTCTTAATAAATAATCTTAACCGCAATTTAAAAAAGTATATATAGAGAAATGGTGTATTTCAGATTGACGGGTCAGAGTCCGCATTTGCAATTGAAGCTCGAAAACCCCATACACTTGAAAGAGGACGTGCGTTATTATCTAGCGCTCACGGGGTTTTCATTTCATAACTATTTTTATAACTTGAACGAGGAGGCTTCAATTACTTTTGCTGTGGGGGAGGGTCATCCTACACTAACTTTTGATGTAAAGTTTTGGGATTTGAAAACTATGCAGAGAGAAATCAGGGAATTCATGAGGATTAATAAGTTTACACCGGCGATAGATGTGGAAAAGTTTAAGATTTTTCGAGACCCACAGTCTAAAATATGTATCAAATCTCCAGTCAAGTTCCATATAAACAACGAGCTGCGACGGTTTCTCGGATTTGATGAATTGAAAAAAGATGAAACCTTATTCGAATTACAGTTTACAGCGAACAAGATTTTATCAATATATGAGGAGGAAAGTAAATTACAAATCAGACCGTTCCACATGATCGAAGTGCATTGCGATTTAGTCGAACATTCGTATGTCAATCACGCGGAGCATCGGCACAGACACGATAACTCCTCGTTGTTGTATCACTCGAGTCCGCGAGAACACAGAGATAAAATTTACGAGAAACCGTCCGTTTTAAATTACATGCCGCTCAACCCCGACACGCAGATGATAAGAGAAATCAACATTTATCTGACGGATGAAAACAAAGTTCCCCTGCAAAACGCTCTGGCCGATTATATCATTTATTTAAAACTAGTCGATGAGTCGGAATTAAATATGAATTAGTTTTCGTCAAAAGCGATGATTTATTACATCTTTTGAAACGCTCTCAATTTTTTATTCGACCGTGAAAATATATTTTTATATATAGACGGAAGAAAGATGGAAATGGAAAAGGATTATTATAAAGATATCCTCGACGAAGTGAACGGTAACGCTTTCGCGAAGATAAGCGATTTAGAAATCGGTAAAAAATATTTGGTCAATAGCATAGAGAGAATGCACTACGCTTACGGAGTAAGAGTTTTGGTTACATGCGATGATGTGCGGTTTCAACTACCCGAGAGTTGGAACGAGAGAATGAGTACGAAAAATATAAACGCGCTACTGAAATCGGAGCAACCGTTGTATGTGGTGTACCACGGAAAGATCCCGATGTCGAATGATATGTTTAAACACGATATCAAGTTCGTGAGAGAGTGAATATTCGTTTAATCGATTATACCCGTTATTATTATTATTTGGATCATACTCGTTATTTTTATTTTTTTTTCGTTCCTGAAAAATAATTTTCTAACTCCGAAAAAAGTTGTCAAGAAAAAATATTTGTTGACTATTGAAAATTTTCTAAGTCCCCAACTGTATTTATTGAAAAAATTTACAAGTCCCAAAATGGCTTTAAAAATTGATTTTTATGTATCAGGAGGGCGGAATACGGTAGAAACTTTAAAATCGATTAACGAAACGATTCGATAAATCGTAATCGACGATCGAATATCGAATTATTCAGTTTTTTATTCTCCCGAAGTATCAGGGCGGCAGAATCTAGTAGGAACCGGCGCGCTCGAGCCGAGCGAACGGCGCAACGGTGGTGGCGCGCGCGAGAAATAATGACGTAGCGATGACCTTGGACTTTGCGCTCGTGGCGCGCGCGAGAAATGATGACGTAGCGATGACCTTGGACTTTGCGCTCGTGGCGCGCACGAGAAATAATGACGTAGCGATGACCTTGGACTTTGCGCTCATACGTCTCGTACGTCTCGTACGTCTCGTACGTACTGCGCCAGAATTAATCATTCACTACTACTGAAGAAACTGGTATGTTATTATTTGTGTTATCATAAAAGTGAAGTGAATTTAGAAGAATACACCCAATAAAAATGAATTAAACATCTCATTGACAGAGTCAGTTACTGTTTAGGGAAACAAAAAACAAATAAAAACTACCTAAACAACATCAGATCCTACAACTCTACATTTGCGATGGTGAGTTCTGAAGCACATATAGATGAATCCAATGTAGGAGGTGTATAAAACTTTCCAATTCACAATATTTTTTATCATTGAATTGAGACTTTACTTTCTGCAGAAAACCATCAATTTAAGTACACTTAGGTATATTTATATAACGTTAATACAGCAACCGACCAAAGAACGGTAATTGAAGTAAATAAAAATAATTATGACGGTCAGCTAATGCAGGAAATCGGTAAGTACTTGAGTAATGTGAATCACCGTGTTCGCTCTTTTAAAACAATGGCTTGGATTTGTAAATAGACTGGCGCCAATGATGTTACCATGTACATTATTAATGACAAATATACAGACCAAAGACGATACAATCAAGCAATCACGACGGACGTAGTAGCTATATTTTGGGCTGCTGGCTGACGGTGCTCCGCCTGGCGAGAAAAACATAGCAGTGTAGTCAGAAACTAACTTTATACGCTGTATTTCAGTTCTTGATCCTTCTCTTGATTCCATGGCCTATCCTCTTTTATTTCCAAATGGAGCTAGGTAATTGCTGGCATGTAGGTTTGAAACATGCTCAAGGAACCTTTGTGGTACACAACCATCTAATCATGTAGCAGTATTCCTCTTTTTGACTTGATGTACGGGATCTTTTTAGTATTCTGCATAGGTCTGAAAAACTTCTTTTACATTGGGTGGTTGATATGTATTATGTGAGGATAGAAGGCACTCGACTCGGCTTTAATTCGGAATCATCCAACTGGGTGTAGATATGTTTTTAAATGTATCAGACTTTGTCCAACAGAAAGCCAACCACTAAAACTCACATATTGGAAGTAATTGAGTAATCCTCCCTTCTCCATTTATAGGATCACCACAAAATATGAACCAAAACTACCTGGACGTATTAGCTATTGTTCAACGGTTTGGGAAACCATTTTTATTCGTAACGATGACATGTAATCCTAGGTGGTCTGAAATAACTGAGAATTTGGAACCTGGAGCTCGGCACATTTTCGACCTGATTTAATAGCAAGAGTTTGTCACAGCAAGTAAAACAAGCTGATACCAGGAAAAAAACACTTATTTGGAAATGCTAATTTATTGTGTGACGCTGATAACACATTAAAGTTTCAGAAACGTGGATTACCACATGCACGTATTTTATTAGCTTTGGATGAACAAGACCGAATCCAAGAAGTCGATGGTATCGATCACGTTGTCCATGCACAACTTCCTAATCTTGCAACACTATCATTAACAACTACAAATAAATATATTAATTACTAAAAATTGATCTTATCAGTACCTAAATATTGCTCGATTTCGAGCAACAGGCTACCTAGTTATTTAAAAATTAACACAGACATAAATATGATGTTAGCGGGAAACATCTAATTAATGACAGGGGAATGTGTGGTGAACTCTAAATCAACCCTTATTTCACCCCCTTCCCCTAACCCCTTTGTTGAAGATAAATCAAATTAAAGGGTTAACAAACTAGATTTATTGCAATACAGTAGACGCCCTCTAGTTCGGCTTCGGATGGATCGGCCGCCAGATGGTCCGGCCGGTCCTAGGATAGTGAATCATATCCGTCATATCGCTACGCCGCACCGCGGGGGAATGACCTTCGACAGGATTTATCCTGAATTTTTGGTTTCCGGCCGTAGAATTAACTATTTATGTCAGTTTAGTTTACGGGCAAGCTTGATTGAATTGATGAACACATTTGACCTCAAATAACAAACGATGTTGTTATCCTTTCAATGTAATGATTTTACAGTAAGATTTGATCTTGGATTTCGTCTGCGTGACAGAAAAAAATAACAGGTTTCTTTAAATTTGTATAGGTTATGATTCAAGTAATACATGTAAATTAATTTGATCAAATAAGTTGTTGGTGTATTTTTACAGTACATAATGAGTTTTTCTGCTCACTTTAGATCCTCAGTATGGTATCGGTAAAAACGTACCTATCGAAGAGTGAAACAATATGATAGTTCAACATAAGAGACATCAAAATATTTTCTTTGGCAATTAAGCGCTGTAAATACGTTTAATATCGTGTTTTGTTGATTTTTAAGCATAGGTGATGAATTTAATAGGGTTATTTTACATTTTGATAGTACATCCGGGTAGTCCGGCCATTTTGTAGTTCGGCCGGTAGTCGGTCCCGAGGTGGCCGAACTAGAGGGCGTCTACTGTAACTAAATTGAGATCCAATACAGAATTTTTGATATCCTCTATTTTACAATCTGACAATTAATTTAAGTGCAAATTATTTTAAATTCATCCTTCCTGCAAAAAAATTATTGCTGGGTAGATAAACCTCTTCGATACCGGATAGGTACAGATGGCATTATTTATTAACAATTCGATTAATATTTTTTTATCATGTTATGCTATCAGTACTTGTTAATAAATAATGCCATCTGTAGCTATCTGGTATCGAAGAGGTTTATCTAGCCAGCAATAATTTTTTTGCAGGAAGGATGAATTTAAAATAATTTGCACTTAAATTAATTGTCAGATTGTAAAATTGAGGATATAAAAAATTCTGTATTGGATCTCAATTTAGTTATTGCAATAAATCTAGTTTTTTCATACCCTTTAATTTGATTTATCTTCAACAAAGGGGTTAGGGGAAGGGGGTGAAATAAGGGTTGATTTTGAGTTCACCACACATTCACCTGTCATTAATTAGATGTTTTCCGCTAACATCATATTTATGTCTGTGTTAATTTTTCAATAATAAAAATTTGAAGTTAAACGAAAAACGCCCTTAAAAACCAAATAACTCGAGAACGCATGGGGCAATTTTAATTTTTCTTCCACCAAAATTGTTCTTTTTTTGTGCTCTTCAATTTGATATGTCACAAAGGGTATGTTGCCATTTGAAAATTTAAAGTTTGGGGTTAGGGTGAGAAGGGTGTAGTTGGGAGGATAAAGTTTTCCTGTGAAATTGACTTCCCCCTGCGTTGGTAGACGTTTCCAGAAAACAGAATACTAAAATTTATTTTTGTTCCTGAATAAATTAAGAAGCAAGTTTAAAAAAAAACACCCTGTATATACATGTATCCCTTATCATGACAACTTGCATAAATATGGTTCGGTCAGAAAGAAATTTGGTACAGATGTGATAAGGGGCAATAATTTCGACAAGTTGGAAAATCACCCTGATGGGATCAGCGGAAGGGAGGTAAGAGAGGTTGAGCCCCCAAAAAATGTTTTAATATTGTATAAAAATAATTAAATTTTGGTTTAATTCAGCTGAACACAAAGATAATTTTGTATTTTGAATCATTGGTCTATCTAATTGTCCACAGATTACCAAAATATTGTTGGTGGTAAACACAGCACATTGTGCCAATTCTATCCTTATAGGGTAAAATAAATTGCGTAATAATGGGTGCCTCCTAATCAGTTCCGGAACGAGCAAAGACCCATATCATCTGCGGATCATGTTCTTAAAAATTGCCGTTCCAGTTAACATCCCAAGCACGGTTTGATGAATCAAAACAAACATTATATAAAGGATGAAATCAATTAAGAGGCCTATAAACTAAAGGCTGACTTTTGTATTTATGTTAGCTAATCTTTCCAGTGTGTTATACAAATTAATTATCTTTTGTTAGTTCAAACTTCTTTTACTCTTTATTTTGCTGCGTTATTAGGTAACTCAAGATGTTTTGTTTGACTGCACCTCAACTGCCCCGGGTTGTCCTCAGAAATATCTGGTAATCCCATACAAGGGGGTATGTTCCATGGTACAAGGTGGTGTGTGCAAGATCACAATACAAATATTTTCTAATTAAAAAATAAGTATAGTTAATATTTAGGTGAACCTCTACGATTTTGTACTAAAGATATAGCCCCAATAACGGTGTAATTTTTGTTTGTTTTTAAATGTAAATTTCAAAAATTAAAAAAATGTAATGATTGTATGATCCATACTACAGTTTCACCTGCCTGTTGTAGCAAGTTTGCATAGCCATTCCCCATAATATTCTTATGAAGATTACAAAAACATGAAATATCTCGAAAAAAAAGTTTTTATTTTTTTGAAATTCGTATAGTATGCAGGCTTGCTACCACAATTTTGTGTAACTATGAATCTTTTAATTTATCTGAATTTTTTAAATTTAACCTTTAAATAACGTCATGAAAGTTGTTATTTATATTAATTTTTATAATACCTAAATGTTACTGTAATGTAAGTTGGTACCCATCAGGCCAATCAAAAACCAAGCCGAGCATATTCACTACTTCAAGACTGAGCTTCGACCTGATTTGCATGCATTAGCCTCATAATATTTCTTATTCGTTGTGCTGTGGTGGTTAGGCTGGATTAGCCCCCTTTGACACGATGCGATTTTGATGTGACGCAAGTCGAAAGACAAGGTGACGTCAGACTCCTATCTGTATGTACTTGTGAGTCCATGACGCGACAGCATGTCGCGTTGTCGTCAAAGTCGCATCGTGTAAAAGGGGCCTTAGGAAGCTGACTGATGTGTTACAATACATTCTAAAGTACACTAATAATATTATTAAATTAATGACCATCATATTTTAAATGAAATGATTTCAAATGGGCCTGCAGCACATAGTTGGCCACCTAAGGAGGCCTGAGTCCAAACACTTTTTTTTGTGAACATAATATGATCCACAAGGGTCTAGAAATTTGTATTTCAAGTATTTAACATGGTAAACCTAAGCATTTGTGCTCTTTCAAATTAATTACAGTGGAACCTGGATAATTTGAACTTGTATAATTCAAACTCTTCTTTAATTCGAATATTTTTCTTGGTCCCTGGCATTTTGTATCCAAACAATGCTAAAAAAATCGTGGATGATTCGAATTTTATTTTGGATAATTCGAATTTTTAAGTTCCAAATTAAGGTACATCAATTTCATTCCACGACTGGAAATAGTTAAAAATTCATTGGAAAAAACGTTTTACTACGACGTTCCTTAAAAAATTAACGTCAGACCTATGGTGTGTAAGGTTATGGTCAAATGACTCATCCCTTCCACCTCCCAGGCTTCCCACCCTGCCCCAACATCGCTTGTAACTCGACACCAATAATGTAAACTAAACAGTAAAGAACACTGACTGGGTTCGGAAAAGGGTTGCACTCGCCGTGACAGCGCCACTAGTCTTTTCGCGCTTGATTCTGTGTAGAACGGCTCCCGGCAGACGAGCCATGCGCCAGACCTGATGCGCAGTTTTCTATGTCGACACAAAGGCTACTCAACACTGCGACCCCCTTCCCTCCCCCCACCAGCTAAACTAACTTCCGAATTCAAGTGCAGCATTCCGTTGTTTTCGATTGTCCTTCAAACAAAGTGTTTTTTTTATTTGTGCAGTGTCTTTTTTTAAGTGTTAAAAAGTTTTTACGTAACATTAAATAAGTGAAGTGACCATGTCGACAAAATCTCGGACCTATAAAACACTCACTTTAGCGGAAAGCCAATGAGCGTGCAATTGTCAATGTTACACGAAGTTAAGTTAGTAACCTGTATCAAGTTCAGAAGTAGCACAACGTACTGTACTTTTTCTAGCAGAAATGTTTCTTTGTGTTATCGTACGTCGCGTCGTACGTAGTTTAAACTTTAGGGTAGTTATTTCTGTGTCATGATTACTGATTTTGAACCCTTGTAATTAACATTTGTTAATAAATTTATTCTTTTAGAGTGTCAATTTCATGAAGAGGTTAAATTCACAATGTGAAGTTTTAATGTTTTGGCCTCATTCTTTAGAACTTCTTTAATTCGAATTTATGGATAATTCGAAGTTTTTAGCTGGTCCCTTGAGGTTCGAATTATCCAGGTTCCACTGTACTAACAAATTTCTGAATGACGAGAAACCAAATTTAATACCAATGTGCTGGTGTCATATAGGGGAGAGGGGGGCTGGGCCGTACAATTAAACGAGATTGGCCGAAGATCAGTTAATTTTGAGTTTAAATTTATGAGAATACAAAAAATATCCAGTTTGGTTCATTAGCTACCAATGGCACACAAAGAAACTACATTTGTTCAAATCTTCATAATTTAAAATGATTTTCTTAAAAAATGTGTACGAAATAGCCCCAGAGGTGGGGGATATACTGAAAAACAGGAGGGGCTATATCGCACAGCTGAAAAAATGACATAATTAATAGTTCAGGCAACGAAAAGCTATACCGCGAATCTTTTGGAACACAATTTTTGACTTTGCAGTTTTGTTTAGACTAGTTATGAGGTGATCATATCAAAAGTCCTCATCCGTAGCCCTTGAGTGGGGGGAGGGAGGGGGGTCTGAAGGTACCATTTTTTGGTTTTTCTTAAAACGGTCAATTTTTTGTATTCCCTATTAAATTTGAAAATTAAAGAAAATTAAATTTCCTGTAAGAAAAGTATATAATATGTCTATTTTGGTCCAACCATTAACAAGGAAAGCACTAATTTTATTAATATTTAAACAAATAATCCCTTCCATAAGAAATACATGTAAATTTGTGGGTAACATACATGCCCAATGGGGCAACGCTTTTTCCACCTAAAGGAAAATGAACAGTATTCAGGAAATGTTATTCAAGTTTTGGCTACTCATCACTTTAATTACAAATAAAAAACAAGAAATTGTTTTAAATTGGAATATATTTCGGCTTCTTTTTATCTGAAGCCATCTTCAGCCATAGTAAATAAACGTTTGACAATCATTTAGTCAAAAATCACATGTTTCAAAAAATAAATTTAAAATTCTTACCACTAATTTAATATTAAATAATAGTTATATATGTAAATGTGCTTAAATTACTGAAATTTTGTTAAGTTGTAAATTTAACCTAGATATTGATTATTTTTGACTTTTTGAAATTATCTGCAACTTCTTTAGTAATAAGAGGAATAAACATAGGTGGAATGGTGGCACTTGGTTGGGATATACAATTTCTATCCGTCACCATGCATGCAGCTTCTTTAAGTATTCTGCTCTTATAATTGTTTTCTTGGAATATTATTTTTGCTTCTGACCATTTTACTCTATGTCCCTCTTCATGTATATGTTCACTGAGTTTGGAGTAGTTTTGGAGCTGTTTGTTTATGCTGTTCTTATGCTCTTTTATACTGATTCTTACTGGTCTTGATGTTTGCCCGTAGTAGTTTTTGTGACATTCGCAAGGGATCTGGTATACTACATTTTTTGTTTGTTGTTCTATGTTTTCTGGCTTCATCTTAGATACTTTACTCCTTAATGTTGAGTTGGTTGAGAAACTGGTTCTAATGTTAAATTTACTGTTTACCCGTCTTATTTTTTCGGATTTCCCTTTGATGTAAGGAATCACAACAGTAGCTATGGGTCTTTCTTTTATGGTGTTATCAAAATTGTTAGACATCTGTTTACTAGTTTTATTGAATGCTTTGTGTATTATATCTAATGGGTAATCATTATTTTTTAACTCTTGATATATATTTTTAATTTCTGTTTGTTTATTCTCTTCATTAGATGATAATTTAAAAGCTCTAGTAAATAGACCTTGTGCTATTCCGATCTTGACGTGAGTTGGACTGTTAGATTTGAAATTTAAATATTTTCCTGTGTTTGTTTTCTTTCTATAGACTGACGTTTCGACACCATTTTCTGTTTTTTCTATTAAAACGTCTAGAAAAGGTAGTTTATTATTGTCCTCATATTCTACTGTGAATTCTATGGTAGGTCTTAGATTGTTTAGATGGCTGAGAAAGTTGTCTTGATCTGTAAAATTGGATTTCCAGACACAAAATATGTCATCTAGATACCTTAGCCAGATAATTGGTTTTTCTCTCCAGGAATTCAACGCCATGTTTTTAAAATGATCCATATAAATGTTACTGAGGATCGGACTTAAACTACCTCCCATTGGTAAACCTAATTTCTGCACATAAAAGTTTGAATTGTATTGAAAATAATTGAATTCGACACAAAGAGTTAGCATTTCCATGATAGAAGGTACAGATAATGTGGTTCTATCTTTCAAGTTTGTATCGTTCTCCAATTTATTTCTAACTACTTGTAACATTTCGTCAACGGGAATGTTCGTGAACATGCTCGATACATCGTAACTCATCATTTTATCTTCTTTTTCAATAACTTTTGTTTTTATCTTTTCTATGAAGTCTAGTGAGTTATTAATAAAAGAACTTTGAGTACCGAATAATGGTTTTAAGACTGGTAACAAAAATTTGGATAGTTCATAGTAAGGTGAATTGATTGAGCTCACTATCGGCCTTAGTGGGATTCCTTCTTTATGTATCTTTGGAACTCCGTACATATGGGGTGGTTTGGAGAACCGTGGTGAAAGTCTTCTTATCGTGTTGCTTGATAGTGTAGTTTTATTCTTTTTAAGAACTGATTTGACCTTGTTCATTATATTATTCGTTGGGTCTTTGGGAATGGGTTCATATTGACCACTTCCAAGTAGATCTTTCATTTTTTCATCATTTTTTCTTTCATTTTTTTGCAAACTTTTATGTGCAGAAATTAGGTTTACCAATGGGAGGTAGTTTAAGTCCGATCCTCAGTAACATTTATATGGATCATTTTGAAAAACATTGCGTTGAATTCCTGGAGAGAAAAACCAATTATCTGGCTAAGGTATCTAGATGACATATTTTGTGTCTGGAAATCCAATTTTACAGATCAAGACAACTTTCTCAGCCATCTAAACAATCTAAGACCTACCATAGAATTCACAGTAGAATATGAGGACAATAATAAACTACCTTTTCTAGACGTTTTAATAGAAAAAACAGAAAATGGTGTCGAAACGTCAGTCTATAGAAAGAAAACAAACACAGGAAAATATTTAAATTTCAAATCTAACAGTCCAACTCACGTCAAGATCGGAATAGCACAAGGTCTATTTACTAGAGCTTTTAAATTATCATCTAATGAAGAGAATAAACAAACAGAAATTAAAAATATATATCAAGAGTTAAAAAATAATGATTACCCATTAGATATAATACACAAAGCATTCAATAAAACTAGTAAAAAGATGTCTAACAATTTTGATAACACCATAAAAGAAAGACCCATAGCTACTGTTGTGATTCCTTACATCAAAGGGAAATCCGAAAAAATAAGACGGGTAAACAGTAAATTTAACATTAGAACCAGTTTCTCAACCAACTCAACATTAAGGAGTAAAGTATCTAAGATGAAGCCAGAAAACATAGAACAACAAACATAAAATGTAGTATACCAGATCCCTTGCGAATGTCACAAAAACTACTACAGGCAAACATCAAGACCAGTAAGAATCAGAATAAAAGAGCATAAGAACAGCATAAACAAACAGCTCCAAAACTACTCCAAACTCAGTGAACATATACATGAAGAGGAACATAGAGTAAAATGGTCAGAAGCAAAAATAATATTCCAAGAAAACAATTATAAGAGCAGAATACTTAAAGAAGCTGCATGCATGGTGACGGATAGAAATTGTATATCCCAACCAAGTGCCACCATTCCACCTATGTTTATTCCTCTTATTACTAAAGAAGTTGCAGATAATTTCAAAAAGTCAAAAATAATCAATATCTAGGTTAAATTTACAACTTAACAAAATTTCAGTAATTTAAGCACATTTACATATATAACTATTATTTAATATTAAATTAGTGGTAAGAATTTTAAATTTATTTTTTGAAACATGTGATTTTTGACTAAATGATTGTCAAACGTTTATTTACTATGGCTGAAGATGGCTTCAGATAAAAAGAAGCCGAAATATATTCCAATTTAAAACAATTTCTTGTTTTTTATTTGTAATTAAAGAGATCAGTAGCCAAAACTTGAATAACATTGAAACAACCATCACAAAAAAAAACACATACCGTCAAGAAGTATTCAGGAAATATTGACAAAACTTCCAGTAATTTGGCACCTCAATCATAAAAATTGGTCTAAAATAAAGGTGTTGGCGAGCTCATAAAAATGTTATTTTTCAAGGAATTTGTAATATATAAATATGTAATAAAAGATTGAAAAATAATGTTTTTTAGGGAGCTCACCAACACCTTTAATTTAGACCAATTTTTATGATTGAGGTGTCAAATTACTGGAAATTTTGTCAAAATTTCCTGAATGCTGTTCATTTTCCTTTAGGCGAAAAAAGTGTTGCCCCTTTGGGCAACACCCAAAGGGGCAACCTGCCCCCCCCCCCCGGGGGGGGGGGGGGCCTTATTAGTGGGTATGTTACCCACTAATTTACATGTATTTCTTATGGAAGGGATATTTGTTTAAATATTAATAAAATAAGTGCTTTCCTTGTTAATGGATGGACCAAAATAGACATATTATATACTTTTCTTATGGGAAATTTAATTTTCTTTAATTTTTAAATTTAATAGCTAATACTAAAAGTTGATCATTTCCAAGATATTTAGGAAAAACCAAAAAAATGGTACCTTCAGACCCCCCTCCCACCCCCCGCTCATGGGCTAAAGACGGGGACTTTTGATATGTTCACCTCCTAACTAGTCCAAACAAAGGTGCAAAGTCAAAAATTGTGTTCCATGCAATTCCCTCTATGCCTTTTTTTGAGCATTCATTGCCTGGACTATAAGGAAATAAATACAAGAAATGCACTGATTTATGTACAATATACCATGTATCAATCATCTCATATAATTTGTATTTTAAATCCCTAACATTCCCTGATCTACATTATAAATTTCCTTGATTTCTGCATTTTTTTTACATTATGCTCTCCTTTTTTTTTGGAACCATTCCATTCCAACATAAGCATAACATGTTACTGCATATTTTCTAGATGTTTTTCCATCAAATTCCATAATTAGGTTGAATTCAAGAAATTTTCCGTGACTATCAGTTTTTTATGACACTTCGCTGCCCTTAAACCAATTTCTCTGACTTTTCCTGACCTTGCCTAATGTCCAAGGTCTGCTATAACCCTGGAATGAGGACATGGAGTAAAAATTTGTGAGAATTTCTTCAGTAAGCTACGATTGATGAAGCCATAACAAACCATTTGGGCCTAAACCCTATGTTTTTATACGGTTTAGCCCCATCATGTACCACGTGATAGTTTTGTACCCAAAGCTCAAAACCTTTAGCCTAACTAATGATCTCTGGATATCTAATGATAGCTTAGGATAAGGAGTTTTTTACGATATCCAATGTTATAAGTAAAGGTTTTCCCCTTATGCACGTTTCAAAATGTGCACAAATTTAAAAAAAATCACAAACAGTTTTTTCTCTGAAATTTTTTAAAATCATACGCTTGCTCTTTTCAACAAGTTTGTGCGATATAGCATTAGGCTGCAGCACTGATCGGAGCTCAGTACCTTTAAAAACAGACTGGAAACTGGCTGTAAGGTTTAACCCACATGTACAGGTTTGCCCCATTCTCCCCTAAACATTTAATAAAAAAGTGAGAAATCAAATATTAAAATACGAAATATTAAGTTGACATTGACATTCACAAACTAATAATCATGAAATCACCAAATTTGTTATATGACTGAAAATGACTATGCAGGAAAAAGCAATACAAAGAATGGATGAGGAAGCACTAAAATAATTTGAATAAACCTCTTATGGAATCAAATAAAATTAGATCCAGTTAAAAGTAAAGAGTAAAACATTTTAAGATAACTGAGTCTGAATTTTACACACAAAAACAATGTTTTCTAACAATCAATTTACAGCATGAACTAGTGAGTGCTTTATACAATGTACTTTCTTCACCTGTTTTGAGTGGGTTCCCTCAAAGGCTTCATGAATTTCCAGATGGTTAAATACATATAGAAAAAGCAAAAATCAAACTGGACCAGCCAATACATGCAAAATGGCACTACCCATGCAAAATGGCAAGCCTCATTCATTGAACCACTCACCTGTATTATGTTTTTTTAAGATTCTTCAAAAAATACTAAGCCCAACTGACTTTACTGAATCTTCTCAATTCTTCTTAATAAAAAAATAACTAAAGTTCAATATAAATCAGGCTATATGGGAACAGTTGTGATATAAGAATTATAAATTACTAGAAAAAACCAGACTGTTAAAAAACTACTGACTCAAAGGAAAAAGTAAATCGAGCAGCACCACTAATAGATGAAATTTGAAGAGCACTACTAGTGCAAAACGCAAGTAAACAAACTCTGCTCGGGATTAAATTATACAGTATCAACCAAATGTTTTACATTAAAACATGCCTAAACATATGCACTTTTACATTAAACAAAGTTGCTACTGAAAAACATATTCTAAAATAATAGAAAAAAATTAACTTGTTTTAAGGAAAATTCAGGTTTTTTCTTTGATGTATTGATTCATAACAAGCAAAACTTGAAAATTCAATAACATTCTTTAAAAAATAAAAACTAGTAAAACAAAAACCCATTTTTATAAAATAATAATAGTGGTTACTATAATGGCACAAGTATAAAAAAAACTTGAGTTTGTGGCACAAATTTTGATAGATAAATTAATGCTGCCTGAACATTTTCTTGACATGATGTATACACTGCATAAAAGGAATTATTTGGTATTTTTCCATTGTAAGCAATCTCCCCCTTAAGATATATTAGAGCCAACCAGAAAGTAATGAATGGTACATTGCTACATCTAGCGCCAGGGCCCCAACTCTGCAACTGATTGTGTGGCTGAAAGTTCCATTTCCAGCCACAGTTTGAGCCAATCCTCACCACCAACGGATCACGTATTTCAATTTTACTGTGTTTCAAGTGGCAGCGCCCACTAAAAACCTGCCAAGAGTGGATGAATGAATTGATAAGGTTTCTTTTTTCAGTTCCTTATCATTTGAAAACACTTTCCTGCCTCAAAATTCCGTAAACTTAAAAAAGATAAGGTAATCTGGGGTTAGAAATGGGCTGGAGAGGATTTGTTTGAAAATGTTTAACTTTAGGCAGTAAAGTTCTGTTAAGTTGCATTGGGGAGGGCAATGTCGTGGATCAGGAACCCTATCAGACTACAGTCTGCAAAATACTTTTTTCTTATGTTACATGTCTTTACAAGAGAACGCAAAGTCCTCTCTCACTCATCCTACTTCTCACGCACCTAGAAAGCTGAAATTTTGTAGGCCTACACTCATTATTTAGGCAAAAAATAGGCCAAATAAGTGGTTTTCATCCTGATCTGACCCTCGGACTCTGCCACAGACCCTCTCAAAGATCCAATATTATCCTTATGCCAGGATATAGATTGATGAAATGTTTATGTTTAAACAGATGTAAAAAGCAAAAAATGCAGTAGAATGTCAAACCAGCTGTTAGGAATATAACACAAAATAAATCACTGACTATAGATACTTGAAGGACCTTTATACTTTATAACAGCTGTTATTGAAAGAGGTAGAGTGTGCTGCTTTTAACTTTTTATTTTATCTACTGATTTTCAAAAGTTGCCGGTGCGACTTTTCCTTTTTATTTTGTTAAATATAGCCCTAAAAACTTAAGACAGCATTGTCAAAAATTGCTGGGACGGCTTTGCATTTTTTTGTCCAAGGTAGACTCTAAAAACTTAAGAAAATTATTTTTGCAACGAGTACAATTTCAAGGCTTATTCTATATTTCTACCAGCACATATACCTTCACGAAGCAGAGAATCTTTAGAATTCACTAAATAAGCAGGTCTGCTGTGATAGGGGTACATATATTCCTGCCTAAGGCCACTCTGTACTGTATATACGTGCAGATTCAATGCACCACCGAAAAAGCCTAGGGGTGTCGCTCCTCATGATGTGCCACGAGATCATCATCGTAAGTTTAGATACTATGCGGTGAACAGAAACAACCATAAATGCTTCTTGGCGCTTGACTCGGGTAAGCCAGCCTTGGTAAACTTGCTTCTCAAGTGTGTGAGCGCAATCTTCTCCACCACATAGCAAGATTGACTGGATAGCTGACACAAGCAAACAGCACTTGCAAGATAGAGGACTGCTGATATTGGGCTTAAGCCTACCCAGGGCAGCGTCATCCTTGGGGGCTTGGTCAGTGGGGCCTTGAATATGCTTGTATTTTTAGAATAGATAGGACCTTTAGGCACGAACAGAACACCCCTGTCCCAGTAGACCTGCGTACTTAGCGAATTTCTTAAATTATTTTTCTGTCATATGAAAGTGCATTTTATTGAATTTTACTATGTTAAAACTCCAAAAAGAGCGCATCGTTGTTGGATATCCAGCAAAGTCAGTGTCACTGGCTGGTGTGACTGAGTGGTCACTGGAGCACTCGAACAAATGTGTATTAGGTTTACTGCGATAAACCAGTTTCAAATCACTGGTACCTGTGTGATACCATTACACTCTCTTAGCTCACACAACATCTTCATGTGTTGGATTTTCTAGATGGCGCAATTAATTAAATTGAAATTAGTTTTATTTCAATACAACACTGACACAGAAAGAAAAGTCAAACCTCGATCCACGGGCAATATAGAGCAAGACGCCAACAACAGATCAGTAAGGGAAATCAACAGCTTTTGCTGAACTTTGTATTGACAGTTTTTCCATTGGGGTGAGAACCGGGTTGCAGTCCGACATTTTGAAACGGGTGAGAACTCTTCTGATGAATGAGAATTGGCTCACCATGATGTCGCCATCTTGCCTAGAAATTTCCAATACAAGGAAATAAGATGCCTCTTTGGTAGTAATGTCGAATCGCTTGCGTAGCTGATCGATGAACGAGTCAATCACAACTTGGCTAGTTGCTTCCCGTCGTCCACACAAAGCGCTACAATTATTTTGCTGGTCAGAGCTGCACACACGAATCTTTCAAGACTATGTTCAAATCCAAGACTAATCATAAAATGATTGAATTTCCGATTCCAGCATCGAGGGGCCTGCTTGAGACCATACAGGCTACGTTTGAGATGGCCAACACATGTCCTGTACCATCATCATATCCTTCGGGTTGCTTCATGAAGATTTCCTCATCTATATCCCTAAACAAAAAGGCAGTGGAAACATCAAACTGCCTCAGTACCATTTTCTCCACAGCAGCTATAGCTAATAGGGATCAAATTACTTCCAAACAGGCAACTGGACAAAATGTCTCATTAGAATCGATTCCCGGTCGTTGAGTGCACCCTTTGATAACCAATCTTTTGATACTTGTCAATGAAACCATCAGGATTTCACTTCACACAGCACATTTATTTGCTATTGATTGGCTCCTTTCCTGGGGGAATTTCGGTCAATTCCTAGGCATAGTTTTTTTCTTCATGACCTGATCTCCGCATCCATAGCTGCTCTCCATTCAGTAGCTTCCCTGAAGGTTTTTGGATCTTCAGTTAGGAAAACTTCGGTGGTGACTTCAGGATCTTCCACATCCAAGATAGCCTGTACCTCAACACCAGAAGATCTCTTCTTGGAAGAGAAGAGATCTTCCTTTTCGCAGTTCTTGATAGGCAGGTCGATTTTGTCATCACAATTGCTTAACCTCCCTTAGAAAACGACGTCTCATGAAACAATGTCTCGTTTCTCAGGAACATAAATCGCCTCCTTTACATCCTACCAGATAGCGGATCATAGCCTTTGAATCCATCTTGCGAATCTTCTGAGCATGATTAAGATCATAGCACTTTGAACTCACAATCCAAATGTGTTTGATCCTCGGTTTCTGATCAAACCAGAGTTCAAAAGGCGTTTTAACCGGGATTGGTAACTTACCTACTCTGTCCAGAATGTAAGTCGCTGTTGTCACGAGTTCTGCCCAGATTGCCACAGGACGTCCGGGTTCGCATGCTTGAAGGTGCGAGCCATTTCAACGATCGTTCTGTTTTCACACTCCTCTGCACCATTCTGTTCTGGTGTGTACAGTGCCATCAGATGTTGTTTGACTCCATATTCCTTCAGAATTGCTCGAAATTCACTAGTCAAATTCATCTCCGTTATCGCTAAGGAACTCTTTCATATGGAGCGTGAGTCTTAACACATTTCATAACGCATCCTTGACAGCAATTTTTCTCGTGCGACATAACAGTAACTGTACCTTGAGTAGTGATCCTAGATGGCGATCAAGTATGGACGACTAGAGAAGGACGGATAAAACGGACCACAAACATCGCCAGACGGCAGCTAACCAGACGCCGAGGCTTTGACACAGATCCCGAACGGCCGATGATGGGCTTTCCCAAACTGGTATGGCTTACATATCCGGTTTTCAGCTGGTACTCTCATTCTCAACTCGGAAACCAGCTTTGATCGGATATACCGCTTGTCCATATGACCCCAATTCTCGTGGTAAAGCTGAAGAGTTTGGCTGTCGTCAGCTACATTGGCTGAACATATCTCACCTGGCTGAGCAGTTTGGAATGAGGCTGAATACAGGGTCCCACCTTTATTTAGAGTGCCCCTGAACCTGTCTTACTGTTGACAGAGAATGAACAGCTAGTGTCTGTGGATTCAAACACACTGCTCGGATTTCAGTCATGTGCGGCAAGTTCAGTCATTAACACTGAACTTCGCGATATGTCTGGAACATACCATACATCTTTTAGCTTAAACATGTTTAGGTTGCCATTTTCGAAGTTGGCAACTTCAATCCTTCAGCTACCGAGAACCTTGATGACCTCCTTTCCCGCAGCCTTGACTGTTGCGTTTGTTTTCACAGGAAAGGGTTTGTATTCCATGAACTAATTGAAGATCGAAGTGATGTGTCGTGTTGCCCCCGCTGGTAGTACAAGAGGCCTCATTATTGTCATTGCTGATTGAAACAAGTTCAACACGACTGCTTGCTCTGGTTCACAATCACCATACGCCAAATTTTTTGTGGTTTCATCTGCACGCGCTGGATAAGGAGTCTTCCCATCAGCTTTCCACTTGGCACACTGACGAATCCAATGACCTTTTTGGCTTTGCAGTACTTGCATGTCGTGCTCACTTGCCGGTTGGTTTTCTTTTTTATCTTGGTGAAAACCAGTATTTGTAGCGGCAAGGACATCTCCCAATGTTGACAGTGGAGTAACATTCCACTTATGAAACGGATTGAGTTTAACTAAAATTGAGCTTATTTAGCTAAATTTTGAATGGTGAAATGGATCGTATATCTCGCTTATTTTTGAATGCATAATGCATATTGATGAAACTGGGTATGCTAGGTGGCTTCTATCGATCTATTGATACTAGCACACACAAAAAAATAGTTTGTCTATGTTTCCCGTAGCAGCAAACCTGCTTACTCAGCCCTCATGTTATTGTTGTGGGGATGTAGCAGTAAAGTTATGTATCCCTTGGTTAAATTATTTAAAAACTTAAATTAATAAAATTAGTTGTGCAACTTTCACCTGGCTGGTTTACATTAATTTGGCTGGTATAAAGACAAATTTGTTGGCTACCCTGTTGCTGCAAACATGGGTACTCAGCCCTAAAGAGTAAATAATAAGATAGTTCTGATGGAGAGTAAATAATAAAATGTTATATACATACCGCTTATTTTGCATGTATTTACTTAAAATATGATGCACTAGTAATATACAGTAATACAACTAATATTATAGGCCTATGGAAGACAGTAATAATGTCTTCTTTTTTTTAGGAGCTACACGAGTGCTAAGCTAGAGAACAGTCGGTCACGGCAATCGCTAAGCTTGAGATCAGTCAGACACAGCGGTTGCTGACTAAGATATCGATCAGAAATGGCAATCACTATCCTATATCTCAGCTTTACAACATAACAATCCCTCTTCTGTTTTTCAATATTAATTGATTTTATTCATTAATATTTATTTTAAATTTCTCGCTAAGTCCCACACGGCTAGGTCCAAATTATTTTAGAATATCAGAATTCTACTGAATGAAAATAATACAGTATATTAAAACATAACCTAACCTGTCTTGCCTACTAATACCCAGTCTAAAATTGACTAGAACATTACCGAGTACTTTTTGTACCTGTCGGTGAGGAAGGGCTGGATGTCGGACATGCGAACGAGAGCCGCGCCACGAGGTGAGCTCCAGCACCACAACGGCGGCCGTCCACCGCGGAAGTGACGAGCAGCCTCCAGCAACTGGGGGTCTGTAGCCGAGGATGGCACCACAATCCACTCGGGCAAACTGTCCAACAAAAAACATAAAAAATCTCATGTCTTTGATTTGGATAATCAATAACATTTTTTGAGTTTGTCTGTTTGATTCAACTGGATCCAGTTGCCTATGGTCACTGGGTTTCTTGGTGATGGGTCCTAATTAATTAATTAATTAATCACCTGGTCTCAGCCAGTAATGAAGATGTGTGATGCCTGTAACCATGGCCACTCTATTTTTCAAAAAGAAACAAACATTACAATAAACTCATATTCTACAGGGATGTGTTGACAACACCTTTATCTTCAACGGTAACAGCACACAAGTAGAATTACTTTGTAAATACCTAAGTCAAAATTCACCAGAAAAATTTAACAGGAAAATATGCTCAACTTTTTAGATACATTAGAACCTCGATTAACCGCCACTCTTTTAACCATCATTCACTGTTATCCGTCACCGCTTCTGTACTTTAAGTATGTCTAATAGATGCCGTAAAAACATTGAACAAGTACAGCTTACAATTACTTATCCCAGTTCTGTTTTATTCTTATTCGTATGTCATTTATTTATTTATTTATATGAAATTCTCCAAAACAGACAAGATCCAATTACATTGTAGCATATATAAATAATTAATACAAATTATTGCAGCATACAAATGATACATATACAAAAACACAATACATAATACATAATACAGCAGCACTTATCATCCATTATAAAACTAAGAAGAAAAAAATTTCAATTGGGAGAAATATTACTAATATTTAAGTAAGAACAACAACAGAATGAATTTACTACAAGAACCATTAATTACAGTTAAACTAAGATTGAAAGAGGGGTAATTTCTTTAAAGTTAACTTTAAATGTTAACTAATTTGCGCCGCATTTTGAGCATTTTGTAGCCGCATCATTACATCAATAGGAGAATGAGTGCCAAGTGTAGTATTTGCAAAATGCGGACTAAAGAGTTGCCTGACCCTGGACGAGCGACGAGGCATGAGGAAACAAAGCCAAGCCAGCAGTGAACTGTCATCCAGAACCCCATTAGCAAGCTTGTTCAAGATGATCAGCATTGCCTTATCAAGACGCCTGCTTAAACTCTCCATCTCAAAAACTGATAAAAGGTCATTTTATGAAACTTGAAACGTGTATATGCCAGCCAACTTAAAATATAAAAATCTTAAAAACTTAACTTGGATTTGTTCGATAAGTTGAATAAGATAAACCTGATAGAGATACCCAACAATGCAACCAAACTCAAGTTTCGATCTCAAAAAAAAATCAATTTGAAGGAGTGGATATTTTTAAGGAAAACTGCCAGATCTACAAATGAATCCTAAATTCCTGTTAGCAGTTTTGCAAATATCAATAATATGTCCAGAAAACAGAAATAGTACCCATGTCTCAGATCTTTGAACAAGATTTTAGAGGGTTTAGATCTATTGTGTATTGAAAATGTAAAAGATTGCTGGCTCCCCTGGACCACCACACATTTTTTCAACATTGAAACAGACCAGTATGACTCCAGTCAGCAATACAGTTTAGGTCATCTTGAAGCAGCCTTCAATCCAATGGTGTCAATTTTACGGAAAATTTCCATATCATCCACATAAAGCAAAACTCTGCTATCTTTAACACACTGAACAATATTGTTTATATAGATGATGAACAACTTTCTCAATCTGCCTTCTATTATGAGGATATGACGAAAAAAGCTTGATACCATTATCTGATAGCCCATAAAAATTTAATTTTTCCAACAACTGTAAATGATTAACCTTATCAAATGCTTTAGAGAAATCAATGTATACAACATCAACCTGTCCTCCTCCATCTAACAATGAAATGCCAATGATGATTTTGGCATCTTTTTATTTATAGATCTACCAGGAAAAAACCATGTTGAACTGATGAAGCAGAAATGTCTCAAACAGCTTTGCAGGTGTGGATAAAATAGCAAGTGGTAATTAATTCTTAATGTCTTTCCTCTGGCCTTTTTTGAAGACTGTTGTAATCTTAAGAAACTAATTTAATAACTAATATGTATCATCCACTTGTACAGGGTACAATTTTTTCCAAAACCTTTTAAATCTGCACATACAGCACATGTTTATAATGAAATTTCTGTCACCCGTCTATTCTCTTAACTGTCACACTCTCAGTCCCAAGGGTCATGGGCGGATGTAAGTCATAATGGTTGCGGGTGCCAGATAACCTAACGTTTTAAGTATTGTATGCTCAAATTCAAACATTAACCTCCTATTTAAATGGTTTGTTTTAAGGCCAATTCGAAGTAGGTACTTATTTTATTTAACAACAACCATTTGTAATTTATGTAAATACCTCTATCAAAATTATATTGAAAACATTTTCCGCCTTCACTGTCAACAAATCCACCAAATACCAGGGGTGCCAGGCACCCCCTGGCACCGCCATAAATCCGTCCATGCCAAGGGTAACACAGGATTCACTGTATTACTTTTAAGTAGCATAACAATAGTCTGTATTTATCAAGATGCAGGAAACTTACAACTACAGATCACACCATCCACACAACCTCATACTATTCTGTCACACAAAATCGCCACTTACAACACTTTTGTAAATAGACCAATAAGCAAGCCTCTTTCCCAAGCGGAATATTCTAAAGAATTGAATTGAAAATATCTTTATTGATCATTATTACACACTTTTACATTTATATAATATCAATACATTTACACTGGTATTACAATAATTGAGCACCCAAACTCTAATAAAATAAATGGTGTCAATAAACTGACACATACTTTCTCCATTAAAGCAATAAAATCTACAGTAACATAAATCCACAACTATTCCACAAATCCATACCAAATTTTATCAAAATCGGATAGCAATTTACGGAGATATCGGTCTTTGAATAGTTTCCATAAGAATAACGTTAGACAACGTATTGCGTTTACCGCCTAACTAAAATATCAATTATCTCCGCAACCAGTTGACGTAGACTAATAATTCAAAGTACTGGCTACTTTATTTTTTCAAGCAAAATTTAATGGTTGCAAGTATATTTTCTTCATATGGTAGAGATTTTGTAAAATTTGAAAAATATGAATTTTTCAACATTTAAACCCCCATAACTTTTGAATCTGAATTTTTACAGACATGTGGGTGGTGTCATCTTGTTTGTCATCTTAAACACTTAAAACTACAAAATTTTTAGCAAAATCGTTAGAGCCGTTTTTGAGAAATTTGGATTTTTGTCATTTTTTATGGGTTTTTATGGGGTAAATACCCTTAAGTCATAAATTTTTTTAAATGAAAAAAACGCCTGGAAATGTCATGGTTTTATACCTACATGCAAAATTTCATTAAAATCGGAGCACTGGTGTCATCTCTAGCTCTGTTTACATGCATCCGCGCGCGCGCGCATACGCACGCACGCACGCACACGGACAGACGGACAGACTCCACCCCGAAAACCACTTTTTTGGATTCAGGTAGCACTAAAATGAATATTTCCACTAAAAACTCAAATTCAAAAATTTTGACGAAAACAATACTTTCTCCATAAACTATGTATAGGGGGGAGAAAGTAAAAACTATTTGAACAATAAAGCCCAGAGGTCATAAACTTGTGTTGAAGCTCGTGATTAAGTAACATGTATATAGGTTTATATAGGTCAAATCCTTCAAAACCCTGTCTAGTCCAGGCGGTATCTGTTAAAAAAAGCACATGGTTGGGTAAATCGTACAGTCTCCGAGATTTTTGTGTTAATGGCTTCGGAATATCATTAAAAAAGAAAATTTCACTATGCGTACAAATATAAACCTGTGCAACATTTTTATCGAGGAAAATATTAAAAAATAAACAAAAATATCCACGTTTTTCGTCTGTTTTTTGAGGATATCTCCAAAACTATTCACTTTAGACACAAATAAATGACACCAAACGTTTTGTTATAAAATTATACATTGAAAAAAGTTATTTTTAATTTAGTTTTTCCTACAAAAAGTGCATTTTTTATCAAAAAATGTAAAAAAATAGTAAAAAATAATCTAAAAATTTACTTTTTTCGCGATTTTGTTCGGACACGACGACTCAACCAATGACCTTCAAACTTTTCACAGTAAATGTGTGTATTATAAAAAATAATTACACCAAGTTTCATAAAAATCAGCCTAATATCTTCAGCACAATAGTCATCTAATAATTGTACTGCCAAAATATTAAACAATTTTCAAATCCATCTAAACCGCAAAGTACGATCCGCAGACACATGAAAATTGGACCAAATATAAAAAAAAGTAGATCTTTCAGATTAATCTTAAAATATTAAAATCGGTTCACTAGGAGAGCCTAGGCAGGTGTTTAAATGTAGTATTAATTTGGCAATTTCTAGCAATTTCATTAATTTGCATTATTTTCTATTAAAGTATATTTTTAAGACTCAAAATCATTTATTTTAGGCCTGAGTGGCCTTAACATCGAGACTGACCTTCATTTGTCAAAGTTTGGCCCCCAAAACCGCAAGGGGCGCCTTTTATTAGCAGTCATCGTACAACGCGATCGAACCGACATTCGCATGCATGAAGCTCGGCCCCCAATTACATAAATCCCTTATCTCTACCTTCCCTTCGTCAAGCTCGGTCCCCGAACTGAAAATGTTGCTGATAGTGAGCAGTGCACAATCCCTCATGGGCAATTAGTACACATTCTCATTTATCCCTAGCTTGATTCTCAATCTGCAGAAAGCTGCAATTGTACCCTTATTTTTTATTCCTCAAGCTCGATTCCTTAAATTTACCCCTCCCCCCCTATATTCAAAATGATTTTACATTATAAAGATTTATTTAATTGTGATTCTTTTCTTTTAAATACATACGGAACTTTTGAAATGTTTTTACAAATGTCAATTTAAAATATTTTGCATTTGTTTAATGCAATGACACTGTGATAAAACAACGTGTAAAAGATATTCAGGCAATTTATGTAAAATTAATGGTTTTTTTAACTGTTTTCCACGTGATTGGTTCAAATTTTATAAAATTCTTTCAAGGAATTTAGACTCGGTAGTTCCTTCTTTATCGAAACTTTCTCTCGAAACGTTTATTCTTAACTACCTTTTTACAATAGAGAAACGTGCTGCACATCTTTTTGTCTCCTTCTTCTGAAGTCTAAAATGTGCCGTCTACATACCTTAGATTATAATAGGAAAGAACAATATACTGGACTCTTAGCGTTTTAATTATTTTCTGTAACAAAAATTTAGTTATTTTGTATGTTCATGCACATAGAGGAAGTTTTTTTTTATAAGGAAGTATTTTTTAGTTAAAGCTAATTTCTATAGCCTTAATGGTTTTACTTAAGCCAACACGAACAGACTCCCACTGGATTTTAAGGATTAGACGTTCAGAATTCTGTAACATGTAATGTAATTTAAAGAGAGTATTTGAACCAAAAATGTTATTTTACTATGGAAAAAAGATTATTTGATTTATTGTGAAAGGGCTACCACTGAGGAAATAGTACATTCTAAGCATGCGTGTCTGTTATTGTGTGTGTTCTGTGCGCAAATGCATGATATGTGGGACGGTGATCATCATCTTAAGATGGTGAGACAATGCATGTAAGTAAAAAAAGTCATGTTTGCTGGTAAGAAAAACTTTCTTCCTAATATGTATTTTATACCTTTTATTCTTTTTTTCAGTGAAGATTGAAAAATGTCAAAGTGAACCATTTTTTTCACGAGTGTAAATGGTTTGATTAAGATGAGGACTATTTCTATTTCCCTGAATACTTGCTACAGACTATGTAGGGAGATATTTTAGTCACTGAAAACTTTTGTTTTCAATAGTGTGTATTTTACTAAATAAATAATTATAATTCTTTTAGTTGTCTACGTAGAGCTCAAAATAGCAGTTTTCATTACAAGGAGCGACTTTATCATACTGTGAAAATATGCTTTTAGTCGTTAAAATTCTTCTCTTAAAAGATTTTTGACGTGAGAACGCAATTTACAATGTTTACATTTCTGTTGTTTACAAACAACACTTTTCATCTTACAAAGAGCGTCTTCCGTATACAGACATAAAAAAGTGGACAAGGAGGACCTTCCGGTTATGAGAGAAGGCTACAGGAAACTGAAGTGGACCTTTTCACTTGGTAATTTATCTTCGTATAAAAAAAGTCCAATGATAGGGGCTGAGTATTATTTAATAAGGGCAACATGTTTAATTTGGGGGACCGAGCTTGGCGAAGGGAAGATAGGCACTAGGGATTTATGTAATTGGGGGCCGAGCTTCATGCATGCGAATTTCAGTTCGATCGCGTTGTACGAGCACTGCTAATAAAAGGCGCCCCTTGCGTTTTGGGGGCCGAGCTTTGACAAATGAAGGTCAGACTCGATGTTAAGGCCACTCAGGCCTGAAATAAATGTTTTTGAGGTTAAAAAATATACTTTAATAGAAAATTATGCAAATTAATGAAATTGCTAGAAACTGCCAAAAATAATACTATATTTAAACACCTGCCTAGGCTCTCCTAGTGAACCGATTTTAATATTTTAAGATTTATTTGAAAGATCTACTTTTCCTTTATATTTGGTCCAAATTTCATGTATGTGCGGATTGTACTTTGCGGTTTAGATGGATATGAAAATTGTTTAATATTTTGGCAGTACGATTATTAGATAACTATTGTGCTGAAGATATTAGGCTGATTTTTATGAAACTTGGTCATAATACAATTTCATAATTATTATTTATAATATTTTTTTATAATACAAACATTTACTGTGAAAAGTTTGAAGGTCATTGGTTGAGTCGTCGTGTCCCAACAAAATCGCGAAAAACGTAAATTTTTAGATTATTTTTACTATTTTTTTAAATGTTTCGATTAAAAAATGCACTTTTTGTAGGAAAAACTTAATTAAAAATAACTTTTTTCAATGTAGAATTTTATAACAAAACGTTTGGTGTCATTTATTTGTGTCTAAAGTGAATAGTTTTGGAGATATCCTCAAAAAACAGGCAAAAAACGTGGATATTTTTGTTTAATTTTTAATATTTTCCTCGATAAAAAATGTTACACAGGTTTATATTTGTACGCATGGTGAAATTTTGTTTTTTAATGATATTCCGAAGCCATTAACACAGAAATCTCGGAGACTGTATGATTTACCCAAGTCAAAACATATACCGCCTGGTCTATGTCATGATACCGTGACTTTGATAAAATCAAGTATGAGTGAGCACTAGAATATTCACCAAGAGAACATGGTCAGCAAATTAAATTTCAATTTACTCCAGAAAAGATTTATTACAAAAGTAAATCTTAAAACTAACATTTCAAACTTATAATTAAAATACTCGACAACATAAAGTCAAATAAATCATAAAAATCTAACTGTGGAGTTCTGTGAATTTCCTAAATTACCAAACCTAATGGCCTACGCAAATCCCCCACCCAATGAATCAAAGTCCATCTTCGTTGACACTGGGGCCCCAAATTTATTATTTTAACAAAACACTGGAGGGTACTCATCGCACTGAAGACGAAGACGAAGACCGTTGTTCATCATTTGCTCAACAGTCGGAGACTCGCTCGTGGTGGCCGTGGCAGTCGCAGCATCTAGGAATGTCGACTGGCTCCTTAAGGATTGATGATGGTAGTCAACAGGTCTCACAAGTGAGAATCACGCCATGTGACAAGATCAATGATTCTAGAGGAAAAGGCGCAGTTGACACTCCAGATGGCCTCCAGAAATTTGCAACCCCGGAGGTGAACCCTCCTTTTTGAGGGTTTTGAATGTGGTGATCCAAAATCTGCTGCTCAGTATGACAAGAACTCATGAAATAAGACTTCTTCCCCGGTCAAAAGATCCTTTATAACCTTGCTCTGCACACGGTACTAATGCTAGAAGCTTCCCCATAGACAATACCCCTCTCTCTCTTGCCTCCACTGCTGACCACCTTATCAGGTTCAAGCCAACATGAATTGGCAGTTTTCCTGTATATAGCTACACATACTGAAATCCTTGTAAGCCTCATTTGTTTAAATCAACTAAAATACTCTCGCCTAATATATAATTTTTTTCCCCAAAAACTGAATTAAAATTAAATAAAAATAAAATAAAGCCCTTGTAACACATAGTTGTTACAAATCTCCCCTTCTAAAATAAAATTTCGTTTTCCACCTATAAAACGATCTTTTATTTTCCTAATAATCTCACCGTCAAATAAAAACAAACTGAGTCAAAATAAACAATCTACCTTTTCACCACTGACCCAACAATATCAGGTCATATCACCACCTATGTGCCCAGAGATAAACAACCCTTGCTGATAACCAACAAAGATAAGAGAATGCCCAAATCCTTTATCAGTTATCTGTTTCTCAGTCACTTTCCAAACATTTAATTTTTACTTGAATTTATGTAATCTACTACACACTAACCATCTTGACCTTATTCCAAGACATTGATTTGTTTTACATAATCATTTCAGATTGGTATTAAATCATATCCAATACACAAAATCACAAGATTTTCCACTAAGACACACATCATATTAAATTTTCAACTGTGATCCTATATTAATATTTATAACTTATTTCCTGTATATTTAACATTATTGATTCTCAGCAACGACATATCTACTCAAGTATTTGTCTTCAAACACAATACATACAAGGAAGGTCTATTTTTTTTTACAAAATTATCCTAAAATATTTTACAGTTTAAAAAAAAAGGTATAACTAAGAACCACATACTATTCTATCTGCAACTCGGAAACAGCCCCCTGGCCATGAAGCTTTCCCGTATCAGATTTATGCATTGTTTTGGAAGATTGCTGTAATTTCTTTTGCCTAAATATCCCTGCATGCCGAGAAATTTAAATAACTTTGCATATGAAACCTTGTTACACCATAAATTTGATTAATATAAACTATTAATTTCCAGATATCATAAAAAGCTCCTTTTATTCTGCGTTCCATTACTATCCAACTGCCACGCTTCACACTCAAGTGCTAACCCCGCGTTCCATATCAGGTTTTGTCCAACCTCAGGCTTCGCTGGTAAGCTATCCACCCGGCGTTCGATAACACATCAGATACAGGCTTCACCAACAAATAAAAGAGTTTTATCTTAAAGTAAAACCTTCCTTATATCATATCCTTTTATATATCTTACAAATAACATAAATAACAAAAACACTAATATATACAACCCGGGTACGCTTGTCTTTAAGCTTTCTTTAATTGATCGATATGAGCTCTCTGAAATACTTTATAGTCATTTACCTCTTGTAAAAGCACCGTCACTGGTGTCAGAAAATGTATTATTCTATACCTCTCTGACCATTTGTAGGCTAACTTCGCTTGAAACTTTGCTGCCTTATTGCTTAAGTGGTGGAGTTTCACATAGACGGTATCAAACATTTTAAATGGGTGTTTGGCACTTTCCCTTTGCAATCTCCGCTCCTTTGTTTTAGCATGGGCTAACCTTAAGTTCTTCATTGCGCTGTTAAATTTGGATTTATCTCCTTCTTTATCTGATGGGTCACCTAGCAAATCCTTAACTTTCCACATTGTTGACAAACTACAATTAGGTTCAAAATTATACATCAACTGGAATGCTGTATGCTTTGTGACATCATTGACTGAGGTGTTTAGCGATAGTTGTATATAATGTAGATTGCTATCCCACATATCATGAGCATCATGATGGAGCGCTACCATACTTTGTTTCACGGTTTTTATATACCTTTCGCTTTTATTGGACTTAGCATTATAGACTACTATCCTATGCAACTTGATTCCATATTTGAAGCAAAAATTCTTAAAACTAGTCGCTCTGAAACAGCTGCCATTATCTGTCACAATCATCTCTGCTGTTCCCGTATTTTTAAAAACCTGAGATTCAAGTGCTTTTACAATACTGCATGTTTTAGCATCCCTCAATGGAACTAACCACACATACTTTGTGAAATCATCAACTGCAACTAATAACATAGAATTCCCACTTTTGGACCGAGGGAAAGAACCTGCCAAATCAACATATAATTTACTCATAGGCTTATCGCTCTGAAAATCTACAATTTCCCCATGGTAAATCCTTTGTGCTTGTTTTGAACGAGCACAAATTTCACAGTTTCTTACATACTCCCAAACATCTCCATGAAGTTTTTCCCAGTAAAAGTTGCTTCTGATTTTATTCATAGTTTTTGATATTCCCAGATGACACCCAGTCCTTATGCTATCATGATAATAATGTAATATCATTTTCTTTAGCTGATTAGGTACGACAATTCGTCCTTTTGCCTTATTCGGGAGTTTAAACATTAATACACCTTCTTTGATTTCAAAATGTGATATTTTCTCTCCCCTTCTTATTTTATTCATTAGCTCACCAATTTCATTATCCTGTTTTTGATGTTCTCTTATGTCCGCAAAGGCTAGCGGGTAGTCACTTAACACATTTACTTTCTCCGTTTGCAAGACACTATTCAAATTGTTTACAAACTGATTCATTTCCTTTATCTTATTCTCTGATACTTCTTCCTCTACCTCGATACTAGGATATCCTTCAAACATCCTACTAAGACAATCCGCAATTTTATTACTTTGCCCCCGAATATGTTTGACCTTAAAACGTAGACCTAGTATTAGTTCTGTCCAACGTCCTAATTTTCCTAATTTTTTGTGGTGCGACAAAACCCATGATAAACTTTGATTGTCCGTCTCTAGATAAAATGGCCTTACCTCCAAATAACTCCTAAACTTCTGGATTGATAAAACCACGCCTAACGCCTCCTTTTCGTAAACAGATAAGTTTAACTCTTGTTTTGTGAACTTTTTCGAGTAATAATGTATATATAGGATACCTTACACCATCAATTTCTTGTAGTAAAACGCTGGCGCAACCAACCTGGCTTGCATCCGTTTGCAAGATGAAGGGCAATTCATAATTAGGCAGTCGTAATACAGGAGGGTTACAAAGACATTCCTTCAATTTCTGAAAGTTTGTTTCACATTCTTCGCTCCATTTAAATTTTGCATTTTTCTTCCGTAATTCATTTAATAGAGCGCACAATATTGCATAATTCTCAAAAAATCGGGAATAAAAATTTATCATACCGATAAATCGACTCAGACTCTTTGCATTTGTGGGGCTCTTGTACTCCCTTATTGCTTTAGTTCTATCACTATCTACTTTCAGTGAGTTATGAGACACTCGGTGACCGAGGAAACTTATCTCTCTTGCCGCAAACAACGCCTTAGTCGGGTTAACAGTAAGATTTGCATTGCTCAGTCGCCTAACCACCTCAGTAAGGTGTTCCATATGTTCTTTCAGATCCTTAGAGAAAATTACCACATCATCAACAAAAGATATAACACTCTTGAATTTAATATCTGAGAAAACCCGATCCAAGTAACTGGACAACAATCCGGAACCCAGATGAAGGCCATAAGGACAACGGGTATACTGATATAAGGAATATGGGGTACTAAAGGCAGTCAAATGCCTACTCTTTGGATCTAAGGGCACCTGGTGGTATGAATTGTTTAAGCCTAGGACTGTGTAATTTGATGCTCCGCTAAGGTAATTAAAAGACCCCTGCAGCTCGCCTATCGGGTTTACTATTGGTTCTATCTTTGAATTTAATTCCTTATAATTAGTTACTAAACGATAACCTTTGCCCTCCCCTTTACTGACTAGGAAACTGGAGCTAGAATAAGAAAGCAAACTTGGCTCAATAATTCCTTGCTTCAAAAGAGAATCCGTAATCTCCCGCATAATTTTCATGTTTGGTGGTGAAACCGGATACGGTCTTATTTTAACAGGCGTTGGGTCCTTTAATTTTATTTCACATTGAAAATCAATAGCCTTCCCAATTTCGTTTGTAAACACATTTTGATTATCTTCTACTAATTTTACTATCCGATCCTTTATCTCTTCACAGCCTATCTTGAGTTCCAGGACACCTTCCTCACTGGAAATCTTCACTGGATTGATGCTAACATTCAAATTAAACACATTACAAGTATCAAAGGCAAAATAACCTTGGTTATTCCTTAAGTTCAAAATCAACCCAGTTTTCTCCATAACATTCATTCCTAATATGACATTCCAGCTTATCTTCTCTGCAATAAGAAATCTTATCACCCATGACTTATCTTGGATTTTTATCTTAGCATTACAAACACCCAATATCTCAATTGGTTCACTGGTAGCAGTTAAACAATTAACCTTATTTTCCGTTAAATTCCTTATTAATTTCTTAGCTAGTAATTCATTGAAAACCTGTCTACTTAATATATTTACTGAGCAGCCAGAATCAAGTAAGACACATTCCTCAAAGTTTTTCCCAAATTTTATATTTACCATGGGCAAATTATAAATACCCCGCTTAGTCTTAAACCAAAGTTTACTTTTCTCCTTTTTCTCTTTCTTTCTCATTTTAATTTTCTCTAGTTTAACATGCTCCCTAATGCCTACATTATTTGAATAACCTACCGTGTTACGCAACCTATTCTTAAACTTTTTCATATTTACAGTCCCTGTTTTTTGGAAGGCACTCTTCCAATTTAAAGGTTTCCCGAATCTTGGTTCCGTGGTGGATGGTCAGACTCCCTACTTTGAAATGCCCTAGAATTTCCACCCCGATTAAGGTTTCCCCTAGAGAATCCTCCTCGACTTCCTCTAGTGCGCCTCCAGCAATCCCTTATGAGATGCCCTGGTCTTGAACAAAAATAACAAACTCTTTCATTGTTCTGGGGAGACCGATCCACAGGATCAGACACATTATTTATATGCCCCTTACCTAAAAAGCTGCCCCGTGGTTGGTCCCTCACTCCCCTTAATTCATCCCTCTCTTTATCATTGTAAACAATATTTTGCACAAACATGCACATCTTTTCCAAATCCTGAAATGTTTTGGGGATACCTTGAAAAACCAATTTACTCCTATCGTTCGAATTGATTCCCATAATTATCAAATCAATTAATTCCTCCTCGGAATAATCTCATATTAATAGTTCAACATTATTTTTTATTTCACAAACATACATAGCTAGTGGTTCATTTACCCGTTGTGTCCTATTCACCATGTCTCTTTTCAGTTTCTCATACATACCGCGGGGAATAAAATACTTCAGCAATGCAGCCTGTGCATCTCTAAGGTTTGACCCTGATTGAACAAGGAAATTGATTTTACCTAGCAGCGGCTCACTTACATAACTAGAAACTATTTCCAGTACCTGAACATCACTTACCTTTCCTTGCCCCTTAATCTTATTTATAACATTTAATAAACTTAAAAGTTTGGTGTGGTCAAGACCGTTAGTGTTTTGGGGAATTTCCTTCAAAATCCTCTCTAAGGGATTTACTAGCTTAGTAAATAGTTTATTACCTTGGCTAATAGACGATTGATTTGAGCATTCAGCAACAATGTTTACACAACCAGCCCCTTTATCAGCACCACTAATCTTTGTTATCATTGGCCCAGGAACCCTGTTATCACTAACCCCAGATACTGATTCGACTAAAACTTTCTCTGACATACTGGCTGGTCTAAAAACATCATCCAAAAATTCACGAACATCCTCTACTCCTTCTTCCTCCATTTCATGATTCTCACTAAGTTTTCTTAAACTTTCCTGCGCTGTTACCTCATCTAACTCACTCAATTTTTTTGAAAGCAACGCCTCCCATTTTCCCACTACAACTACCCATTCATTGACCTGCTTACGCGATTCTTCCGGTAACTTAGCTTCCCCATTTATAAGTAAATTATCTAACCTACGTTTTATGTGACAAACTCTCTCCTTTAACCTATAAACATGTACCACCTCCTTAATTTCTCCTAGTCCCTTAATAACATCTTTAAGCTCCCCTAATTTCTCGCGACAGTTATCAATCTCAATAGAAAACCTTAAGACAGTTAAATTATTCCAATCCGTTGGTACACCTTCCTTCAGAGCTTTCCTAAGTTGTTTCCTTAACGCAGCTACTTTATTATTTACCATTACAGGGAACCCTCGCCATTGCAACTCATATAACAACTCAGCTTTGAGCAGCAGATCTACATTGAACGCCATTTCTCTTTTCCTTACACAGTTTAGATCTTATTTTGCATTGACCATCCTCAATTGGGATACCCAATACACACTCAACTTGATCAGCAGAGTGGCGCAACTTGTCACGATATCGTGACTTTTATAAAATCAAGTATGAGTGAGCACTAGAATATTCACCAAGAGAACATGGTCAGCAAATTAAATTCCAATTTACTCCAGAAAAGATTTATTACAAAAATAAATCTTAAAACTAACATTTCAAACTTATAATTAAAATACTCGACAACATAAAGTCAAATAAATCAGAAAAATCTAACTGTGGAGTTCTGTGAATTTCCTAAATTACCAAACCTAATGGCCTACGCAAATCCCCCACCCAATGAATCAAAGTCCATCTTCGTTGACACTGGGGCCCCAAATTTATTATTTTAACAAAACACTGGAGGGTACTCATCGCATTGAAGACGAAGACGAAGACCGTTGTTCATCCATTTGCTCAGCAGTCGGAGACTCGCTCGTGGTGGCCGTGGCAGTCGCAGCATCTAGGAATGTCGACTGGCTCCCTAAGGATTGATGGTGGTAGTCAACAGGTCTCACAAGCGAGAATCACGCCGTGTGACAAGATCGATGATTCTAAACGAAAAGGCGCAGTTGACACTCCAGATGGCCTCCAGGAATTTGCAACCCCGGAGGTGAACCCTCCTTTTTGAGGGTTTTGAATATGGTGATCCAAAATCTGCTGCTCAGTATGACAAGAATTCATGTCAGATAAAAAGATCCTTTATAACCTTGCTCTGCACACGTACTAATGCTAGAAGCTTCCCCATAGACAATACCCCTCTCTCTCTTGCCTCCACTGCTGACCACCTTATCAGGTTCAAGCCAACATGAATTGGCAGTTTTCCTGTATATAGCACATACTGAAATCCTTGTAAGCCTCATTTGTTTAAATCAACCAAAATACTCTCGCCTAATATATAATTTTTTCCCAAAAACTGAATTGAAATAAAATAAAAATAAAATAAAACCCTTGTAACCCATAGTTGTTACAACCCATTCCTAAGAGCATTTACCTAAGACGAAAACAAACCCTCAAAAATCCAATTTTGCCTAGCACCTCATTTCTCACAACCATAACATCAATAGCACAGAAAAAAATTTGGAAATATTACACAATTTCAAAATACCCCTGTTGCAGCAGACCTGCATACTCAGCGAATTTCAAATGCAAAACAACATATTTCAATCCAATATAGCAAGATTTTACATGTTTTGGTAAGCTCCATAAGAATAACATGGGGAATGAGTATGCAGGTTTGCTGCTACAGGTATTTAAAAACTGGGTGGTTTTAACTCAATATTTAGTAGATCTGAACTAGAAGAAGCTATTTACCAAGTTTTATCAAGATATGTTGAAAAATAACGGATATATATAATTTTACTTATTTCCCATAAGATTAACATTGGGACAACGTACTGTGTTTACCACTTTCAATATCTCGGTAACTAATGGACATAGAGCAGTGATTCAACATACTAAATTGTTTGTTTTTTTGAGCTGAATTCAATGGTGCCAACAAAAATTCATTAAATTTTATTTTTCTATGTAAAAAACTCAAAAAACCCATTTTTGGGGGGGTTTAACCCCCTCTACCCCCCCTTCCGGTGATCCGATCGGGCTGGTTCACGAACTCGTCCGAGTGATTACCACTTAACACGTCTGTACCAATTTTCATTAAGATTGGACCATTTTTACGGCCGCTATCGTGCTAACAGACACATATATAGATATATATATATATAAAAATTCGAACGAATGGTGTTTTTTGCTTCTGGTGGCCCCAAAACGAAAGGTTATCATGGTCTTGGGCTTAGGTCTTACCATGAGACCTACGGTAATAGCTTCTTTCCTATAGGGGAAATTCGCTAAAATTCGAACGAATGGTGTTTTGTGCTTCTGGTGGCCCCAAAACGAAAAGTTATCATGGTTTTGGGCTTAGGTCTAACCATGCGACCTACGGTAATAGCTTCTTCCCCATAGGGGAAATTCGCTAAAAGGGCTCCTGATGAATTTTCTAGAAACCTATGAAATTTACAACTCTGTTAAAAATCCCCATAAAAAGTTTTAAATGAAAAGTTAAAATTCAACTCTAACATATTATTTGACCAAATCGAGGAATTATCTATGCCTTCAAAACATCAACAACAGCTGACGGTGATTAACAATGACAGTCAAGGTCAAGTAAGGGCCTGTTTGCACGACGCCCAGTACAGTGGACAGTAACACCTTTAAACAAAAGAGAACAAAAGAATTTTTTTCTACTGTCCTACTGTCTGGTCGTCGTGCAAACAAGGCCTGAGGGTAGGTTAAATCAAGACAAACTGAAGCTCGTCTGCGTTCATACCGGCCAGTTAAGTGTTATATTGTTATGTTCATGTTTTTTGTTAAGTGTATGTACTTTTTAATTAATGACAACTAGGAGGAATAAATATTCTTGAGAATGATTTTGAAAATGACAGCTTGAATGTCAAAACTCAAGTAAATCTTAATACTCAAGATATGAACTGATGACAGCTTAAGGTATATAACCTATTTTCTTGTTTATTACAATATATTCAACAGGAGTGAAAATGAACACCCACCATAATCTAATTAGAGATGTTTCACTTTAGATATACAGTTTAACAATAGTTACTCCCAAACTAGTTAAAGGAAAGTTTTCATTTTAAAGATCCAATACATCAGATGTTAGGTTCCATTGGAGAAGCAAGGTGACTTGAACTATCAAATAATCGCATATTGCTAAAAAATTTCCATCTAAACAAGATAAGATAGCAATTGAAATACAGCCTTGTATAAGTTATCAACAATTTATTAGAAAAAATTGGAATGTGTAAGATTCATAGATATTTTTGTAGTATGAAGTTGAGTAATTTTTTTTTAATCACATTTAAATAATCACATTTAAAAAATTTCACTTTTGTGCAGCATGGATGTTGAGCAGCATTTAACACAAGACTGTGTCAGTTAATTTTTCTACCTGTTAATCTTGAAAAATGGCACAAAACTAATAAATGCCACACAAATGAAGTACAGTACACATCAGATTATCCGGATTAATGTGGCGGAACAGTGGTCCGGATAACGAAAAATCCGGATAATCCGAGGTCATTACAATACTGCCAAAATAGCGATCGCGTACCTTAACCCCTGCTAAATTGATGCTGCAAACGGCGTATAAAGACTGTACAACAAGTTAGTCTTTAAAATTTTACGGGGGTATAATGTTGAATAAATTTTAAGAACTAAATTTCATTATTAATCATACGAATATAATGTTAACTTTTACCGTACTTACGGTTTAGGTTTGGAATAAAACACCAGATTAAAATATTTAATCTATTAAAAACTCAAAATAACTCAAATTTGAAATAATCATGACGAACTTTAAAGTAACTAAAAACTTATCAAAGCAACTCTCCTTAAGAAATAACGTAAAACCTCAAAACAGTGTAAACGAACTCGCAAAATTGCCGTAAGCTACGCCTGTATACATTGGCTACGCCTTTTTTGATTACTGATAGCGCTCCAAGTAGCAATCCAGAAAACTACGTTCACAAAAATGATGTGATGTAATGTTTAGGAAATGCTATTTCTTCAATTATTGTGATTCCGAATGCGTACAGAAAAGTATTGCATTTGTATTTTACTTTTAGAAGGCGCATTTCACCCGTAAACTCGTTAAAAACATGATTTTGCTGCGATTTTATTTTTTATACTTCTCGAATGGACCGGTCCGGATAATCCGGGATCCGGATAATGTGGGGTCCGGATAATCCGAGGTGTACTGTCCTAATTTATAAGGATGGACGGGACTGGATTTTCATTTCGGGACGGGACGGGACGGGATTCTTTTCTTTCCTCTTAAATTTGAGACGAGAGGGGACGGAATTTCTGTCTTCCCTAAATCTTGGGGAAATGCTTGTTCACAAATTTATTTTTCTTTATTGCAATAATAGCATTAGGTTAAAAACAATGACATATAGTTTGTACCGTACCAACTCAAAACATCTAAAGAATCAAATTTAAGTGAAAAAATACTAACTTATATGCAATTGACAAAACAGCAAACACAAGAAACACATTTAAAAGAATTAGTTTCTCAATGAAATTGTTAATTATAAATAAAATATTAACTTATATAAAAATGGTAAATAAATTTATTGTTCATTTATTATTATATTTTATTGAATTTGATTTTTTTAATTTCTACTTTGAATGCATTGAAAAACAGAAATAAGAAATAAATATATACCAGGTGTCCAGCCTAAAGTTTTCCAATAGCTGACTTCTTTATTTTATGTCTGACAATAAACTTCTTATGGGGGGCCCCTTTTATTTTTTTATGCTGCATTTAGGTACGTATTTCAATTTTTAAAATTTCCTGCCATTTTTCCAATATGGTGGACAACTTTGTTTTTTCTTATGGAACACCCTGCATTTTATGATGTTTTTGGATTTTACAGATCAATTTAAGACACTTTTGAACATGGTATTTTTTCCTAAAACCTATCGTTAAGGAGAAAACAGTCAAAGTTTGATTTTTTCCCATTTGAGATGCATTGTGGCCACATTAATTGTGCCATCCTATGTATTCCTTATAGAGTAAAAAGGATATTAAAAATAATACATTTCCATGAATGAATCTCAACTAAAAATATTTTTATGATTGAATATCAACTAAAATCACATTTTAAGGCATTTTATTCTTTGGTATGTTTTATTTAAGCCTACCGTTTCGATATAAAGACTACCATAAATTTCCTATTGCATCTAACGAAAAAATCAAACTTAAACTGTTCATGTCTCATTAACCATAGGTTTTAGGAAAAAATACATTAGTACAAAAGTGTCTTAAAATGATCTGTAAAATCCAAAACACCATAAAATACAGGGTGTTCCATAAGAAAAAACAAAATTGTCTGCCATATTGGAAAAATGGCGGGAAATTTCAAAAATTGAATTATATACCGAAATGCAGCATAAAAAAATTAAAGGGGTCCCCCATAAGAAGTTTATTGTCAGACATAAATTAAAAAGGCTATCGGAAAACTTTAGGCTGGACACCCAGTATATATTAATATACCTTTTTTAACGTTTGATAGAAACACAATAGTTTTTAAGTGTTTGTTTTTTGTTTTATTGTTTGGTTTCCAAAAAGCCAAAAGTAAAATAATAGAGTGGTTACTGCATGTTGGCAATATACTGTCATGTAAAATCAGTAAACATGTTATTGTATTTTTATAAACGTTGAAGTTCTTGTTTTAGGAAATGACTCTAAGACTCATAATTTTTTCAGCACTTTAAACCATGGTAAAAAATTAAAAATCAATTTAGACTATTTTTAAATAAGATCAAAGACTAGTTTTTCCAAGCTTAAAATTATAAATTTGAAGTTCACAACTCCCAAACTTAATATTTCTAAGTTCCATAATATTATATAAATTACCTATGTATTACATTTCTTTTAAAGTGTCAAAGTCTTTACTTTTGTCAACTGTCTAAAATTTGTTTTACTTACTTATGAAAAATAATCATACTTTCGACTGGGATTCAAACACATCTGAATTTGATTTCTGAAAATTGAATAAACATCAGCCGTTAATCCGCGATCGGCAGATAAGAGCTAGCGTATTTCGTGGCTGCTCGCGAACAGCGCAGATCTATTTTTGCCGTTCACCAGCGACTGGCAAATACGCGCGATGGTTTTCGCAGCCGATCAAGTTGCCGTTATTTACGATCGGCAAATACGCACGATAGTTTTTAACGGACGACCGCGAGTTTCGCAAAGCTGGATTTGCTGTTTAATTGCGATCGGAAAATACGCGAGATCGTTTTCCGCAGCCGATCGCGACTTTTGTGAAGCTACACCCGCTAATTAGTTGCGATCGCTAAAACGATCCCATCTCAAAAATTTCCCTGGGTAAATAAAAATCCCGCCCGAAAATCGGGAAATTAATTCTCCCGAAAATTTTCCAAAATTTCGGCACCCAAACATCCCTACTAATTTATAATGCTAAAAGTAACTCTATGTATTTTTCATGACTGTTTATTTGATTTAAGATTACAGTTGACATTGTTATCAGAGTACTCAAATAATCTGCAAAATAGTGCTAAAAAAATACATGTAAAAATACACTGTGTTGTCAATCCAAATCAGAACTTCCAGTACTAATATTGTTAGCTACCACTTAATCAATCTTGTAAAAAATCGTACATTGACCTATGTCCTACCTGGCGGACATTTTGAACTCCTTGTTGACGGAGGAGAGTCGCCAGCCGACGGCCGCCGTGCGAGCCAGCTCCCGGCCCCAGTCGCCCGGGTCGTGGAACAGGAGCACGTCCAGGGGGCAGCTGTAGTACGGCTCTCTACAACAAAATAGAACAATTCTCGTATTGTTTTTTTCATATAAAACTGCTCTGCAGGGACTAAGGAGGGAGGGACTAAAAATCTGGCTGGAAACTCTATGTATTTTTTATTGGTGTCTCTAAATCCCAATGGGATCCATGCATTTGACCGACTGGGGTTCCCCATCACGGCGTGATCTCTCGCCCATAGACGCTAGTACAGAGCGTTTGGCCAACAGGCTCTCTCCATCACTGTGACCCAGCACTTGACCAATCAGAGCACACCGCTCGACACTATCGTCGATCGTCAAACGCTATTGGTTGTTATTAAATTCATTCATTCATCACCATCCAGACGATAAACGAACTCACTCACGACGTTGCTGTTGCCAACTCGATGCCAGAATAAAATTGACACGATATAAAAATTTGATTCGGCTTTATATAGATCAAAGTTTATTTTTAATAAAATGTTATGTTTAGTAATCCAAGTTTTTGTTTAATAAAATGTGTTAAATTTCGGAGAATCGTTAGAAAAGATAGCTAATTATTGAAATAGTCGGCGTATCTACTTATAATTCTAGTATTTTATATCTTGCTGTAGTAGTTCTTTTTAAATATGCATCCCTGAGCTACATCTCGGTCTTAAAGGAATTTGTAGGCACTCTGAACCATAATAACCCATGTAGACTTCGGTTTTGAAGAATGATAATGAATGCCTTTATCAAGCCATTTAGGCTCACCGGGTTTTTGGCGATGAATGATAACAACATTTTGACTTAGGCCTAAAATTATTAATGTTATAATCAATAGATAAATAGATAAATATTTTGAATTAGGGTAATTGCAATGTCTGTATACATTGATAATTGAGATCTTCGAAGGCAATAAGGAATCTGTATTCGGTTAAGTTAACGGTTACCTAATCAATATATTCTCTTGAAAAATATTTCTTTGTTAATAAAATTACCAAAATATTACTTAGATTTAGCTGTTTTATGTACAAGGGTGAGAGGTAGTGAGGTATAAGATGAAGCTTGGGTGTTTACAAACAAACCCAGATGAAATTGGATTTTTCGAGGAGAGGAAATAAATATTAACAGATGATCAATTGATTCAACTACGAATTTCTTGTGTCAGTCATGTGTTACATGCTAAACCAAAAACATGTCACCTGTTTATTGATTGTTATTCAAAGAGCAAAGCATTGTTTCTAATATCAATCCACATTTTGTTTTGGTTAAGTATTTTTTATCTACCAGACTTGTAGCGTAATCACGTGGCTTTGTTTACTTCACGTCATCGATGATTTCCTCTCTTCCTCTGCTGAAATTTCAAACTCAAGCTTCTTCTTGTACCTCACTACCTCTAACTGCATTAATAAGATAATATAAGGCCTACAGTTTTTCTTGATGCCTGAAGCTAATGGATGTTTTAAATTCTTAAGTAGGCCTACCGGCTTTTCAGCGTTCACTTACTCAAAACGTACGACTTCAATAATGTAGGTTTGAAATTCATTTGGAATTTTAATGTAATAATTAGTTGATAAATTAATTGAAAGAAGGAAAGTAAAAATTAGAGAGGCTTCAACGAATCTAAATAAGGTTGAAATTTAAGTTCAATTTAATTTATTGTGGAGCCATTTACTTGCACCAAAAAAATTCTTTGTGCCAATTACTATATAAAAAACTTCATAGCGAGGCGGAAATCGATCCCGGGTCTTCGACGCGAGTGTCCAGCGCGTTGACCACTGTGCCACTGCGTTTTCATACCTCAATGCAAATATTTCAAGATTAGTGCGGAAACAAGATTTTTGAATCTTCACAGCTTCAATTTGTTATCGTATGGTTAATCTACCCGTAGAAAAAAAATTATTTTGTATTAAAACCATCGAAAAGTTACTGAGGTCTGGTAACTGTATTTTTATAGCTAGGCCTTCTGTGATCATAAGTTGCTATACTGTTGGTTAGACTTAAAATTTACTGAAAAGCAGCAGAAGTGCTTTTGCTAGTACCCCGTTTCACTACTGATTTCGTACAACCAAAAATGGAGTTTATATTATTTGTACAGATTCGAAGCACGTATTTTCCATCAGTATGCACAATATTGACAAACCTGTAACTTTATTATCATATCGCACAATCACAAGAAACAATTAATCATTGAAGTTGAGTGGGTCTTAGAAAAGAATTACAGAAACAATCTTATATTTTTTTTCACAAATACTTTTTATCTGTTCGTAAATTGTTGTCCCTGTGGTCTTTACGACTCCGATGCCGTCATGTACCCTTGTGAAACAACAATGCTGGCCAGGGTCCATGATTGATTGGTCTCAACCAACTAACAGGTTCCAAGACCAATAACTAACTGGTTCTATTCAACTTAATACTAAAAGGTTTTGTGGTTAAAAAATACTCAAGGTTAACATTTTTGTGTACATATATTGACTTTACATATCTTAAGAGATGTAAAGTCAATGGTACATACTTCAGTGTATTAGTAGCTTGATTGCATTTCTGTATCCCTCTGTGTTGCATTGATTTGCATCCCAAAATTAGCTATCCCTATTTCTCGATTTCAAAATTGGTCCAATTTTCGACCATGGGCGATCTCTAGTAATATTAATACGTTGGTTTTGATCGGATAATAATTTTAACTGTACTAAACAGGGCAAGTCTGTCATATGTTACAAGTAAGGCTGTTTACGTTGAACATGACCAATACCATGCATATTTTGCTAGGATCTGTGTAGGCATACTAGTTAATGATTAAAATAACGAGATAGGTTATTGGAAAACATAGGTAGTGTACTGTAAGAGGTAGTGTTTAGTATGTGAACAAAAGATGCAACTATCCTTATAATTAGCTACAACTATATCAAACATTTGTACCTTTGAAAATTATGTACCTTTGCTCATCGAAATGTCGGAGATAAAAACAAAACTTGGCAGAATACAGCTTTCTGTTGAAGTCCAGGAGCCAGCCAAACCTGCAGCTCAAAACTGAAAATCCCACCAACCATAACAACATCAACTCAAATTCTAACAACAGGAGACAATCAAACCTGCAACAAAAAACTGAACTGCATTTCAGAAACCATGACAGATTCAAGCCAAACTCAAACGTCTGGAAACAGCCAAACCAGCAACAAAAAACTGAATAGCATCTTGACAACTACCATGACAGATCCAAGCCCAACTCAAACGTCTGGAAACAGCCAAACCAGCAACAAAAAACTGAATAAAATACCTACTAACTCTAAAACAGATACACAAAGAAACACAGCAACAGGAGACAGGACAACTTGTACCAAAGAACTGGTAATCAACCAGAAGAAGAACATGCTTAGTGTTTCCCTCCAAGTAGCTAAACATAGAGAGTCAGAGACACGTTGTCGAACTGATGCTACTAACGGGAATGGTAAACTAATATTAAAAACAACAAACAGCATCGGCTTGAAATCTCCCCCTATCACAGCACAAAAATTAAAAGAAAATGAAACTTATGAAGAGTTTTTTGAGAAAAATCTAAAACTCTGTCAGCAGGAAAGGGGAAATATCAACAAACCTTGCGAAGTCATGCAGCCCCTGAAAAATATAAACCTGAAAGTAACTAAACCCCTTCTAGCTGAAGAATTTTCACAGGATAATTTTTTAGGGAAACCAGACAATCAAACAGAGGGATGGAAACACCAAAACACAAGAATAACAATAACTCAAGACTACAACAAAGAAGACACTGAAAATATTCCATCAAAATGTGGACCGGCTGTCAAACAAACTAGACTTACTAAATGATTTTCTACAAACCACTGACCCTGATATTGTCATCATAACAAAACACGGTCTCTCAGAACCGAAACTAAATAACACTGTAATTACTGGATACATTCCCATTGAGTACTTCTGCCGAGAAAGGCACATAAAAGGTGGAGTTGCAATTTACGTCAAACAAGACCTTGAAGAGGTTACAGTTCCATTGAACGGAGCTAGTTACAGTGAAGAACTTATATGTGGTTGTCATCTGTTAAATTATCAATAGATAAAAATTTAATTTTTATAATTGGGATCTATAGACCTGATAATGATTTTAATATTGCCCTGGAATCCCTGAGCAACATTCTTGATGGAATACCAACATGGAACAGTACTGTTATAATAATGGGAGACATTAATGTAGACAGAACCATTCACAAAAAGAAGGGCACTGAATTAAGGGAACTTCTTGCGACATACAACATCCAGAGACTCCTTCTGTACCAACTACTAGAATTACATCACATAGTCACATCCATAGACTTGGTCTGTACAAACTTACACACAGAAGAAGTTAATGTGGCTGTACTTATCACCTTCATTGCTGACCATACTGGGCAGCTCTGTACAGTATCAATAGAAAAATACCACATCTCAAGCCCCATCTCGCTTCGTCGCAATTTCTGCAATGAGAATATACGAATATTAAAGCACCTACTTGGCAGAGAATCTTGGTTAGAGGTGTATGAACCAGAATGTGCAGAAATTGCTTACAACAACTTCATAAATACAGTAACGTACAATGTAAGTGTATCGTGTCCATTAAAAAAGTTTCGTGCGCAGAACAAAAAGAAGAGTCTGCCAACTGATCCAATGACAAAGCAGAAAAGAGAAAACTTCCTCAAAGCTCAAGAAGCGTTTATGCTCTGTGGAATAAACGAAAAGAAAGCTGATGCAGCTCGTAAGAAGAAAGAGTACGATCTCCACCTAAAGCAAATGAGGAAAACACAGGATACCGATTTCATAAATAAAGCTGAGAACAAGTCAAAAGCTATGTGGAAAATAATAAACTCAGAAAAGCAAAGTAAACATATGAAAAATGAACCTATTCAGCTTAGTATAGGCAATAGAGTCACATCTGATCCTCAAAAGGTTGCTGAAGAATTGAATCACTATTTTGTTAATGCTGCAACTAACATCCTGGCACAGCCTAACAATAACATAAAACCAATGATACATGACCTTCATTACTCACCTGAAGATTTTATACTCTGGCCCACAACTCCATTAGAAGTTAGTAAAACTATCCAGGCACTTAAACCAAAAAATTCAAGCGGGTTTGACGACATCTCATCAAAAATCCTGAAATGTTGCGAAAAAGAACTGATAAATCCTTTTGCCAATGTAATAAACAAGTCTTTTGCATAGGGGAAATTTCCAAGTAAACTTAAGACAGCAAAAGTCTATCCTAAATTCAAACAGGGTAACTAAACTGAAACAAAAAACTATAGACCAATTTCTCTCTTGTCAACTTTCTCCAAACTTATTGAAAAGATCGTCCTTACAAGACTGCTGCAGCACCTCTCACGACACCAGCTTTTGCCAGTTGAGCAACATGGATTCACAGCAAACAGATCAACAAATAGCGCCATCATAAGCATTACTGAAATCATAAAAGCCCTCAAGGATGGCGACACTACAACTGCAGTCTTCTTAGATTACAGCAAAGCTTTTGATTGTATTCAACATGATTTGCTGCTGGAAAAACTGGAAAAAATGGGAATTAAGGGTGTCACAGGAAAATGGTTCAAAAGCTATTTAACGGACAGAACTCAAGCAGTTGAAATCAAGTATATGAACTCCAGAATGCTCGAGAAAACAACATCTGAATTCCTCCTAGTTAAATCAGGGGTTCCGCAAGGCTCTGTTCTGGGACCTGTCCCATACATAATTTTCACAAGTGATTTTCCGAACTACCTTGTTGGCTACTGCAGTACATTTATGTACGCAGATGATACTGTCCTGCTGCTCAGAAACAAAAATTCTTCTGATTTGGAAATACAAACTTTTATCGCTCCAGGCATGGCACAGCAGTATTGTCAAGCAAATAGTCTGGTATTAAATGAAAAGAAAAGTCAACAGCTCATCATTGGGAAAAAGAAAAACCCTGTGTCAATATTATAATTGGCAATAAACCCTGACAAGACAACACAAGTACAATTTAGCAGGAACAGAGATCTGCCCACTAGTATCCCCAACATAACAGTAAAAATTTCACCAGATAACCAGATAAAATTTCTAGGATTAACTCTAGACAAAGATCTTACATGGACAGATCATGTAAATAACATCTGCAGTAAAATTAGCACTGGTGTCTATGTTTTTAGACGCATCAAATGGGTTGGCACGCTGGAAGCAGCAAAAATGGCCTACTATGCGCTAATAGAATCTCATATTAGATACGGCCTTACAATCTGGGGAAGCTCCGCGGGAAATCTCAAGAGAATACTTGTACTGCAAAAGAAGGCTATAAGGACCATTGCAAATCTGAAGCCACGGGAAAGTTGTCGACAAGCCTATCAGACCTTGGGCATACTCACAGTACCTGCACTGTACATCTACGAAGCAATTTTATATGTTGACAAACTAAACCTGCAAACTCACATGGACCTTTATAACTACCCCACACGCCATGCCTCCAGATTCATCCTACCTCAACATAGAACAGCCCTCTACGAGAAAAAACCATCATACATAGGCCAAAAGCTGAAAAACCTCCTTCCTGACCACCTATGGAACCTGACTGGCAACAAACTGAAGAGCTCACTTCAAGAATTCCTGCTGAAGAATCCTGTATACACCATAGAAGAATTCCTGGACGCTATGAACAATATCACTCCTTGAGTTTACTTATTGTGATTTGACAAATTACTGTTCTTAATGTTCATGTAATAAATAAATATAAATAAAAATATAAATAAAAAAGGAAACAGGAGGATTACCAGATGTACTGGAAGTTTCAGAAGCTACATATTTGGAAGTAATAATAGATGACAAACTTACCTGGTCTGACCACCGAGACAAGCTATGCTGTAAACTCAGTTCAGCTCTGTATGTCCTTCGAAGGCTTAAACAAATATCTAGTGATGAAACTCTAAAAACCGCTTACTTTGCCCTGTTTGAGGCACATATTCGGTATGGGCTACCTGTTTGGGGAAACTCATCCAAAAGAAACACGCAGAGTCCTGGTACTGCAGAAGAGGGCAATACGCATACTGGCAGGACTTGGACCAAGAGACTCATGTCGTGATGCCTTTAAACAATTCAAAGTATTGACTGTGGTGTGCCTGTTCATCCTAGAAACAGCCCTCCATGCAAAAAGACAGAATCTGCAGAGAGGAACAGACACTCATAATTACAAAACAAGAAGGGCCAACAACATCATTCTCCCTATTCATCATCTCTCACTTTATGAAAAGCAACCATCGTTTCTGGGAGCCAAGTTCCTGAACATCCTTCCCTGTGAGGTGAAGAACACCAACTGCAACCTGAAGCTGAGAAAAAACACCATGAAATGGCTACAAGAGCGACCATGCTACACTGTAGAAGAATTTGTAAGTTGGAGACAAGTTTTTCAGTAAAAATATCACAATCTCTTTAGTCTGAATCCCAATGAAAATAATTTTACATTGTAACTTTACTCCTTTAATCACTAACAACCTTTATCAGGACTTGTTATGATTAATATTGTTATCATTTTTAAATCCAAAACTAACCACTGTTCTTGATAAGTTTAACTATTTTGATTTTTTATCGTTTTGTCATCCTGAATTAATTGTTTTTATTGAGTTTTATCAATAATGTTTATTATCTGTTATTTCTGTCAATTTTACCACTCTATTGTATTACTCAATTTACAACATCCAATTTATCTTCTTCTGAATTTGTGACCCTATTACTATTCCTGGAGAATATGTTAATAAAGTATGTGTGAGTTTCTCGCTGACGGGTCTTCTTAGCTTGTAACATTGCAATCGTTTAACTTAAGGGTTCTTAAGGGTTTATTTTGAGAAGTGTTTTCCTTTAGTTTTAATGTGCATTATGACTTGGCTAATGCAATGTAATTTGTCAATTTGGCTGAATAAACGAGTTATTGAGTTATTGAGTTATTGAGAAATTTTGTCTATTGTCTATTTGATTAAACTTAGGCCTACTATTTATTTTATTTACATCATTTTCAATGACAAAGTCGATGTTAGTAGAGAATAAGACCACATCTAAATCTTTTCTGGAGGAGTCCAAAAACTAATCATGAAAACAAATTAGCAGATAATTTTAAAAGTTAAAAAAATGTAGGTTTATATTAATTTTCAGAAAGGTACACCATACGATACACTTTTTATTCTCATCCCGTCTGATTGTATTATCATTAAAAAATCAATCAGCATGCAATGTTAAAAATATCATTCAAACCCTATTAACGTGAGTTTAATTCTCACAAGAATCCGTTCAAATAATTACCCTGAGGCAATTATTTGCGATAAAAAATAGCCTACTTAAAGTTAACACTACAATAATCTATCTGGATCTATTTTTATAACTCAAATCCGAGGGACTTCTATGAGGGTTTCCAATAGTTCCAATTAGCCCTTAGGCCTACTGAACTGCCCTCATGGGACCATTGCATTGTGTGTTATGAGCTGGGAGGAAATATAAATCATATTATAGGATGTTTTTATAGTATTTCTTGGGAGAGTAACCTTTTGTTCATTAAATTTTCTCCTTAACCAAAAACAATAACTGTTTCCAGTGAAACTTTGCAATCAAATTTGTTCCTTTACCAAAAGAACACATCTAAAATTTACGATTTTGCCGGGTTTACGATTTTGCCGCCCATGGGCCCAAAGCATTTCGCCGCCCCCTCCCTCCCAAACGTGACAATTTGCCAGACCTTATCAAAGGCGTAATTCGCGGAGGACAGCACTTGCTCCGCCCAATAAATTTGGGATTATAATTTATTGGCTAAACCTGAAGTTTTTTACATAAAAAAAACAATAATTGTGTTTGTGTATATGTCTGCTGATACCAGTTGGCGGAAGGCCTCACAAAATAAAATTATACAAATAAATATTGTGGTGATTTTCAATTTTAAAATTTCATAATATCCATTACTAACAATTTACTAACAAGGCAGAAGAATTTATTTAATTTGTGGCCAAAAAAAATCTTGGTCGCATTGCCGCGGTCTGAAATTCTCTCGGTTGTTTCGCCGCGATAATATTTCGGCCAATTCGGAGCTACCAAAGCCTCATTATCGCCTTCTTTTTATCTTGGCCGTTTTGTATTCGAGGGTCTCTCTGTTAGCTTCTTCCCTATAAGAAAACTTCGCTAAGGGTCGGGAAAAAGTAATGAATTTAAACGTTTGGTCAGGAATGTCGATACTTGAGTTAAAACTAAACGAAATACAGCCGTTTTCGTCGTTGGTACCGTCATCGTGGCCGGCAAATCTCTCGATCTAATCACAGGGCCGGCGACAGGGGGGCCAGGGGAGCAAATGTTTAGGGGCCCGGGCTTGCAGGGGGCCTGGAAAACCCAAAAAAGGGAGGGGCAGAAAAGGGAAAGACCACACAGCAGAAAAGGGGCTCAAAAGTACACGAAACAAGTAAAGAAAAAGGTCGTCAGGTCTTAGGGCCCGGGGTGAAGATTGCACAGGGGCCTGAAAATCCTGTTGCTGGGCCTGTCTAATCACAACAAACAAACATTTCTGTAATGTATGTATCATGGCCGAAATAGTCGTTTACATCGCGGCTGGAAAATCTCGTTTTGCGGCCGGAAAATTGCCTGCTTGTATCGCCGCCAGCAGATCTCTCGGTCGACAAGTCTCTTGCTCTTTTCGCGGCCATCGCATATGATGGCCATGTAGCCGAAAAACGGCCGTTTTAACAGCGGTTGGCACGCATGTATCTCTGGTCGTTTCGTAGCCGACAATCGCTCTTTTACAACCGCTCTTTTAAAGGAGGCGTTATGACTGATTTCAATGATCGTGCATTTTTTTAATTAGTCGGGAGATGTAAGGAAAAGTCGGATAAACATCATTTGTGAAATCTGGTAAACAACCTGCATGGATTTTGCAGCGACTGGCAATAACATCTCACGTTTAGGTTCTATCGTGGCCTGCGAAAATGGGTTGTTTAAAAAAAGCTTTTAGTCGTATGTTGGCCGTTAAATCGGTCGGTTCTATAGCGGTCGTCAGACCAGTTTAGTTGTATTGCATGTGAAAAATCTCGATCGTATTTTGAGACAAATACCTCGATTATTTGCATCCGACGAATCTTGGTTGTATTACAAAACAAAACAAATCTATAGGATTTTTAGCGATCGGCGAAATTCCTCGGTCATTTTGCGGCAATAAAATCTGACAGTTGTATCGTAGTCGGTAATCTCTGTTGTATCATAGTGGACATATACTCATTAAATCTCTTGGTGGTATCGCAACCGCGTTAAACCGCTTAGGCCTGATTTCAAACTCTCGGACGATTCGCGGCCGTAACTTTTTCGCACATATTTTTTACAAATTAGAACACATCGCCCTCCCCGCCCCTCCTTCTTATGATCCGATTCCACCATTACTCCGAATAATGAACGACTCAATCCCAGCGCCCGCGCCCAGGCCATAAAATAAGCTTTATTCGTACCCCACTCGCCTTGAGTAAATCGACTGCCCCCCTTCCGCACAGTATGACGCATTACACAAAATAATAGTGTAGTCTGACATGAAAAAAATATCTAATGTACTAAAAAACTTCTCTCCGGACTTTTTATAGTTTTATTAATGTATGAATCTTAGAGAAAACGAAAACATTGCAAAAAACTTTCTACATTATTTTAGTCAATTTTTAACTGGCCAAAATTTGCCGCCCCTAGAAATTTGCCGCCCTGGGCCCGGGCCCATGTGGCCCATGCCTAAATCCGGCCCTGGTGATGGGGAACCCAGTCGGTCAAATGCCGAGTCGGTCATTTGTCTTGTCCCCATCCCAACCAGAATAAATAACACGAGAAATTGAGATTGAATTTAAATTAAATGAATTTTGTTCTAAAATGTAATTCAAATCCATATCCATCTATCTTGGAGTGGAGTGGACTGAACTGGACCGGTCAATTTTAGCTCAAAAGTTTAAAGAAGTTTTTTAAAAGATTTGATTTGTGGTTAAGGATAAAATTTTTATCTCAAGTCTTTTAGAGTCTTTTTCCTATGATAGTTTTATTTTGTTTATTTCAACGTCAGTGGCATTTTTTAACGTTTTATTGGGAACGGTCCAAAGCCAGGTCTTGTAACTATTTAACGGCGACCTTATGTTAGATAGCACCATTAATTCATAGCCCAATGACAAATGGCAGCTGGACCCAGTTTCGATCCTGTCATTATTTTCGATCTGACACATATTAACATCAGTCGATAGTAAAAGTATTTTCATTTGCAAATTTAAATTAACCTGGAAAATAGGCAGTTTTCTTGATAACCTCAATCTATGTGGTGTAGGGAAATGGTATTGGCATCAAACATGTCCTTATAGTACTGAAAAAGGCAATCTTGAATTTTATCAGGTGCAGGTACAGTGGAACCTGGATAATTCGAACCTCAAGGGACCAGCTAAAAACTTCGAATTATCCATAAATTCGAATTAAAGAAGTTCTAAAGAATGGGGCCAAAACATTAAAACTCCACATTGTGAATTTAAACTCTTTATTAAATTGACACTCTAAAAGAATAAATTCATCAACAATCGCTAATTATAAATAAGGGTTCAAAAACTGTAATCATGACACAGAAATAACTACCTTAAAGCATAAACTACGTACAACGCGACGTACGATAACACAAAGAAACACTTCTGCTAGAAAAATACAGTACGTTCTGCTACTTCTGAACTTGATACAAGCTACCAACTTAACTTCGTGTAACATTGACAATTGCACGCTCATTGACTTTGCGCTAAAGTGAGTGTTATATAGGTCCGAGATTTTGTCGACATTGTCACTACACTCATTTAATGTTACTTAAAAAATTTTAAACACTTAAAAACAAGACGCTGCACAAATTTAAAAAAAAATTTGTTTGAAGGACGATTGAAAATAACGGAATGCTGCACTGGATTTCCGAAGTTAGTTTGGCAGGTGGGGGAGGGAAGGGGGTCGCAGTGTTGAGTAGCCTTTGTGTCGACACAGAAAACTGCGCATCAGGTCTGGTGCATGGCTCGTCTGCCAGGAGCCGTTCTACACAGAATCATGCGCGAAAAGACTAGTGGCGCTGCCACGGCGAGCGCAACCCTTTCCGAACCCAGTCAGCGTTCTGTACTGTTTTAGCATTGACTTTGAATGTATAAGGAGACAAACCATCCATATGGCTGCCTTGTGCCGGCTCGTCTTGGCAGCTCCACGTAGTTGACATCGCCGCCGTCAGAACGCGCTGCCCGCGCGCTCTGCGCTCTCTCTCACTCCCTCCACCTTGCCCCTCGGCCCCCTGCCGTGTGCTTCGGATGTCTCTCTCGCTCATCACTACTTCTCCTTCTCCCTTCTCCCACGCAACGGCCGTTCATTCATAGCGAGTGGAAAGCTGCGAGTCGCTGCGAGATGTGCACGCCTTTGAACCTGAGCGCGGATCGGCGCGATGTCGTTCTCGATGAGGCAACGCGAGAGCTTGGCAATCGTATTTTTTGAACAAAAAAGCTATAAGATTGATGATATACATTTTATTAATTATTTTGTAATATATCTGTATATTCTATAATTTGTTATCATCCCAGTACGGTGTTTTTTTAATGACCTGATTTGGTGATTGCTGCAAACCATAGTATTACTTTTTTTGGGATATTATAAATATTTTGCAATGTGCTGATGAATTTATTTTGTGTTCTCGGATATACCATTTAAGCTAGACTTAATTCTGCTATAAACGACAGAAACACGCATCAGAAACCGTCAATTAAATAATTTGAGCAGGAAATAATACAATATAAAAATTCAAATATAGTTTATTGGTATATAAATACAAGAAACCTAGTAACATAATTGAGTATTTCAAAAAATCAATAGCACTCCCGGTCATAAACTTTGAAAGCTTAAACTATTTTCGTGGGAATTTAAATTAGCAATTGAAGTATTGCTACTTTCACTTTCCCTGCAATATTTTAGTTTTTTGAAAAAGCCTCCATACTTCCCTCCGGGCTGCCTTATTTCTTCCGACTTTCCTGGAGTTTGCGGTGGATTTTTTCTGTAATCAGCTTGTTGAGGACAAATGCACGATGTGTTTAGCAGTCCTTACTGATATTGTTTTAGGCATATAGGCGCATTATAAAACACTAACCTCATCTATACGAAGCAGCAAGTGTAGGTTTGATTGTATTTCACATCAAACTACTGTCGAAGAAAAACATGTGCGCTCGAGTTTAAACCCATATAACTATTGAATGAATCATCCGGTTTTAGTGAAATTAATGTTAAACTGAACCTTTGTTAAATACATTTTATATTATAACAATTTTAAATATTTCGGTCGAGCCGAATTTTTTTTACATAATAAAAACCATGAAAAGTACCGATTTTTCCGAAGGTCCACACTAAAAGTGAAGTTTAAACATTTATATTACAAAAACTGTTGGAGCAAACGTTTTCAAATTTTTACGGAGTAATATTAGGTATATTATTAATATATTCATATTGGTTCATAATTTTAAGGTTAATACTCTAGGTGCTGATGTAAATTTTGTAAACGTTTACTGAAAAGGTACCAAGTTTTCTAGAAAACTTACTATATTGTCTACTGCTTACGGGCCAAAAAAAGTTTGCTCCAACAGTTTTGTTAAATAAATGTTTAAACTTCACTTTTAGGGCGGACCTTCGGAAAAACCGGTACTTTTCATGGTTTTTATTATATAAAGATTTTCCTGCTAGACCGAAAATTTTAAAATTAATTGTTATAATATAAAATGTATTTAACAAAGCTTCAGTTAAACAGTTATTTCAGTAAAATCGGATGATTCATTCCAGAGTTATATGGGTTTAAACTCGAGTGCATATATTTTTTTCTCCGACAGTAATTAGAAGTGAAACTATTTTATTGGAAGTTCAGCTTGATAAGGCCAGTGACAATTACACGGCGGTAAATTGCGATCTTAGTCTTCAATGTCAACAAACATCTGGGAAATGGCTAGAATAGCAACAGAACGTCACTGTCACCTCTGACTGCTGGCGGTGTACCCCCTCCACAGGCGGCACATCCATCAAAGAGCCTAGTTGCCGCCTCCCATCTCCCATCCCACTGCTGGATCCAGCTTTAACAGGGTGACCAGATTTCAGGGAGGACAGTTGGGTTAAAGAAGGGGGACATTTACAGAAAGAGGAGGACAGCGTTAAAAATAATTGTAATAATTTTTGCTATAGACCCAATTACATTGCATTACAAATGATTGTCTTATACAGGGTGTTTTTTTTAAACGCAACCCATTTTTAAGATTGAATATTGCACATATGAATGTGTAATGAGGATTGTTTTATTGCTATTTACATTTTATACAACCTATTATTTAAGTTTGATCACATTTAAGTTACATTGTGTGCTCAAACAGTCTGTCATTGGCATTTTTGTATAAAGTTATGCTCTCTGCATCAGATTCCCGAACATGTGTTGCAAGGTACCTCTTTGAATATCTTGCATTAAATGTGTTATGCTTGTTTTGAGGTGCTGAATATATCGTGAATTGTTTTCTTAGAATAATGCTACTTAGCATGTCTGTGGCAAATTTCATTCAGATCGGACCATTTTTACGCGAATTATCGTGCTTAAAGACACACACATTAAAAACGCAACCCAAAATTTGATTTTATCGGTGAAGGATTATTTCCTCCCAATATTCCTGATTTGACGCCACTATATTTTTATTTTCTTAGGGGATACATACAAAGTAAGGCCTAAAAAAACAAGTCACAGCATATATTCAGTACCTCAAAATAAATAAAACAAATGTAATGCAAAGAGGTACCTAGCAACACGTGTTCGGGAATTTGATAGAGAGAGCATAACTTCATACAAATGCCACTGGCCGATTTTTTGAGCACATAAAGTGAACTAAATAGGATCAAATTAAAATAATAGAGTGTATAACACGTAAAGAACCATAAAACAATACTTATTTCATATTTATATGCGAATTATTCAATCTTAAAAATGGGTCGCGTTAAAAAAAACACCCTGTATTATGTTAGAGATACACAAATACTTTATAGTGTGAAGAATTCATAAAAAAACATTCACTCTACTTGTTTTGTTTTAAGGAAAAGTACCTGGTGGACCGAGCCTTGCTCGGTGTTATTTCATGTTTACCAGTTCATCCGGTTACTATAAAATATTTCAATGTCATAGAATTTATCAATGTAAACCTTTTTTATTGCTCCATGGACTCTTCATTCCACCTGCTGTATTTTCCCTTGATAGCTGTAGATTCCAAACAGCTGTTATGATTACTTCATTTGTTTACACTTTCCTTGTTTATTTTCGTTGCTATCACGGCAACCCATAAGGCCAATGTTAACATTTTACAACTTTAAAATTCGATTTAATACGTTATTAGATTTTCTCTGGCCAATTAATCTGCGTAAAAGACGTTTTTCAATCATAAATTACTTATTTCCAGACTTTGAAGGAAATCCTCGGAGCCGTTTTTGAGATAATGTAGAACAGTAAACGAAATACCCTTTTTATACTTTCGTTCCAGTAAACGAAATACCCTATGTGTATTATTGACACATAGGGTCGATTTTCGCGTCCGCAACTTCACAAGTTGGCAAAATGAAAAAATGTGCTTCCCTTTTTTATGTGATCATCACTGTGCAATGTGATATGACACATAACACATAACAATCTACAAACGGTAGGTGTAGGCCTAACTTGAATGAATCGGTTTTAAACACGAACGGCCGTAAATGACGATCGTGCAGATTTACCGATTGCGGGTAGACGACAGTAGGGCCTAAGTTGTTTGACTAAAACGAATAAAATTGTTACGAAGGCGCGAATTTACCGTATTTATGGCTGCGGGAACACGACGAAAGTATATCCTTTCTAGAAGGCCACATTTTAGCGAAAGCCTGGAGGACAGGAGGACAACCGTTAAAAAGGAGGACATGTCCTCCTAAAAACAGACGTCTGGTCACCCTGACCAGAACGGCCCCGGTAACGAAGCTTTGGTTGCATGAAGTATATTGGAATCGCGATATATCCACCAGTTTTTTCGAAATGAGAATCAAAACATAATTTTCGATAGTTTGGGCCTACTTGTGTCTATGGAAAAACGCACAATAGGGGTTTCTATTATAAAAGGACCTGAGAGTGAGAGTAAATTCTTTATATAGGAACAATATTTCAGAAACAGACTGAATAGCCTGTAGACTCTCCGTATCTATAGGAACCATACGAAGTCTCCAGTAACCTCATTTTGTAAAAAAAGGAGTGTACAGGTAGGTATACAGCACATACAAAAGTATTGGAAAAACGACAAAGTGCAATAATGTAATGTAGTGTAATGTAACCTTCTTTATTACCGTTGGACAATACAAGTAATACATAGCATACGTCATTAGGTTAAATAAAACTACAATGTAATGGATCTGTTATTCTGTTAGTTAGGTTTAAAATTATAAGAATGTTTTTTTTACACTGTTAATATAGGAATAGGCTAACATATTATTTTTTACACAGTAAAAATACGAATTATCTGTTCCATTGATCATTTTACATAAATATTTTTTATTATCTGATTTTTGATGACTTTTTTATAAGTATACTTGACTGTTTGAAACTTTATCCAGCATTCAGCCAGTCTACTTTCGATAAATTGCAACATAAATAAGCTGTCACAATTAATGAAATTAAACAGAGCACTTCAAATATATTTTTATAGTTTATTTAATACGGATTTTCTTCGATTACATAACATTTGGTTAGGTCAAGTTTTAGGATATAATATCAAGTTCTAAAACATTCGTGTAAAATACAATTAATTATTTAAAAATTAATTCATTTGAACGTGAGCTTACTTGGGAATAAATATTTTGTATGATTATTGTACTGCTTAATTATTTTAATTTTTATGTCAATGCAAACCTCAAATTTTGCGCGACGTCAAATTATAACAGCGCGATCGGGCCTAGTCGTGGATGAGAGCGAGAGCGGTTTGTCAGCGGGAGAGCGGGGGGAGCGGTTGGCTACTACGCCTCCCCCCCTCCCGTGCCGCGCGGCGCCGCTGCCGGGCCGCTGCGAGCTGTCGACCACCCGTTCAGAACAGCTTCCGAGCCTCGCCGCTTGGAGCGCCACTCCATAGCGGCTTTCTCGGTGTAGTTCAAGTAAAATTCCGCTTGAGTCGCTAGTGTGCTTACAAAACTGCCATCCACAGATTTTACAATGGCGGTGAAACGTCTCCTTCTACATTCATAGTCAAAGGTTTTAGTTTACATTATTGGTGTCGCATTACAAGTGATGTTGGGGCAGGGTGGGAGGTGGAAGGGATAAGTCATTTGACCATAACGTGACACACCATAGGTCTGGCGTTAATTTTGTATTGAACGTCGTAGTAAAACGTGATTTCCAATAAATTTGTAGCTATTTCCAGTCGTGGAATGAAATTAATGTACCTTAATTTGACACTTCAAAATTCGAATTATCCAAAATAAAATTCGAACTATCCACGATTTTTTAGCATTGTTTAGATACAAAATGCTAGGGACCAAGAAAAATATTCGAATTAAAGAAGATTTCGAATTATACAAGTTCGAATTATCCAGGTTCCATTGTAGCTTAATCATTGTAAACCTTTATTTATTCAAACTGGGATTGTGACCGTGATAAATTTATCAAGTTCTGATTTTGATAAAAAAAGAATTTCAACTTATTGGTCAAAAGAAAAGAGATTCATGAAACAACACCAGAAATAAATGCAAACTGGAAATTCCAAAAAAAAGACTAAGTTTGATTAGTCAGTGGCGGCCCGTAAGGACTCTCGGACGCCACCCTCCCAAAGATTTTGAAATGTACTGTACTGAATTGACATCTGTATCCGATAAATGTGTGAAAACTGCAAATATTCACATAACTAACTATTAGGGACAAAATCATGTCAATGGTATGCATAGAAATATTTTGTGAAAGTATTCTCGTGTCAACTGTTACTGTATCTCGTGGATGCTGGCCAGAGCGTCAATATGAATATATCGTTCAAGGCTTAAAATCCCAAATTAAACAGAAAAGTTCTACCCATTCCAGGCTCTATTAGAGTCCGGACCCCAAGTTTTAGACTTGGCTTACATGACCTCTCAGCAGCTCTGGTAAATACCACAATACCTGAAATCGTAAGCAAACAGGAGCTGATGTCTTTTAGGAAATGCATGATGGAGGAGAGCGTTCGTCAGGTTCCTTCCATGGCCCACAGGCGAGAACTTGAAACTGAATGTCATCACTTTCATGTTCTACAACAAAAGTTATTGCATTTAGGTAAATAGAACAAAATTAGAGGCATATACACAAAAAATGTTAACATTTTTGCCAACACCAGCACCTTTGGAATTCTAAACTGAAGAGGATAAGACAATAAGTAAGTAAAAATAATAAATAGAATAACTTCATTCAAGTCTGTTTAATTTACAATAAAACAAAAGATACTGACAAAACAACAAACAAAAATGTACCTAAACTTTTATATATAGAAACAGTAAACCAACATCCAACACTGTTGTAAAGGTTCGTTTCCATTCAACATTTTCTCCAACAATTTTTGGATCTAAGCTCAAAGCAGCTTTGAGCACAGCGAAAAACATTGTTGTGGCGCTGTTTCCATTTGCTCAACATGCGCCAACATTTCCCGTAAAAAGAAACCTCCACGCTCCCCCTGGCTACCATCTCACCTTGTCGAGCGTCCACTCCAGCACAGTGCTTCTACTTAAGGATTTTTATCCCAATTATGGGATAGTCGTCTGGTACAACAGTGGTTATCTTGCTATCAGACAGAATTCTACCAGAACGCATTATGATATATGTAATCTTACCTTACAAACTACTATTAGACCCTTGACTTTTTCAGACATATTTTTCCCTGGCAAAAGGCGTCGTTTCTTGTCACTCATGAGGTAGAGAGCATCAACATTGGACAAGCACACATCATGCTCTCCCAGTAAAGAACTCTCTTGGCAAAACATTTCCTGCGATCAACAAACTTCATTATAAACTCAAATTCTACAACAACTTTTGTTTCTTAGCTCAAATAATTAATTACAGGGCAACTTGCACTGTAAATCATCCTAATCATGGTAGGTGTTACATGTTATAAGGATAGTAAATAAATCTAAATACACATCTCATTCCACTGAAGTTGCATATAAAAGCTGTCAACACATCATGAGGGGGATCATGTTAAATCTGAAACCATATGAACAATATAGAGATTTTTTTAAAGTTGAGTAAGATTTACTGTTTTTGATCATCATATAATTGATTGTATTATCTCCTATATAAATAAAAAAAATCAATCCCTATTTCTATGTAATTCAATAACTTTTTAATGCATGCACCAAATTGGATAATACTTTTTTTGTTGTGTTGGTTATTGTTAGGACGGGTTTTGTGATAGATAAAAATTTAAAATCTGGCCTCAGGGCTCTGACCCAACAGCCTTCAAAGTTATTTGGACATGTTCACATTGTGTGGAGAAACTTGAGGTACTATTTCAAATCATAAACATGTGTTGAAATGAAAATAATGTAAGGAAAAATATGATTTTGAAATAGTTACAGGATATACAGCGGAATTAAGAACAAACTCTAGAATTTTTAAAACATGGGTTAATATTAGAGGTGTAAATACCTGATTCAAATAATCCAAAAAGGTTACTGTGGCGACTAGTTTCGGCTCAAAAGGTGAACTATTATCGGGCCATATTAGGAGTCTTCATTTTACTTTAATTGAAGGTTGTCATGTTTAAAATGTACATCATGAACACACACGGGCATCGACACGGGCACACTGATATGTTATGAAAAATACTAAAAACATAGAAACGATGGAAACACAGACATGAGCGACCAGGCGACAAGAGCGAAAACATGTTATTCTGTTTTTGTAATCTCCATAAGAATAACATGAGGAATGAGCATGCAGGTTTGCTGCAACAAGTATGTTAAAATTGGGTAGTTTTAATTTAATATTTATTAGATCTGAACTATAAGAAGAGATTATACCAAGTTTTATCAAGATTTGTCAAGAAATAAGGAAGATTAAGAATTTGTTTTACAGTAGAGTCCCACAAACCCGGACTAATGTGGACCGAACGGTGTCCGGGTTTGTGAAAATTCCAAGTAATCGGGAAATTAGTAAAAATAAGAAAAAAAAAGAATAGTTTCTGTTATTTCTATAAGAAATAATTTATTTATTGCATAGTAAAAAATATAACAACTTGTAACAAAGTGTTTATGGAGGGTATTATATAGATTCTCTGAAGGCCCAAATTGATCCATCAAGGGAAACGTCACTGCAGGACTTTTCCCTCGGGTCAATTACCCCCAGGTAAATTCCCTCAGGGAAATGTACTGGGGGATGGAGCTCGGTACTGGGCCCGATACTGGGTCCTTTCCCCCACCCCAAAAGGGAAATTCCCGGGCATAAAAGGAGGTTGCTCAGGGTAAGCCAGTCAGTTGGGCCCTAGTGGCCCTCCCCACCGCAGGGGCTCATTGCGCTCGCAGTGGGTCCCTACCCTCCCTTTCCCTTCCCCCAGTGACGGGCGCGTTGAGTCACACTGGGGTTCCCTTTCCCTTTCCCCCAGTGACGGGCGCGTTGAGTCACACTGGGTATCCCTTTTCCTTCCCCTTTCCCCCAGTGACGGGCGCGTTGAGTCACACTGGGTATCCCTTTTCCTTCCCCTTTCCCCCAGTGACGGGCGCGTTGAGTCACACTGGGGTTCCCTTTCCCTTTCCCCCAGTGACAGGCGCATTGAGTCACACTGGATTTCCCTTTCCCTTTCCCCCAGTGACGGGCGCGTTGAGTCACACTGGGTTTCCCTTTCCCTCTCCCCCAGTGACGGGCGCGTTGAGTCACACTGGGTTTCCCTTTCCCTCTCTCCCAGTGACGGGCGCGTTGAGTCACACTGGGTTTCCCTTTCCCTCTCCCCCAGTGACGGGCGCGTTGAGTCACACTGGGTTTTCTTTTCCCTCCCCTTGGTGGGGGGCGCGTTGAGTCCGCACCAAGTCCTACCTCTCCTCCCCCCCCATACTCACCCCCCTTCTATCGATAAGCCAAGTATATTAATGGGGGTTCTGTTACAGCCATGGGAGTCATCGCCAAGGGTTATTTTCAGTTAACTTGTGTTTTGTATGAAAATAATACGTGTCTTTCCTCAGGAAATGAGTACAGCCGAGATGACAGACTCTGAGACGGAGAGCATCCCCGACGAAACGAAGCAGAACCCCCGCACTGGTTGGATCTACACCCTGAAGAAACCCGAACTTCTGAAGGAGTTAAAGAAATTTGGTCTCCCAGCCACCGACAAGGTCAGTGACGGGAGAAAAGTCCTCGTGTCTTTCATCAAGGAAGAGTATAAGCCAACGGGACCAACACCAGCACCGCAGGTACCAGCACCGCAGTTACCAGCGCCACCAGCACTACCACCACAGGCACCAGCACCACTTCCAGGTAGCAAAGCCAGTACCAGTGCAGCAGCCGTGAGTAATAATGATAAGACTTCTCTTTGTAATGTCGTCCGTAAGTGGAATCTCACTTTTGACGGGGAAAAAGACGTGGTCTCCTTTTTGGAAAGGTTAGAGGAACTAAGAGAAGCGTACCAAATTAAGACAGATGACCTCTTACAGGCACTTCCAGAACTCTTAAAAGGTAAGGCACTTTTATGGTACAGAAATTCTAAGTCCTTGTGGCAAACCTGGGAAGGTTTTATAGAATATCTAGAGCTCAACTACCTACCAAGACGGTATAGGGAAAAATTGGACCTCGAAATACGAGACCGAACACAAGGCCCAAACGAATCATTCCAAGACTACTTAGTGGCTATACAAACCCTAATGAGACGACCCGGACGCTTGTCAAATGAACAACAGTTCCAGCGAATATTTGAGAATATGTTACCTGAGTACAAACTGTATGGTGTACGCTGGAATATAACAACTCTCCCAGAACTAGTAAAGGCGGCCAATGATTATGAAGCTAAGTATTCAGCATCCAACTACAAACCCCCGCAGAAACCTGCGCAAGCGTTGTACCCAGAGACTGGCTACAGGCCCTCTACTAAAGACCCCTTTCAGAGATATGATAACCCATCAAACCCCCAGGGAAATCGAAGGGAAACAAACCAACAATGTACTGGTACGCCACAAGCTAGGCGACAGGGCCAAAACAATGACAATAGAGCAAGCTGTTGGAATTGCAACCAAGCTGGACACTTCACCCGGGAATGTAGGCTACCCAGAAGAGACAAGTGCAGGTTTTGCGGTACAGAAGAGAGGACTAATGATTGTAGTTGTGCAGCGGCGGAAAACTACAGAGGGGCATGGAGAAACCGGGGTACTCCAGGTCCCCAGCAAAGGAGGCATTAAACCCCGAAGACGTAGTAAATCATGCTAGGAACGACCTACCAATAATTTCAGACTATAGGATAATCCTCGACATAGTTATAAGTGGGAAACCCTTTAAAGCTTTAATAGACACCGGAGCAACTAGGAGCTATGCAAGTACAATTTGTGCAGAGTCTTTAAACAGTTTAGGATATGTACCTTCGAGGGAACATAATAATTATGCAACTGTCGCTAACGGGAAACGAGTAGACATATTGTATTCTTTTTATGTTAAATGTAATCTCGGAGATTTGGAAAAACCCATTAAACTATTTGTACTGCCCGGATTGACGGTGGACATTATTATCGGACTAGAGGCTATGAGGGAATGGGGAGCAATAATTGATGTGCCTAACCAACAAGTCCACTGGTCTTGTGAAGTACCACCTTTCCCCGCCCTTAGCAACTCGGAGGGAACAGTAAACATAATAAAACCGTTATCTGAAGAAGAACAAAAAGCGGTAGATAAATTTCTGAAGAGGGAATTGCCTAAATTTGAGACTGTTCGAGGGCCAACCCACCTAGTTGAGCATACCCTTAGGCTAAAACCCAATGTCCAACCTACCAAACACAGATATTACCCGAAAAACCCTGCCATGCAAAAAGTTATAAATGACAAAGTGGATAAGATGTTAAAGGCCGGAGTGATCGAGCCGTCAGTTAGCCCCTGGAGCTCGCCCGTTGTAATGGTTAAGAAGCCCTCAGGGAAATTTCGCTTTTGTGTAGATTTACGTTCGGTAAATAATGCAACAATAAAAGATGCTTATCCCCTCCCACAAGTGCAAGCAATCCTTGACAGACTCAAAGAAGCTAAGTACATCTCTACTCTTGACTTAAAAGACGGTTACTGGCAGGTACCTCTTGAAAAGGATAGTCGGCCCTTCACTGCCTTCACTGTACCGATCAGAGGACTCTTCCAATTCAGAGTCATGGCCTTTGGTTTGCACTCAGCCCCGGCCACCTTCCAAAGGCTATTGGACAAAGTGCTAGGGTCAGATTTAGAGGACAAGGCATTTGCCTACCTCGACGACATTATTGTCTTAGGGAAAACACTGGAAGAATACTTTGAGAACCTTGGTAAGGTCTTTGAGCGCCTGTGATCTGCCCGGCTACGTCTTAATCTAGAAAAGTGTAAGTTCTGTCAGACAGAACTAAAATATTTAGGACATGTAGTTAATTCAGAGGGAATTCTCACAGATCCAGAAAAGGTAAAAACGGTGGTAGAATACCCACCTCCTAAAACTGTAAGGGAACTCAGAGGATTTCTAGGTCTGGCTGGCTGGTACAAACGCTTCATACCAAATTACTCTAAAGTGACAGCACCTTTAAATTGCCTGCTCCGCAAAAATGTGAAATGGAATTGGCCTGAGAAACAAACTAAAGCATTTGAAGAACTCAAATATCTCTTGACCCAAGCACCTATCCTCGCTTGCCCAGATTTCTCTCGGCAGTTTTATATTCAAACGGATGCCTCAGAACTAGGACTGGGGGCAACCTTATTTCAAAGACGGGGAAAGGATGAGCAGGTGATATTGTATGCAAGTAGGAGTCTCCATGATCATGAAAGAAAATTTTCAACCACTGAAAAAGAATGTCTCGGTGTTCTGTATGTACTTAGGAAGTTTAGGCCTTATATAGAAGGTTATCATGTGATAGTCATCACAGATCACCAAGCGCTAAAATGGCTCCATTCTATGAAAACCCCGTCAGGTAGAATTGCTCGTTGGGTACTTGAATTCCAAATGTATGACTTTACCATTGAATTTAGGAAGGGCAGCCAGAACAAGGTAGCCGACGCCTTATCTAGAAATCCACCGCAGACCCCAGAGGAAGACGAAACAGAGGTCCTGGATGTAGGAGAAATTATAGAACCAACAAACAAGGAAAAGAAAGGCTGGTACGAGAAAATGGTTGAAAATGTTTCAAAGTTCCCCGATAAATATTCCCGATTCAAATTATTGGATGGTGTTTTATACAAACACGTCTGGAATAATGTAGGCAGGCAGGAGAACCCCACAACTTCACCCTGGAAGCTTTGCATTGCTAAGGAAGCTAGAGCAGATATTCTAAGACAAAACCATGACGATCCCACAGCAGGGCATATGGGGATAGCGAAAATGTTCGACAGGATATCACGTAGCTACTATTGGCCTGGAATGTTCCGAGAAATAACTTGGTATGATCAAAATTGCTCCTCGTGTAATAAACACAAGTATTCTAACCAGCGAACACTTGGCGAAATGCAATTCAGAGCAGCAAGAGGTCCCTGGCAATGCGTAAGTACAGATCTAGTAGGACCCTTTCCGAGGTCAACAAAAGGCTTTAAATTTCTGTTAATGTTCCAAGACACTTTCACTAAGTGGGTGGAATGCGTTGCGATCCGATCCGCAACTGCAAAATCCGTCGCTCAGGCCCTAAAAGAACAGGTTATATTAAGATTCGGAACGCCCCTGATATTGTTGTCCGACAACGGGACCCAGTACACAAGTAACCTAATTGCCCAGGTATGCAGGGACTATGGTATTAAGCACTATTTTACCCCTCCATATACCCCTCAAGCCAACCCAGTGGAAAGAACAAACAAAGTAATAGAAACTATGATTGCCCAGTACTTAGAAGAAACTCAGAAGAAGTGGGATGTACTGTTGCCAGAATTTATGTTTGCATACAACACCTCAACTCATTCGTCGACCGGTTATTCCCCGGCTTATTTAAACTTTGGCCGAGAACTGAGAACACCACACATGATAGAGCTACCTCAGGAGAATACCGAGGAAACAAATCCCCGGAGCAGGGAAAAGGAGCTTAAGGACATATACTGGTTGGTAAAGAAACAGCTGGAAAAATCAGACGGAAACCAAAGACATTATAACAACCTACGGAGACGACCCTACAAACCAAAAGTTGGAGATTTGGTATATTGCAGAGATAGACATTTATCCGATGCAAGCAAAGCTATAAATGCTAAGTTATTACCAAAATATTCTGGTCCCCATTATATTACTAAAGTCCTTTCCCCAGTGGTGGTCGAGGTAATTAAAGAAGGAAAGCCAATTAGAGTTCATGTAAAAGATCTCAAAGTAAATTATTAGAGGGATGACGGGTGGAAAAAAAGTGTAGTATGAGTATAGAGTGATTTATTGGTTCTCAAATGTTATTTTTTATTTATTAATTTTCAGCGAGAAAAATACCATTACCCAGTAGCAAAACTACATTGCTATTTACAGCATGGCTGTTTAACAACATGGTATTTTGTGTTGTAAACGAAAAAAAACACTAACAGTTAATTGAATAAATTGAACAAATAATAAAGTGAATAAATAAATTATTTTGTTTGCAAGCAATATTAAAGAAACAAAAAAAACCTAAATAGCTATGAGTGAAAATTTTCAGTGCTAAAGAGTGGTGAAATCAATTGATAAATCAGGCTATCTGGAATTCCCCGAGGGACACTTTATCTTATCTACCTTACCCCTTTTCTTATCAGTCCCAAATATTGTTTTACTCCGAATATTGTGCCCAGACCCATTCACAAGTTTTATCCTGCAGTCTCTGAAACAGGGTCTGCATAGCACTGACCACTAGTCATTCAGTCCAGTGACAGCACACCTGAAGGTCGGGATAATGGCTGCTCTTACTCAAGAGGATTATAAGGGAATTCTGGAGGGCGAAAGGACAGGGTCATAAATGCATACTTGTACCTGCTTCAAACCAGAGGTAATAAACAGGCTTGGCCCTCGGTGTTCTCCCTAAACTCCCATTTTATGGAGAAATTGTACAACGGAAGCGAGGAGGAGGCGAGCCGCTGGCTGAAAGGGAAAGACTTGTTCACCTACGACATGGTATTTATACTCTATTTCGAAAAAACTTTAGAACATTGGATTTTACTTGTTTTGGACCTGAGGGTAAAAGAATTGATCATATATGATAGCCTACATCAGTCTTATGAATTAGTGGGGGAAAAGGTCTTAGGTTTTCTAAAGTTCCTCGCCATTAACAAGAAGGGTAAAGTGTTTCTGGCCCGTAAATGGAAGATTCGTGAGAAACTTGGTCCCCGACAGTATGGTAACAAGGACTGTGGGATATTTCTATGCCTTACAGCAGAAGCTTATGCGGCAGATCGAACTATTGGCTTCACCCAATGAGACATCCAGTGGCTACGGGGTATTATCCACGAAGAATTAAAACGCGGAAAAATTCTTTCCCACCAGAAACCCCTGCCAGATATACCCGGGGTAAAACCACCCCCACACAAAAGAGGACGCAAGAGTATTGTGAGACGCAACTCCCCAATGTTTACCCAGCCCAAGGATCGTCCTCAGGACCAGCCCAAGAATCGTCCCCAGGACCATCCCAAGGAACAGCCCAAGGATCACCCCAAGGATCATCCCCAGGACCAGCCCAAGGAACAGCCCAAAGAAACACCAGGGAACAAAACACTGTCCGGGGAAGAAAACAAGAGAACGCCTAGAAAACCGTATCGATCCAGTTCCAGGAGTTCCTCTAGTAGTAGCTCCAGTAGTTCAAGCAGCTCCTCTACTGGCAGCTCAACAAGCAGCTCCTCGTCTAGCACTAGGTCGAGCCCAAAATCTAGTCATAAGTCCAGGAGGAGTGCATCACCAGAGCTCATAGAACAGCATCCACCCGATGGAACCGGCAAAGTGGCCCGGTGTACTCAAGAAGAGTTAGACAGGATCATGGACGAAATCGTGCAGGAGGAAGCACACGATGGCAGTGATTGGGAGTATCTCGAGATCGAGGGGGACACAAGATCACCGCTAGTAGAACATAATCCTACACGAACACCCGGGGAAAACATCGGTGTACCAAACTTAGTAAGGAATGAACCAGAGTCGCGCCCACCCACGCCGAGCAAAGATCTCGAAAAACCCACAGAATTCCTGGCAACCTGCGTAAATTATATTGAGGTCGCTACCCAGGACGTGGCCAAAGCAATACACCCGGTAACAATTAACCCCCCCGATACTCCGCAAAGACTTGTAGCCATTGGGGACTCTGGTCCCTCCTCTCTAGTAGTGAAGGTTCACGCATCACCTGAGCCAAAACAGCAAGCAAGGAAAAGAAATTCCCCTCCACATCATCCACCAGCTGGGGCCAGAGATAAAAGGAAAAGGAGAAGGAAGTTCCGAGACAGAAGCTCAGGTCAACGCTTTTGGAAGACAGACTGAAAATCAGAGGCTGACTGACCAAGATGGAAACAGGACATGAATCTCGTAGTTTTGTTACCAGAGAACGCTTTTAGTTTGTATTAGAGAGAAAATATTTTGTTTTGTTTATTATTTACATTGTTGAATATCCTGTTATCCGTATATTATACTTGTGTGATGTTCAATATTGTATTTTATTACCCCGATTGCAATTTGGTAAAATGTATAACTTGGTTATGAAACAAAAAAAGAGTGTTTAAATATAAATGTATATGGTAAAAAGAAAAGGTTTTGGTTACTGGTAAAAAGTGTTGAAATGCAGAGTAATTTCCAAGAGTGAAAAGTTTCACCTATGCAAATGAGAGAAAATATAAATATAAATTTGTAATTCTGGGGAATTGCAGAGCTTTAATAAAAGCAATATAAGTGTGTAAATAATAAAAATTATAGTATTGGTGAATTTTCCTGAGTTGAAAATGTATCGTCTGTGTAAATAAAATATAAGAGTTGTAAGCTTTGGGTATACCCGTGATTGAAAAGGCAATGCCTCTGTGTAAGTAAAGATAAATGGTATTTTGGGATATTGCCGTATTAGAAAGGCACATCAAAATATATATGTGGATATTAAGCCATGCAAGATGTGGTATAAGGGGAAATGAGAAAAATATTATTTTAGAAATCATATAAAGTAAGGTGTAAAATAAAAGGAAAGCTGTGAAAATGAAAATACAAAAATATTTGTTGAGAGTTGTTTTGAAAAATCTTTTGGAAAGAAAGAGGGGAGTGTAACAAAGTGTTTATGGAGGGTATTATATAGATTCTCTGAAGGCCCAAATTGATCCATCAAGGGAAACGTCACTGCAGGACTTTTCCCTCGGGTCAATTACCCCCAGGTAAATTCCCTCAGGGAAATGTACTGGGGGAAGGAGCTCGGTACTGGGCCCGGTACTGGGTCCTTTCCCCCACCCCAAAAGGGAAATTCCCGGGCATAAAAGGTAGGTTGCTCAGGGTAAGCCAGTCAGTTGGGCCCTAGTGGCCCACCCCACCGCAGGGGCTCATTGGGCTCGCGGTGGGTCCCTACCCTCCCTTTCCCTTCCCCCCAGTGACGGGCGCGCTGAGTCACACTGGGGTTCCCTTTCCCTTTCCCCCAGTGATGGGCGCGTTGAGTCACACTGGGTTTTCCTTTCCCTCTCCCCCAGTGACGGGCGCGTTGAGTCACACTGGGGTTCCCTTTCCCTTTCCCCCAGTGACGGGCGCGTTGAGTCACACTGGGTTTCCCTTTCCCTCTCCCCCAGTGACGGGCGCTTTGAGTCACACTGGGGTTCCCTTTCCCTTTCCCCCAGTGACGGGCGCGTTGAGTCACACTGGGGTTCCCTTTCCCTTTCCCCCAGTGACGGGCGCGTTGAGTCACACTGGATTTCCCTTTCCCTTTCCCCCAGTGACGGGCGCGTTGAGTCACACTGGGTTTCCCTTTTACTCTCTTCCAGTGACGTGCGCGTTGAGTCACACTGGGTTTCCCTTTCCCTCTCCCCCAGTGACGGGCGCGTTGAGTCACACTGGGGTTCCCTTTCCCTTTCCCCCAGTGACGGGCGCGTTGAGTCACACTGGGGTTCCCCTTCCCTTTCCCCCAGTGACGGGCGCGTTGAGTCACACTGGGTTTCCCTTTCCCTTTCCCCCAGTGACGGGCGCGTTGAGTCACACTGGGTATCCCTTTTCCTTCCCCTTTCCCCCAGTCACGGGCGCGTTGAGTCACACTGGGGTTCCCTTTCCCTTTCCCCCAGTAACGGGCGCGTTGAGTCACACTGGATTTCCCTTTCCCTTTCCCCCAGTGACGGGCGCGTTGAGTCACACTGGGTTTCCCTTTTCCTCTCTCCCAGTGACGGGCGCGTTGAGTCACACTGGGTTTCCCTTTTCCTCTCTCCCAGTGACGGGCGCGTTGAGTCACACTGGGTTTCCCTTTCCCTTCCCCTTTCCCCCAGTGACGGGCGCGTTGAGTCACACTTGGTTTCCCTTTCCCTCTCCCCCAGTGACGGGCGCGTTGAGTCACACTGGGTTTCCCTTTCCCTCTCTCCCAGTGACGGGCGCGTTGAGTCACACTGGGTTTCCCTTTCCCTCTCCCCCAGTGACGGGCGCGTTGAGTCACACTGGGTTTCCCTTTCCCTCTCTCCCAGTGACGGGCGCGTTGAGTCACACTGGGTTTCCCTTTCCCTCTCCCCCAGTGACGGGCGCGTTGAGTCACACTGGGTTTTCTTTTCCCTCCCCTTGGTGGGGGGCGCGTTGAGTCCGCACCAAGTCCTACCTCTCCTCCCCCCCCCCATACTCACCCCCCTTCTATCGATAAGCCAAGTATATTAATGGGGGTTCTGTTACAGCCATGGGAGTCATCGCCGGGCAGTGGTGAGAGCAGGTTGTCCACCACTAAGAGGCCAGCAAGGACAACAGGGAACTTCTCCACTGGGACATCCATAGAGGCGCCGGGACATACCCGACTTCGCCGAGGTCTGCTACCCTCGAGGTCCCCAGTCACCAGCCCCGAGACATTGACCCCGTGTACCAGAGAGCCATGTATAGAGTGTACATATATTGAAAGTGTTTAATAAACTTTATTATTGCCACATATGAAGTTGTCACTGAACCCAGGCCTGACCCGTAGAGAAATTGATTTCAAATAGTGTAAAGGTAAAATCAAAAAGTAAAAAGGCAAAAAGGGAAAAGTACGTTACAAACTATATTAGTTCAAAAAAAAAACTTAAAGAAAAACTAAAACTGTTTTAAATGTGTCACACTATGCTCTGGCCTTGAATCTCAATGCACTTTATTGCTTGGCAGGCTTTCCGAGTTATCCAGAATTCCGGGTTATCGAAGTCCGGGTTTGTGGGACTCTACTGTATTTCCTTTATGGATAACATGGGAAATGAGAATGCAGGTTTGCTTACACAAAAACGGAAATATAAGAGATTTTAGACTAATATACGTTAGATCTCTTATAGATGAGGCCACAAATAAATATTTATTAAAACATGTTGAGAAATATGCAAAATATAGAATTTTACTCTACATTTTGCCCGGTCGCGGAGTTTCCGCCCGGTCGTGTCGTTCCTATCTTTGTTTCATTGTTTTATATTTTTAGTATTTTTTATAACGTACATATGTGTCCGTGTGTGTTCATGATATAAATTTTATATAAATAACATGACGACTTTAATCAAAGTGAAATGAAGACTCCTTTTATGGCCCAATGATGGTTCACCTGTTGAGCCGAAACTCGTTGTCACAGCAACCTTTTTGGCAGTGTTGGGGAAGCTTCTTTTAAAATGTAGCTCACTACAGCTACAGCTAAAAGTTTAATAAGTAGCTTTGCTACAGCTACAGCTAGAGGTTTTCAAAAGTAGAAGTAGTATTTGTAGCTACAGCTACAAAAATTCTGCTACAGCTACAGCTACAGCTACTTTTTTAGCTACTTTCACGAAATAACTCCCTCTTTCCCTGTCTTTCGCAGTGGTGTAGGGATGTGCCATATTCGATATTTTGTGATATTAGTTACTTCCATATTAGTTACAAAGAAATATTAGGTTTTCAGTTTACAGCTTTTAGAGGCTTTGGCGGAAAATTGAGCCTTAAACTGATAAAAATCTGTTAAAAATATATTTGTCGATTGAAAAAATATTAAAATTAAAAATCATCAAAATTTGATAAATTTTACAAAATTATTTGTTGCTGCTGTTACAGTTATTAATTAAAAATCAATAAATTTATGTAAAACGATTACTACTGTTTCTAAAACAACCACAATGATACTGAAAGGGACCTATTTTAAAACTACTTATAACACTTATAACTTATTACTTATAACTTATATTTTGTAACAAATAATATTTGTATACTATTAAGTATTCGTAATACACAACATGCAGAATGTGATGACTTATGCCCGGTGACCCCCTTGAATCATCAAGAAATTGTATTACATGAGATACTCTCACATTAGTTTTAATCATATTAAGAAAATTTACCAAGTTTATTTTGTTAACGCAAGTGATAAAAGAGACAGAAAGTTGAATTAATTACATCGGTATAGGGTGTAGAATGAATAAGTCAAAGATGTATTAGTATCAATCAGAACCACATATTAGTTACTTTGGAAATTAGTTACTTTTACATATTTAATTCGAAAAACCTAATATTAATATTCGGCCATGGCCATCCCTACAGTGGTATATTGGCAGAACTAAACACCCATCTTAGCTGTTTAGTTCTGCGTATTTCCTCACGTGTAGTTCAAGTAAATAAATCAAAATCAATGAACATACAATAGTTTAAAATTGTTAGTAATTTTATGCCTGTTCAAAATTATTTGAATTTGGAGTGCGCTGTTGAATGAAATGATAGGCATCTAAGTAATAAAAACTAAAATTTGGCGTTACATCGTATTTTTATATCTTAACATTTAAAATAAAATAATACAAATATCTAATAGAAATCTAAACAAAAGTATAGCTAAAATAATAGTAGAAAATCTATTTTAGATCACAAATGTGTACAGAGACCCTTATGCTAAATCCTTGTTCACATTTCAATATGTATAGGTTAGAGCTACAGTACACCTCGGATTATCCGGATTAATGTGGCGGAACACCGATCCGGATAACAAAAAATCCGGATAATCTGTGGTCATTAAAATATCGCCTAAATAGCAATCGCATACCTTAGCCCCTGCTAAATTGATGTTGCAAACGGCGTATCAAGACTGTACAACAAGTCAGTCTTTCAAATTTTATAGGGGTTTAATTTTGAAACAAATTTAAGAACTAAACTTCATTATAAATCATACAAATATAATGTTAACTTTAACCGTACTTACGGTTTAGGTTTGGAATAAAACGCCAGATTAAAATATTTAATTTATTAAGATTAAATAATCATGATTTGAAATAACTCAAACTTGATTGACTTAAAATAATCATGACGAAACTTAAAGTAACTAAAAATTTATTACAGTAACTCATCTTAAGAAATAACGTAACACATCAAATGACAGCAATAAACAATCTCGCAAAATTGCCGTAACCTGCACATTTGTTGATTACTGCTAGCGCCCCAGCTAGCAATCCAGAAAACTATCTTCACGAAAATGCTGAAATTTACTGTTTTGTGCAATATGGTTCCTTAAATTATTAATGTGATTCCAAATGCATGCAGTAATGTTTTGCTTTTGCGTTTTACTTTAAGAAGGTGCTTTTCCCCCATAAACTTGCTAAAATCATGTTTTTGCCGTGATTTTAATTTTTTAATTTCTCAGATGGACCAGTCCGGATAATCTGGGATCCGGATAATGTGGGGTCCAGATAATCCGAGGTGTACTGTATTTTAGGCTAAAGACCTTTAACTTCTTATATTATTTAAGTACCTTTCTACAGAATTATAAGTCATTTTGTCACATATTGGTTTTAAACAAATAGGCTCCTAAAGAAACACTGTTGCTTCACGCTTTAATTTACAAATAATGCTCGAATTACGAATGCGAATGCACGTCGAAGTCTGTATTTCAGGCGATGCCGCATCAGTGACTTTGGCCACAATGTTAGTTAGCGTTGTTTTTATTGTTTTGATCTATTGCGGTGTTAGTTCACTATCATCGAACAAAAGCGGGACAGATCCAGCGAATCCAAGCCAATACGAAATTTTATACGCACTGTAAAAGTAAACATACAATGATAACAAATATAACATCTGATTATAATTAGAACTGTCATAATAAATAGAACAGGCTGAAGGACACAACACCAAGCATAACAGAGCACATCACGATTTACTCAGAATCTTTGTTGTATGATTTGAAATGTTAAAATACCAGTTTGTGAAAAATATAAATGTTTGTATTGCGAAAGTAGCAGAAATGTAGAGTCAAATTCCGCTACTCGCTACTCAATATAGTAGCTTACTACAGCTACGTACTTTAAAAAGTAGCGGCGCTAAGGTCTTCACTACTAAAAAACTGGCTCGCTACTGTAGCACCGCTACTTGTATTGCGCTACTCCCCAACACTGCTTTTTGGATTACTGGAAGCAAGCATTTACACCACTAATAGTCGAAGTAAAACTTATAACACATTAATAACACCTAAAAACAGGTTTTATTATACATAAAGCCATTATGACATGTTCTAGTTGGAAAGGAAATTTGAGCAAATCCGTATAAAAACAAACCCAGATGATTACAGTTAAATAATGATTAATATGAGTAAAATATTTTAGAAAAAAGGAAAAACTTTAGGGTAAAAGTCATGACAATAGTATTTATTCTACAGTAATCCGGAGACTAAACTACTAAAAACATGAGTTAATTTCCAAGTTCGCAAAAGGAACATCTAAAGTAAATGAAAAGAGCTTTGTATTTCGATAGACATTATGATTATTATTTTTACTTTTCATTTAAAAGTCAAATCAAATCAAAAAAGCTTTATTCCTAAACATTTACAGTGTTGTATACATGTATTTATATCTTTATTATAGGAATTTGACATCTACTTAGTTTAAAGATAAAATTAATATACAATGTAAATTGCCTGGTCTCAATAAGAAAGAATGCTTATTGTTATAAAAATAATCTTTTAAAATGTTCACAAAGAATTTAGAGCTGTTATAGCTATTGAATTTAGAATTTTTGCATCAAGATATCCAAAGGTCCTTCCAAAGGTCTTGCATGAGAGACAAAACCGAGGTACTATAAAATATATGCTATAACCTTTATTATTAAGTATGTCAGGAATTCTCTTATATATTATTGTTTTGGTTTGTTTTTTGTTATTTGTCTAATTTACTGTTTTTTGACATCTAACATGATCATATGACTGTTGATTAAAATATTATTGAAATGTAAACAGAAATGTACGATAGAGAGAAAAATATACTTTGAGACAATGAATTTTGACACATTATTTTGTATTTTTTGAAAATGTGATTATATAATTTTATTTTATATAAAGTTCAGATTTTGTCACTACTTTTGGATGAGAAATTCATATTTATTTGACATTTTTGGCATCCCTTGTGAGTGATAAACTAAACCCATGAAAGATGGCAAATCAGGACTTAAATCGACTGAAGTTAGAAAGGACTCAATTAAAAAGATACCCCCGTTGCAGCAGACCTGCATACTCAGCGAATTTCAATTGTAAAAGAACATAGTTCAAGCCAACATAGCGAGAATTGACATGTTTTTGTAAGCTCCATAAGAATAACATGGGGAATGAGTATGCAGGTTTGCTGCCATGAAAAAGGAAATATTGGTGATTTTAGACTATTAAACATTAGATCTCATCTAGATGAAGCCACAAACCAAGTTTTATCCAGATATGTTGAGAAATAAGCGAGATATAGAATTTTACTTATTTCCCATAAGGTTAACATTGGGACAATGTACTGTGTTTACCACTTTCAGTATCTCGGCAACCAATGGACATAGAGCAGTGATTCAAAATACTAAATTGTTTGTTTTTTTGAGCTGAATTCAATGGTGCAAACGAAAATTCGATAAATTTTGTTTTTATATATAAAAACCCAAAAAACCCATTTTTGGGGGGTTTATCCCCCTTTCCCCCCCCCCCTTCCGATCGTCCGATTGGGCAGGTTCACGAACTCGTCCGAGTGATTGCCACTTTACACGTCTGTACCAAATTTCATTAAGATCGGACCATATTTACAGCCGCTATCGTGTTAACAGACATATATATATAGATATATTTTTTATATTAATATTTTCACAGGTTAGGGCTACTATTATGTATTGTAATATTAAAATAAAAACAAAGTACCCTTTAACTTTTTTTATTAATCGACTGACTAGTTTCAGCACTAAGGCCATTTTCAAAGTCTAGTACCTTACATAACCTTGTTTTCTAAATTATTTTAATCTAAGTAAACAATAATAATCTGTTTTAATTAATACTAGAGGCTTGAAGGGGCTAATAGCCCCTAAGCATAATCCTTCTTTACTAAAGTACAAAATACCTTCTTAGAAAATAGGCTTTTGGATCCACAAAATTATGATTATTTCTAGCATTTGGTTTTAATTAAACATAGCAGACCTTTTTATATTCTTATAGTTTTTAAATGACAGCTATTTTACGTTATTTCTCATTTTATAGTAGGCTTAAAGCAATCTCAGTATTTTCTCCGAGTCCCTGAGATGGAGACCTTCAGTTTCAGCCCCCCCCATCATCCTGCGACCTTCCAAACGCCCACAATTTCTTCGCAAAATTTCGCTTACGTAATTATACTGTACATATATGTATAGATCATTGGGTATTAAATCTGCATCGTTATAACGTAAACTAAACAAACGTACTTAACTTTTTATAATTTTAAATTATGAAAAACTCAAACCCTCAATTATTATAAAATTAGAAAATCTAAAATTTAAAATATTTTTTGTTATAGTATAAAAAATATATTGAACGTGCATAGTTAGCTGCATTTTGAAACAAATCCCACATGTCAACATCTACCATATGGCTTTGAATCAAGCATTAGCACACGTGTTTAATGTAAACAAAGCAGACGTTTTGTAATCTTTTCAATCCCAATACTTTTTAACTGGAAGATATTTTTCGTTATTTATCATTTTCTGGTATATTTGGACATAATCCAAATGAAAGGTCTCGACCCCCTGGGGCCGAGACCTTTCATTTGAGCCATCTCCTGTCATCCTGCGAGCTAGCTAACTCTCACAATTTTGATTGAAAAAAATCGCTTACAGAATTAATAATATAGATGTTCCATATGGTCTTTGTAATGAAAGAATAATAATTTTAGGAAAACAACTAAACCACCAGCATTACAAAAACCATATGGAACATATTAATTAAAACAGATTATTATTGTTTACTTAGATTAAAATAATTTAGAAAACAAGGACATGTAAGGTACTAGACCTTGAAAATGGCCTTAGTGCTGAAACTAGTCAGTCGATTAATAAAAAAAGTTAAAGGGTACTTTGTTTTTATTTTAATATTACAATAGATATATATATATATAAAAATTCGAACGAACGGTTTTTTTTTGCTTCTGGGGGGCCCTTGCTTTTTGGTCTGGGTCTTAAGTCTTACCATGAGTACTATGGTAACAGCTTCTTCCCTAAAAGGGAAATTTGCTAAAAATTGACGGAATTTATGAATACAATTGAACCTTTACTTGAAGAAGAACAAAAGGATTCTAAAAGAATTAAAGAACTTTTTATCAAAGCCACAGATAAAGCAGAACGACCGTTCAGAATTGACCAGAATGTGAGCGACATACTATTTTCAGTAGTTGAAGATGAAGAGGAACTAGCGAGGGAATATGACACCATAGAAGGCTACCGAGAGAAATGTGTCCACATCTGTCATGTAAATGATGAGCTGTTTGTTCAAAAGGACCAGAACCAATTTGTTGATCATTCTATGGTAAGTCGATCTTCATCTGATTCCAATAGGAGAATTTTTAGACTCCCAAAACTTGAAATTGAAAAATTTTCCTGAGGGAGTGGGAACGACTCAGAGCTAAACTGCCTGAAAAAGCTAATGGTGATCTGGAACGTACTATCCAGCTAGATAGTTTACTTAATTTCTTAAGAAAAGAAGTAGAATGTGAAGAGATATTGACCTTAGCCAGGGTTAGTTTTAACGACATTAGAGAACCAGATGTTTCTGGAACATCTTCCAATAGATATAAGCTCAGTAAAACGAACACCTTCCAGAAAAAGCACACGGCAACGGCAGCAGATCTGATCAACACTAAACAAAAACTCAACTGCACATTCTGTGAAGGGAACCACTCGAGCGAGATGTGTTACAGAGCACGTAAGATGACCTCAGAGGTGATTCAGAAGATTCTACGTGAAAAGGGCTGTTGCTTCATTTGAATGAAGAAGGGTCATGTCTCCACAAAATGTAAAGTAAGTACAATAAGATGCATTTTGTGTAGCAGGAGACATTCCACTCTTCTCTGTCCTGAAAGGAAGACAAAAACCACCGAGCCAAAGCAAGTAAGTCCAAATAAAAGTGAGGTAGAAAATTGTAGTGATAGAAATGTATTATTTGCACAAAAGGGTTAGCAGTGCTATTTACGAACGTTGGTATTGAAAGTTTAAACTTCCAAGGGTAAAACAAAATATGTTCGTGCCTTGTTAGTCTCTGGTTCACAATGCTCTTATATAACAAAGTCTCGTGCACGTGAACTAAACTTGTCGAGTATAGGTAAGGAAATTATAAGTCATAGTCTTTTTGAGGGCATACATGTTCAGCATGTAACACATACTGTGTACAATGTTACTCTTTGTAACAAACATGAAAAATTCTCAATTAATGCTAAGGTAATGGACCAAGACAAAATATGCAATTTTATACCACGCTTTCAAGACCGTGAAATTTATGAAGCTCTTCGTGCAAAGGGTATAATTTTAACGGACATGGAGCATGATCTTGAAGTTGATATTCTAATGGAGGCAGATATTATCGGACTACTTCTCACTTCAGAAATGGTTCCTGTTGGGACTGGTCTCATGGCAGTGAATAATAAGCTAGGCTGGACACTGATGGGGCAACACAAGTGGTAACCGAATCACAAACAATCATTATGTAGCACAAATTTACTATAATTGGACATATCACAGCTTTGGAAACTCGACACTCTAGGTATAACAGATCCATTAGAAAATAAGAAATCATTTCTAGAAGATCAGACAGTGGATTACTTTAAGACTACTGTCTCAAGAAACAAAAAAAGGAAGATATCCTGTTCAAAGAGTTTATCCTCTTGAAACCAGCAGTGACTGTAATATTGCAAAGGAACAAACACTGAAGGAAAAAACTGAAGGGATAATTAATTAATCAGGATGTAAGTAAGAAAGAACCAAAATTCAAATCAAGAAGTGGAGGGACAATTAAAATACCTCTAAGACTTGATATGTTAAGACATAACTGAATATTAAATTGTTTGCAATTTCTTTTTCTTAAATTGCAAAGGTGGGAGGATGTCAGGAATTCTCTTATATTGGTTTGTTTTTTGTTATTTGTCTAATTTACTGTTTTTTGACATCTGTCATGATCATATGACTGTTGATTAAAATATCATTGAAATGTAAACAGAAATGTATGATAGAGAGAAAAATATACTTTGAGATAATGAATTTTGACACATTATTTTGTATTTTTTTGAAAATGTGATTATGTAATTTTATTTTATATAAAGTCCATATTTTGTCACGACTTTTGGATTAGAAATTCATATTTATTTGACATAGTACCTAGTGGACCGTGCCTTGCTCGGTGTTATTTCATGTTTACCAGTTCATCCAATTACTAAAAATATTTCAATGTCATAAAATTGATAAATAGAGACCCTTTTCATTGCTCTATGAACTCTTCATCCCACTCGCTGCATTTTTCCTTAATGGCTGTAGATTACAAACAGCTTTTATAATTACTTTATTTGTTTACACTTTCCTTGTTTATTTTGTTGCTCTCTGGCAACTCATAAGGCTAATGTAAAAATTTTATAGCTTTAAAATTTGTTTTATTAGGTTATTAGATTTTCTCTGGCTAAGTAATCTGCAGAGAACACATTTTTGAATCATAAATTACTTATTTTCAGACTTTGAAGGAAATCCTTGGAGCCGTTTTTTAGGTAATTGTGCAAACAAACAAACAAGCAAGCAAGCATGCACACACGCGAGATAACATTGCTCATATAAGAGTATACGATTTTTTAAAATACAATAAAATATGATCCCTATCGAGGTTGACAGATCATAAAAAACCGACTCAATGTCGGTGTACCCAGTTTTAAACCAAAATTGAATCTTACTTTAAAAGTTTTATTGAATAAGTTAATGAGTTTTTTTTTTTATTTTCGTTCTTAGAATTCAACCAATTAGAAGTTTTAATGTAGGTTAGAGATCCCTCAATGCTGCAAATCAAAGATATGTTCGACTGAGTTAAGCTGACAAACAATGTGATGGACAAAATTTAGTTGAGCGGAATCAAAGTTAATTTTGGTTTTTTTATTTTCAAATCAAAGTGAACGCTGAATGTTGCGTTTAGTCCCAATTGAGCTACATTCGTATGTAACTAGGCAATCGACTAAAGTTTCTATTGGACTGAACAAAGCCGTAGCCAGGAAATTTTTTCAGGGGGGGGGGGGTTTGGACAGGGCCGGCGGGTGAATTTCCGGCTCGGCAAAAGTGGTGACCTTTTTTTTACTCACATGAGTGCTTTTCGGTGCCTTTATCGTCATTTTTTATCCTTTTAAACTGGTTCCGGGCCCCGCTACATTTGTTCGAGGGGTTTTTGGGGGGGGGTTTCAACTATTTCGGGGGGGGGGGTTTTCACCTCCATTTACTACGTTTTCAATACTGTTTCTGCTATTTCGGGGGGGGTTCTGACCCCCTAACCCCCCCATTGGCTACGGCCTTGGGACTGAAGAATTTCATGTATCATCACACTCATCCTTCACTCATATTCAGGGTAACGTCCTCCATGAGGTACCTGTCTTATTAAGAATGAATAAATGAATGTGTCTACAAATACAAGACCTTAAAGATTAAAGGTTAAAAAACAAAGTCCCCGAAAGGGTTTAATTAAGAGGTAGCCAGTTAAAAAATGACGCTTTTGGTAAGCTAAAGTAACAAGAACCACTAAATTCAATGTTTTTTGGAAACATGGGCCAGACTTATACATTTTGGATTCATGTCTAGCAATAAAATAAGTGCTTTCAAATTAATTACATCATTCTGAGCGATGGCCGTTGTAACAAAGTTACTCAAAGTAATATTACTGCCATCCTTGACTATCCTAATTATGAGTAATTTTTTGGGAGCAACATCTCAATATATTTGTTCTTCTGAAGATTTAAAAAATTGGCAGAAATGACTGCAATGTGTCCGGCTGATGTGACAACACAAATTTTGGGGCAAAGATTCTCCACATCTGCCGTTCTACAATTATATGTGTGTGTCAATATTTATTTTGAGTGTTTTGACACATTTCCCTGCTCACAAGGGAACGTTCAAAAATCAAATAGAGGCAAAAGATATAGATACATTTTGCTGAATGCATTGACAACATAAACAAAAACGCAAACAACACTTTTGACAATAATAACTACTGCTCATTCAATACATCTCAGATTAGGTTATTGCTAAGCACAGTTGTATAGACTGTACCAAACAGGAACTTATATTGTTGTAGTTGTATATAAAAAAGCATAACATAGCAATAGCATAGCAACTCAAAAGGTTCAATGTTAATTTTGTTTTGACTTAAAAATTGAATTGATTGCATTATTAGATTTTCTCTGGCCAAGTAACCTGCATAGAACACGTTTTTTATTCAGAAATTAGTTATTTCTAGACGCCTTCGCGCGCGCGCGCGCACACACACACACACACGCACACGCACACGCACACGCACACGCACACGCACACGCACACGCACACGCACACGCGCACGCGCACACACACACACACACACACACACACACACACACACACACACACACACAGAGTTCATATAAGAGTATTGGATAAAACATTGCTCATACAGTTTATAATAATTGGCATTAAAAGTCTTGGGTATCGTTAGAGTTTAAAACTTACATCCTTAGCGTGTTCCTCAGTAGTGACAAAAGATAATTTAAAATTTGTGACTATCAGGGAACCAGATTTTCCTTGTTTATTCTCAGTAACAGGTGAAAACAGCAAAACATGTGTGGCCTCTGCTATGACCATTTCTCCTAAAATCAAATCACATTAATGCAGTGATTTCTCCTAAAATGTTGAGAAAGTTTTATTACACAAAAAGATATTGTATGTGGCTTATATTTTAACATCCCATTACTAAAATTGCCATATAGTAGAGCACCGATTATCCGAACGTCGATCATCCAAACCGTCGGTTAACCGAACGCCGTAATAATTCATATTTTGAACATGATTCTTAAGCAATTCAAATTCGCACGCCAACCGAAACTCCCGTCGCACCAGGATATCCATGTATTCTGATAGATTTCATAATTAAATTACGTGAATAATTTTTGTTAGATAATTTTTTAGCCTTTTTACTACTAAGAATTACGTTACATATATAATTTTAAAATGTTGTCTTTTCATGTTCAATTATCCGAATATTCAGTTATCCGAACACCCCTTGTCCCCAATTAGTTCGGATAATCGGCGCTCTACAGTATAATATCGGCACAAAAAAGGAAACACATTTAGCAAACACTGAAAAACATTTGAGCTTACTTCTAGACATCACACAAAGAGAATATCCCTATTGTAGCACACCTGCATACTCAGCGAATTTCATATGCAAAAGAACATATTTCAATCAATCATAATGAGATATGACATGTTTTTGTAAGCTCCATAAGAATAACATGGGGGATGAGTATGCAGGTGTGCTGCCATGGAAGTGTGAAGTTTAGACATTTTTTGCAATAATCCAGTAGATATCAATTAGTTGAAGCCATATACCAAGTTTTACTCAGATATGTTGAGAAATTAGTGAGATATAGAATTTTATTTATTTCCTATAAGGTTAACATTGGGACAACATACTGTGTGTTTACCATTAGCGATATCTTAGTAATCAATGGACATAGAGCAACAATTCAAAATACTAGGTTATTTATTTTTTAAAGCTGAACGGTCCAATAAGAATTTTTTATTTTTTTTTACTCAAAAACCCCTTCCAAAAAAAGGAGTTTATCCTATTTTACCCCTCTTTCGGTGACCTGATTGGGCTGGTTTTTGAACTCATCCGAAAAATTACTACTTTACATGTCTGTGCCAAATTTCATTCATATCGTACCATTGTTATGCGAGTTATCGTGCTTAAAAACACATATACAAGAATAATAAACGGTATCAGGAAACTGACACATACTTTCTCCCTTCAAGTAATTTAAAACCAGAAAACATATTTAGTGAAATAAAACAAATTAACAATTAATTATCACACAAATATATGCCAAATGTTATCAAAAACGGTTAGTAAATAACGGAGATATCGATTTTTAAATATTTGCCATGAGAATAACATTGGACAACGTACTGCGTTTACCGCCGAACTAAAATATCAATTATCTCCGCAACCAGTTGACATAAACTCATGATTCAAAATACTAGATTATTTAGTTTTTCAAGTCAAATTTAATGGTTGCAAGTATATTTTCTTTAGAGGTCACAGATTTTGTGAAATTTCAAAAATATGAATTTTTTAACACTTAAACCCCCATAGCTTCTGAACCTGAATTTTTACAGACATGCGGGTGGTGTCATTTTGTTTGTCATCTTAAGCACTAAAAACCATGAAATTTTTATCAAAATCGTTAGAGCCATTTTTGAGAAATTTGGATTTTTGTCATTTTTTATGGGTTTTTATGGTGTAAATACCCTTAAAAATCAAAAATTCAAAAAAATGAAAAATACGCCTGGAGATACCACCGCTTTATACCTACATGCCAAATTTCATGAAAATCGGTCCACTGGTGTCGTCTCTAGCTTTGTTTACATCCACACACACACACACACATACATCCACACACACAGACAGACAGACACCACGCCAAAAACCATTTTTTTGGATTCAGGGAGCACTAAAACGAATATATCCACTACCAACTCAAATTCGAAAATTTTGACGAAAACAATACTTTCTCCATATACATTGTATAGGGGGGAGAAAGTAAAAATTTTTAGTTGAATAGTGACTATGCACGGAATATCAATTAAAATATATCAGTGTATATGTAAGGACACGAGACCATCATAACTTATATACATGTAATGGCCCGAGACCATCATACTAAGTGTAAAAATCGTACCTCTTAAAACACTTTTGTACTATGCGTAAATTGTTGAGAATTTACAATTATTTTTGTAAATAAGAAGGATGTATTCAAAGCTAATTTACTAATACTTGTTTTGTACAGACAAATAATTTATTTCAAATACACAACACTTTAGAATCCAATGAAGAGTGAAGGCTTCCACGGTCGTCTTCACAAGATGGTAACTTGAAGTCTTCTGCGATGGACCGTGTGGAGTAGTTTAATTTCACTGCCGACGTTTCGGAGACGTTACAGTCCTCCCTCATCAGGGCAATCACTCGTCGCGCACACCCAATAATCGTACTGTTGGAGCAGTCCGCGGCCTCAGCTTATATATCCCTGCCTCTGTGATGTTACCTCTATTAATAGAAAATTCGAGGCGCTTCCGGCACGCTGCCGTTTCTATGGGAGTCAATGGTCGGGAGGGGTAGGGGGCGGTAGGCTTTTCCTGGAATCGTCCATTGTCCGTCCCGGATGTATTTTGACCTGGAGGTAATCCCTCGCCCTCTCGCGATTATTCTTGAAGAATCATGTTTCTCGCGAAACATCGAGAAGAATCGCGAGAGGGCAGGGGATTACCTCCAGGTCAAAATACGTCCGGGACCGAAAATGCACGATTCCAAGAAAAGCCGACCGCCACCTACCCCTCGCAACCACTGACTCCCATAGAAACGGCAGCGTGCCCGGAGCGCCTCGAATTTTCTAGTAATAGAGGTAACATCACCGAGGCAGGGATATATAAGCTGAGGCCGCGGACTGCTCCAACAGTACGATTATTGGGTGTGCGCGACGAGTGTTTGCCCTGATAATGGAGGACTGTAACGTCTCCGAAACATCGGCAGTGAAATTAAACTACTCCACACGGTCCATCCCAGAAGACTTCAAGTTACCAACTTTGTAATCCAAGTTGTATTTTCTTTTAGAATTTCTGCAACCTTAAACCTTAAATAAAATGTATGATTAGTAGTGATGTTGACAGATAGATTAATTATTAAATTCAAAACTTCTAATATCCTCAAGTTCTTGTAAGGTATTTTATTTTAAAACCAAAATAAAATACTCTATGGAAATTATTTCTTTAAGTTTGGGTTAGGCCTAGTTAGTTTTAGAGAATTTCTCCTATAGGGAAGAAGTTGTTACCGCAGGTCTCATGGTAAGACCTAAGCTTGAGACCACCATAACTCTTTACTCTTTAGGAACCTCAAAACAAAAAGTTATGATGGTCGCGGGCTTAGGTCTTACCATGAGACCTACAGTAAAAGCTTCTTCCCTCTAGGGGAAATTCGCTAAAACTATGAAGTTTTCATACTCTAAATTTCATAATATGATAGAGTTTGAGATTAGATAACTGTATCTTACCAGGTAAACATCGAGGAATGAGCTGCTCCGAAAATGACTCTTCATTGCTGGTGTTAAAAGACTGAAAAACATAATACTTTTTCAACCTTGATATTGTGAAGGGGACTGGGTTAGTTTATTTATTTACCAAGTGTTTTTAATATTAAAAATATTTAATATCACAATAATGTGATACCAAAAGTGACTTGTCCATTACATCACCTCAAGAAAGTTTCCCTCTTGAAACTTCTCTTTTGCTAAAATAGCCCCAAAATTACTTATTCACTACTGAGTTTTGAAAGATCTGGTAAAAAGGAAGGGGATAGGCAGCTATAGTACGTGTGGTTAGCGTAAAAACCTTGCACTTTTTGATACAGCTTAGCCCCTTGGTATGTGTATAGAGGATACCTGTATAAGTATTTTTGTCCGAAGATCCAACCTTGAATTCGTGTAGAACACCCCCATATCATTGCTCTATAACTCCGGTAATAGTATTCCAATCTTGATAAACCTTTTTTTTTGTTTGAAAGATAATTTTAAAATAAAACAATTTTGCATTTAACATTTTTTTCTAAAGTAAATAGTTTTTATTGTATATTTGAAAAACAAAATTTTCCATTTAATTCCATGGGAAAGTCTAATTCCTCAATAAAATGCGTTTTGAGGGGTTCAACAAGGCTATGGATAAATTTAGAATATTCTCTAGGTTGAAAACTTATACGCACAGAAATTTTATTCCAATAGGTCAACTATTATCAGAATAATGGCCTCAAAAAGATATACGTACAGGCCATTTTCCTAGTTAGCCTAGTTTTTTCGGTCTTTTATGGAGTAAAAAAACTATTATTGAAGTGAAACCTGAATAAAAATGAAGAAAAATAACTAAACGACCGAGAAAAATTGATCATAATAGTATAATTCTAGTTTTTCATCCATTTTGAAGGTCCAAAAGAAGTTTTTGGTCGCTCGTTTTTTTTTGTTTTTTTTTTGTATGAATGTGCCCCATTCTCCCCTACTCAATTCCAACATTTGAAGAAATTATATTGAAGTTGAATGGCCCTCAAATGTTTTTTGTGATTAATTTGAAGGATGCTTATTTTCAGATTCAGTCGGTGATGAATAAAAAAAATTTGTGATTGTGAAACACAGAGGATATTTCACTTTTAACAGATTATTTGGCTTTTACTTAGCTAGATTACTTGGTAGGCCCAAATAGGCTTATTGCAAACCAGAAACAATCAAAGTTATTATGCTCTCAGGAGAATAAGAACCATTAACTTATAGATCACAAAACTACTCTCACTGCATACCATGCCTTATTTGGGTCACATATCCGCTACGGCCTCATAGCCTGGGGTTCAACTAGCAGCACAGAAGTACAGAAGATCCTCATCCAACAAAAGAGAGCTGTCAGAATCATAAATAGCCTAACTTACACTTTCAGCAACATCGCAAACCTTACTTTGTATCAAACAAAATCATGACAGTCATCTCTCAATACATAAATTTGAAATACCCCCGTTGCAGCAGAACTGCATACTCAGCGAATTTCAAATGCAAAACAACATATTTCAATCCAATATAGCAAGATTTGACATGTTTTGGTAAGCTCCATAAGAATAACATGGGGAATAAGTACGCAGGTTTGCTGCTACAAGGTATATTAAAACTGGGTGGTTTTAATTCAATATTTAATAGATATGAACTAGAAGAAGCTATTTACCAAGTTTTATCAAGATATGTTGAGAGATAACCGAGATATAGAATTTTTCTCATTTCCCATAAAGGTTAACACTGGGACAACGTACTGTGTTTACCACTTTCAATATCTCGGTAACCAATGGTCACAGATCAGTGATTCAAATTACTAAATTGTTTGTTTTTCTGAGCTAAATTCAATGGTGCCAACAAAAATTCGGTAAATTTTATTTTTCTATGTAAAAAACTCAAAAAACCCATTTTAGGGAGGGTTTATCCCCCTTTACTCCTCCTTCCAGAGGTCCGATTGGGCTGGTTTTCGAACTCATCCGAATAATTACTACTTTACTTGCCTGTACCAAATTTCATTCCGATCGGACCATTTTTGCAAGCGCTAAAACTTATCTTGCTTACAGACATATAGATCTATATATGTATATATATATATATATATATATATATATATATATACATATATCTAGAAATTTGAACAAATGATGTTTTTAGCTTCTGGGGGCCCCAAAACCAAAAGTTATCACGGTCTTGAGCTTAGATCTTACCATGAGACCTACGGTAACAGCTTCTTCCCTATAGGGGAAATTCGCTACAAATAAATTTTATGAAAACTCAATTACCACCTTAAGACAAGACTGCTACAACTACTGTCTAAGAAATGGGAAAAACATAAATATACCACAACACCGGCTTTCTATAACATGTAAAACTCCTGTATATGCAGACTCAACTTTTTTCAACCTAGTGCCACAAAATCTCAAATAAATGACTAGCAATAGAAAATTCTTCAATAGGCTCAAACAATATTTACTGGATAGGACCTATTACACTCTCACGGAATTTTACAAAGAGCACAACTACCACACAAGACCACCCTAGAAGACAAATAAAAACCATGATGATGAACTTGACGATTCTCAAGTCTTGAGGACTACGGAGAAGAGGACTGAGGTAGAGGTAAAGGTAAAGGGCCGCTTGTACATAAACAAATAAATTGCAGTGGTGCATTCAGTAATAAGACTCTCACCTCCAGGACTAGAACTGTAAGCCAAAAGGTGACAAGATGTATACCAACCTTTGGTTTTGAGAAATAGTTTAAATATGCTAGGTTATTAATTAGGCCTAGGCACTATTTAAACATATTGTATGTAAAATAACTAAAAAATATTCCAATTATATTTTAATGCTTTGGAGAACAATCTTTACTATGTAGAATGTTTTTAGGGGACTAAGGAATTAATGCAACGTCCAAGTTTAACAAGATTACCTCATCATCGAATCCAACATAGCTTTTAAAACTATTGGTAAGTCTTTTCTCTGACATTTTACTAAAGAACATGAATGACAGATTGTTGTATGTAAACTAAAAACACAAAAACAACAACAAAAGCTATTTCTTTGACATACATAACCTAAACAAACCTCTAAACCTCTTTTCTTACTTTACTTTCACGTTCAGCTATCCCAAAAGTGGCTGGCTAAGTTTAATACCATGAAGTTGAGAGGTCCAATAAGACTTTACTAATTCTGCGTTTTAGTAATGACTTAGACGTCCCTAGTCTAAGGTATAGTAGGATTCACGTAAGTTGGCCAAAGCATATACTAATCATCTCATCACAGTCTAGGAAAAAATTTTTTCCTAGACTGTGATCTCATCAAAAATGTTTACTGTCCACCGATGACTTGATGGCTAGCGGGATAAGTTTGAGGGGAGGGGATAGCAGGCCGGTCACCATAACAACGACGCTACTACCCGTCTGCATTTACCTTGTTAAAAATAACAGATGATAAACACAAGAAATTCATAGTTAAATCAATTGATCATATGTTATTGTTTCATTTTCCACGTTTGAAAATCCAAATTGATCCAGTTTTGTTTGTAAACATCCAAGCTTCTTCTATTCACGCCATTATGCTCTATTCGTGCGAATGAAAGTTTTAAAATTAGTTTTTTTGTGATAAAGGTATTTATTTTCCTGTTTCGTGATTGCATCCGTACGTAAAAATGGACAAACCATTCGGGCGCAACTATAAATGCCCGGCGCACCGCAGGTGAGTACGTCAGCGCGGGGAGAACGCAACGGCATCGGCATCAGTATAGTACAGACTACATTTTCAGGTCGGCTACTAGTGTCGCGTTTGCGGCGAGAGGGGAACGGCTCAGCCAATAGCAAGCGCACTCCTCCCCTCCCCCTGCACTTTTCCCGCTAGCCATCAAGCTATCGGCGGACAGTATACAAGTCACATTGAAAACATTGTTAGTTACACATGGTGTCTGTTTACATTTTTTCAGAACTGTCAAATCGCCTCGTTGCGTTTGTTTACAAGTTGTTATTAGGTTATAGAATGTTTACAATATCGCCTATTTTCAGAAGTTTTTATTTCCATTCAACCTTTTTACATAGCTGCCAAAGTTTAATTTGATTCTATTTCTTGATTTACAAGTAATTTAGTTTGTTTAAATGCTTTTTTATCTTTTTCCTGGGCCAATTTTAATAAGTTTTGACCGCAATATGAAATAATCTCTCTTTTCAGATCCTGACTTGCAGCAAGTAGTACTGGCTATTCAAAAACTCGCCTATATTTCTTTGTAAATATTATTTCATAAGAAAATCTTAGACTATTAACCATGCCGCATCCATGACACATCATCTCCCTGTTAATACATAATTAATTTGGAAAAGCCCCTTAGTAGTATTTTAAGTCGCGAAAGTGAACTTCCAGTTGCAAATTGCATCAGAACTTTCCCTTTATTGCAAGTACTATACTAAACAGATGTTCGTTGACAATGTTTTCAGCACAGCTGTATTTTATGGTTAAGTTAGTAAGAAGATAATAGTTTGTTTACTTTCGTTTTGGCCAACTTAGCCCTACGGGCATGCCAATCATTGTAATTCATAAAGCAATAATTTACAATAATTAAAAAATCTGTTCACAATAACTTTGAGTTAACAATCATTGTATAATGTTTACTTAACTATTTTACAACCGTTTTTTAATAGTGAGAGGATTTTAAAACAAAACAATTTAATAACAGTTTACAAATCATTTACAACAGTTGTACAATCATTACCAAAATTATTATCATTCTTAAAATTCTATCAGTTGAAAAATAATTAAAAAACAATTTTATAACAATTTGTGAGATGATTTAAAATTTCAGCTTTTCATTAACAAAACAACAGTTTAAAAATTATTTCCTGCGTTAAAACGGCCTGATTGTCAACTCCACCACTAGGCAGCGCTGGCGTAGCTTACAGCTTGCATCTGTCGCCGCCATTCGCCATTTTAAGTGTTTGTCTCTGTCCTCTGTGTTTCTTTTTCAGTGAATAAATTGTTTTAGTTCTCTCTATTGTGGTTTCAAATTAAGGTAAGTCCGTTATTGAAATACAATTATTTACTCTAGTTAGATTTTGTGGCTCTTCGCGTTATGTGCATAAATTATTTCCATCGTGTTTATAGGAGGTAGGTATATATAACCTAAAGTATTAACCCAGCCTTTCTTTGAATTCAGCAGGGCTAACGGCTTGGAAACCTATATTTACATTTTATGTATATTTAACTAAAGACAGATCTAGTTACCTGATGTGTCATTGACAATAAATTATTTGGTTATTCAAAACTAATTGGTATGGTATCTAGGCCTATGTTCTAATGACAGTTTTTGGATGACTGATGTTTTGAGTGTTTCATATTTGATCCTCTGCCTTTAAAAAACATGTTCTGTTTAGCGGTTAGGTATATTTCCTACTTATTTCGGGTACGTTAATCATCTTCTCAGTATGATTTTACATGAAGTTTGCTTTCCTATAAGCTTTCGTAGAGAGCAGGCCTATTGAAATAATCTATAAATGCGATGGGGTTATTGCCCAATAGGCTATTGAGTGCTGCTTGACAGACTGTAGCGTATATCTAAGTTTGACTATCGGTATATGGTATGATAATGTGGATGTTAATAATAATCCACCGAAAGATGTTTTCGGTGGATTTGGTAAGAAACTGGTCATTGTTTGTCAAGATGCGGTGGATTTGCCTATTAAGGACCAAGGCAACCAGTTATTCACCGGTGACTGTGGCTGAACGGTTTTCTTAGAAAACAGGATCTGATGTTGATATAAGTTACAACTCGTCTGCTAATCAGTAAGAACAAATGGCAGAAAATCAAACATGAAACTAAGTTAGTACCCTTCTTAAATTTGATATTGACTAAAATTACCAACAAATAATTGATTTTATAGTTTTAGGGGGCATAACTTATCAAAGTCTAACCAGTTGCTTTATATTATTTGTTATTAGTAACAGAAAGTAAATATTAATTTAATACAGTATTAGCGTTATTTTTCTCATAAATAATGTGATTGGCAATTTATTTATTTGGTAAATATGCAGTTTCCAGTACTGGTCTCAAAAAAGAATTTTTTTTCAAAATTTATGGAAATTTGATGCTGATTCCGGATATGAAAGTTTTTTTCCGGCGGTCACGGCCGGAAAAAACCAAACAAATTTTAGTCTCGAAGGTTGGTCATTTGGGTACTCTAATTAACCGGGCGAGCTGAATAAGAAAATGCAAAAATATTCAAGATCTGGTGTATATTAACAGAGTTGTGACCGGAAATCACGGAAAATCGTCTACAATGGTCTATTTAGAGTTAGGTTTAGGTCAGACATTGGTAGTTTAGGTAAGTTAAAACATATTGGGTTGATAAGTGGTGGACAAGGTAAAGTTTTGATAGGCTAGGTTAGGTGATGTGTTTGGTTAGGTTAGGTTATGTTTTGTCAGGTTATTTTAGGTTAAGTATAGCAATTCAGGTTTGATATTACAGTACACCTTGGATTAACCAGACCCCCGCATTATCCGGATCCCGGATTATCCGGAACGGTCTACCCGAGGAATTAAAAAATTAGAATCACGGCAAAAAATGATTTTAGCGAGTTTACGGGTGAAATAAGCCTTCTATAAGTAAAATGCAAATGTGGAATAACAATAATTGAAGGAATATTGTACTCAACGGTAGGGCTACATCACAGTATTTTCGTGAACGTAGTTTTCGGGATTGCTACTTGGGTCGCTAGTAGTTAGCAACAAAGACGTAGCCTACGGCAATTTTGCGAGTTTGTTTATGCTGAAATTTGATGTGTTAGGCCTACATTATTTTTTAAGAAGAGTTGCTGTAATAAGTTTTGTCATGATTATTTAATCTTAAAAATTAAATATTTTAATCCGACATTTTATTCCAAACCCAAACTGTAAGTACGGTAAAAGTTAATATTACATTCGTATGATTAATAATAAAGTTTAGTTCTTAAATTTGTTTCAGAATTAAACCCCCGCAAAATTTGAAAGACATGTTGTACAGACTTGACACGCCGCCGTTTGCAGCATCAAAGCAGGGGCTACATATGGTACGCAATCACTGTTTAGGCGATATTGTAATGACCTCGAATTATCCGGATTTTTTGCTATCCGGATCGGTGTTCCGCCACATTAATCCAGATAATCCGAGGTGTACTGTAGTTTGATAATGTTTGGTAAGGCCTATGTTCTGATAGTCGTGTCACAATCCCATGAACTTTATCCTTAGCTAAATCAATGGCTATAAACTAAACCTAAATTAACTTAATCTAATATAATGCATCATACCGTAACCTAACCAAACTTAACTAAACCTGACCTTAATCAACCTAAACAATCATAAAAATTCTTGATCCAATCTATTTCAATGATATCCATATAAATATAATCTAAACTAAGTTAAACTTAGTCTAACCATAAAATATGTCAACGTATTGCCTCAATTTTGCAGTTCGAGTACAGAATACCATCTGCAAATCCACAAAGACAGAGACCAATAATGAAGACCCAAGCTGAAGACCAATAGAAGGTTTATTTTACTGCTTTTCGTCATGTCGTAAGTGGAATATCAAGTATTTATATGCAGTCAGATTTTCTTTTGTTTACAAATATTTAAACTACAAAGACAAACTGTACTTATATTTTTATTCGTGAGCGAAGCCATGGGTACAGCTAGTAGCATTGGCAGAGTTTTGGGAGGGCCTGGGGCCCCTCCAAAAATTGGAAAAATAAAGCCTTGCTTAGTAGCTTAGTAATTAGGCCCTATTTAGAAGTATGTTGAAATTATTACTCAATCAAATAACCTAAAGCTATTTTACTATCATACTTTACTTTTTACGGTAAAAATAATTTATTCTTTTAATCCAATAGCCGATAGAATATATATATATATATATATATATATATATATATATATATATATATATATATATATATATATATATTATATTTAAATATCTTTACCTACATTATTGTCACTGAGTATCTATAGGCCTACCAGTCACGTACAGAAACTTATTAGTTCTTTTTCTGATAAAATGTAAATATTTTGGTTTATTGCATTGTCTCTGTTGACCACTTAGATAAATTATTTTAAAAAGTGTATGTTTTTTTACAAAGGCCTAATCAGAATGCTCACATATAATTACGTTTAAAATAAGAATAAACTTTTAAGTTATTGAAAACCGTAATTTGGACTATAATAAAATCATATTTGCCGCTGCTATTACCAACCGTAATTTGGAAAAACGTAAAGTTTAATGTCTTAAGTTAATTAGGGTCAATCCATTTCAAATCAATCAATTTAAAAATAAAAAGTTGCTGACAATTTATCGATATTTTCATATTTTTACCCGTGGTTATGCTATGTTCGAAGAGTTAAAACAACTATTAATTTATTTTTTAGGTGCATAGTTTTTTTTGAGCAGCCATTTTGTATCGGTGCGACAGCTGATTTTGCATTTTGCAGAGGTGTACGTTAAACTCTGTAGTTTTTTTATTATTGAAGATATTCAGATGAAAGAAAAACCATTTGAAAGAGAATAAAATGACCAATAATCTTTGTCCAGTACATGTTTTGGCTTAGGTGATAGCAAATATGCATGAAAAATAAGTATGAGTAAAATTTCTACAAACGCAAATCTACACTTCCAGTGCCTAAATTCAATATGTGAAAATTAAGACTCGCCTTCAATTTTTTTCTATAGACAGTCTTCACAGTATATTTTCTTCTGACCAAGTCACAAGCTTGAGATATGTATTCCTTTTTTAAACATATTTTTAAAATGAGCAGTTTATCCACAATCGTGTATTTTGAACTTGGCATATATCTCAGAAGGGACACATTCTGAAAATCTGAAATTTTCAGAAAACATTCTTTTGACGGGTTGAATCAAGTGGTTAAAATTTCATTACTTAGAATTTCTCATATTTTAAGCTATGATTATCTTTATAGTGACAATAAATAGTATACAAAACAAAATCTAAGAACATATACATTTTTTTTGTAATGTTGTAATATTTATCGTAAAACATAATTGAAGGGGTCCCCCGTAAAACGTTCTAAACGACAAAAACCTAGATTCGAGTAATCAAGCGTTGAAAATTGAATTCTGAAATTTACGGTTTTTTTCAAGGTTAGAACTTAACAATCATGTATAATTTTTAATACCCAATTTGTAATATCATAATGTAGCCTTAGACTAAATTTTTACTTGCCATTAAGCTTTTTTAAACATTTTTCGTGTTTTTTTTTGGGGGTTATAACGTTCTAAATGACTGGCGTTTGAAACATTTTCTGACGGACTGCACCTTCTGCTTTGGTAGAAATCATCAGGGAGTGTAGGAATACCAACATAAACGAAAATAAAACTGAATATAAAACAATTTTATTGGTCTAAAAGTTCAAAAACGTAACGTTGTTACATAACGTTATAAGTCATTTCACTAAAAGTTATCCAAAGGAGGCACCTAAAACGTTATTCTACTCACCTCTTTTTTGCTAATTTTCCAGGCCTTGGCAGCTTAGTTTTTGTAATTTAGGGTAATCTAGCTGTTCTATATATCTTCCTGGTTTTATCCTTCCACTTTCTAATATTTACTTCACCTGTTTTAATTTTACTTACACGATTTTGGTCGCTGGGCGACAACGCAACGAGCGGTGGGGAATTTATCTTTCGGCGAATACAACGTTTTTCCCCAGAATGTCCATGCAGTCCCGCGAAGCACGCCAACTTTGACAGACGAAATCAGGGCTGCCAACTCAAATATCTTCAAAACAAAATATACCACGGTGTAGCTCGTGTCCTAGAGAACCTTTTTCACTGAATATCTCCGATTTTGAAATTTTGTCACTTAGAACGTTTTACGGGGGACCCCTTCAATTTCTATAAGCTGGTTGAAAACATCAAATTACATTATAAAACACTGTTTAAAAGGTTCAATGTGATGTACAACTTGTGTCAAATGTGATTAAGAAATTTTGATAAAAAGTTTGCTGATTGATATGCTCATCAATAACAAAATGATTACTTCCGTAGTGTGATGGGTCCTTTAAATAAACAAAAACACAGATAAGATCAGATTTTTTGTTGAGGGGAATCTAATTGTGGGCATTGAATATACCCTATAAGAAGGACATACCTTACTGCCAGAATTCAGACCAATTTTTTTCTGTGAGTGCAACTTTTTGACTTTACCACCAGAGTTCTCCGGTCCCTTTTTTCCTTGCGCACTGTGCAAGAGAGAAGGGGGAGAAGAGCCGGAGGTGTGAGAGAGAGCGCGCCGAGGGTGCGAGAGAGAGCGCGCCGGGGGTGTGAGAGAGAGTGCGCCAAGGGTGCGAGAGAGAGCGCGCCAAGGGTGCGAGAGAGAGCGCGCCAGGGGTGTGAGAGAGAGCACGCCGGAGGTATGAGAGAGAGCGCGCCGAGGGTGCGAGAGAGAGCGCGCCGGGGGTGTGACAGAGAGCGGGGATGTTGAGAGAGGGCGGGGAAAGAGATAGAAAATCTATCTGATGGATTAGAGTCAGGGAGGAAGCAAAAGACCGAACGAGCAAGAGAATATCTAAGAACAAATTCGTCCCCCGAACCACATGTTCAGCTTGGAAACAACAGCTTGGAACCCCAATAGTAGTTTATGCAACGATTGTATAATGAGTGCCTTTAAGCCACGAGTGAGATGCGCGAGTGTTCTAAATAACTCATTTCATATGAGTTTTCTAAAGTGACTCCAGTACTCTAAAGTCGTCATTAGAGTACTGCTTGGTTTTTGGTGTTTTAATGTATATCATTATAATGTTTATTGTAATACCATAATTGGTGCTTATTGCAATGGTCGTAGATAAAATATTGTTTTGAACCAACAGTTAAGAGCACTGGTTTGGTCTTAAGTCTTTCCGTTTGGCGGATATCATAATTATTATTACTATCTCGATTCAGTCTAATTTGTAAATACCAAATTTGTAAAGGTCTTGGTGGGCAGGTAAAATAGTAATTTTTCAAGGAATTATTACAAATACTAGAAACAGAGCCCGTTGTGGTTAAATACAACGGTCTCTAGAAAAATAGTACATATATGCTTAATTTTCTGTTAAATACCTGAAAAATAATTTGATTCACATTCATAAACAAAATTGATGACAAAACTTTTTCTAATAGAGCAAGACAATAAAAACAAAATATCAAATGCAACATATTTATTACAGTATTTCTTTATAAACGACATTTTTTGTGAATACTTCATCTAAGTTTTTCAACAATCTCCCTTGATCTTTGCTAGGGATAATTTTAATTTTAATGTCTTCAAACCTTTTCACCCTAGAGAGTGCAACGTACAATTGTCCATGGCTAAATACTGGTGCTGGAAGGTAAACACCAACTTTCTCCAATGTCTGACCTTGTGCCTTATTTATTGTTATAGCGAATGCTAATTTTAAAGGAAATTGCCGCCTTTTCAATACAAATGGCAAGTCTGTATCTGTCTGTGATAAATCAATCCTTGGAACAAACACAATATCACCTGCTGACGATCCAGTTAAAACCTCTGCAATTATTAAATTGGGCTTTAGTTCTTTAACAATCAATCGTGTGCCGTTACATAGTCCCCGTTTTGTATTAAGATTTCTTAGCAACATTATCACAGCCCCAATCTTTAAATTTAATTTATGTATTGGCATTCCCGATGGTGAAAGCTGATTTAAAAATTCTATTGGATAATGAATATCTGCTTGTGAAACATCATCCGCTTCAATACAATCCGTACTTAAATAGGTTACTGATGCTCCTTTCAGTAAGTCGTGAACCGTTTCGTTGAGGAAATCCACATCTGAATTTTTTGAGCATAAAATAGCCTTTTGGGTGAACTCATGAGAGTGAGCTACGTCCAACTTGTCTCCAAATATATCGGTGGCTATGTTACCGTGGCTTAAAATATTTGCTGGTATTGCTATAAGGTCTTCCGATAAATTATGTGTTTTATCAGTCAGACCATTCCCTACGCTTAACAGCCACTTGCTAAATAAATCATCCACTGATCATACATTTTTAGTCAGTCGTAGGATCTTAAAAGTTTCCCACAGTGGATGGAATTTTATACTCGTTTCTATTATTTTGGTTCTGTTTCCATGTCTGACAACTGGCAGAGTTTGCCTGAAATCACCGCCCAATAGCATGACTTTTCCGCCGAAAGGATTATGGTTGTTCATTATTTCCTTAAGTATTCTGTCAATAGCAGTCAGAGCAATTCCTGGTGCCATAGTTGCTTCATCCCAGATTATGATTTTAGCTGATCTGATTGTATTTGCTTCGAGAGAATTTAATCTTATATTTGATACGGATGTTTCGTTCAAAGGAGGTACTAATTTGAATTGGTTGAAATATGTTTTACTCCCATCCAATAAGTTTGCAGCAATTCCAGTAGACGCGATAGGCAATGCAATGTTTTTTTCTCCACGCACTGTACACAGAATAGTTTTATACAAATAGGTTTTTCCTGTGCCTCCTGGCCCGTCCAGAAAAAAACATGTTTCTGGGACTTCATTATTTATTGCTGCAATTATATTGTCAAAGCATTGTGTTTGCTCATAATTCAAATTATTGATCATTTCTTTGCTTTTTTCTTTTTCTAAGTCAAAATCATAGATAGCTGTGTTGTTGATTTGTAGGTCATCGTGTACTGGCATCAGGAGGTCGTATTTAAGGCAGGAACTATGGTTTGCTTCTAAAGTTTTGTTAATTTCTCTCAAAGTCAAATTTTTACATTGCTCACAGTTATCTGCATGACCTACTTTGTGGCTGTGTGCAAAGTCTTCTGAAAGATGAGGCTGGTATTTTTCAAATAATTCTTTTGCATTAGACGGGGAAGCAAATATAAGAATATATGAGACTAAGTCTCTTAAATGTTGAGGCATGCTGAAATTGACTGCTTCGGCTAAAGTTTTGTCCCAAATTTCATCATTTTTTATCAGCCCTTTTTGCACTGCTGCTTCATAAAAAGTATCATATTTAGTACCATCAATGGTTTTTAAATCATCATAAGCTACAGCACCAGGTGCATGAAGCAGAAGAAGTCTTAAACAATACCTTTCAGGATCAGAACCAAGATTTACAAAGTACATTCTACCAATTACGTTGTGCCTTTCTTGTTGTCTGCGAATCCATTTCCTACTTTTTTTATTGAAAACATAATGTTTAGGTACATTACTGTAATTAATTAATCTTGCATTTTCATCTTCCACGTTTAACTTAAACCACGCTGTCAACATTGTATCTTTCTCAGCAGTTTGTAGCAGATTGTCTATATTTCTGTTTATCGAATTTACATGGAAGACAATGCTTTGACTATCAGGAAGGTGAACAGGCAATTGAATTATTGTATGCGATTGTTTGTGCATGTCATTTCCAAGTATTCGCCACATGGCCTCTGGTGCACTGACATACCTACTATCTATGTGCTTTTGTATTTCATCAAAATTTGAGTTTCTCTCTATGATACGAACATTTGCACAATCATGCCCTTTGTATACATATTTAAAGAGATATTTAACACTTTTGATCGTGGCGCAAACTTCCACATTGATATGACAGTTGTATTTTAATAAAAGAAATGGGTTATAAGGGACCACCCATGTGTTGTCAATTACTTTATTTCTCACAGATACATTATTACCATTATTTCTTCGGCGGTATAGAGGGTATCCATCTTTGTTAGCTAAGGTTTCATTTTGAAAGGATTTAGGATAATTTTTAGTACACTTATTTTCCTTCATACACGGTGAGTTTAAATTACACTCGCCACAGGGTCCATGAATCATGTGTTTTGTAACAGCTGCGTGTAAAGTTGGAAATTTGTCTTTATCTGGTAATTCAGCCGATACTATTTGGTCTATATGTTCTGGTAACTTAGGAGAATCTTGTTCTTTCAAAATCAGTAAGATGTGAGCATGGGGTAGCCCTCTTTTTTGAAACTCTATTACATGTATATTGCCTACTGGGATGCCAAAAATATGTTTTTTGTTTATGTCATCCATAAGTTCTGTTAACTTCAATCGGAAAACTCTAGAAACTAAATCAGGACTATTTTCCACCGACTGTCCATTTAAATTTTGTGTTATTTCTTCCCATTTTGGATTACAGGTCATTGTAATAAAAATTTCGGGTTTACCGTAATTCCTCACTATTGACATAGCGTCTTGATAATTTTGCATCATATTTCTTGGACTCCCTTGAAATGTTGATGGCAAAATGAAAGGCTTTCCAGGGGACCATAACTTGAAGGTGGAACTATTTGCGCTCCCATAGAAGCGAAAGATAGGGAACTGTTGATTGAATGAATATTGGACATAAAGTTATCTGAATAAATATGGTTATTAGTCATAAGCTGCTCAAGTAATAATGCAGTTTGAATCCGTTCTAATGAAACTTTTCCTTTTGAGCAGCATTTAGAAAACATTTTATCAACAGGTCTTTCTCCGACAAAGTGTTTAGCACCACAAAATTAAGCACCACAAAATTAACAAACTTCATTAAAACTGCCACATGAGTGTAATTTTATTTCATTTTCATCGTTTATATCTCTTAAGGCTTCAGGCAAAAAAGTGATGGGTGGTTGTAACACATGATTTACATCACTATCCTTTTTCCCCCTTATTACTACGCGATGAGCAGTGGATTCACGTTTTCCAGAACATGTTTTTCTTTTTCTATTCTTTGCTGGACGGCCAGATTTGCAGGTTGAGGAAGTTGCATCTTCTTTGAGTGAAGTGTTAGTCACACTATCTTTTTTTGTTTCTTTTTCATTTTTTGTCCCTCCATCCTTGTTGCTTACGCTTGTTAAACACTTATTTCCCCCTTGGATTAAATCATTATTCATACTATGATTTTGTTTCTTTAATTTATTTTTATGCACTATTGATTCACGCCTTCCAGAGCATGTTTTTCTTTTTCTATTTTTTTCTGGACGGCCACGTTTGCAGGTTGAGGAAGTAGTATTCTCTTTGAGTGAAGGGATAGTCACACTATGTTGTTTTTTTCCATTTGGCGTGTCTCCATCCTTGTGATTGCTTGATAAAAACTTTGTTCCCCTTTTTATTAAATCATTACTCATACCATTATTTTGCGTCTTTAATTTATTTTTATGATCTGCTGATTCATGTCTTCCAGAAAATGTTATTCTTTTTTTATTCTTTGCTGGACGGCCACGTTTGCAGGTTGAGGAAGTAGTATCCTCTTTGAGTGAAGTGTTAGATAAAATATTTTGTTTTGTTTCTTTTTCATTTTGTGTGTCTGCATTCTTACGATCGCTTGTTAAAGACTTTTTTACCCCTTGGAGTAAATCATTATTCATATTATAATTTTGCGTCTTTAATTTATTTTTATGATCTCTTGATTCCCGTCTGCCAGAGCATGTTTTTCTTTTTCTATTCATTGCTGGATGGCCACATTCGGATTTTGGTAAGGTAATGCCCAGCGTCCATACTACCTGAGAAACGTAGTTTATATATTGACGTGCCTTCACCAACCGTTACAAAAGAATCCAAGTTCTCAGCATATATTTGGAATTGACAGTTGAAAAGCCTTGCTGTAGCCTCAATTTCAACGTTACCAGCGTATTCTCCATTTGTAATCATCAGATTTCTATATTCTGTTGCATTTTGTACCGGTAGTCTATATGTGTTATCCCCTATGATAAAAGGGCAATAGTAGTCCCAGTTATTTACGACTTCATCAACTACTTTGGATCGTATATCACTGTATCTAGATTGAGATGCATGGCATAAAAATGAGATACTCCTAAAGAAACAGTTTCCGTCACCAACGATATAATGAATAGTAAAATTATTCATTTTCAAACTAAAAAATCAAAAAAGTTCAAAATGAAAATTTATGGTGGTGAAATCTCGACACCACTTTACTCACCAGTCCCCACTAACAATTATTGGTACAGATTAAGCACACACCATAAAAAGCACACACAAAATGTAAGGATGCACTTTAACCACAAATCCAAATTGTAAACAACAAAATGTAAACAAAGAGAGATCAATGAAATAACAATACAACGGTCATAGGAAGCACACACAGAACCTAAGGAACGCACTTTAACCACAAATCTAAATTGTAAACAACAAAATGTAAACAAAGAAAAATCAATGAAATAATAATACAACGGTCAGCTGTTAAGTTATTGACACATGTTCCATATGATCACAAAAAATCAGCTGTTAATATATTTCTTATGAAAACATAACTTTTGAATTTTTTAAACTCATGGATCTTTTTCCCATAATTATTAGCAAATATACAGTGAGAAAGCTTTTCGTTTTCAATGACCCATTAATTATTAAAATATGTCAGGTCGAATTATTAAAATATGTCAGGTAGAACTCTAGATTTAGTTGTACAAAGTTTGACAAAAATGTCTGTATTCGTTATTTTCTTGCCTTTATAAATTCGGAGTTTGCTTTACTTTTATGCAAATAACTTTTAAACGGTGAGGAAATCGACCAAAGTGGAAGATGATATTCTGAAAGAGAATAAAATTTTCTACAACTTCATATTATGCATTTTTTGAAAATACTGACTACGGGCAGACAAAACTTGGCTACAAAAATAAAAACTAAAAATGCTGATTTGAAAGTATTTTTTATAGAAAATATGTATTTTTACTTTTTCACTTTGAATCTTTAAAAAAATCCAACTTTTAATAATTATTTGCAAATCTACAGCAAGAAAGCTTTCCATCGACTCGTTATTTATTAAAATCTGACTGGTAGAACTCTAGATTTAGTTGTACAAAGTTTAACAAACATGTCTCTAATTCAATATTTCCTCACCGCTTTAAATTCGGAGGTTGCTTAGCTTTTTTGCAAATAACTTTTAAATGGTGCAGAAATCGGCTAAAGTGGAAAGTAATATTCTGAAAGAGAATTAAATTTCCTACAATTTGGTACTATGCATTGTTTGAAAATACTGATAATAGGCAGCCAAAACCTGGCTACAAAAAGAAACTTTAAAAGAGCTGTTTTTAAAATCTATTTCTTACAGAAAATTTGTGCTGTTACGTTTCCACCATAAATCTTAAAAAAAATCTAACTTTCATAATTATTTGCAAATCTACATGGATGGAGCTTTCCAACGACCTGTTAATTATTAAAATCTGCCCAGTAGAACTCTAGATTTAGTTGTACAAAGTTTAACAAACATATCTCTAATTCAGTATTTTCTCACCACTAAAAATTCGGAGGCTGCTTAGGTGTTTTGCAAATAACTTTTAAATGGTGCAGAAATCGGCTAAAGTGGAAGGTGGTACTCTGAAAGAGAATTAAATTTCCTACAATTTAGTACTATGCATTGTTTGAAAATACTAATAATAGGCAGCCAAAACCTGGCTACAAAAAGAAACTTTAAAAGAGCTGTTTTTAAAATCTATTTCTTATAGAAAATCTGTGTTGTTACGTTTCCACCATAAATCTTTAAAAAAATCTAACTTTCATAATTATTTGCAAATCTACATGGATGGAGCTTTCCAACGACCTGTTAATTATTAAAATCTGCCCAGTAGAACTCTAGATTTAGTTGTACAAAGTTTAACAAACATATCTCTAATTCAGTATTTTCTCACCAATAAAAATTCGGAGGCTGCTTAGGTGTTTTGCAAATAACTTTTAAATGGTGCAGAAATCGGCTAAAGTGGAAGGTGGTATTCTGAAAGAGAATTAAATTTCCTACAATTTAGTACTATGCATTGTTTGAAAATACTAATAATAGGCAGCCAAAACCTGGCTACAAAAAGAAACTTTAAAAGAGCTGTTTTTTAAATCTATTTCTTATAGAAAATCCGTGTTGTTACGTTTCCACAATAAATCTTTAAAAAAATCTAACTTTCATAATTATTTGCAAATCTACATGGATGGAGCTTTCCAACGACCTGTTAAGTATTAAAATCTGCCCAGTAGAACTCTAGATTTAGTTGTACAAAGTTTAACAAACATATCTCTAATTCAGTATTTTCTCACCACTAAAAATTCGGAGGCTGCTTAGGTGTTTTGCAAATAACTTTTAAATGGTGCAGAAATCGGCTAAAGTAGAAGGTGATATTCTGAAAGAGAATTAAATTTCCTACAATTTAGTACTATGCATTGTTTGAAAATACTAATAATAGGCAGCCAAAACCTGGCTACAAAAAGAAACTTTAAAAGAGCTGTTTTTTAAATCTATTTCTTATAGAAAATCCGTGTTGTTACGTTTCCACAATAAATCTTTAAAAAAATCTAACTTTCATAATTATTTGCAAATCTACATGGATGGAGCTTTCCAACGACCTGTTAAGTATTAAAATCTGCCCAGTAGAACTCTAGATTTAGTTGTACAAAGTTTAACAAACATATCTCTAATTCAGTATTTTCTCACCACTAAAAATTCGGAGGCTGCTTAGGTGTTTTGCAAATAACTTTTAAATGGTGCAGAAATCGGCTAAAGTAGAAGGTGATATTCTGAAAGAGAATTAAATTTCCTACAATTTGGTACTATGCATTGTTTGAAAATACTAATAATAGGCAGCCAAAACCTGGCTACAAAGAGAAACTTTAAAAGAGCTGTTTTTTAAATCTATTTCTTATAGAAAATCTGTGTTGTTACGTTTCCACCATAAATCTTTAAAAAAATCTAACTTTCATAATTATTTGCAAATCTACATGGATGGAGCTTTCCAACGACCTGTTAATTATTAAAATCTGCCCAGTAGAACTCTAGATTTAGTTGTACAAAGTTTAACAAACATATCTCTAATTCAGTATTTTCTCACCAATAAAAATTCGGAGGCTGCTTAGGTGTTTTGCAAATAACTTTTAAATGGTGCAAAAGGCTAAAGTGGAAGGTGGTATTCTGAAAGAGAATTAAATTTCCTACAATTTAGTACTATGCATTGTTTGAAAATACTAATAATAGGCAGCCAAAACCTGGCTACAAAAAGAAACTTTAAAAGAGCTGTTTTTTAAATCTATTTCTTATAGAAAATCTGTGTTGTTACGTTTCCACCATAAATCTTTAAAAAAATCTAACTTTCATAATTATTTGCAAATCTACATGGATGGAGCTTTCCAACGACCTGTTAAGTATTAAAATCTGCCCAGTAGAACTCTAGATTTAGTTGTACAAAGTTTAACAAACATATCTCTAATTCAGTATTTTCTCACCAATAAAAATTCGGAGGCTGCTTAGGTGTTTTGCAAATAACTTTTAAATGGTGCAGAAATCGGCTAAAGTGGAAGGTGGTATTCTGAAAGAGAATTAAATTTCCTACAATTTAGTACTATGCATTGTTTGAAAATACTAATAATAGGCAGCCAAAACCTGGCTACAAAAAGAAACTTTAAAAGAGCTGTTTTTTAAATCTATTTCTTATAGAAAATCTGTGTTGTTACGTTTCCACCATAAATCTTTAAAAAAATCTAACTTTCATAATTATTTGCAAATCTACATGGATGGAGCTTTCCAACGACCTGTTAAGTATTAAAATCTGCCCAGTAGAACTCTAGATTTAGTTGTACAAAGTTTAACAAACATATCTCTAATTCAGTATTTTCTCACCACTAAAAATTCGGAGGCTGCTTAGGTGTTTTGCAAATAACTTTTAAATGGTGCAGAAATCGGCTAAAGTGGAGGGTGATATTCTGAAAGAGAATTAAATTTCCTACAATTTGGTACTATGCATTGTTTGAAAATACTAATAATAGGCAGCCAAAACCTGGCTACAAAGAGAAACTTTAAAAGAGCTGTTTTTTAAATCTATTTCTTATAGAAAATTTGTGTTGTTACGTTTCCACCATATATCTTAAAAAAAATCTAACTTTCATAATTATTTGCAAATCTACATGGATGGAGCTTTCCAACGACCTGTTAAGTATTAAAATCTGCCCAGTAGAACTCTAGATTTAGTTGTACAAAGTTTAACAAACATATCTCTAATTCAGTATTTTCTCACCACTAAAAATTCGGAGGCTGCTTAGGTGTTTTGCAAATAACTTTTAAATGGTGCAGAAATCGGCTAAAGTAGAAGGTGATATTCTGAAAGAGAATTAAATTTCCTACAATTTGGTATTATGCATTGTTTGAAAATACTAATAATAGGCAGCCAAAACCTGGCTACAAAGAGAAACTTTAAAAGAGCTGTTTTTTAAATCTATTTCTTATAGAAAATCTGTGTTGTTACGTTTCCACCATAAATCTTAAAAAAAATCTAACTTTCATAATTATTTGCAAATCTACATGGATGGAGCTTTCCAACGACCTGTTAATTATTAAAATCTGCCCAGTAGAACTCTAGATTTAGTTGTACAAAGTTTAACAAACATATCTCTAATTCAGTATTTTCTCACCAATAAAAATTCGGAGGCTGCTTAGGTGTTTTGCAAATAACTTTTAAATGGTGCAGAAATCGGCTAAAGTGGAAGGTGGTATTCTGAAAGAGAATTAAATTTCCTACAATTTAGTACTATGCATTGTTTGAAAATACTAATAATAGGCAGCCAAAACCTGGCTACAAAAAGAAACTTTAAAAGAGCTGTTTTTAAAATCTATATCTTATAGAAAATCTGTGTTGTTACGTTTCCACCATAAATCTTTAAAAAAATCTAACTTTCATAATTATTTGCAAATCTACATGGATGGAGCTTTCCAACGACCTGTTAAGTATTAAAATCTGCCCAGTAGAACTCTAGATTTAGTTGTACAAAGTTTAACAAACATATCTCTAATTCAGTATTTTCTCACCACTAAAAATTCGGAGGCTGCTTAGGTGTTTTGCAAATAACTTTTAAATGGTGCAGAAATCGGCTAAAGTGGAAGGTGATATTCTGAAAGAGAATTAAATTTCCTACAATTTGGTACTATGCATTGTTTGAAAATACTAATAATAGGCAGCCAAAACCTGGCTACAAAGAGAAACTTTAAAAGAGCTGTTTTTTAAATCTATTTCTTATAGAAAATTTGTGTTGTTACGTTTCCACCATATATCTTAAAAAAAATCTAACTTTCATAATTATTTGCAAATCTACATGGATGGAGCTTTCCAACGACCTGTTAATTATTAAAATCTGCCCAGTAGAACTCTAGATTTAGTTGTACAAAGTTTAACAAACATATCTCTAATTCAGTATTTTCTCACCACTAAAAATTTGGAGGTTGCTTAGGTTTTTTGCAAATAACTTTTAAATGGTGCAGAAATCGGCTAAAGTGGAAGGTGATATTCTGAAAGAGAATTAAATTTCCTACAAATTTGTAATAGGCATTTCTTGAAAATACTCAATAAAGACAGCCAAAATTTGCCTCGAAATAAAAAATGTGAAAAAAGCCGTTTTCAATGTATTTCTTATGGAAAACATGTTTTTTTTATTTCTTCACCATAAATCTCAACAAAAACAAACTTTCATAATTATTTGACAATCTACGGGGAGAGAGCTTTCTAATGACACATTAATTAATAAAATCGGCCCTGTAGAACTGGAGATTTAGTTGTCTGAAGATTGGACTAAACTGAATTATTATAAGAGTAGATGAGGTTTCTAAAACTTTTTTGTGAGCTCGGCCATACTTTTATTTTAGACCAATTTTTATGTCAGGGAAAATGTAATTTTCAATAATTTTTCAATTTAGGGAATACTAAAAGTTAATAGTTTTCAAGAAGTTTAGGAAGAACCAAAAAGAATTAATTGTACCTTTAGACTTCCCCTCCCTCCCCCCGCTCAAAGGCGACAGACGGGAACTTTGGATATGTTCACCTCCTAACCAGTCCAAACAAAGCTGCACGGTCTAAAAATGAGTTTAAAAAATTAGTGTTGGTAAATCTGGCATTGGGAGTGTGGGACACATGGTGTAGTTTTATATATATATATATATATATATATATATATATAAATAACTTATAATTAATAACATAAATTCATTCGTAAGCATTTCATTAACGATACCGAGACAAAATTATTTGTTTCAGGTGGGAAGAAGTGTCACTCACTGATCCAGCAGAAGCCCAAGATGATTGAAATTAGTCTTGTAATGTTAATTTGCAATAAAACTTATGGTCAACAACAGAAAAAGAGTATTAATTTTGGCCAAAATGGTTTTTTAATATTAAGGACATTTAATTGTTTTAAATAGCAAAACTGTAACTTGTTTTGAACAGTACCTGAGGCTGGCCTAAGGAATTTTAGTATAATATGCAATGATCAATATAATCAGCCATTAAATATATTTTAACGACTAACAAACCTTTTTATACCTATCTATTAAACCATTTCATATGGACTTTCCTACTTATGACAATCAGTTTTAAATGAATTATACAGGGTGTATCAATTTTAAATGAATTATACAGGGTGTTTGTAAAATCCATCACCAAACACCATAACTTGGTTTATTGGGTCAAAATAAGCAAAAAAGTTCATATAAAGGTATGTCCTAAAATGCATATCTACACAGATGGAGATAAAAAATATTTTGTGAAAAATACAAAATGGCGGATATCTGGGTAAATATGCATTTTAGGACATACCTTTATATGAACTTTTTTGCTTATTTTGACCCAATAAACCAAGTTATGGTGTTTGGTGATGGACATTACAGACACCCTGCACTGAGAAAAATCTGAGCTCCAGATTTGCGAGTAAATGTCGTTTTCGCATGATTCTTGGCGTTACAACTAGCGGCATGCGGCAAACCAATGTGGTCTGGAGTCGCACACATTACATCTCCAATTTGGCTTTGGTCCGTTCCTAGCAGTGTAATGTTAAAACAGACCACACTAGAATCTAGGCGTTAACAATAAACAAATGTTGCGGACACTAGCAATGCTAGTGTGATGAAATCAGTGACGTCACAGTTAGCCCCAACCCGTACTAGTGCTCGTTCAATGTCCTAGATTTTTTGTGATCATCTGCCTAAAACCAGGCGTGCACTGTGGTAGTCACATGTAGAATGTCATGTGGCAGAAAACAAGATTGTTGTGAGTGACCCTAGCGCATAGGCGCGACGCACTTCCGAGGCTGGGGAGTGCAGCGTACACGAGCCAACCAAAGGGTGGGCTCTAAACATCCCTGTGCCTGACAGGTGTCCGCGCATGCGCAATCACACTGATAAGAGCGACACCCCTAATGCTCGGCCCATTTCCGAGGAAGATATTGAGGTGAATGGTTCAACTTAAAGTAGTGTCCAGTTTCTTTGTTCCTTTGTTGATTTCACCATAATGGATGAAGCCACCGCACGCCTCTTGCAGGAGTGGGGCCTGGATATCCTCCAACAGAGTTTTGCCGGTAAGTGTGTGTGTTATAATAAAAGTTACTGTACTCTTTTGTCAATAATATCTAATTTAATTTCATTGCAATTATTACAAAAATTCATTTAACCTTTGCATATTAGTTTGCAATTGTTTGAAAATCACTTTTAAAATTGACTAGATACACATAATTACTACCTGAATACTTGAATACTTGAGAATAGCAATAATTAAAACATTATATAATAACCATTTTGATATGAGTTTACAATGATTTAAAAATCAATTTTAAAATTGACTAGATACACATAGTAATAATTAAAAAATTATGTAATAACCATTTTGATATGAGTTTACAATGATTTGAAAATCACTTTTAAAATTGACCATTTACCAAGTTAACAGCTTGTAAAATAATTTTTTTATTGTTTTATAATCATTACAAATGATTAATCTATGATTTTAAAATAATTTTTTCCCCCTCAAAATGCCCATTGGGAGGTGAATCCTACTCTAAAGAATTTTCTTCCTAAGGGGAACAGCTCGCTTACACTACTGATCATAGTCTCTATTACCCATTTTAAATATATTTAATTTAATACCCCCGTTGCAGCAGACCTGCATACTCAGCGAATTTCAAAAGCAAAACGACATATTTCAATCCAACATAGCGAGATTTGACATGTTTTGGTAAGCTCCATAACAATAACATGGGGGATGAGTATGCAGGTTTGCTGCTACAGGTATATTAAAATTGGGTGGTTTTAATTCAATATTTAGTAGATCTGAACTAGAAGAAGCTAATTACCAAATGTTATCAAGATATGTTGAGAAATAACCGATATATATCATCTCTCCCCCCGATCTCCGGGGGGAGAGATGACCTTGACAGAGTAAAACACGTGTTCATTTCGGCTCCGTTATAATCACTGATTTTCTCGTGCAGTTGTTAGATACTTACAGGAAAAGTTTATATTCGGAATCAGGTGGTTTGCCGCTATTAATTTTTGTGATTAGAAGTTTCGGAGGTGTTTCCGCAGCAAAGATCTTGGTAAATATAACCTGCAATATTTCATGTTTCGGTCACCTCAGAAGTTGCGGTCTGGTTCTAAAGGCAAGCCAGTGCTGCTATCTGGTGCTGATAAGCGCAACGTCGTCCAACGATCGCTGTCAGCTCCGTCACCGCCCACGTCGTCTGCAAGCGCGGCCGCCACAACAACAACAATGTCGCCCGCCGGCACGGACACCATCGACCCGGCCCTGCTCGCCGCCGTTCAGGCGGTCGTTGAAAAGGCGGTGAAGACAGCTGTTGAAGCCGCCTTGGCTACATTCAACGAGAAAATATCTAAACTCCAAGAGGAAGTGTCCGCTTTGCAGAGGAAGCTAAAGGAGGGTGACGACAGGTTTATGGAGAGGGCGGATGAGCTGGAACAATATCAGCGGCGGAATAACATCCGATTGTTCGGCGTAAAAGAAACTGTCGGTGAAGATACAGATGAACTGGTTCGTCAGATATGCCGCGAAAAACTTGAAGTTGAGTTGTCATTGGAAGTTGTATCTCGCTCTCACCGAGTGGGCAAGCGGCAAGAGCCGGGGCCTGACGGTAAAGTGCGACATCGCCCGATCATCGTCCAGTTCGCCACCTACCGAGCTCGACAAACGGTGTTCGGAACGAAGAAGCGGTTGAAGGGGTCCGGTGTCACCATCAGGGAGGACCTGACACATCGGCGACAAGAGGTATACAGGCGAGCCGTGTCGAAGTTCGGTATGCAGCATGTGTGGACGCAGGACGGCAGGATCATGTGGGTGGACAACAGCGGCAACAAGGGTGTAGTGACACGCCTGGAGGACTTATCGGCTTAATCACAGTGCATCAGAACAGGTTCCAAATATTTAAAAATATTTAAATGGTTTTGTTTGTTTTTCCCATCAAACAATTACTATTTATTTATTTGTTATTTTTAATCCATTGCCTGATTTGTATTAACATTTGTTATTCTTTTTTATATTACTAGTAAACCTGTTGCTCGAAATCGAGCAATTGTTATGTATTGATTTCAACATAAAAATAATCATGAGTAGGGGGTTATTGGGGCTACCACCGCGAGGAGGAGCAGAGGAGCATGACGTCACAGGTCACGTGACACCCCCCCCCCGAGACCACCCACGACGACCCCCCCCCCCAACAAAATGGGGTCGACCCCCCCCCCCCCCCGAGACCACCCACGACGACCCCCCCCCCAACAAAATGGGGTCGACCCCCCCCCCCGAGACCACCCACGACGACCCCCCCCCCCAAGACCACCCACGACCCCCCCCCCAACCCCCCCCCCCAACCCCCCCCCAACCCCCCCCCCCAACAAAATGGAGTCGACCCCCCCCCCCTTGATTGATGGATGATTGACAGGTGATTGACAGGTGACAGGTGATTGATGCATAACACATTGTATGATGGTTTCACAATAATGTCCACTAACAAAGGTTGATGGGTTTCTAAATGAATCCTTTTGTACCATGACATTGACGAATGAAGAGCTTTGTCGGCTTTGAAAACCTAATGAATAGACCAACCCTCTTTTCTTCTCACACCTGCGTTAGCGTCGCAGTTTCTCTGGCGTTCCATTTTAGCTTCAGATGGAAGGAGAACAGCGAACAGACAACATGACTGTGCTGCGGCTCGTGGATTCACGGCGGTCGTCGTTGGACTGTTTTAAGTGTGTTGAAGAATGGGAGCGTAATTTACTCCCATTAATTATGAATGACAGCAACCATATTAAGATCAGAGTACACCAGTTTGCTGTCCATGGCGTGCCACGGTTGACTACATCTCGTCCCCCACGGCACTACAACGCATGGCGACTTGGAAAGCTAGTCAACTGGCTTCATCGAGTCGTTCGTCATGGCAACACTGTCGTCGAGGTAGAGGTCTACTTGTATACACCATCAGAGTAGAACCCTCGTCAGCAGTCAGCAATAAAAACGGCCTTTCTAAAGGCCACCCTAAACTTGTAGATTAGTTGTAATAAATATAGATTATAACATACCCTCTCGCTCGCGATTTCTTCAAGTAGTAGGTGGATGTAGAGGCTCCTACCCTGTGGAGGTGGATGACCCCCCCCCGACAAAATGGCGGCCAACCCCCCCCCCCCGACAAAATGGCGGCCAACCCCCAACCCCCCCCGACAAAATGGCGGCCAACCCCCCCCCCCGACAAAATGGCGGCCAACCCCCCCCCCATTGATTGATGGATGATTGACAGGTGACAGGTGACATAACACCTCATTATGTTCTCTTCGATATAGGGTTGACAGGTTATTTTTCTGAACACATGAGTGTCGCAGTGTGCTGCGCACTTCTCACAATGGGACCTCATTAGCGGGGATACAATACTGAAAGGAAACCTTTATATTGTGACATTGACGAATCGTCGTCAACAATCCCTTCCTAGAACTTTCTCAACGCACTGTAGTGCTCCGACGCACTCGGCTAGCCAGAACGATTTTGGAGCTGGCACGATGAAGACTCTGGTCGAATTGTGTGTAGAACGTGTGGCCGACAATTTCAACACTTGGCCAGAAGCTGCTCGCGCACTTGGGAATGGGGAGATTCCCAAACCAATACTGTTATTGGTGCTGCGAGAGGTGTTTCGGAGGGAGTATCCGGCCGACTTTTGGGGCGATATTAATGTCCCCTATAGATTTATATATTAAAAAGTAGCTCCCTTTAAGCCAGCTGCAACAAACGGCCTTTTTAAAGGCCACCATAAACTTGTAGATTAGTTGTAATAAATATTGATTATAACATACCCTCTCGCTCGCGATTTCTTCAAGTAGTAGGTGGATGTAGAGGCTCCTACCCTGTGGAGGTGGATGACCCCCCCCCCCCGACAAAATGGCGGCCAACCCCCCCCCCCGACAAAATGGCGGCCAACCCCCCCCCTTGATTGATGGATGATTGACAGGTGACATGTCATTCCATTGTGTTCCCTTTGATGTTGGGTCGACAGGCTATTAAGTGAACAAAAGACCGCCGAACTCGGCTGCGTGTTTGCAATAATGGGACCCAATTATCCTTTGATGTAGGGTTGACAGGTTGTTATTTGAACAAAAGAGTGCCGCAGACTGCTGTGCACTTATCACAATGAAACTCCATTAGCGGAGCACAATACTGAAAGGAAACTATTGTGTTCTGACGTTGAAGAATGAAGGGTTTCGTATTCAATTATCGCCAACAACGAAACGTTTAACAAAAGAACTACGGATCCAATCATCCCTTGATGTAGGGTTGACAGGTTGTTATTTGAACAAAAGAGTGCCGCAGACCGCTGCGCATTTATCACAATGGGACTCCATTAGCGGGAACACAACACTGAAAGGAAACTATTGTGCCGTGACATTGACGAATGAAGGGTTTCGTATTCAATTATCGCTAACAACGAGACGTTTCACAAAAGCACTGCGTGTTGTAAACAGATGCCTTTGACGACCCTCGTCACTGTTGACAGGCTTTTAACGGCCCCCAATTAACGGTAACAAAAAGGTTCCAGAACCTTCTAGAAGGACTGAGAACGTTCTGGCCCCACCGAACAATAGGAACTGTGCGCCAATTCCAGGAATCTGAGACGTCACTGGCGGTACTGCAGCGTTCTCGCTCGACTCTGGTCAGAAGTGGTTTGGTGTCCGAAGTGAACAGACGTGTCGTCTCTGCGCTCCTTCGTGCAAGTGTTGTGAAATACTTTGTGATTTCGTGTAAGTGATTATTAAATTGTGTAACCGTAAGTAAATAGGTAATAAGTATTTACGAAATATATTAAACCATGTTTCTAGTATTTTCATGCTAAAATGTCTTTATTTTATACCAAAACTTACAGTACCGAGTTGATTGCACCATAACTTACTTCCATGAGCTAGGTTAAGTCTTTCAATGAAATCTTTTGAGTTTTAAAGAACTAAAATATTATTTTAAAACAACTTTTTACTTTTTAAAAATTATTTCGGGTTTTTAATTTTATAAATTTAATCCGTGTCAGGTTCTGCTAGAATCTATCTTTAACATTGTTTCGTTAGTAAATATTACAAATAGAAACTTTGTTTTAACATTTTATAAAATAAAAAAAAAAAAAAAAAAAAATAGGGATTATTATCCACTTGATAAAGTGTTAGCCCAGTGACTACGCCAACCAGTGATAAATTTCCTTAGCCACTGAATATTGTGTGTTAGTCACTGGATATTGTGTTTATATTTTATAAATTTAAACTGTGTTAGGTTTGGCTAGAATCTATCTTAAAAATTATTTCGTTAGTAAATGTTTCAACTAGAAACTACTGAATTTGGTTCGGCTAGAATTTGTCTTTAAAATTATTTCGTTAGTAAATATTACAACTAGAAACTTGGTTTAAAACAGAACTAAAATATTTTTTTTTTTTTTAATTCTTTTTTTTAATTTTTAATTAATGAATTTTTAATTAATTAATTAATTAATTTTTGATTTTTAATTAATTAATTTTTTAATTTTTGATTTTTAATTAATTAATTTTTAATTTTTTTTTTAATTTTTGATTTTTTTTATTTCTAATTAATTATTATTTTTTTTTCGACTTCTGTACGGTACGTACGACTTTACTTTATGATTAATTAAATTTAAATATTTATGTTTAGATCTACTATGGATTGCCAGCGACGTTTTGTGTGCGGGGTCTGCTTCGCAGACTTCACCGAAAGGCGAAATCTCGTGCGACATATGAAGGACCACCGTGGCGTGCAGGAGAACCACCGGTGCCCGCAGTGTCCTGTCACGTTCAAGCGGCGGGACAACCTTTTGCGGCACCAGCGCGCGGCCCACGCCCCGACCCCTTCAGCAGATCCCGCCCCTGGCCCGTCATCCGCCGCAGCCGACCGGATAGGTGGGTAATAATTTAAGACTTATGTAAATAAAGCTGGTTTTTTATTGTGTGTACAGTTTATTATTCCCTCATCTCTAATTCTTACTATGATGTATTTTCAATTTAATATGTGTGTCAACTATTGGGTTAGTGTAAATTAACACGCATGTTGACAACTAAATTTGTTAAAAATTTAAAGTGTTAATAATTTAAAATATATAAATAAAAAAAAATAGAGTTTGAATAACTGAGATTATTTCAAAGATAAATGGGTGTCAATAACTAGGTAAGTAATGAAAATTATATCTTGTGTTGTCAGGTGCTTCGCCCATCGCAGGTCATGCTGCGGATTCCCCCACCCCTGGCCCGTCATCCGTTCCAGACGACCGGACAGGTGTGTAAAATAATAATGAATTATTTTCTTCTAAAATTTAAAACTAATTAATGAAATATGTTTATCGAATGATGATTTTTGAAAATAAAACCGGATTATATGTGTACTATTTATTTCCCTTTATCTCTCTTTTTTTTTATAATTGTATTGTTATAATAATTAATCAGGTAAGTAATAGATATTGTGTTGTTTTGTTTAAGGATTCGCATGTCCCCACTGCCGCCGGTGCTTCTCCAGACGTGACAACCTGGAGCGTCATGTCCGTCGACTACACCGGGGATCCCAGGGCGGTAGTGGGCCTGCACCATCGCCTGCCACGGACATCGCGCTGGACTCCCCCGCCCCGTCGACGTCGTCAGGAAGCGGAGGCAACGGCAGCAGCAGCGAGGACGAAGTTCCGGTGGCCATCCCCGACAACCTGCCACCGGAGACCTCACACTTCGTCGAGGTCGAGTCTGGCTACCGCGGACGCTTGAAAACCTATTGCCTGCGGGAGCCGGACTCTGAAGGCCTCACGTTGCCGGAGTTCCTGACGACCATCTTCGAGGACATCGTTGCTCTCATGCACCGAGTATTAGAATTCGTCACCGCTGTCAAAATAAACCTCTGGGTCGAATGCGAGTTTGAGGACGTGCACGGAGAAACCTGTCGCCGTGCATTCAAAACCAAAAACGTCCCCGTCCTCCGTACTGATGACATGGAGGACATCTGTGGGGACTTTTTCCACAAATTAGTTACTGAAAAAGAGCAGTGCGAGATGAAAGGATCTGGCTGGACCTTTGTTCGGGTGTTAGACATGGAGGTCAGGGTCAATGTCTATCGCCCGCTCAAAGGTAGCTCCTACATCACGCTACCGCCCTCCATAGACAGAAAAAAGGCAGTTATCAATGTTGTCAATGAGGACCAGCGATGTTTTATGTACGCTGTCCTCACTAAATACATCAACTTTACACCTGAACATAGATTGAAGGCGGCAGATTTCACCCCTGACCTTCGTGCACGCTCCAATTTAGACTTTTCAGGTCTCGAGTTTCCGGTGAGGCTGGACAAAATCGGTAAGTTCGAGGAGATGAACCGGGGGGTGAGTATCAACGTGTACGGCCTGGACCTGGAGAAGGTATTTGATGAATTTTCAGGCCAGTACAAACACAAATATATCGTGTACCCCCTGCGAGTCACCAAGCAGGAACTCGATAACCATTTCGACCTGCTGTACTTAACCGATGTAGGGAGATGCCACTATGCCTACATTTCTAATTTCGAAAGGCTGGTTAAGTCTCAATTGACGAAGCACAAGGAGAGAATTTTCATTTGTAAGCGGTGCTTCGCCTTCTTTAACAACCAGCCTACAAAGCTGAACCTGAGCGGTGCGGATCGACTTAAACAACACAAAGAGTACTGTTACGAACACGCACCGCTCCGTACAGACATTTCAGGAGAGAAGAAAATTAGGTTTAGCCATTTCGAACGGACCCAACGCAGCCGTTTTACCATCTATGCGGACTTTGAAAGTATGTTGGTACCGTACGATGGTGAACGGCCACTCAACCCCACCCCAACAGTGGCCCCTCCAGCCTGGGACCCGGCAACCTCGAGACCCGGGCTCCCCCACCACCGCCACCACGGAGATTCGCCCTCATCAGCTCATGTCACCACCCGAAACGTACATGTCCCTTACTCGTACGCCTACTACATCCGAGACGATTACAGGGATGATGACGATGGTGACGTCGACGATGGAGACATCCCCACTAGCGAGAACTTTTCAAAATTTCGCCTGTACAGTGGTGAGAACGCGGCCCAGCACTTCATGGCGACGCTCCGTAAGGATATCAACACCATCGGGCAGATCCTCTACGGACGACGGCGACCCGGGAATCCCCCGAACCTTACGGCAGCGGAGGAGGCGGAGTTCCAGACGGCAACTACATGTCACATCTGTAGGAAGGACTTCGCCCCGACCGACATCAAAGTCCGCGACCACCAACACTCACCACCGTACAGGTATCGAGGTGCCGCTCACCAGTTATGCAATTTACAGTACAAAGAGCAGGATACGGTGAACGTGTACCTCCACAATCTGAGTAATTACGACGCTCATTTTATTGTGCGGGCATTGAAAATTGACGGAGGTGAAGTAGACGTGCTCGCCAACAACGAGGAAAAATACATCTCCTTCACGAAACGGTTCGAGTACCCGAACGCAGGCCGTCACAACAGGCTACGAGTGCGTTTCGTGGACTCGTACCGATTTTTGGCGAAGTCGTTGGCGACACTCGCTTCACTCCTGCCCGAAGAGCGTCTAAAGGTCTTGCGAGCCCGTTTTACCGACCCAGAGGAATTCCAACTGCTTCGGAGGAAAGGCGTGTTCCCCTACAAACACATCACATCGTTGGAGGTATTGCGAGAGAACACCCTTCCCCCCGTTGAAGCTTTCGAGGCGAGCGTATCAGCGGAAGATTACGCCCACGCTCAAAGAGTATGGGAGAGATTTGGCTGCACAACCCTCGAAGATTACTCTAACATCTATTTGACCACTGACGTCCTACTGCTGGCCGATATCTTCGAGGGTTTCCGGGCGATGTGCCAAGAACATTATAACTTGGACCCGGCACACTACATCACTCTCCCGTCGTACGCGTGGGACGTTATGCTGAAAACAACCGGCGTGACCCTCGATACCCTACAGGACGTAGACCAGTACTTGTTCTTCGAGAAGGGTATTCGAGGCGGACTTTGCCAATGCGTCACCCGCCATGTTGTAGCGGACAACAAGTACACGAGGAACAGTGAACAGGAGAACGTTGACGACACTTTCCTCATGTACTTCGACGCTAATAATTTGTACGGATGGGCAATGTCCGAGCCACTACCGTACGGAGGCTTTGAGTGGCTGTCCGACACAGAAATCGCCGGTCTGGTCGAGAACATCAAGAGTATGGCGGTAAATGGCGAGGACGGTTATGTCTTGGAGGTTGATTTAGAATACCCCCGAGACCCCGCCCTCCATGACAAACACCGAGACTTGCCGTTCTGCCCAGAAGTGGTCAAGGCACCGTCCGACCAACTGCCATACGACCAGAACGTTCGCCTCCATAGCGGAGTTGGAAAATCCGCTAAACTGATGGCCACCCTCACTGACAAGACCAGGTACGTAATCCACTTTCGCTATCTACAGCAAGCGTTGGAGAACGGATTGCGTATCCGTCATGTTCATCGTGTGTTGCACTTTAAGCAGTCCATGTGGTTAAAGTCGTACGTGACTCTGAATACCACACTCCGTCAGTTGGCCAAAAACAAGTTCGAGGTGGAGCTCTTCAAGCTCATGGTCAACGCGGTGTACGGTATGAGTCTTCAAAACGTACGTAAACACAAAAACGTGAAGATCTGCACCAACCACCGTAAATATATTAAGTACGTGTCAAAGTCAAATTTCAGCGACCGAGTGTGGTTGGACAAGACTTTGACACTGCTTAATATGGCTAAGGTGCGCGTGGTGTTGGACAAACCCGTTTATGTGGGTATGTGCGTTTTGGACCATTCGAAGTGGTGGATGTACCGCTTTCACTACCTGATGGTTGAGTGGTACGGACGTGAAAACATACACATGGCCTACATGGACACAGACGGTATCGTTTACATGATCCGTACTGCGAACGCCTACAGGGACATGCTGCAGCACATCGATGACTTCGACACCAGCAACTACCCCCCAGGGCATATCTGCTACAGTAAGGACAACGCTAGAGCCCTGGGGAAATTCAAAGACGAAGCTGGTGGTCATGTCATGACGGAGTTCATCGGACTTATGGCCAAACTATACTGCATATCGTTTCTGCGCATCAGCGATAGCGGCAGCGGTCAGGACTACGAGCCGCCTCCCATCAAGAAAGCTAAGGGAGTGAATCGTGCAGTGGTGCAACGTGACTTGACCGTAGACGACTACAGGAGATGTCTACAAGATTACGTGGTCAAGTACACGGAGAATGAGCGCTTCTTGAGTAGACGCCATTACATCTACACCATCATGGTGATGAAGCGCTCGCTGGCGCCGTATGACGACAAACGCTATGTGTGCGATGACGGCGTCAGCACATTACCGTGGGGGCATTACGCCATCGCCCCACGTGCACCGCCAGACGAAGAAATGCCGCTATCGTCCCCTGAGTTACCACCTCCGTTGTCCCCACAACCTGGACCTTCTACCGCAGAGTGACTTTGTTCGCCCACCAACACTGTCACAGAAGGTATCCAGCAACGGATATGCAGTACAGTTTGCGGTGACGTCGGTGCATGAGAGCCCATCGCACTCAAAATTCATCGTGGTGGGCCATTTAGGAACCAATTCGACTTAGGAACAAATTGATTTTTTTTCTAGTATTTTTAAAAATAAATACAATTAGTTACCATTTAGGAATAAATTTTTCATTGTAAATACTTTTTCTTCTAGTCAAATATTAGTAACAATTTTTTTTTTTTATTGTAAATATTAGCAACAAATTTTTATTGTAAATATTTATTTATTTTTTGATTGTAAGAAGATATTGATTGTGAGTAGATATTGATATTGAAAATAAAACATGTTACTCATTTACCTGTGTTGATATTTATTCCCCAACCCCCGTGTGTTATTATCTTAAAATAAATCCAGAGTTCCTATAATCTCTGGATTCAAAATAATTACTTAAACTAAAAGGATAAAGGGTAGAAATAAAAACAAGAAAGTATAATTAAAAATATAACTTTTTTATTTTTCAAAAAATCCATACATCTTACAATAATGTGTTTATAGCTATAAACATTATTTTCAAATATAAATCAAGTAGAAGAAGGTAAGTAAAATCTTGTGAAGAGCATCCGGACCAGCGTGTCGTTCTCAGCAGTGGAGTCACCGAAGAGTTGGACGAAATCATTCATCGACATGTCGTAGTTGGTGCGGCAGTACAGGTAAGTGAGACAGTATTGGCCGCAAACCGAAGTATCCAAGCCTTGTAGTCGATACTTGTTGTGGATGTAACGCAAGAGACGTGAATTGATATTACGTCTCAGGAAACGTTGAAAGTCGGCTTGATATGGAGGTCGGCCGAAACTGTCGAAATATTCGATAATTTGTGTATTGTTGTTGAATTGTCTTTCTTCACTGTCTCTGTAGAATACTACCCAGTGTTCACCGCTTTGTGTATGCGGTTCGGTGTTGACGACTAACGCAGTCGACGGAGCGATATATGTGGGTAGACGGTCCGATGCAAACACTCCGACATGTTGTATGTTTTTCAGCTTTGCTAAATGTTTCCTTATGGCCGTGGTGTTCATGGTTTGGCGCTAAACGTCCCTCTATTGTTACCGGAACATTCCATCACCTTTTGTTGTAACACGTGTGCCCGACTAATTAATTCTCGGAATTCGGACCCTCGATCTATTGTTCTGCGGCTACACGTCTGAACACGATTGTGTTCACAGTTCGGGGATGACGGGTAGGTCAGAGCTGCTGAACACCGACGATCTAATTTTGTGACGAGGACAACAACAATAACACGATCCGCAATGTGGTTCTTTGGCTGTCAACAGTAACCAACCACGTAGCAGCATACAGTTGCTCAATGCACAACGGTGTTGTACGCTTTTATGTTGACCACAACGTAGCGCGTTGGTGGATAGTAGATTTCCGATGGTGGCCAACGATCCGCATCCGATATCCGCCAAATCCACTACCAGTACTTTTCCGTTGTTTATGATAAGATGTTTCGTGGCGTATTGTTTCTTTTCCGATCCTTTTACGTAGACCACGGATTGACTGTTGAGACATGTACGTAGTTTGTCCATCATCACGTGGTACGGTATATCACCGTGATTCCAATCGATACCGTGACAGTGTTTAGTCAACCAGTAGCTTTCTCGAAGTTTCTCTTCGGATAGAAAATCACGATCGAACAGTGGACGTGCGATGTGGTGCAATAATAGTGTACCGGTACACACATCTATAACGCTGGCTTCTTTCACTATGAAATCGTTGCTGTTGTCTTTGAAACATTGTAAATCCAAGACGACAGACGAACGGATCAATTTATGCTGCTGCTGCTGCTGCGGTGTACAATCCATGTTTACTCGTTCACGGTCACCGACGTACTGAGCTTTTTAACTGCCGAAATCCACCGACACGTTACGTTGTCGATCGATCTCGATGACGTTGTCCAGTTCCGCATAGATGATCATATTGACGGATTCAGTTAAAGCTTCACTGAACCCGATCTCGATACGTAGATTACCGTTACGTACCAAATTCCAATGACTGGACTCGTTAGCGCTCAAATCCGGTGTCAAATCGAACGCCATCAGACAATAACCTTTTTCGAAATCGTATCTTGTGATATCGTTACCGATATTGTCGAAATGTATTCCGGTACCGCTGAACAGTGTGTGATAAGCGAGTACATAGGCGTCATCCGTGTTGTTGTTGAACACGGGCTGTAACGCTTTCATCGGCACTTGTTCACCGTCCAAATACAACGCTAAATAGTTCATCTTGAAATGTTGGAAATTGAACGGATTCTTCTTGTAGTCGCCGTTGAACGCTTGATTAGTGACCATACCGAGAATAACACGTTTCGGAAGCTGACCCAAGTATACGCTGTCCAATGTTTTGCTCTGTATACCACTGGGCAGTGTGATGGATTTCACTTCGACTCGTGTAATCGGATACTTAGCGGTACCGGTCTCGAGCGTTTTACTATGAGCCAACAACACGCTCGGATTGATTTTACATCGACGTACAAACAGATTCGCCTCTTTGATGTGTACTTTATAAGTGGTCGCGGTTTTCGACATGATAGAAAATGAGTTTCTCGATCTGATCAGACGTAAACGCATCTCCACACCGTTCAACAAGAACTTTTCTTGATTGCATAAATCGATATGCAGATGTCCGATCATGTCCGCATAATGACTCAGTTGAATCAGGTACCGACGATGATTGAGACCTTCGTTTTCTTCTTCACAATTATCCATATATTTATAGTTGTCTTTGTAGAATAATACACTGCATAAGTGTGATTCTTTCGCGTCCGTGCCGTAGTTCAACAGGTTTTCCAAAAACGCACGGTAGGCGTAAGTGTTGTTTTGCGGTGACACCAGTTTATTGTTCAAGTGTAAATCCACTTGACTGAATAATGAATGTAACCAATTGTTGACCGGGCCGAATTCTTTGACGGCATCGCCGGCTGCGAATTTCGTCCCGTCATCTTTGACTATAGTAGCTTGTACGTGTAGTAAGGTATGCGTTAAATCCGTATACTCGTCACCGTGACCGGGTATGACGAATTCGATAGGCGAATCGTCCGTTAATGACGAAATCGGTTTATACTGTACCCATTTACCACTGTCGATACTGGTCTGTGTCGGCGGTAATGAGAATAAATCCAATTCCGTCTTTGTACATTCGCATGATTTCTGGTGTATAAACGACATTTTCGCCGCCGCCGCTGCTGCTATTGTTTAAGAGAAAATATCGATTTGTCGTCGTCGTCTTCTAGTCACCTTCTTTTTCTTATGTACTCGACGCTTCGTCGTCTTTCGTTTTATCGTCGATTTACGCGCGTGTCGTTTACGCTTTTTCGCCGGAGCGGACGTCCGTGCTCGAAGGAGTTTCGTCAAAGACTGCGGTGTGACACGCGTGATACGTCGCTTCTTATAGCCGCTGCCGCCGCCGCCGCCGCCGCCGCCGCCACCGCGAAGTACGCGTTCGATTTTGTCGTCGGCGCGTCGTTTCAGCGCGCCGGTGAATTGTTTGACGCGTTCGCCGGCCGTGGTCCGCGGGTCCGCGGTGCCGCCGGCTATGTCGCCGAGAAAACCGACGCCCGATCGTAACGCCTCCTTGCCCACAGCACTCGCACCGGACCTTAGTAGCGGCATCACCGTGCGCACGAGTCCGCCGAGAAAACTTCCGATACCGTGACCGCGTTGATACGCCGCACCTCTGTACACCGATGTAATACCGCCGCCGCCCACTTGTTGACTGCGGTAGTATCTGAGGTAGGGATCGTTCGTATTCATTACGATGTCGCTGTTGCTCTTCGACGTCGTCGTAGATGTAGTTTCATGCACGTAGTGCCGAACTGGAAAGGCACGTGACGTCCCTTGCTGTCCCTTATATCTATTTCCGCGCTCTCAAACGAGCTTTTTATAATCGGCATGTAGTGCGGATCGGTGAAATGTACGACTTTTTGTACGCCGAACGTGTAGTCGGACGTGTCGACATTGACGATTTTCAACAGCGGTGCCACCGTATCACCGACGTATTGCGGTTCGACCAAGTCGCAATACACGTACAACTCGGCCGGAAACGCTAGCTTGATGTTCGGTGAGCGTTTAGCAAACGGTGTTGTCGACAAATTACTATCCGGTAAATAACCCAATTGTAACGCCAAAGTCGGACTCAGTACCATATTGACGACGGTATGCGAGTTATCTACCGCTTGTGTCAAGTCGACCTTTACTAAATTTGCTTCCGAGTTACATACGAACTCGATATTGAATGCGTTTATCGCTCGTGTATAATTTATCGTATTCAATAAGTCTTCAACGGTCTCGTAATGACCGCCGACTATTTTCACTCGCATCGCTGTCAACGTCAATCCCATTGTAACTACTGTCTCGGTGTATACAGTTTCGTCCATGGTCGATTCCATATATTTCGTAGCTTCCGCAGGTGTCGTATAGAAAATTATATTACTCTCCGGTGTTTCGAACGTACACGGATAATGCGCTTCGACGAGCGCTACTTCCCACTCGTCGTCGACATCGAGTTCGATAGTCGACGGAAAATGTGTCAGATAATTGGTCAACGTATTATTCGGATAATAGTTCATCGAACTATTACTCGGTAGTGTCAGATAAAACTGTTGATGTCTCATATTCGTTTCACTTCTGATGCGGGTATCCACGAATTGAATTCGTCTCCGTAACCTACCCACTTGACGAAGTATCGCTTACTGCGACCTCGACCTTTAGTATCGAGTATTTTATCGATCTGGTACAATCGATTCGGGCCTATCGTGACCTTTTGCAGTTCGTGCTCGTAAAAACGACCGACTATCGGTTTGCCGTTCAAATCCTTCAATATATACAGTGGTAGTGGAAATGCACCGTACTGTCGATCGACCGTGAACAATTCCTTACTCCAATTCGTCTCGTAGCCTTTGGCGAACGTGCCTTTTTCCTTAGCGATACGTACCGTGTCACCCGACTTGAATCTGGGTTTTCTTCGTTTCGGTAGTGTATTCGGTTTGTACATGTGACGCCACACTCGATACACCGTTCTTTTGTCTCCTTTCGCCACGTCGTCAGGACGTAGTCTACCACCCAGACTTTTGTGCACACTGTTATTATAGGCGTCGACTAATTTGTCCAATACATCGATATATCTGTACGTGTTTTTATACGTCAAATAACGCCACATACGTGTTTTCAATGTACGGTTCACTCGTTCCACTACGGCCGCCTTAACATCGGGGTTTTGCGTAGTCACATATTTTACATTGTAATCTCTGAACACGCGGTTCACTTTCTCACCTATAAACTCTGTTCCTTTGTCCGTCTGTAAACACCGCGGTGGTACGGTGTGCGGACTGTTGAAAATCCGTTCGAACGCGGCAGCCACTTCTTCGCCGCTTTTACGTCTCAACGGTTGGACAAACAATCGTTTGCTGAACACATCGATCACTGTCAACAGATAATTGTAGCCGTCATTGTGCGAACTGAGCCCACGCATATCATTCAAGTCGGCTTGCCACAATTCGTTCGGTCCGTACACCACGTATCTGTTACGTAAGAAACGTTTACGTACGGGTTTGTGCAACGTATACGTATCTTGTGTACGTAACCATTCGACTACTTCGCGACGTTTTTTCGGTCGTAACGCTCGATGAAGCGGGCTTATACCGCCGAACGAACCCGGGTTAGCGGGATCGTAGTACACCTTTTCTTCCATCACGTCTACGGGTTAAATGGCTCCCACTTTTGAAGTGCAGCCTCACTTATATGTCGACCTTTTGTCACCCTACTAGGCGATATTATTTGAGGTGCTGTTGCCTCTGCCCCGGCCGTTGTTTTCGATCTCAATCGTTTGGCTATCGGTGACGGACTCGGTGTCGGCGGTAACAATAGTGAGCGACGAACATGCGGCGTAGACGATGCTCTTGGTCGAAATAATAATGAACTGCGTGCTCGATACGGTGACGGTGCTGGTGGTGTTGCTAATCCTTCCTCCTCCGCATACGGTTCACGTCCTATATACTGACGAGCTAGCGTATTGCTCACGTACTCGGACGGTACATTTATTTCGTCCAGTGCATTTAGAACTTCGTGCCAACCCGTAGGGACATTTTCCATTCTACGTACACGCACTATCGCGTGTAACACATCGACAATATTCGAGCCGGGTATTCTCGCATTTCGAACGATAATCGTGCCATCCGGATCCCACGAAATAACATTACTATGACGTTTAATGAATCTCACCAAGTTACGTGCGTCTACTTGATATGTACCCGGAAATGTTTGCACTATATCTTCTTCGTCGTTCGCTTCTTGTATCACCGGTAAAGAAATAGGATTACGTTTTTGTGAAGTAAAATACAAAAACCTCTGCAACACCTGCTGGTATTGTTTCCATTTCTCCGTGTCGTTCAACGTTTTGTCTTGTAATATACGATGCATTTCAGCATCCAAACTGTTAGTGCCGGCAGCCGCTGTCGACGTTTTTGATTGTGCAATAGCGGTATTTGTGATTGACGGTTCATTACGAATTCGATCGATCAGTTCTTGTGGTACGACCACCATTTTCTTCGAGTGTTCCAGATTCGAACTATCCATTTTTCCCCCTTCTAATTAGTCACGTTATGTAACACAGACTGCAATACAGTACTCAATAGTAAAGGTAATAGAAATCCACCGCCTTTTTGCACGAGATATCGACGTTTCTTCGACCAATTCTCTCCACGCTTCACCAGACGTCTGAGCGATTTTTTGTGTTTACGCAATTGACGTTTTTGCTTATCCGACAGCCGGATATTACCGCGTAACAAGTTGTATGCGCACTCGCACACTGTTCTGATACGACTGGCGTCAAAAGCTTTCAACAACGCTTTACGTTCTTTCGGCTTAGCGTGTATCAGCGCCCTCAATAGAGCAACGTCTCTCTTGACACACTGCGACATAACGACCGAGTGACTGTTCGGTCATCGTGTACCCGGACTTATTTATACTTTTTTCGGTTGATAGACGTACTGTTGTTTCTCGTCAGGTAATATACCCGTCCGTACCCGCATTTCGTCCGGTGTAGATTGTTTCAAATCCAATAATAAATATCCGTGTGGTCTACGAGTGGCGTCTGTATAGGCCTCTTCGATAAACCTGGTATTTTCCGGATACACCTGACGAGCTAAATGTTTTATCTGAGCCCTGTCTCTAGGATTCTTAAACAGCACAATATAATGTGCGTTCAGAGAAATGTCTCTTTGTCCCCGTCCTTGATGGAAAATATTCTGAGTTATAAAGAACACACTCAGATTTCTATGATGTGATCCCTTAGTAAACAGATCTACTATAACATTAGATCCGCTAGTGGCTGATGACTCACGCATCATATCGTCCACAATCACTAATGTCGGTGTACCATCAAAATCTTCCATATTCGGTAACCCTTGTCTGTATTGTATACCTACATCAATGTCCGGTTGTAACCCCGGACTATGATACCAGAAAATATTGTCAAACACAGTGTCACACATCACATTCAAGTACTTGATAAATCTCAACACAAAATATGATTTCCCCGAACCCGAAGGTCCGGCTACTATGGCTGAAAATGGATGTTGCCATCTCAGATCCATTGTAAAGACTGATCACAAATACCGACTTACCTTCACTCTTATTACTAATTGAGGGAGTAAGGGTTTGTGAAATAAAAAGACTGGTTTTAATGCTATGAAGGTGGCTATATATATTGCTTACGAAACCTATCAAAATTTATAATCTTTTAAAGTATATCTTCTTTTTCTTGCTTTACAAACATGAATTTATTTCTTGCTTCAAACAAACTCCAATGGAGAATATTTACTGCCGGGTGCTACTGCACGTCTCACCAAGTGTAAGCGATCCCCGTAGCCGGCGTTGTACTGCTCCATCATGCTGTCGGTGATGGCATCGTTGTAGCGACGTGGAAGGTAGACGTACAAGTAGTAGTCCTCGCCGAGCTGTCCCTCCAACGTGGCCAAGATGGTCTCGCCGTACTGAGTGTTGATGCGCTCGAGTTGTGCAATTTTATAACGGCACTCTTCGCGGAGATCGGTAATTTTGGTGTACGGCACACCCGGCTTGCAAGAGTTCAAACACGACTTCAAGTCCACTTTCGAAGCCATACTTTGTTTAAGCACAACCGGTATGGAAGACATAATGCGTTCGAGACACGAGAGTCAATACGAAACACGTCCACACGGTACGAGAACTGAGCAGCGAATGGTGCTGTGGCGGTCGGGGTTGTGGTAGTGGGGGAAGGATTGTGAAATAGATTTTGGCGCTACACGTCTCCCTGTGGTGGGGACGACGCTGGTGGGGGGGGAGGATTGTGAAATAGTTTTGGCGCCAAACGTCCCCCTGTGGTGCAATAGTTTCTAGAACATTCCATCGCCTTTTGTTCGCACACGTGTGCGTGACTAATTCCTGGAATTCTGACCCTCGGTCTATTGTTATTGTTTTGGTGCCAACCGTCTCCCCCTGTTGTGAAATAGTTTCTAGAACATTCCGCCGCCTTCTTTGTTCTCACACGTGTGTGTGTGGTTAATTCTTGGAATCCCGACCCTCGGTCTTTTGTTGTCTCTTTTTGTTCCGTGGCTGAGTGTCTCTACGTGTTTCTCGTCTCACCGCTGTTGACGACGATCTTTTGCGTTTCACTGGAGTCGGCTGGGACACAATTGTACATTGTTCCTCTGGCGGTTTACGCCAAGCCGCTAACGGCATCATTGTTTGTGTTAAACCGTTAATTTTCGGGGCTCCTGTACTTCCATCAACCCACATATTTTGTAAATATAACAATAACGGTTTCAAATTGTTGTTAATCTCATCATCTGGGTTGAAATAAATACCGCATGTGTATGTCGGAACTCCTCCATCGTATAAATGTAATTTCAGTAACATTTTCCCACAATTATCCGGATTCTGTACTGTATATTGAAATCCACTATCGATCCAAGTAATTGCTGGTGAATCGTTTGTCGGTCTCACAATCCATCCGCCTTCTATTGTATTGGAAGTACTATTGTCGGTTTGTGCACTTACGTCATTCGATTTCTTTTTTCTTGAAACTCGTTGCTTATCTTGTTCTTGTTGTTGTAATGGAAAATATACCGCATTATCGTTTTCACCATTACCGACACTTGACTGATTCATCGCTTCAAGTTCTTTCATCAGCATACGAATGGATTCATCCACTTCATTAATAGTAGCCGCCATAATACTTACGAAACACGTCCGCACGCACTGACTGCACACACTCGACTGACGTTACGCGCTGTCCTCTAGGTGCGTGTAATCGTATTCAAGCACCTGTGCATTCTCGCGGTGTAATTCTGAACTACAATGCATAATATTCGTAAACGAATGTCTTGCTACACATAACACACTATTAATCAGTACTCTTTCACGTAAACTTCTCCGTTTGTACTCGATATGAATGATTTTTCGAAACGATATATCGATGATTATCCTTGCATATTCGGTTGTCATAGTCGAATGAGTCTAGATGTTTCTAGAAAGTTCGAGGGAGAACTGGAAGGGATGACGTCACTGATGACGTCATAGGTGGAAAGAAATCGAGCGTGCGCGGGTGTACAGTATTTAAATTTAATTCTAACTACTCTAAAAGTTTAGGGTGGCCTTTAGAAAGGCCGTTTGTTTTTCGCTGATAGGATGGAGGTGAAGGATATAAAGAGAAATATGTTTTATTTATTATTTTTGTTCTTCTTTGAATTTCTGAAGCCAAGCCATGTAGTTCTCCTTTGGCCACCACCAGAGTGGACGGGGTCTGCAGAAGTGGTAGACGTCGGGGAAGTAATACTCCAAAACCTGGTTAAAATACTGTTGTTCAGCTTCAATGGGTAGCCAGGTTTCTTCGTACTCAATGTGGTACTCGAAGTCCAGATAATTCATATCTTGAAAATAGTAATCCAGGTTGTCGTCCGTTGGTGGTGACTGCCAGATAGAATGGATGCGTTCGCTCCGCCACATTATCTCGGATTCCAATTCATCCAGTTTTGCCGTCAATGTCGGGATGTAGTACCGACAATCCAGATCTGAATATTCCGGTGGAAAAATAGGTTCTTCATTCTTCCAGTTGATCCAGTTGTTGTTAATTGGTTGATGATCGTCCTCCTCCATCCTCTCGGCTTCGACGCAGGCTCGAATCAACACCTCGTCGCTGATGGTGCAGTCCCAGCAGTCCATGATTTCTGACCGTCGTCGACAAGCTCCCAAACCAAACTGAAGGTAGAGCAGTGCGCCACAAGGGTGGGGAGCGAAACCGACAATTCCGAGAACTAATGCGTCGTTCCTTATTGTTATATGTTCGAAAAGGTTCCTTCCAGATCTTTCTAGATCCTTCTAGAAGCTTATTGTTCGCGATAATAGCCGTTATTCACGACTTAATGAGACACAAATGTTCCTATTCGACCCTCGTCAATGTCACGACACAATGACACCCTTCCTTTACAATCATCATACCGCCTTTCTACTCTTAATAGCCTTGTCAACCCGTGTCAAACTGATGAATGACTCTCAACACCAAAGAAAGTTATTGCACAATAGGGGGGGGGCTGACGTCATTAGTTTGCATATTAATTAGCTCATTTGCATATTAATTAGCTCATTTGCATATTAATTACCTAATTTACATATTAATTACCTCATTTGCATATTAATTACCTAATTTGCATATTAATTACCTAATTTGCATAATTAATCAGATCGTCGTGGGTGGTCTCGGGGGGGGGGGGGTCACGTGACCTGTGACGTCATGCTCCTCTGCTCCTCCTCGCGGTGGTAGCCCCAATAACCCCCTACTATCATGGTATAGTATTCTAGAACTATTTTATTAATTTTATGGTTGAATTTCGTGTTGTACTGAAATTTTTTACAAAAGCTTTTTTAATTAAATTTCTTGTGAATACTCATTCATATTTAAAGAGATGTCCATGTTTCTTTAGTGTTTTCTACAAATATTATGAGCACCTCAAAGGAGTTGGCTTGACCTGCCGCCACATATACAGTAGTCCATATGTAATGGACTGACCCTGACCTATACCTATACCTAGTTACCTAAACAGGAATTACTGGAAACTGGGTTCTTTTACTACAGAACATCACTAAACACAAAAAGAATTGTTAAAATTATATTATTTACATGTTTACATCATTCAAGGTTAGCATTTCATAGTTGAACTAAATTAATTTACATTTTCATGTAAATTTCTTTAGGATAATTGTAGATAATTGCTCACAAACGCTTCACATTATCATTCACCATAAACTCCAATTGAAGTGTATACTCAACCAAGTTCATCAAGATGAAATACACATAAATTAATTATTTTTGAAATACTCCAAGATATATGAAATAAAATTAACCAAAACAAATTGATATTTGAAAATCGACTGCAAATTTGTTTAGACAACACTACTGTTCTTAAATGGGTAAAAAATGTATTATTCGGTTTTAAATGTATTTTTGTAAAACTTTCTGAAATTCAGTAGGGTATATGTTACTAAGAGCTGCTTTCCCCAAATCTAGTTTTATTTGAACTTCTGAAACTTAAGTTTAGTAACATTTGAATTTTCCTGATAATATGGTTTATAATTTAAAAATTAGAATAATCATATGGTTTAAATTAAATTCACGTTTACTTTAAACCTTAATTGGGGAAAGCGGCCCTAAGTAGCGTACGACCTGTCTTAGTCTTAAACCGAACTAAAATGGTTCAATAAATTTATACTCATAATGAATGTTAGGTCTGCTTCTTTTTCTTTAATTTCTATTTATATTGATAGAATTTATGCTTAAGAATTTTTTTTTTTTACTTTTTTATTTGGAATATAAACATATGTAAATATTAAGATCTTCACACATGTGATTCAAAATAAATGTTTTAAAACTGAATTCTGACCTTAAGTATGTATTAGGATAATAGTTTATTTATTTACATCTTCCATCAACTGAAATTCCTCCAGCTCTACATGCAATGGTTTCAATTCCATTAACAACATATGGCTTTGCTGAAAAACATTGTTTGCTCCGATCAGCTGCTTTATTTGAAATGTCTATTCCCATGTTAAATCTTATGGGCTAGTATGAAACTTTAAGGGCGTCTAGGGCTCTTTCCTTTAGTCAAACCTTTTTAAATTTGATTTCCTGCAAAACTTCATGCCAAGCTCTTTCCAATGACACCAAAAACATGAAAATCGGTTCAGTAGTTTAGGAGGAGTCTTTGTAACAAAAAAACTGCTCGCGTATTAAATAAGTAATATAGATTTGTTTACAGGAAAATTTTTAATCAAGTTGAATATAACGAATTGTTCTTTTTTTTTGTAGAATCTTGGTGCTCGTTGTTTTATTTCTTTAAAATAATAGGCATTTGATTTTATATTGACAACGAGAGTTCTCTGTTAAGGTTCAATTTATATGTATTAAAATACAACTTTGTTTTGGGATATTTCACAAGACATGATCTAGGTTATTATTTTAAATTTGATCGTTTTTCACAGCATGATTATTGCATTTAATTAATTAAGTTGAATTTCTTGTTTTAATGCCAATATGTTTTTTGTTAAGTTAAAGCTTTATTTATTTTGTTCAGCTATGAGAAAATGAGGCTCGTTTTAATTGAATGATTTATAATTTATTTATCTATAAATTCACTTATATTTTGTTTATCTTAGTCGTCATATGCACGATTATTGCATGTTACAGGTTATTTTTTAAGCCGATAGGTAAATGTTTTAAATAATACCTCATGTTATAGCTGTTTCGTGATAATAAGGCATGTCTTAATCGCATGATTTTTGTTTATGTTTAGTGCAAACTGTCAAATTATAATCTCATAGTTAAACGTTGGAGAATCTTGATTATCATTACTTTATTTTCATTTTATTTTATTTGAAAGATATTTCTTGAGTTTAACTGAAATGTATTTATTTATGTGGCAATTAACTTATTATTTGTTTATTCAATGTGTTTGCAATAAGATATAAAATTATTGGAGCCCCAAAAATGTACACGTAAATTGATTACCGTATTTAGTAATGATTTATGAAGAAGGTTATTTATTTTTTGGAATGAATGAATGGATGTTTGTGTGCATGAATGAGTCAGTGACTGCGTCGGGGACTGCCGCCTGCGATGAGCCTGCCAGGGCGCCGCGACCTTGGGACCCGGGATGACGAGTCCACAGTCGCCTCGCCGTGCCCGCCACACCGACCGGCTTATCACTCCTCCCCCGCCCTCTACTCACTCTCCACTGAGCACCGCTGATTATCTCTCTCGCTCCCTATCTCCTTATCCCAAACAACTTAAGGTAGCGCACATCAATGCCCAGTCATTGCGTGCGCATATTGATGAGGTGAGGGAAATTTTTTGTCCTACTAATAATATTAATAAAAATAACGTCTTTGATTTAATTGCTGTTTCGGAGTCCTGGCTTAAGCCGAGTATCCATTCGAACGAGGTTTCCCTTCCTGGATATACATTGCAGCGAAACGATAGGATCGGTAAGCCTGGTGGTGGCGTTGCAGTGTATATCAGGGAGGGAATTAAATTCAAAACGGTTTTCTCTTCGCCCTCTGAGTACTCGGCTAAGCCAGAATTTTTACTCATTGAAATTAATTTATCCGGTGCGGATGACCTGTTGTTGGGGGTATGTTACCGACCCCCCAGAACAGGCCATCTGCTAGATTTTGAAAATTCTCTTCTAAATTCAATGTTTAGGTACAGTCATGTCATGATCACGGGTGACTTTAATACTGACTTACTATCCACTGCCCAGAATTGGGAATACCGCCAACTAACAACTATGTTTGAGTCATGTAGCTTGACTATACTTCCACTTGCCCCTACGCACCACTCTGCCGAGTCTGACACCCTTCTTGATCTAATGGTTGTATCCGACCAAAAAGATATTATTCACCATGGGCAGCTTCCAGTCCCCGCAATATCTAAGCATGACCTCATCTTCTGTGTGTATTCAATAAAAGCACCCAAGCCCAAGATTAAATTCATAAAGTACAGAGATTTTAAAAACATGAATCAGGGTGCCTTTTTATTTGATGTTCAAAACACACCATGGCATTTAATAGAAAATCTAAACTCTGTTGATGAAATGGTTCATGAACTTAACAATGTAATTTTGAGTCTTTTTGATAAACATGCCCCGGTTATTACTAAGCGTTTGACTAAAAGACAACCGGTGCCTTGGATGACTCCTGAAATACGCAGTCTGATGGCTAGGCGCGATTCTCTCTTCAGGAGAGCAAAACGTATCCAAAATCAAATGCTTATGGATGAATATCGGCATCTCCGAAATAGAGTGAAACAGATGTTGCGAAATTCCAAATTGAGATACATCCATAATCTTTTCCAAAACAGTAATCAGTCATCTCCTAGAAAAGAAAAATAATGACCTGGTAAGTCAGCTCGAGGAAATAAAAAATAAAACTGCAAAAAATACCCTATGCAAGGACTCGCCAAAGATCACCCCGCTCTTGACCAAGTGTAAACCTAAGCCTAGTCCCAACTTAGGCATTGTTAGCAGTAACAAAAATGTCAAGAATGGTAATCCTTTGGTACACAATGAAGGTAAGAAGAACAAAGGTAATCTACTAGGGCCTAGTAGGCCTAGTCCTAGTTTGAATACTAGTCTAGACATTAATTTAGAAAATAAGAACGAAGTAAATGTGAGTTCGTTAGATAAAATTGAAGGTAAGAAAATGAAGGTAGATACAAAAATGAACAAAACCCCTGATGTTTCAATTGATTCTCATAGTAGTAAATTAACTTATGACTTGGAAAATCAATATCCCGCTGTCAGTGGTATGAGTGTAATTCCTGTGGCTGATCAAACTCTTAGGCCTTCTGAAAATGTTAAGCTAATGGAAAATTTGGCTTTGCCTGAAACAATTGAGCTAAAAAATATCCCAGATGTGTCAATCGCTATTCAATGTAGTAAACCAACTTTTGTCTCGGAAAACCATGATCCAGCTGATATGGTTGAGCTAAAAAATACCCCTGATGTGTCAGTCTCTACTCAATGTAGTAAATCAACTTACGTCTTGGAAAATCATGTACCCGCTTGTGGTGTAAGTGTAGTCCCTGAGGTCGGCCAAGTTCTTGGGCCAGTGGTAGATCCTAAGTCATTGGATAAAAACAAGGTAAGGCTCCATCTGCTTACCGATAGCCATGGACATAGGCTTAGAAATACTATTCAAGGCAACTTGAGGGATTGTAATGTAAGTGCAGATATACAACCTGGTGCTCCACTCACAAAGCTATTGGTTGATATTAGGGACAGGGAGCCTTGGTTAAATGAAAATGATTGGCTCATAATCATGGGCGGAACAAATGACTTTCCTAACGAAGACATTTCTAATATTTTAACTTTGCTCTCTAATGCTAAGGAAGCATTGCAAAAGGTAAACGTAGTTGTAGTTGAAATCCCATGTCGCTATGATGCTCCATATTTGAACAGTAGAATCAAAGCATTGAATCATCGAATTAATGAATTTTGTGAAGACAATAAATGGGGTTTCCTAGCTATTAATAGTTTGCTGAAAAGATCGGACTTTACCAGACACGGCCCACATCTTAATCATCACGGTAAGGAAGTATTATATTCACTAATAGAAATCTATGTAAGATTTAGTACTAAGAAAGTTTGTAATGATGATAGATCCTCATTGAGTAATTTTTTAGGCGTAGGCGTACTGAGGAGAGAGTTAGGCTAGGTGGGCAGGGGTCTAGGCCTAGTTCAAGTGTCACCGCACAACATCTTAAGGTGGCACACTTAAATGTTGATTGTATATCTAAGAAGAGGTCGGTTGTAGAAGTGTTTTTGGAGGATGAGCAACCTGACCTGTTCTTGGTAAGTGAACTGGGTTTGAAACCAGCCCAGGCTGAAAACTTCTCTCTTAAAGGATATGAATTAGTTGTCTTTCATGGTAGACTAAACCGAAGGAAAGGTGGTGTGGGAATATTCAAAAGACTAGATAGTAAGCTACAAAATATTAAGGTTCTCAATTTTGGGTGTAAACATACATTGGATGTAGATTTTGAGGCAGTTGAAGTTGCCCTCATTCTGAATGGTGTTAAAACTGTTATCTCTGTAGTATATCGTAGCCCTGACGGTAGCCTTGAAACCTTTTTTGATAGTTTTTGCTCTTATGTTGACGATCTATCGCTTTTTTGTGATCGCCTCTGTATTGGAGGAGATTTCAACATCTCTTTTTACACAAACCATCCTCAAGCTATTCAAATGTCAAATCTGCTTACCAGTCTAGGCTTAGAAATTTCAATTAGCGAACCAACCAGAATTTCTGAGCACTCTCAGAATTGCATTGATAACTTTTTGCTGAATTTCCCTTTTTCTGACGTTTCGGTTGTGGAACCTTTTGTTTCTGACCACACTGCACAAGTAATGATCTTGCCGTTCCCACATCTTTCCTCTGGCAATCTTCGGCCACCCAAGGGTGGTACGAAATTGTATAGGTCCACAGCTCTCAAAAACCTGGACGAACTTAAAACTCGACTTCGACTTGAAAACTGGCAAAGTGTTTATGATGCTTCCTCGATTGAGGATAAAGCTAAACATTTCATGGAAACATTGCTATTCCATTTTGAGTCTTCCTGCCCACTGAAAACTTCTAAAATTAGAACTGACTCTCGTTCCTGGATTACTGATGAAATTAAGGACAAAAAACAGGTTCTGACTGATGCTTATTTAGACTGGAAACAACTCAAAACGGATGAATCAAAACTAAACTACAACAAGCACAAAAGACAATACCGAACTATGATCAAAACAGCGAAAGCTAACTCACTTTCTGAACGACTTACTAACTCTGACAATTTCTCAGCTGAGGCTTGGAGAATTGTAAATGAATCAAGAGGTAAAATCAATTCAGTTCCCAAAAACATTCAGCTCCTCCACGATGGGCGGCCCGTGACTGACCCTGGCGACGTCAGCAATATCTTTAATAACTTCTTCGCCCATGCTTCTGAGGATGTCTCATCAGATCAAACTAGCAAACAATTTTCAGGTTTCATTCTTGAAGCAAATAAGCTTTTATCAGATTTTAAACCCTGTGATCCCGCAGCCATACTTGATATTCTTTCTAAGTTCAAAAATAAAACTTCATGTGGAATAGATGGCATTTCAATGAAAACTCTAAAATATTGCCGGTCTGAAATAGCTTCTCCCTTGTCTCATATAATCAATAGTTCACTTTCTTCTGGTTGTTTTCCTCAAATTTTTAAAACCGCTAAAATTAAACCAATTTTCAAGAAAAATTCTGATGTCTTAGCTTCTAATTATCGTCCAATAGCTCTCTTACCTGCTGTTTCAAAAGTGTTAGAGAAAGTTGTGTCCAATCAAATTGCAGATTTTCTTGAATCAAATTCATTATTTTTTGGTAGGCAATTTGGATTTAGACGTAAGAAGTCCACAAAGTCAGCCTTGATCCAATTCATCGAAGATTGCCTTGATGCTATGGACGGTGGGGGCGGCGTTGTCGGGTGCTTCGCTGATTTGTCGAAAGCATTCGACTGTGTCGTCCCGGCCGTCCTGGTGGAGAAGGCGGCGGCCCTGGGGTTGTCCGGTGTTGCCCTGAACTGGATAGAGTCCTACATGACCAAAAGAACTCAAATCACCGAAATCGACTTTTTCACTGACCAAAGACATAAACTTTCTTTTCAATCTGACTTGACACAGGTGTACCTAGGGGTTCCTCAAGGCTCGATCTTGGGGCCCCTACTCTTCTTAATCTATGTAAATGACATCCACTTCCACCTCCCTCCTGACAATCTCATAATTTACGCCGACGACACAACTTTGATCACTAGAGATACTGACCAATTCAGACTAGAAATCAACGCCAACTTGGAAGTCAACCAACTCGCACAATACTTTTCTGATCAAAACTTATCATTGAACCCAGACAAAACTACCTTTCTTTACATACAGACAAGACAAAGACAACAATCTCACTTGACCCACTTCCCACAGCTTGCAATAGGAGACACTATTCTGAGTTGTTTGGATTCTGTTAAGTTTCTTGGCGTCATGCTTGATTGTAACCTTGATTGGGGGGACCACATTGAATACTTGAAAACTCGCCTTGCTGTGGGACTGTTTGTCCTACGCAATATTGTCTCATTTGGTAACACAAAGCTGTCAAAACTTGTTTATTATGGGCTGATTGAATCCCATCTTCAGTATTCAATTGTTCTGTGGGGCTCCTCAACAAAACTTCATCTTGATACAATGTTCAAACTTCAAAAAAGAGCGATTCGCTATATCTCAGGGCTAAGGTTCAGAGATCATTGCGGAGAATCCTTCAGACAGTTGAAAATACTTACTGTTCCATCCCTGTTTATTTTTGAATCGATCAAATATGTTAAAGTGTCTAATCAGTTAAGCTTTCCAGTTGAGCACAGTTACAATACCAGATTTAGAGATGTAAGAACCTCAATGCGCCACAACCTTAAGGCGTTTGAATCTAAACCTAGCTACCAGGGAATTAAGCTGTACTCTAAACTTCCACAATCCCTGAAAGACATACAGAATATCAATAACTTTTGCTCCAAACTCAAAGACTTTTTAATCCAGGGTTGTTTTTACTCCCTGGAAGAATATCGTGACTCGAATTGGGAGGGCTACTCAACTTAACATATATGTATATAAGCCCTTTTGACCTATTCCCTTCCTATTGCGGCAATCTCACAAGGTTGGGATGGAGTATTCATGGACTGGTCTCATGCCGTCTTATGCGGTCTACGGGACGACGCGGGATGTATGTATGTATGTATGTATGTTATGGCGCAACGTAAAAAGCCTTGGGCTTGGGAAGCAATCTGATACACAGCAAATCAGTATTCCTTTAAATGATTTGAACCAATACTTTTCTTCAAGTAATCAGAGTATAAATCAGCAAAAAGTAAATAGTTATTTAAATGAACTAGTAAATTCACCAATCCAAAACTTTAACTATCCTCAGTTTAATTTCAAGCCTGTCATCCAGTCTGATGTGTTAAATGCTATTCGTCGTATCCGCAGCAATGCTGTTGGGTTTGATGGAATACCCATACGCTTCATTAAAGATATTCTCTTTGCCATTCTTCCAACTATTACACATATTTTCAATACATCTTTAAGGCACTCTTCTTTCCCCTCTTCTTGGAAGTCTGCTCTTATTCGCCCTTTAAACAAGATCTCAGCTCCTGTGTCTTGCCAGGATTTCAGGCCGATTAGCATTTTGCCCGCACTATCGAAAGGCCTCGAAAGAATCGTGCACTGTCAAATGACTGACTACATCACTGAAAATAACATACTATCTGACTATCTGTCCGGTTTCCGGACGGTTCACAGTACTGAAACTGCACTTCTTCGTGTGACGGAGGACATAAGACTCTCAATGGAACACCGACAGGGCACGATTCTAACCCTTTTTGATTTTTCTAAAGCTTTTGATTGTGTTAATCACGACCTTTTAATTGAAAAATTAAGGGCCATAGGGTTTTCACAGGATGTTCTCAAATGGCTGAGATCTTATCTGTCAGACAGGCGGCAGTGTGTGGAGATTGATGACATCAGATCTGACTGGGAAACTGTTACTTGCGGTGTGCCCCAGGGATCTATCCTTGGGCCTCTGCTTTTCGTGCTGTATGTGAATGACATTAACACAACTCTTACTCACTGTAAATACCACATGTATGCCGATGACCTTCAAATTTATGCACCTTTTTCAGTCAACAATATTAATAATTGTGTCTGGAGAATAAACGAAGACATATGCCGAATCACTTTATGGACTGAAAAACACGGACTTAGACTCAATCATGAAAAGACCAAGCCTATAATCATTTGCCATTCACGTTTAAGAAAATCAATTGACTTCAACTCTACAAATTCACTAACAGTCAATGGAAATATTCTTCCTTACTACGACAGAGTAAAAAATCTCGGACTTACTATCAACTCAACACTCACTTGGGATGACGCCGTAGTCGACATCCGAAAGAAAGTCTTTGCCTCGATACATTCACTTAAGAAATTGCAAAATTTCTTACCATTACATATCAAACTCCACCTCGTAAAATCACTTGTCTTTCCTCACTTTACTTACTGTAACACTGTGATCAATGACATGACTGTGGCTCTTTCTGATGCGCTTCAGCGGACTCAGAACTATTGTCTGAGATATGTCTATGATCTGGGACGCGTGGAGCGCATAACACCATACTACTTTGAGACGAGATTGTTGAAATTAAATGATCAGAGAGCAGTTAAAATTCTTTCATTTGTGTTCTCAATTTTAAAAACTAGTTTACCAAATTATTTTGTGCATGACTTTCATTTTGTGTCTCAGGGTAGTATAAGAACTTCACGCTCTGCTTCCCTAACACTTCGAATGCCTCATCATAGAACGGCAATATATGACCGCGGTTTTGTCGTCACTGCTTGTCGCCTCTGGAATGGCTTGCCAGAATCCATTAAGTCCCTGGAAAGTCGTCGTCGGTTTGTGGTGGCGCTGAGAGAATTTTACTTTCAGCGGATGTCCTTGGCTGGTGCGTCCTAGGGGGTGTGTCTTATGCGTGGTTGCTGATGGATGGAAGGTTGTGTGATTGAATAAAATTTATTTTTTCCCCTTTTTTGTAAATATAGTTTTAAGTTATTTTGTAAATATGATGCATAAGTATTTATTGTACTCTATTATATCAGGTTAAGTGTAAGAAAGGGCCAAGAGGCCCTAACTTTGCCTGTATAAATAAACAATTTTTCATTTCATATATAGAATTTTATTTATTTCCCATAAGCCCATAAGGTTAACATTGGGACAACACAAACAGACATTAACATAAACAGACTGGGACGGTGGCGTGTCCTGTAATCCAGCTACTTGGATGTCACGAATTGTGGATAGTTATGAGCGATGGCTTGTAGACGCGGTGTTCCTTACTGGGGATTAACGTCCGCACTATTGAGTACTCGTTCATGGGACCATCCTCATAATTAGACCAGTTCGTAAATTGTTAACCGAGGCGAAATCGTGGTTCGGATCTCACGTTAAAATGTAGGTCCCTTCGTTGTCATTGGCTGTTGGCTATTAATTAACAGTCCTGTCTAAGGAATATGTCGGCCTTAGTCAGTAACAAGACTACAAGATCGCGCCAAAATTATCCTTCACTCATCTGTCATTCATACCAATGTATACAGAACCCTCTAAGTATGGACACCTTACGGAAAAACTAGTTCCCGCCGCCGAAAAAGAGATGGCGCCTCTTAGTTCGATTAGAATTGTTGTAGGAGTTTACGGATCAAGCTGACTTTCCAAAGTCAAGCAGCTGGTTGTAATATTTTGACAGTTGTATGTTATTGTTTTGCATTTTTGTGTCTTTTACCATAATGTTTATCTGTTTTTTGTTTACAAACATTCTCATTTGGTCATTTTGGATAGTGAATAGAAGCGCCAACTATACGGGGCCAGCTTGAACTATTCCATGCATCAGCGCTAATTTCTGCTCTGTTTTTCGGCGGCGGAACTAAACAAATTAACATTGGATGTCCCTAGGATCTGTATACATTGTTCATACTTGGCTTAAAATACCTACCTGGGTAGGTCGCCATTTCAACTAATGTATCTAATGTATCTATAACGGATAACGGATATAAAAATAACGGATATATAGAATTTTACTTATTCCCCCATAAGGTTAACATAGGGACAACGTACTGTGTTTACCACATTTAATATCTCGGTAACCAATGGACATAGAGGAATGATTCAAAATACTAAATTTTTTTTTTGAGCTGAATTCAATGGTGCCAACAAAAATTCGATAAATTTTATTTTTCTATGTAAAAAACTCAAAAAACCGATTTTTGAGGGGGTTTATCCCCCTTTACCCCCCCTTCCGGTGGTCCGATCGGGCTGGTTCACGAACTCGTCCGAGTGATTACCACTTAACACGTCTGTACCAATTTTCATTAAGATTGGACCATTTTTACGGCCGCTATCGTGCTAACAGACAAATAAAGAAATAAATATAAATATATATATATATATATATATATATATATAAATTTGAACGAATAGTGTTTTTTGCTTCTGGTGGCCCCAAAACAAAGTTATCATGGTCTCGGGCTTAAGTCTTACCATGAGTACTACGGTAACAGCTTCTTCCTTATAGGGGAAATTCGCTAAAAAGAGGTACATTTGCACTACTGGCACCGGTCTGACACTTAAATGGAGCCAAGTGGTAAGCTTATTGGAGCGGGTTAGTTCGATCATAGATAAAAGGATAGGTATTAAGGATTAAGGATATTATATACTTTGTATCCCTTTATCTATGGTGAGTGGTATTTGACAAATATATAGTATATAATGCAATCACCATGTTTTATTTACGCTAATCAATGACAAATTTCAGCCTCGAGTTAATACACACAATTACAACACAAGAAAATAGAAAATGACAAAATTGTATGGATTCGTTACTGGGCAAAAGTTTAGAACTCAGGAATAAAATGGATTTGACCAAGGCTACACTACTTTGACAGGTGCGCTATGTCATAGGCTATGTTGAGGGATAACAAGGGGATTTTTGGGCACTCATGTAGGGATTTTATATTTTAATCTGTGGAAACACTGCTTCAAATCCAAATTGGAAACAGTGGAAGCAACCAGATCAGTGCACTTCGAGGCTGCATGGTTCTTAAATCCTAGCCTGCTCAGTCAAAAATAGAACAAAAAAAACTGAAAAAGGCGGGAATGGCGGGATTTGTGAGTGATAGTGATACCATTTGATTGAATGTCATAAGTTTGTCTGGTCTTCTTGTTTTCGTGTTCTGATTATGTCAATTTTGTGTTTTTGTTATTTGTTGTAATAGTTTTGTCTTTGTTGTGGTCCGGTCTTTATATCCGTGTTGTTGTAGTTCTGTCACTAATAAGTAAGGAATGTTATTTTTGATTTGTGTACATTCCTGAACCATTTCTTATGTTTTATGATCCTTAGTAAGTTATTATGAGTATGGTTTTGTAAATTTCATGTAGCATGCTTTAGGCTATATTTTAGCTTAGTCTTATTAGGCTGAGTTGTAGGGCAAAGCTAGGCTGCGCTTTACACTTCAGCAAGAATGGCTTTGCTTAGGCTTACCATATATTCTTCACTGATACTGAGAACAAGCCTTTAAAAAAATGAGGACAATCTACAATAAAGGAGGACATGTTAAAAGTGGGGACAGACAGTACGAATTTTTAAAACAATTGATACATCTATCAATGTTCATGAACATTTTAGCGAATTTCCTCTGGAATAAGCTATTACCGTCGTTCAAAGCCGTAGCCAGGAAATTATTTTGGGGGGGTTTGGGCAGGCCTGGCGACAGGATTTTCTAGCCGTCAAATCTAGTGACTTTTTTTTTACTTGCATGTGGTTTTCGGGCCCCTTTATCGCCATTTCAGACCCTTTTTGCCTCTTCCCGGACCCCTTCGCATTTGCCCGCCCAGGGGTTTGACTATTTCGGGGGGGGGGGGGGGGGGGGGTGGTTTTCACCATTGGCTACTATTTCAAGGCTATTTCAACTACTTCAGGGGTTTTTGACCCCCTAACCCCCCCCATTACCTACGGCCTTGCCGTCGTTTTAACAGAATGGACAAAAAAATATCCGTTCAGGGTAACCTCATAAACCGTAGTAATTTTTAAATCAATTGATAGCTGTTTATGTGATCTTTCTGTGTATGAAGTCAGATTATCGCGAAAATGCATTTTTACCTGCAAAAATCATGATTTTTGTTTCAAGGTTTAACAGGGGCTATTTTCATTTTTGGAGGGTCCGTTAACACGATAACTCTTGTAAAAATTGTCCTATCGTGACAAAATTTAGTAGGCCTACAGACATGTCAAACTAGGTTCTCTTGAACGAGTTCGTAGACTGGTCTGATTAACATATCCAAAGTTGGGTAACGGCTGTTTTTACTTTATTTCATTTAAAGTAGTCTATAAAAAGTTATAGGCCTACTTGAAATCTTATTAAAATACATAAAATAGCTTCCTGTCTGCTGAAAAACTATGGACTATTTTTAAAATTGCGGACATTTTACGACAGCAAACATTTTCGCGGACAAGTATTAAAATACCTCCGTTGCAGCAGACCTGCATACTCAGCGAATTTCAAGTGCACAACAAAATACTTCAAACCAACATAGCGAGATTTGATATGTTTTGGTAAGCTCCATAAGAATAACATGGGGAATGAGTATGCAGGTTTGCTGCTACAGGTATATTTAAACTGGTTGGTTTTAATTCAATATTTGGTAGATCTGAACTAGAAGAAGCCATTTACCAAGTTTTATCAATATATGTTGAGAAATTAGCGAAATATAAAATTTTACTTATTTCCCATAAGGTTAACATTGAGACAACGTACTGTGTTTACCACTTTCAATATCTCGGTAACCAATGGACATAGAGCAGTAATTCAAAATACTAAATTGTTTGTTTTTTTGAGCTGAATTCAATGGTGCCAACAAAAATTTGATAAATTTTATTTTTCTACGTAAAAAACTTAAAAAACCCATTTTTGGGGGGTTTATCCCCCTTTACCCCCCTTCCGGTGGTCCGATCGGGCTGGTTCACGAACTCGTCTGAGTGATTACCACTTTACACGTCTGTACCAAATTTCATTAAGATCGGACCATATTTACGGCCGCTATCGTGTTAACAGACATATATATAGATATATAGATATATATATATAAAAATTCGAACGAATGGTGTTTTTTGCTTCTGGGGACCCCAAAATGAAAAGTTAACATGGTCTCGGACTTAGGTCTTACCATGAGTACTACCGTAATAGCTTATTCCTTTAAGGAGATTCGCTAGTATTCCTTTTAAGGAAATTTGCTAAAAGAGGACTGTCCTCAGTAATCGCGGACGTCTGGTACTTAAGCCTAGCTTTTTTTTAGATCAGTTAGGCCCCCTACAGTTTGCACATTTGACTCCACCTCCAGTTAACTACTATGCCACTAGTGCAAGTTGTTTCATGAAATACTGTACTGGGTGATTCATATTGTATTTAAAGCGATTGATTGAAAATAAATACATAGATGTTTACATAAAAGCACATAATAAAAATTCATTTATTGATTTTTATTAAGTGTTTTTTTTGTAAACATCTATGTAGGCCTATTTAGTTTCTATCAATCACTTTAAACACAAACATGAATCACGCAGTACAGTATTTCGCAAAACAACTTGCCCTAGTGGCATACGACCATTATGCAGAGTCAGCTGGTTGCAAGTTACTCGAGCGGGAGAGGGTGCACTTTTCTGAAAAGATTGTTATACAGCTCCACTATTTGTCAAACGTCACGTTTACCAGTATCATATGTTGAAAATGTTATATGATGCTATTAGTAGTGTAGTAGCCATAGCCGGAGATATAGGCTAATGCATGAACTGTAATTTTTTTATTTAAATTCATGTCAGTAGAAACTACAGGGCGATTCTCTATGTGATACACGGGACATTCAGACACTTTATACATTTGTAAATATTACAAAATAATAATTAGGCCTATTAATAGTTGTTTCTTCATGCAGGAGTAGGCCTAGTGTATTTCATCCTCTACAGATTCTATCCATTTAACAAAAATATATTTTTTGTGTAAGTTAATAGTCAGATTATAATACTACTTATAATATAAGTTATCTCTAGAAAAGTGACCTTGATGCATGGGACTCTGCAGAGTTTCCTTAGTCAGGAGAATGCTATTTTTTTCTGCGATTTTATGGTAGGCCTATATCTTTTATTTCATTATTTAAAATGTTTTCAGTTTGAAAACTTTTTTGTTCAAAAAATCTATATTTTAATTTACTAAAATATATTTTAAAATTCTAATACATCGTGATGCACGGGACAAAAGTTTCTGGTTGCTTGTTTTGCCATTTCTTTCAATTAACCTACTTTTCAGAGTTGACCTAGATTTAGTGAATATACATTGGAATGAACATTTCAGAAGGTTTTTAAAGGGGTTCATCAAGTAAACTAAAGAAATAAATAATGGGCAATTCTATATGTGACACACAGGACATTCAGACACACTATAAACTTGTTCACATTACAAAATAAACATTAATGTTTTTTTCTTCATGCAGGTAAAGTTTATTTCATCCTGAAAATTCTATTCATAGGCCTAGGAAGAACAATTAATTTTTGTGCAATATAAATCAGTTGTTGTTAAAAATGTAATCGTAGTATACGGACCTCTGTGAAAGTGCTGAATTTCTTGAGGAAAGTGAACTCAATGAAATATTTAATTATCATTAATAAATTTATTAATTAATTAAAAAAGTTAAGTGTTTTTAACATTAATTGGAGTGCCTAGATAAAATAATGGCCAAACTGCACATTTTTTACAGAAAAATGGTTTATTTACCCTATATATATATTACATGTAAACATGATGTATTCTAAGTACACTCTAAGGATTGATAAATATGGTAAGATCCATTTAACTTTGTGCATCTGCTGTTATCAATGGTTTTACCTATACCCTGATTATCGAAAAAAGGTGAACGGCGGAGCGAGCGTGCGGCAGTAAAAACATTCTTATTCAAAACGCTGTAGAAACGTAAAAACGCTGTTAAAAATTTGCAGTTGACTTTATTCCAATGACCGGTTAATTACGTTATCAGCACTGTTTTCAAATAATTTTTTTAACGTATATCGTTTAGTTTATACTATGAGTTATATTACTAAAAACACAATTTACAAATTAAAAAAAGTCAATTCTTTGTGTTTTATTTGATAACGCTGCTTAGAAGCATCAGGGAAAAAATTCCTGTATAGAACCTTTAGTTGACTTTCTTGGGAAAAATATATCAAAATTTGAGAGTCCTGTGATCAATATTTACGTCGTTATTAATTTATTTCTTAAGTACTGTTATCTCAGCTATTAAACTACTTCTTGATGAATGAAATTCAGTATACATTGTCTTTGAATGAAATATAAGTTAATTCTGACGCAGTTTTATGTTTTTATTAGAATGGTTTGTCATAATAGATTAATATATAAGCGATTGTATCAATGCGAGGGAGAGTGCAACAATGACGGTTGAAGTACAGTCTGGACCTAATGGACCCATTTTATTCGCGCACTACTGCATGTCTCAGTTTTTCTCTTATAAACATTGCCTGCTTCCAGATGTAGAATTCATTGTAAAAACAATGCTGATTTACCAACATTGAACAATAAGGAACCTTTCAGTTCATCCGAACTGCATGTGCTGTGTGTGTCGGACAGTTTTAGTGAATTTCCCCTATAGGGAAGAAGCTATTACCGTAGGTCTCATGATAAGACCTAAGCCCATGATAACTTTACGTTTTGGGGCCACCAGAAGTAAAAAACACTACTTGTTCGAATTTTTAATATATATACAGGGTGTTTTTTTTAAACGCAACCCATTTTTAAGATTGAATAATTCACATTATAAATATGAAATAAGTTTTGTTTTATGGTAATTTACGTTTTATACAATATTATTTAAGTTTGATCAAATTTAGTTCACTGTATGTGCTCAAAAAATCCGCCTGTGGCATTTGTATGAAGTTATGTTCTCTCCATCAAATTCCCGAACACGTTTTGCTAGGTACCTCTTAAAATTTCTTGTATTACATTTGTTTTGTTCGGTTTGAGGTACTGAATATGTTTTGACTTGTTTTTGAGGCCTTACTTCGTATGTATCCCCACAGAACATAATAATATAGTGGGGTCAAAAACAGCGTTCTTGGAGGGAAATAATCCTCCACCGGTAAAATCAAGTTTTGGGTCGCGTTTTTAATGTGTGTGTCTTTAAGCACGATAACTCGCGTAAAAATGGTCCGATCGGAATGAAATTTGCCACAGACATGTAAATTAGTAATTATTCTACGAAAACAATTCAAAAGCTATTTAGCACCTCAAAACAATCATAACAAATTCAATGCAAGAAATTTAAAGAGGTACCTTGCAAAACGTGTTCGGGAATTTGATTGACCGAGCATAACTTTATACAAACGCCAATGGCGCATTGTTTGAGCACATAATGTAAACTAAATGTGATCAAACTTAAGTAATAGGTTGTATAAAATGCAAAGATTAATAAAACAATACTAATTACACATTCATATGTGCTTTTATTCAATCTTAAAAATGGGTTGCGTTTAAAAAAAAACACCCTGTATCTATCTATCTAATCCATATATATACATACATATAATAAAATAAATTACATTCACTTGTTGGGGCTACTATAATAATTAGAGAGATTATCATTTTTACTAACAGAGTATATATATATTTAAGTTACAAAAAAGAACCCCAAAACCTATTAAATACCCATATTGAAACAAACAACCCAATATATGAAAAAGTGAGACATATATAAGAAGACAACGTCAAGCATTTTAATATTTCTATACTATACTACAAATAAGAAACATCTGTTCTTATAAACATTATAATTTTTAACGTTATAATATTAGGTTAGGTTTTTGTTTTGACTATGAAAATGGCCAAGAGCCGAAACATGTCGTCAATTTTAATTAAATAAATATTTAATTATGAACAAGAAAGGGTACTCTGTTAGTAAAAATGATAATCTCTCTAAATATATACATATATATGTCGTAGCCACTTGCTGTAATTGGGCACTTCATGAAGTGCCCAACGCAGCCCGGACACTTCATGAAGTGCCCAGCGCACCTGGGCACATAGTGTAACTCGATTCTTTCAGTCAAAATTACAGCATCTGCCCAACAAAACTGGACACTTCATGAAGTGCCCAACGCTCTTTGGACACATGCTGTAACTGTCGAGGCAAGTTGGGCAGTCTATTTTAAATCTTTGTTTTACAAGTCAATCCCAATGTTTACAATAAACCCCAATGTTTGTGATAAAGTAGCCAATGTGTCTGTTTGCTATTAAACCTTTTAATATTTTTCAAATCTAAAAATGTTGATAGTGGTTTTACTTGCATACGCATTTTGAAAATATAATTAGTCTACGTTATATTTGGATGATAAATTTATGCTGTATAAGTTGAGTTATGACTAAAATAAACAGTTAACAATAACGTAGTTATTTTTCAAAATAAAATATTAACCACTTAATCTCATTTAGGATAAAACATAAACACTTATAATTGGTTTAAAGATTAATACAAATATTGTGGTTTTCAAATTGTTATAAAATTAAACAAGAGTATAAAATTATAGGTAATGCGCTATTAAAAAAACATAATGATAATTAAAATTCGTAACGCTAGAATTTTCTCGTAACCGCTTACTTTTTAATAACGTTTAACATTTATAGGTTATCCCTTTAAAAGAATTCTTCATATAAATTTCTATATATTTGACTTAATAATAAAAACTTAGATTTTTAAGTTACTGATGTCAGTAGGATTATAATAAAAGAGTTAAAGCATATTTCTGAAAAGTAAACGGGACACTCCATATCATGTTTTTAATATTCTAGGCCTATTAGCAAATAAAAACAATTACAATGAAAAGGCTTGATGTAATGATGTTATGTTAATTTATTCATACTGACATAAAAGAAAATCTTAAACGTAAATTGTCATTAATGCTAATAAAATTGTAAAAAGAATAAACGAAATAGTAAAATTTGATACAAATTAACTGCTATCAATTTTGATATAAAAAGAAACTAAAGATTTGTTGATTATTTTTTTAAGATTGTTATGGCACTCTCTGTAAATATGTTTTACCTTGCTATATTTTGATTTGATATGAATTTTATTAAGAGTGACTGAGTAAGAAGTTAATCAATTAAAACATAAATACCCCCGTTGCAGCAGACCTGCATACTCAGCGAATTTCAAATGCAAAACAACATATTTCAATCCAACATAGCGAGATTTGACATGTTTTTGTAAGCTCCATAAGAATAACATGGGTAATGAGTATGCAAGTTTGCTGCTACAGGTATATTGAAATTGGGTGGTTTTAATTAAATATTTAGTAGATCTGAACTAGAAGAAGCTATTTACCAAGTTTTATCAAGATATGTCGAGAAATAACCAAGATGTAGAATTTTTCTTATTTCCCATAAGGTTAACATTGGGACAACGTACTGTGTTTACCACTTTCAATATCTCAGTAACCAATAGACATAATGCTGTGATTCAAAATACTAAATTGTTTGTTTTTCTGAGCTGAATTCAATGGTGCCCACAAAAATTCAATAAATTTTATTTTTCTATGTAAAAAACTCAAAAAACCCATTTTTGGGGGGTTTATTTCCCTTTACCCCCCCTTCCAGTGGTCCGATCGGGCTGGTTCACGAACTTGTCCAATTGATTACCACTTTACATGTCCGTACCAAATTTCATAAAGATCGGACCATTTTTGCGGCCGCTATCGTGCTAACAGACACATAGATATATATATATATATATATATATATCTAAAAATTCGAACGAATAGTGTTTTTTGCTTCTGGGGGCCCCAAAACGAAAAGTTATAGTGGTCCCGAGCTTAGGTCTTACTATGAGACCTACGGTAATAGCTTCTTCCCTATAGGGGAAATTCGCTAACTTCCCTATAGGGGAAATTCGCTAAAAATAGGTTAATGTCAATGTTGACGTGTTATGTTACATATAAATGTGTTAGGTAACATGTTTCATCTATATGAAACATACACCTTATTTTAAATCGTTAAACATGCTTTATTTTATTAAAGCATGAAATTTAAATTATATCCAGTAAATTTAAGAATTGTCTAGTTTGTGTTTTCTGAGTTATTTTGGCTACACTTCACCATTAACGTTATTATTTAAACAATATAAAATTGTAAAAGCGTTTGTTGTTTCAATAATAATACTATAATAATTATGTGAAGCAAAAATAACTCAGAAAACATAGAAAAACCATGATAAAAACATACAGGCGAGAATTGTCTGATTTAGTGGTAGACAATCTTATTCTTACTGTTTTTCAAAATTCTTAAAAAATGTTCCTATTTTGTATTATTAAAAACTAGAAACAGAGCCCGTTGTGGTTAAATACAACGGTCTCTAGAAAAATAGTACATATATGCTTAATTTCCTGTTAAATACCTGAAAAATAATTTGATTCACATTCATAAACAAAATTGATGACAAAACTTTTTCTAATAGAGCAAGACAATAAAAACAAAATATCAAATGCAACATATTTATCACAGTATTTCTTTTTAAACGACATTTTTTGTGAATACTTCATCTAAGTTTTTCAACAATCTCCCTTGATCTTTGCTAGGGATAATTTTAATTTTAATGTCTTCAAACCTTTTCACCCTAGAGAGTGCAACGTACAATTGTCCATGGCTAAATACTGGTGCTGGAAGGTAAACACCAACTTTCTCCAATGTCTGACCTTGTGCCTTATTTATTGTTATAGCGAATGCTAATTTTAAAGGAAATTGCCGCCTTTTCAATACAAATGGCAAGTCTGTATCTGTCTGTGATAAATCAATCCTTGGAACAAACACAATTTCACCTACTGACGATCCAGTTAAAACCTCTGCAATTATTAAATTGGGCTTTAGTTCTTTAACAATCAATCGTGTGCCGTTACATAGTCCCCGTTTTGTATTAAGATTTCTTAGCAACATTATCACAGCCCCAATCTTTAAATTTAATTTATGTATTGGCATTCCCGATGGTGAAAGCTGATTTAAAAATTCTATTGGATAATGAATATCTGCTTGTGAAACATCATCCGCTTCAATACAATCCGTACTTAAATAGGTTACTGATGCTCCTTTCAGTAAGTCGTGAACCGTTTCGTTGAGGAAATCCACATCTGAATTTTTTGAGCATAAAATAGCCTTTTGGGTGAACTCATGAGAGTGAGCTACGTCCAACTTGTCTCCAAATATATCGGTGGCTATGTTACCGTGGCTTAAAATATTTGCTGGTATTGCTATAAGGTCTTCCGATAAATTATGTGTTTTATCAGTCAGACCATTCCCTACGCTTAACAGCCACTTGCTAAATAAATCATCCACTGATCATACATTTTTAGTCAGTCGTAGGATCTTAAAAGTTTCCCACAGTGGATGGAATTTTATACTCGTTTCTATTATTTTGGTTCTGTTTCCATGTCTGACAACTGGCAGAGTTTGCCTGAAATCACCGCCCAATAGCATGACTTTTCCGCCGAAAGGATTATGGTTGTTCATTATTTCCTTAAGTATTCTGTCAATAGCAGTCAGAGCAATTCCTGGTGCCATAGTTGCTTCATCCCAGATTATGATTTTAGCTGATCTGATTGTATTTGCTTCGAGAGAATTTAATCTTATATTTGATACGGATGTTTCGTTCAAAGGAGGTACTAATTTGAATTGGTTGAAATATGTTTTACTCCCATCCAATAAGTTTGCAGCAATTCCAGTAGACGCGATAGGCAATGCAATGTTTTTTTCTCCACGCACTGTACACAGAATAGTTTTATACAAATAGGTTTTTCCTGTGCCTCCTGGCCCGTCCAGAAAAAAACATGTTTCTGGGACTTCATTATTTATTGCTGCAATTATATTGTCAAAGCATTGTGTTTGCTCATAATTCAAATTATTGATCATTTCTTTGCTTTTTTCTTTTTCTAAGTCAAAATCATAGATAGCTGTGTTGTTGATTTGTAGGTCATCGTGTACTGGCATCAGGAGGTCGTATTTAAGGCAGGAACTATGGTTTGCTTCTAAAGTTTTGTTAATTTCTCTCAAAGTCAAATTTTTACATTGCTCACAGTTATCTGCATGACCTACTTTGTGGCTGTGTGCAAAGTCTTCTGAAAGATGAGGCTGGTATTTTTCAAATAATTCTTTTGCATTAGACGGGGAAGCAAATATAAGAATATATGAGAATAAGTCTCTTAAATGTTGAGGCATGCTGAAATTGACTGCTTCGGCTAAAGTTTTGTCCCAAATTTCATCATTTTTTATCAGCCCTTTTTGCACTGCTGCTTCATAAAAAGTATCATATTTAGTACCATCAATGGTTTTTAAATCATCATAAGCTACAGCACCAGGTGCATGAAGCAGAAGAAGTCTTAAACAATACCTTTCAGGATCAGAACCAAGATTTACAAAGTACATTCTACCAATTACGTTGTGCCTTTCTTGTTGTCTGTGAATCCATTTCCTACTTTTTTTATTGAAAACATAATGTTTAGGTACATTACTGTAATTAATTAATCTTGCATTTTCATCTTCCACGTTTAACTTAAACCACGCTGTCAACATTGTATCTTTCTCAGCAGTTTGTAGCAGATTGTCTATATTTCTGTTTATCGAATTTACATGGAAGACAATGCTTTGACTATCAGGAAGGTGAACAGGCAATCGAATTATTGTATGCGATTGTTTGTGCATGTCATTTCCAAGTATTCGCCACATGGCCTCTGGTGCACTGACATACCTACTATCTATGTGCTTTTGTATTTCATCAAAATTTGAGTTTCTCTCTATGATACGAACATTTGCACAATCATGCCCTTTGTATACATATTTAAAGAGATATTTAACACTTTTGATCGTGGCGCAAACTTCCACATTGATATGACAGTTGTATTTTAATAAAAGAAATGGGTTATAAGGGACCACCCATGTGTTGTCAATTACTTTATTTCTCACAGATACATTATTACCATTATTTCTTCGGCGGTATAGAGGGTATCCATCTTTGTTAGCTAAGGTTTCATTTTGAAAGGATTTAGGATAATTTTTAGTACACTTATTTTCCTTCATACACGGTGAGTTTAAATTACACTCGCCACAGGGTCCATGAATCATGTGTTTTGTAACAGCTGCGTGTAAAGTTGGAAATTTGTCTTTATCTGGTAATTCAGCCGATACTATTTGGTCTATATGTTCTGGTAACTTAGGAGAATCTTGTTCTTTCAAAATCAGTAAGATGTGAGCATGGGGTAGCCCTCTTTTTTGAAACTCTATTACATGTATATTGCCTACTGGGATGCCAAAAATATGTTTTTTGTTTATGTCATCCATAAGTTCTGTTAACTTCAATCGGAAAACTCTAGAAACTAAATCAGGACTATTTTCCACCGACTGTCCATTTAAATTTTGTGTTATTTCTTCCCATTTTGGATTACAGGTCATTGTAATAAAAATTTCGGGTTTACCGTAATTCCTCACTATTGACATAGCGTCTTGATAATTTTGCATCATATTTCTTGGACTCCCTTGAAATGTTGATGGCAAAATGAAAGGCTTTCCAGGGGACCATAACTTGAAGGTGGAACTATTTGCGCTCCCATAGAAGCGAAAGATAGGGAACTGTTGATTGAATGAATATTGGACATAAAGTTATCTGAATAAATATGGTTATTAGTCATAAGCTGCTCAAGTAATAATGCAGTTTGAATCCGTTCTAATGAAACTTTTCCTTTTGAGCAGCATTTAGAAAACATTTTATCAACAGGTCTTTCTCCGACAAAGTGTTTAGCACCACAAAATTAAGCACCACAAAATTAACAAACTTCATTAAAACTGCCACATGAGTGTAATTTTATTTCATTTTCATCGTTTATATCTCTTAAGGCTTCAGGCAAAAAAGTGATGGGTGGTTGTAACACATGATTTACATCACTATCCTTTTTCCCCCTTATTACTACGCGATGAGCAGTGGATTCACGTTTTCCAGAACATGTTTTTCTTTTTTAGCGAATTTCCCCTATAGGGAAGAAGCTATTACCGTAGGTCTCATGGTAAGACCTAAGCTCGGGACCACTATAACTTTTCGTTTTGGGGCCCCCAGAAGCAAAAAACACTATTCGTTCGAATTTTTATATATATATATATATATATATCTATATATATATATATCTATATATATATATATCTATGTGTCTGTTAGCACGATAGCGGCCGCAAAAATGGTCCGATCTTTATGAAATTTGGTACGGACATGTAAAGTGGTAATCAATTGGACGAGTTCGTGAACCAGCCCGATCGGACCTCCGGAAGGGGGGGTAAAGGGGGATAAACCCCCCCAAAAATGGGTTTTTTGAGTTTTTTACATAGAAAAATAAAATTTATCAAATTTTTGTGGGCACCATTGAATTCAGCTCAAAAAAACAAATAATTTAGTATTTTGAATCACTGCTCTATGCCCATTGGTTACCGAGATATTGAAAGTGGTAAACACAGTACGTTGTCCCAATGTTAACCTTATGGGAAAATAAGTAAAATTCTATATCTCGCTTATTTCTCAACATATCTTGATAAAACTTGGTAAATGGCTTCTTCTAGTTCAGATCTACTAAATATTGAATTAAAACCATCCAGTTTTAATATACCTGTAGCAGCAAACCTGCATACTCATTTCCCATGTTATTCTTATGGAGCTTAACAAAACATGTCAAATCTTGCTATGTTTGCTTGAAATACGTTGTTTTGCATTTGAAATTCGCTGAGTATGCAGGTCTGCTGCAACGGGGGTATCTATTCTTTGCTGGACGGCCAGATTTGCAGGTTGAGGAAGTTGCATCTTCTTTGAGTGAAGTGTTAGTCACACTATCTTTTTTTTGTTTCTTTTTCATTTTTTGTCCCTCCATCCTTGTTGCTTACGCTTGTTAAACACTTATTTCCCCCTTGGATTAAATCATTATTCATACTATGATTTTGTTTCTTTAATTTATTTTTATGCACTATTGATTCACGCCTTCCAGAGCATGTTTTTCTTTTTCTATTTTTTTCTGGACGGCCACGTTTGCAGGTTGAGGAAGTAGTATTCTCTTTGAGTGAAGGGATAGTCACACTATGTTGTTTTTTTTCCATTTGGCGTGTCTCCATCCTTGTGATTGCTTGATAAAAACTTTGTTCCCCTTTTTATTAAATCATTACTCATACCATTATTTTGCGTCTTTAATTTATTTTTATGATCTGCTGATTCATGTCTTCCAGAAAATGTTATTCTTTTTTTATTCTTTGCTGGACGGCCACGTTTGCAGGTTGAGGAAGTAGTATCCTCTTTGAGTGAAGTGTTAGACAAAATATTTTGTTTTGTTTCTTTTTCATTTTGTGTGTCTGAATTCTTACGATCGCTTGTTAAAGACTTTTTTACCCCTTGGAGTAAATCATTATTCATATTATAATTTTGCGTCTTTAATTTATTTTTATGATCTCTTGATTCCCGTCTGCCAGAGCATGTTTTTCTTTTTCTATTCATTGCTGGATGGCCACATTCGGATTTTGGTAAGGTTACATCCTCTTTATTTTCAGAATTCGTATTTTCCATTAAAACATCGTAATGCCCAGCGTCCATACTACCTGAGAAACGTAGTTTATATATTGACGTGCCTTCACCAACCGTTACAAAAGAATCCAAGTTCTCAGCATATATTTGGAATTGACAGTTGAAAAGCCTTGCTGTAGCCTCAATTTCAACGTTACCAGCGTATTCTCCATTTGTAATCATCAGATTTCTATATTCTGTTGCATTTTGTACCGTAGTCTATATGTGTTATCCCCTATGATAAAAGGGCAATAGTAGTCCCAGTTATTTACGACTTCATCAACTACTTTGGATCGTATATCACTGTATCTAGATTGAGATGCATGGCATAAAAATGAGATACTCCTAAAGAAACAGTTTCCGTCACCAACGATATAATGAATAGTAAAATTATTCATTTTCAAACTAAAAAATCAAAAAAGTTCAAAATGAAAATTTATGGTGGTGAAATCTCGACACCACTTTACTCACCAGTCCCCACTAACAATTATTGGTACAGATTAAGCACACACCATAAAAAGCACACACAAAATGTAAGGATGCACTTTAACCACAAATCCAAATTGTAAACAACAAAATGTAAACAAAGAGAGATCAATGAAATAACAATACAACGGTCATAGGAAGCACACACAGAACCTAAGGAACGCACTTTAACCACAAATCTAAATTGTAAACAACAAAATGTAAACAAAGAAAAATCAATGAAATAATAATACAACGGTCAGCTGTTAAGTTATTGACACATGTTCCATATGATCACAAAAAATCAGCTGTTAATATATTTCTTATGAAAAAAAACATTTTATCATTTTTTTTTTAAACTCATGGATCTTTTTCCCATAATTATTAGCAAATATACAGTGAGAAAGCTTTTCGTTTTCAATGACCCATTAATTATTAAAATATGTCAGGTCGAATTATTAAAATATGTCAGGTAGAACTCTAGATTTAGTTGTACAAAGTTTGACAAAAATGTCTGTATTCGTTATTTTCTTGCCTTTATAAATTCGGAGTTTGCTTTACTTTTATGCAAATAACTTTTAAACGGTGAGGAAATCGACCAAAGTGGAAGATGATATTCTGAAAGAGAATAAAATTTCCTACAACTTCATATTATGCATTTTTTGAAAATACTGACTACGGGCAGACAAAACTTGGCTACAAAAATAAAAACTAAAAATGCTGATTTGAAAGTATTTTTTATAGAAAATATGTATTTTTACTTTTTCACTTTGAATCTTTAAAAAAATCCAACTTTTAATAATTATTTGCAAATCTATAGCAAGAAAGCTTTCCATCGACTCGTTATTTATTAAAATCTGACTGGTAGAACTCTAGATTTAGTTGTACAAAGTTTAACAAACATGTCTCTAATTCAATATTTCCTCACCGCTTTAAATTCAGAGGTTGCTTAGCTTTTTTGCAAATAACTTTTAAATGGTGCAGAAATCGGCTAAAGTGGAAAGTAATATTCTGAAAGAGAATTAAATTTCCTACAATTTGGTACTATGCATTGTTTGAAAATACTGATAATAGGCAGCCAAAACCTGGCTACAAAAAGAAACTTTAAAAGAGCTGTTTTTAAAATCTATTTCTTACAGAAAATTTGTGCTGTTACGTTTCCACCATAAATCTTAAAAAAAATCTAACTTTCATAATTATTTGCAAATCTACATGGATGGAGCTTTCCAACGACCTGTTAATTATTAAAATCTGCCCAGTAGAACTCTAGATTTAGTTGTACAAAGTTTAACAAACATATCTCTAATTCAGTATTTTCTCACCACTAAAAATTCGGAGGCTGCTTAGGTGTTTTGCAAATAACTTTTAAATGGTGCAGAAATCGGCTAAAGTGGAAGGTGGTATTCTGAAAGAGAATTAAATTTCCTACAATTTGGTACTATGCATTGTTTGAAAATACTAATAATAGGCAGCCAAAACCTGGCTACAAAAAGAAACTTTAAAAGAGCTGTTTTTAAAATCTATTTCTTATAGAAAATCTGTGTTGTTACGTTTCCACCATAAATCTTTAAAAAAATCTAACTTTCATAATTATTTGCAAATCTACATGGATGGAGCTTTCCAACGACCCGTTAATTATTAAAATCTGCCCAGTAGAACTCTAGATTTAGTTGTACAAAGTTTAACAAACATATCTCTAATTCAGTATTTTCTCACCACTAAAAATTCGGAGGCTGCTTAGGTGTTTTGCAAATAACTTTTAAATGGTGCAGAAATCGGCTAAAGTGGAAGGTGATATTCTGAAAGAGAATTAAATTTCCTACAATTTGGTTCTATGCATTGTTTGAAAATACTAATAATAGGCAGCCAAAACCTGGCTACAAAGAGAAACTTTAAAAGAGCTGTTTTTTAAATCTATTTCTTATAGAAAATTTGTGTTGTTACGTTTCCACCATAAATCTTTAAAAAAATCTAACTTTCATAATTATTTGCAAATCTACATGGATGGAGCTTTCCAACGACCTGTTAATTATTAAAATCTGCCCAGTAGAACTCTAGATTTAGTTGTACAAAGTTTAACAAACATATCTCTAATTCAGTATTTTCTCACCACTAAAAATTTGGAGGTTGCTTAGGTTTTTTGCAAATAACTTTTAAATGGTGCAGAAATCGGCTAAAGTGGAAGGTGATATTCTGAAAGAGAATTAAATTTCCTACAAATTGCTAACAGGCATTTCTTGAAAATACTCAATAAAGACAGCCAAAATTTGCCTCGAAATAAAAAATGTGAAAAAAGCCGTTTTCAATGTATTTCTTATGGAAAACATGTTTTTTTTATATCTTCACCATAAATCTCAACAAAAACAAACTTTCATAATTATTTGACAATCTACGGGGAGAGAGCTTTCCAATGACACATTAATTAATAAAATCGGCCCAGTAGAACTGGAGATTTAGTTGTCTGAAGATTGGACTAAACTGAATTATTATAAGAGTAGATAATACATCAGATACTACGAACAGCAACGTAAACAGCAGTTTTATGTGTTTATATCAAGTGTCCAGCATCTAAGCTGGACACATAGTGTAAAATAATTAATTACAGCATGTGCCCAACGAGCGTTGGGCACTTCATGAAGTGCCCAGTTTTATTGGTCATATACTGTAATTTTATATGAAACCGTTCAATTACACTATGTGCCCAGGCGAGCTGGGCATTTCATGAGGTGCCCGGTTAGCGCTGGACACTTCATGAAGTGCCCAACTACAGCATGTGGCTACGACATATATATTTGTAAAAATAACAATGAACTTGAGCACCCTTTTATCATTATTTTATTTAAAAATCATGACACGTGTTTTGGTAATTATACCATCATCACGGTGAATGAAAACTTAACCTTAAATATACCTTTTGTCCCATAATAGACCCCCCCCCCAACTTTTTCCTATATTTTTTCAAATATCAATTCCACACCACCCCCAAACATGATTGGGTAGTTAATACTTCATTTTGAGGGGGTACCCAATTTTGGCAGCCATCTTGGATCCGCCATATATTGGATCCAAAATAATTTTTTCAAATGTTAAAGTGGTGTTGTGACCCATCATTTCGAATTAAATTTTTTTACTGATTACAATGCCGCAATCCGTTTTTAAATATCTCAATTGGTTCTCAAGATATGGGTACTTTTAATTTATTTATTTTCAACCAATTTAAACATTACAAATTGATAAAATAGGCCCATAACCACAAAATAATGCTAGATAGTGACAAATAACCACCATCAGTCATTGTTGAGTGATTTACACTTAACTTTTACCAATGTAAATTTTTTGGCCGCCATCTTGGATCCACCATTTTGAAATGAGGAAAGTTATTTCAAATATGAAGTTAGTATTGTGACCCATCATTTCAAACTAGTTTTTTTACGCAGAATTCAGTGCCGCAACCCGATTTTAGCTATAAAATTTGATTTTTGAAAAATTCATATTTGTTTAGATTTTTATTAGAAACAATATCTTGAAAACGAAACACTAAAATTAAATACCCCCGTTGCAGCAGACCTGCATACTCAGCGAATTTCAAATGCAAAACAACATATTTCGATCCAACGCAGCGAGATTTGACATGTTTTTGCAAGCCCCATAAGAATAACATGGGGAATGAGTATGCAGGTTTGCTGCTACGGGTATATTAAAACTGGGTGGTTTTAATTCAATATTTAGTAGATCTGACCCAGAAGAAGCCATTTACCAAGTTTTACCAAGATATGTTGAGAAATAAGCGAGATATAGAATTTTTCTTATTTTCCCATAAGGTTAACATTGGAACAACGTACTGTGTTTACCACTTTCAATATCTCGGTAACCAATGGACATAGAGAAGTGATTCAAAATACTAAATTGTTTGTTTTTTTGAGCTGAATTCAATGGTGCTAACAAAAATTTGATAATTTTTATTTTTATGTGTAAACAACTCAAAAAACCCATTTTTGGGGGGGTTTACCCCCCTTTACCCCCCCTTCCGGTAGTCCGATCGGGCTGGTTTACGAACTCGTCCGAATAATTACTACTTTACATGTCCATGCCAAATTTCATTAAGATCGGACCATTTTTACGTGAGTTATCGTGCTTAAAGACACATATATATATATATATATATATAGATATATATATAGATATATATTTATGAAAATGGACGAATAGTGTTTTTGACATCTGGGGACCTCAAAAAGAAAAGTTATGATGGTCTCGGGCTTAGGTCTTACCATGAGACCTACGGTAACAGCTTCTTCCCTATAGGGGAAATTCGCTAAAACGGGTTCCGGCATTCAATTCGGTGTAAAAAGCTAGTTTGAAATGATGGGTGTATGAAATGATAAGTGTAAATCGCTCAAAAATGACTGATGGTGGTTATTTGTCACTATCTAGCATTATTTTGTTGTTATGGGCCTATTTTATCAATTTGTAGGCTAATGTTTAAATAATTTTTGAAAAATTCATATTTTTTTAGATTTTTATTAGAAACAATATCTTGAAAACGAAACACTAAAATTAAAAACGGGTTCCGGCATTCTATTCGGCGTAAAAAGCTAGTTTGAAATGATGGGTGTATGAAATGATAAGTGTAAATCGCTCAAAAATGACTGATGGTGGTTATTTGTCACTATCTAGCATTATTTTGTTGTTATGGGCCTATTTTATCACTTTGTAATGTTTAAATTGGTTTAAAATAAATAAATTAAAAGTACCCATATCTTGAGAACCAATTGAGATATTAAAAGACGGATTGCGGCATTGTAATCAGTGAAAAAATCTAATTCGAAATGATGGGTCACAACACCACTTTAACATTTGAAAAAATTATTTTGGATCCAATATGGCGGATCCAAGATGGCGGCCAAAATTGGGTACCCCCTCAAAATGAAGTATTAACTACCCAATAATGTTTGGGGGTGGTGTGGAATTGATATTTGAAAAAATATAGGAAAAAGTTAGGGGGGGGGGACTATTATGGGACACCCGGTATAATAATGAGAACTTTGACTAAGAAAATAACACCATAAAACATATTGCAATGAATAATGGTTATAAACAAAACTTAATCGACAAATTCATTGAAAATAAAAAGAAAAAAGAACGAAAATGGACACAAAAGAAGAGTTACAAATTTATTTGCACAGAAAACAGAATCAAACGTAACTACAGTACACCTCGGATTATCCGGACCCCACATTATCCGGATCCCGGATTATCCGGACCGGTCCATCTGAGAAATTCAAAAATTAAAATCACGGTAAAAACATGATTTCAGCGAGTTTACAGGGGAAATGCGACTTCTTAATGTAAAATACAAACATAATAGATTACAGTATGCATTCGTAATCACAATAATTGAAGAAGTCACATTGCCTAAACAGTACATTACAGTATTTTCATGAAAAAAGTTTTCTGGATTGCTACTTGGGGCGCTGTCAGTAATCAACAAAGGCTTAGGAATATGCCAATTTTGCGAATTAGTTTACTGCTGGCATTTGATGCGATACGTTGTATCTTAAGAATAGTTACTGTAATAAGTTTTGAGTTACTTCCAGTTTCATCATTATTATTCTAAGTTAGAGTCATTTTGAGTTATGATTATTTCATCTTCATGAATTAAATAATTTAATTTGGCGTTTTATTCCAAACCGAAACTGTAATTACGGTAAAAGTAAACATTATATTCGTACGATTAATAACGAAGTCTTAAATTTGTTTCAAAATTAAACCCCCGTAAAATTTGAAAGATTAAAATTTGAGATTGGAAAATTATAGTCTTGATACTGTAATGTTTCATTCGCCCCATTCATATTTGTTATTGTAAATATTATTATTTTCTTGTTTCCTTAAATCATTTATCGCAAGTTCCATAATTTATTTAATATGTAACCAAATGAGATAAGTACACATGATAGTCAATTAATTAATGAGTTTCAATGTTCAGTACCTGTTATTATTTAATTTGTCATTTTATTCATCATCCCTCAGAAAATCATCCATTCATTATAAGTTAAGAATATTAAAAATCATAATTATTATTTAAAATTAATTGCTAGAAAATTTATTTTCTTAAAAGATGAAAAATGATTTATTAATACTAGCCTTATCTAAAAATAACATACTCCTTTAGTAATAATATAACGTAAGAGAGTTGTAATTAAAAATAATTTCATATAATATTAAATTCAAAATTAAGTCTCATAATTGATACAAAATTCCAGTGACCAGTGAAGTATATTTCTTTATATTACAAGACCATCTGGACAACAATACTATTGTGTACTTGGACACATACCTGAGCATCATTCAGCCTATATGTGTATTTGTAGTTGGTGCAACCAACCTGTGGCAAATAATGTTAGCTCTTGGTCAAAAGATTACAACTCTCAATAAATCTAGGCTACTATTTAGTCAAATAAGATATTCGTAATTTTAAGATATTTATTTATTAAGTTGTCCCGTAATTTATTTCCCCCATCATAATAAATCAATGTCATATAATCTGCGACGACCGAAAAGATATCCAGTAAACATGAATAAGAACGAACATACAATTAACTCAAACACAAATCCAACCGACAATAACATGGAAGACGCAAGCCATCTCCGCCATGACACCCGCATCGTAGCACATCAAGCGACATCGCCACAAAGCCATACGTCATCAAACAGGCAAACAGCGGACGAGATAAATAGCCAATTAGAACCGAGTATTCACCAGTCCCGTCACCCTGGCAACACCAAGCGACACGAACGCCTCAATGGCGCAACTACTACAGACTGCCGACTGGCTAGTATCAGTAGAAAGTCTCACGAGCGACCCTAGCGGATCCGAAGGTTCCCGATCGGACGGCAACGAACTATCAGCTGATCAGACAGTCAAAACTCGGGTGACACACCTGCATTCCGAAGACAAGTGTACCAACTATGGCGGCAAATTCAAATGTCAGTAACACCGAAACTACACCAAACACAGATTTGAATGTAATTTTAAATTACTTACAACAAATAAATTTGAAATTGGAAGAAACCCATACTAACTTGAACTCAAAATTGGAAGAAACTAATGCTAACTTAAATTCAAAACTAGAAGAAAACGTACCAATCTAAATAACTTAAATTTGAAACTAGAAGGAACCAATGCTAACTTGAATGCTAAACTAAATGAAACTAACCAAGAAATCAAAACGTGCCGTCACACATTAGAAAATCAAATCCATGAAATGCGTGAAACTCAGTCAAAATTTCAAAATGAATTGAGTGAAATCAAATCCACACAACAAGATCAGGCCGCAGAAATGACTCAAATCGATCAAAAATTCCACTATCAGATTAATGAAACCCAACAAAACACAAAATTCTACATCGACAACATAATCACTGAACAAAAATCTAACCTAGAAGACAAATTACGACAAAACCAACACAACACGATCGAGATCATTGAACAAAAATTGGAATCCACCGAACAAAAAATAGAACAAAATATTAAAGAACAAATTAGATTCACTCCTATTGTAACTGAAGACCAAATCAAGGCACATATTCATTCACTACACGGCGACCTAATGCCAACTATTCATGCGAATGCACAATCGATCCTCGAACAGGGAAAGAAACTAGACAAAATTTCTTCCGATGTCGAAACATTGAAAAATTCATCACAAAATCTGGGAAACATCAGCGGACCTATACAAATTCTTTGTTACGGCAGCGACAACACAGACAGAAATTTGCCAAAATTCAATGGTCGATCAGGCAATCCAAATGAATACCTACAGAAACTAAAACGATACTATGAAAAATGTTTGGAACGTCAACCAACACTCGATCCAGTTGAACATCTTCGAGACACGTTAGAAATTAGTTTTGAAGGTCCCGCATCCAGATGGTTGCAATTAATCAAAGCAGACATTACGAGTTGGACAACTTTCGTAGCGGAATTTACGTCAAAAAAATACTGGAGTAGAGAAGAATCTTACTGTATGTTTTATATGCATTTACTAAATTACTTGAATTACATTTGAGTAGGCTCTTATAAACAGTGTAATGAGCAATCATTTTTACTTCCTCCCCCCTATACAATGTAAATGGAGAAAGTATTGTTTTCGTCAAAATTTTAGAATTTGAGTTGTTAGTGGACATATTCGTTTTAGTGGTCCCTGAATCCAAAAAAGTGGTTTTTGGCATGGTGTCTGCCTGTCTGTCTGTGTGTGTGTGTGTGTGTGTGTGCGCGTGTGTGCGTGCGTGTGAGTGTGTGTGTGTGTGTGTGTGTGTGTGTGTGTGTGTGTGTGTGTGTGTGTGTGTAAGTGTGCAGGGCCGCCGAGAGGCCATGTCAGCCAAGTCTGAAACTTGGGGACCGGGCTCCGGAGGGGCCCGGGATGAGCGGATTTTTTTATAGATTGAGGAAATATTGGCATTGGCTTCTTGGAAATAAAATTTGGCCTGCATGTTAAAAAATAAAATGTCTAACTTTATCAGACAAAGTACTTTGATAATACAATGCAGTATTTAGATAAGGCAAAAGCGATTGTTTTGTCTGTCTGTACTATTGTATTTGTGGCTGACTGTACTGTACAATAGCTACGGCGGTGGCGGCCAGCGAGTAATGAGCTTGAGCGACTCATACCTCCCTCTCCATTCCTCTGCATTAAAATATATTGACAACAACTATATCCACGATAGTAAACAAAAAGAGCACAACATATGTTGCAATTAATGCATATGGCGGAAAAAAAACCATTGTGCGCCTTGATCGTGAAAAAACGGAAGAGTAACTTTGAGAGTGGAACAAATGCGGAAGTTATGGGAAAGAGACGAATGAATGAAAAATCCAATAGTGCGGGATCGCTGATAATTTTAAAGTTTTTTATTTTAATCAGAGTAGACTATTTTGTAAGTCCGACCAACCATTCAGCCTAAATTGGTTCGAATTTTTGGGTTTTTTGGGGTTCGGATAATGTATGATGTTCTACCTCTAGGCTGCCTAAAAACGTGAGTTTAGGGACCTAATTTTCAAAAATTTTCCCCTTTCACTGGGGGGTTCCAGAGGGCCTGTGCGGTGTGCAAACTTGGGGCCCGACTTGGCTCTCGGCGCTAGAGACGACACCAGTGGTCCGATTTTCATGAAATTTGGCATGTAGGTATAAAGCCGTGGTATCTCCAGGCGTATTTTTCATTTTTTTGAATTTTTGATTTTTAAGGGTATTTGCCCCATAAAACCCATAAAAAATGGCAAAAATCCAAATTTCTCAAAAACGGCTCTAAAGATTTTGATAAAAATTTCACGGTTTTTAGTGCTTAAGATGACGAACAAAATGACACCACCCGCATGTCTGTAAAAATTCAGGTTCAGAAGTTATGGGGGTTTAAGTGTTAAAAAATTCATATTTTTCAAATTTCACAAAATCTGTAACCTCTAAAGAAAATATACTTGCAACCATTAAATTCGACTTAAAAAACGAAATAATCCAGTATTTTGAATCATTAGTTTATGACAACTGGTTGCGGAGATAATTGATATTTTAGTTCGGCAGTAAACGCAGTACGTTGTCCAATGTTATTCTTATGGCAAATATTTAAAAACCGATATGTCCGTTATTTACTAACCGATTTTGATAAAATTTGGTATATATTTGTGAGATAATTAATCATTAATTTGTTTTATTTCACTATATATGTTTTCTGGTTATAAATGACTTGAAGGGAGAAAGTATGTGTCAGTTTCCTGATACCGTTTATTTTCCTCAGTTTCCTTAAGTTTTCATTATACCAATTAAGTTTTTTGTTATCTGCTTTACACTTAACCAAAGAACTATACTACTGGAACGCGCGCTGCCCATAAGCCGCGTGTTGTAGTTTCCGGGCGCATGCAGCGGTGTGTTTCGATTGCATCCAGGGACGCGCGGGCTGAAGTGGGGCACGAAGTCGTGGATATGCTGGTTTGACTTTCCGCCTTTTCGCCCAACTCGAAGTTTGTACCACTTAGCACTGAGATAAAAGGTTGAAATTTTGCATGTGAGGAGTCCTTTAGTTTTGAACAGTAATAGTATCAATTATATTTCGAAAATAATTTTTTGTCTAATTTAAAAAATGAAAAAAGTCAAAAGTTTTTATTCAACTTTAAAACTTGACACGAAAAAAGTAGTCGGCTGCTACTTTTTGTATTTTTTGGTCAGGTAAAATAAAAAACGGTGGATATTGTTGCTAAAGAATTGAATTTTTTAAATAATATTTTTTGAAAAAAATAGTTGCCGTAGTTTGGTTATTAACTTAGTTTTTGTGAGAGAATTTATCCGTGCTGCGCCAGGATAAAAACAAAGTCAAATCTAAACTGATGTTTACAAAAACAATGTAAACTAAAAAAACACAATTATAGTATCAAATTAAAGGTATGAATCTCAAAATTACAATGGTACCAAATATAAATATGTTTTAGAGACAGTTTGCACATTGGAGGAACGTTACAAGTTTATTCCGTGGTTGCAGTAACTAAGTAATGTTAGGACAAGCTTCTAGGTTATCGATTGTTACGATGTGTAAACTGCCTCTAAACCATTTATGATTGGTACCATAGTAATTGTAAGATTCAGACCTTTAATTTAATGCCGTCTTTGGAATTTTTTACGTTATTTGTACCCGGGCGGGCGCTAAAACGGAGCAAGAAGATGGCGCGTCCGCGAATGTAGTTCATTACTCCATACAAGTGATGATGACCTTAGATCACACACGAGGTTTACAGATTTTAAATCAAAAGGCAAAGTAATTAGGGCACATTATGATGTTTTCAAAATCGTTAATATGCATATTTACTCAAGCTAACTGAAAAAAGGCTACCACCAACGATTTAACCTTGAGAATATGTAACAATTTCACAGGCGTTATTTTTAGAAATCACTTAAGCAATGACGAATTCCATGGAAGCCACAAATTATTGTTGATCAAATCCGTAGCTAATTTTTTTTTAATTATATCGCATCACATTGCCAAACAGGAAACGTTTGAAATCACAAACAAATCTAACTTAAGTTTAAGGCAAAAGTTGACAGTGTTAATTTTTTTTCCAACTTGTAGATCCAGCATCTGATGCTTGTGAAATAAGCTGTAAAACTTGTCTTAAAATAAAGTACATTTTATATTTAAAAATTGTTTTATCTTACCTAATACATATTTAGACATTTTAGTCCTAATTTTCAAGAAAATGTAAATTTTACCAGTAACAGAATATTTACCAGAAATTTACCAGTAGCAGAATATTATGACTTATAATAAGTCATAATATTCTGCATTAAAATAATCAATATGAAATATAATTGGTTAAAACAATTATCAAACGTTAACAACACATTAATTTTGAAATATGACAATACAGTATTTCAGAGTTTACAAGGCGTTTAAAGTGCTGCAATAGGCTGCAACAGCATTATCGTAATGCCTGAGCCTTGGCGCGGCCTGTGTACCTGCCCCGCCCTGGCGCCTGCAGGCCCCCGACGCAACTGCGGATTCCGGCTCGCTCTGTAGGCCCAGCGCGCGTTCCAGTAGTTTAGTTCTTTGCACTTAACTAGTAGGGAACTAAAATGCCATAATAATATAAATCTAAAAAAAATCATCAAAAAGTAATTGTTCATTGATTTTTCCCATTTCATAGTCAGTTAACATATCGCATTTCTCTTGTATCAAATGATTTATGAATATATTGATGTTGTTTTCATTTTGCCTTTGTATCATTTTGTATTGTTACTTCATTTGAATTTTTAGATGATTGTTTTGTAGTTTTCTGAGAGAGATTTAAAATTAGAGGACTGTGGTCTGCAAAACATCCTTCTTCTGTTTTTATTTTATAAATATCTGTTTAAAAATTTTCAATAATATTATCTAAACAAGATTTTCCCCTTGTAGGTTTTTTATTAGCACATATTAAATTTAGACCTCTTAACAAATTTGCAAAATCCATTGATGATTGTTTTTACATTAATATCATTTCAATATTAAAATCACCTGCTATAGCTATGAATTTACATGACTTTAAAAGTTTTTTTACAAGTTCAAAATTTTCCTAAACAAACCAACATCACCACTAGGAGACCAACACCTAAAAACGTGTTAGGTGTTTGCCAGCTGTTTACTAATAGACAAATATACACTTAAAATTAGGTTACAATCCACTATTTTAATGCAGCTAAATTCACAATGAAGTTCAATGCAAAATGAGGTAATATCTATTCTAGTAAATTTAAGCCCCTTTCTTAATAATATTCCAGCCTCACCATTTTGTATATCTTTCCTGCACATAACATCTGCAGCAATAAAATCTTCAGAAACAAAAAATTCAACTTCATGCTCTCTTAACCAATGCTCAGAGATACAAATTACATGCACTTGTTCAATGGTACAAAAGTGTTCTAATTCTAAAATTTTGTCCCTAATACTTTGGATATTATTAACCTGTAAAATATTTAAGTATTCTTGAATTCCCTTATTCCCTTTAATTTCAGTGTCATTTATTACAGTGCAATACCTATCGAATATTTTATCTTATTTAAATATAAACAAATGCAGTAATGTAATGTTACATTAATCACGGAATACTGTATTATTTATTCTTTTGTTTTTTTTTAATTTATGTAAACTATTACAGTATAATTACAATCATAATTACTCTTAATTAATTAATCATTAAATTGCAACAGTCTTATTCATATAAATGAATCACACATACCGTTTACTAATAGACAAATCGCCTCAACTTTGCACACAGCTGTTAGTTGAGAGACAGTTATTTACAATTAATTGGGATTTCTGAGTTTCCGGGAAACGCATAACAATAGTTCAGGGTCTCAAATTCGTCGATTCGCTCCTCAGTTGCGTCTTGGGGAAAGTGTCAAGTGGATCATTTCCCAGTAGTCATTACCGTAGTCATAAAAACATGCACTGCCGCGTGTCCAAAAATAATTTGATAAGACAAGGAAATGGGGCATTTCGGAGATCTTATAAACATACTATAGGGGATACTGCCGGTTATTCAGAGGAAAGTTAATCATACTCATCCTCATTTTTAGAATTTAAAAATAATATTGGTGTCTTAAGTTGTTGTGGATCAAAATGCTCATTTTGTACATTTAGAAAGGCTGCTAGAATAGGTCTTAGCTCAATTAACTCAATTTAAAAATTGTATTAAGGTAAAAAAGACACATTTAGATAATATTTTTCTTTTTAATATTTTATTTTATTTTTAGTTTTTTCTTAGGGGTTATTTAGCAGCTGCAGCTGTACAGAGCGATGCTGCAAATCCTTTCCTAGCTCTACACGAAAGGAGTAGACCAGAACCGAAAGGAACGAGGAATATTTTTAGTAATGACGGGCCATGTGCACACGTCCGCAAAAGGGTAGTGGTTGTCTGCCTGGCCGACACCGCCAACTGGGCTCCCCCTTACTCTAATTGGGAAGCTGTGCCTTCACTGGCACATCCTGTTTGAGAAAAGCTAGTACTAACATGGTGAAGAGCACGGTGGTGGTTGTACTTGTACATACAACAAAAACCGTGGCTAGCAGACTCAATTCCACCAGAGGAATTTCACCCCACAGCATTCTTATATTTTGTTTCCTACATGGTTTTGTTAAGCAAATTCGTACAAACGCTATGGTTTTTTGGTTGCAGACCTGCTTCGGAACATCAGGACGCAAGTTCTAATCAAGCTGATCAGCCTTACCCATATCCTCTTCATCTCCTAAGAACTCAACATTGGCACAAGCGAAGTCGAAAGCCTTCTTGTCTCCTGTATTGGATAAGTAAGTTTATTGTGCATCTGCAACTCCATCCCTTCTTTCTTTCACGATTACCAAAATGATTTTATTGAATGAGGAAGCTAATAATATGACGTGACTCTTACTTGCCGGTAAAAGCAATGCTCCAATTAGTTCCACCGTACTTAAATTTTGTTATAAGCCCAAATTAATTGTTTCATAGTTTTTTCATTAAATAACTGAAACAAAATACCCTATCAGGTTCTATCAACTGCTTTTTGCCAGGGCTGGCTCTGGGCAGGAGTAGGCAAGGCAGCTGCTCAGCGCCCCGCGCTTCTAAGACCTCCGCACTTTCTAGTACCCTGCACAAAAAACGTTCCCAATAAAATTAAAACTATAGATTGTATTTTAATCAGTTTTAAAATATAATTAAAAACTTTTAAGTGCAAATTCAGAAATATAAACTTTCTCAAATAGAGTTTGTAAGTTCTATGGCAGCAAATTTTTCAATGATTAAATCAGATTCTGTGATCTGTTTGAACATATTTTACAGTCTTCAAGTTTATCAATAAAATCTGTAAAACATTCCATTAACAACAGCCAATTACTGGAATCAATACCTCGTTCAAGAGTGTTTCTGGAATACTCTTGTTCAGGGATTTTACAGTGCTTTGTAATCTTGATATTTTGCTGATATTAGTTGGAGATTGGGGTATTGATACTGTCACTTCTAGATTGGATTGTGATGTTCAACAATAATAATCTCTTTATTGTCTTTCAGCACAAAGCAATCGACATTGTCAAAAAGTACAATAAATCTTAAAACTAAATATGCAACTTTCTAAAATTAGAAAATCAAGTCACTAGAATCACTATTTAAAAATTCTTCTATAGAATAAAATGCTTTGCATTTTAACCAAGTGTCAATAACTGCTTTAAATTTATTCATGGGCGAAGTTGATGCAGATGGAGGTAATTTGTTAAAAAATTGCACACTGAGGTATTTATAACTATTGTGTGTAAGTGTAAGTCTTGTCAGGGGCAAATTAAGGGAATGATTATTTCTTGTATTATGACTATGAATTTCTGATCTATGAATGAATTGATTGATGTTTTCTTTTACATGCATTAAACAACTGAAAATATACATACTTGGGAGAGTTAAAATTTTAAGAGTTTTAAAATGATCTTTACAAGAGATCCAAGGCTCTAAACCCAGAATACATCTGATAGCCTTTTTTTGCCATTTAAAGACTGTTTTTGATCCCACTGAGTTGCCCCATAATAGAATACCGTACTGCAGATGAGAATGAAAAAAAGCAAAATATGAAAAAAGAATTAATTTATTGCTAACATTGTTTTTTAATTTTTTCAAAAGGAATAATGATTGTGCCAATTTGTTGCAAAGAAATTGGGTATGTTCATTCCAATCTAGCCTTTGGTCAATATAAACCCCTAAAAGCTTAACTGATTTGTTTTCTTGTGCAGTTACCCTAAGGTCAAAAATGAGTTTTTCAGTTTTTGAATGATTTATTTTCAATTTATTGCTCTCAAACCATTCTTCTGCCATTTGAATTATTGCAGTACTTCTCTCTAAGGCTTCATTTAAATTTGAACCTATTGTGAGAAATGTTGTATCATCAGCATAAAGAGTTGTTTTACATGGAATGCATTGAGGTAAATCATTTATGAAGACAATGAAAAGAAAAGGGCCCATAACAGAACCCTGGGGTATTCCGTTCTTAATTTTTAACATGCCAGACCTTTCGCCATTTGCTTGTACTAGTTGGAATCTGTTGTTTAAATATGACTCTAAAAGGTTCAGAGATTTATCAACCACCCCATAATGAGCTAATTTATTTATCAAGATTTGATGAGAAATAGAATCAAAAGCTTTTGATAAGTCAATTAGTGTTGCGCACGTATTAATTTTACCATCAAATTGATCAAAAACATCTGAAATGAGATTTTCCAAAGCCTTTACTGTTGATAATTTTGATCTAAAACCATACTGACTTTCACTGAAAAGATGGTGGTTTTCAAAATATGAATATATCTGCTGATGAATACAACGCTCAAAGATTTTTGAAAAGATCGGTATGAGAGAAATAGGCCTATAATTATTTGGATCAGTTTTTTCACCCTTTTTAAATAACGGGACTGTAACTGTTATTTTGAGACATTCGGGAAAAATTGATTGTTGAATCATCTTGTTAAATAAAAAATGTAGTGGTTCTATTATGAAAGGGCCTGCCTTTTTTATTACGAAATTTGACAGCCCGTAGTAGTCTTCAGCTTTAGAATTACTTAGATTGTTGATTGACTCGATAATGTTGAGCCGCGTTACAGTTGACCACTGAAATTTTGAATCAATTTTTGTATTTGTAGAAGAGAGAAAAGCCATTGGATCATACTTATTGCTTTGACTTACTCTTACACAAGCATTGACAAAATGATTGTTTAAAAGATTTATATTTATTGGAAAAGAATTGCTTTTACTAGGTACATTAATTTCATTTTTAATTACACTCCAAGCCGCCTTGCCCTTGTTTTTTGAATTTAAAATAAACTCATCATTAGTTTTGCATTTTGCTAGTTGGATTTCATTTTTATAAATCTTCCTTAACTGAACTTATCTTAATCTGTCCTCTACACTTAAATGAGCCCTGTCCTTATAAATAAGTAACATAATCCTTATTCTAGCAAGGTGTTCAGAGTACCAATGAGAGCTATGTTGAGGCTTATGCTTTACATTTACCTTTGTTTCAATTTTGGTTACAGTTGGACAATTTTCTTCATATATAGACTTAAATATATTAACAAAAACTTGAAAACAACAATTAACGTCACTTTGAAAAGGAGATAGCTCAAAATCCCAGTCTACTATATTCAAATTATTTTGAAAAGAACACAAAGCTCTTTCACTAAGATTGCTTATTTTTACTTCCTTTTTACACTCTTGAAAAAAGTTACTAAATTTAAGCCAAACCCCATCGTGATCCGAAAGTCCTAACTTAATAACATCAGAATCCAAATCTCTAGACATATTTATGATTATATTATCAAGACAGGCATCTAACCTAGTTGGTTTTTCACTAAGACAAGTACAGTTGAAAGATTTTAAAACATTTAAAAAATCATTTGTATGTTTATTTTTGTCTCTTATGTCTAAATTTATATCCCCCGCTATAATTATATTGTAATTTTTATATTTTGAGAGAAATAATAACATATACTCTATTTTCTCAATAAAAATTTCTTCTCTAGTTGATGGTATTCTATATACAGAAACAATAATGGTTTTGTATGGTTTTAACATCACTGCACATGCCTCAAAAACAGTTTCAATACACAACTCTGCTAAATCAATTGGCAAACATTCTAAACCTAGGTTTTTATTTACATAAATAGACGTTCCTCCTCTTATTGTGTTTGACCTACAATAACTAGATGCCAATTCAAAATTAAAAGGGACAAAAATATGAATATTTGAATAATACAACCAATGCTCATTGACACACAGTATTGAACAGTTTGAGCCATCTAACCAGTATTGTAATTCATTTAATTTATTTTGCATTGACCTAATATTAATATGTAGCAACAAAAAATCATTAGTACCACATGAAATACTGTTATTTAACAAATTATGATTATGATTAATGCTGTTTAATTTACTATCTCCGTTAATGCTTGTTTGGCTAAAAAAGACATTTCATCATTACAGGCATAACTTAGCTCTATTGTAGGTGGATCAACAACTAAACTCGTGCTGCCCTCACAGACAATGCTCTTTTCACTGCCACTCTCACTGACACTCACTGACTTGCTTCCAGTGCTGACCACCTTGCTGTAAAGCTGTTGACCTGGGACTAGAACAGGCTGTGACTCAAAGTGTTGCTCGGACTCATGCTGCTGCTGCAACTCAGGTTGCCGTGGTGACTCGTGTTGCCTTCGTGGCTCAGGTTTTTGTTGTGGCTGTGGTGACTCAATTTGCTGCTTACTACTACTACTACAGATGAATGGTGCTGATAGAATAGGTAGTTGGGTCTTTTGTTGCAGTAAAGTCTTAATCTGATTTAAAAAATCCTCTTGTGACAAACCATTCCTTAGCTTTCTGAAAGATTTTTGGTAGTAGGAAACAACAGTAATGTTTGCCTCTGTATGAAGTTGGAAATTGACTAAATTTGACGTAAATTTATCCAAGTCAACCATATCTCGAACACAGCCAATTGGGGAGCAAATCAAATGACGAAAACCTCTCATCTTGAAGTCTGCTGTAAGATTTTGAAAGGCTATATCATAATCGTAGCTGTTTGGCTTTCCATAGTATTTGTCTTTGGTAATGAGGCTGTAGACAGATGCTTCATTTTCACAGCTCTTTAAAGCAAGGTGGCTTGTTATTTGCTCAGATGGTCTTGGTTTACCAAATTGATTTTTGAAGACAACAGCAACACCAGCAGACATGTGTCGGGGATCATGAAAATCGGCCGAAATACTGTGAGCAAAAGCTACAGAGCTGTCATCTCGGTATTGTTTGATGACTTCATGCATGTGCATATCAGTGACACTCAACTGGACTTTGTTTGCGATAGCATTCACATCAGGGTTACATGTGAATCAACAGGTACAATCTATCATCTTCTTCATAATCTATCATCATCTTCTTGAATTTAAAATGTGGAATCGTTTTCTCTTTTTTCTATTTTTGTCTCACTGCTTGTTATATCTATTTCAGAGCCAGCTTTTCTTTTCCTTAAAGGTAAAGCTCCTTGAAAAGGATTAGCTGGAGCTCCAAATGTTTTTATGCTGACTCTTTTATTGTTGTGAATGCACTTTTCGTGAAAGGCTCTGTAATCATTGTTAAAAATTGCATTGCACTCATAGCATCAAACTTTGTATAGTTTGGGCTAGATTTGGGCCAAAGATCTGAAAAATAAAATAAAAAAGAACAAAATTATTTGTTCCAGTGAATTGCGACTGACAGTTTTACTAAGCAAATTGTTTTAAATTTGAAGCAAATTTTTAAGGCTGGTCGAACACCTGAAATACCATAGGCCTACAGTACAAGAATAATTTATAAACTAAAGGATCCAATTGGAAAAACTACTTTATTCGCTTTCCGTACTGCATTAAAACGATGTGTGGTAGGATGAAAAGTAGCTGCCTGCATTAAGATTTAATGTAGGCCTACCCAAATGTCGGCACCCCCACACGCTGGCAGCTCTCGTCTTATTTCAGATGATAAAAGCCAACTTTAGCAGCCAGTAACTGATGTAAACCGAGTACTCTTTGAGAGTCTTATTAAATTGATTTTAATGAGACAATTAAAAGAGCTAGAGCTTCTATTCTAGTGTTTTTTTTTGGGGGGGGGGGTTCCAGCATTCGGGTGTTGTTTACCTAACGGTTTGACAAATAGTCAGAAGCCTTCTAATTAACCAATATTTTATTGATGATATATTATTCTCATAGATACACAGTTATTACTTATATACACAGTTATACTTTGCAAATGAAAAAAATTCTATATCTGAGAAATTTCATTAAAAAACGGGACAGAATAATTTAGTTCACCTGCATATAAAAAGGTCACATCTCTGAAAACGTCTTCCTTTTTAGGCAGTAAGAAATTTGGTTCTCTTAGATAGAAAATTTTAATGGGGAAATTAAAACTATTACATATTAAAGACTCTGCGCTAAAGTGGATTGAGAACTATTTAACCAACAGGACACAAGCAGTTGAAATAAAATTTCTTTTAAACGGAATCGAATCTAAGACCAGATCATCATTTAGAAAGATAACACAAGGAATTCCCCAAGGATCAACATTAGGACCAATTTTTTTCTTAATGTATATTAATGCTTTTCCTGATAAACTTCTACCACAAGAATCGTGTATTATGTTCGCTGATGACACTACACTGATTAGGCCTATAAGTAAAAATGAAGATACCCCTAACCTGGTTGAAGAATCATTAAATAATGCATCCAGAATATGTCAAGATATGAACCTGAAAATAAATAAAACGAAAACAGTCTTCTTAAAATTCACACCTTCAGCACAGTATGAACTGAATGACACTTCACCTATTCAAGACATTAAATCGGCCACGACTTGCAAATTCCTCGGAATCACAGTAGACAACCACCTAAATTGGCAACCCCACTCAGAAAACTTAATTAAAAAATTATCTACAGTTTTGTATGCCCTAAGGAGAATCAGACATCTTACTGACAAAAAGACTACAATTATAGCATACCATGCTTTGTTTGCCTCGCACCTCCACTTTGGAATAGTAGCCTGGGGAGCAGTAAATGAAACCTACAGAACTAAGATAACAGTTTTACAGAAAAAAGTGATTAGACTAATCAACAATATTCCACCTACTGAATCATGTAAACCTTTTTTCATAGAAAACCGGATTTTAACCTTATCTTCACTTTACATTTTGGAAACCATAATTAATGCAAAAACAGTTCCGATACCAACAAGATCTGACTGCCATAGCTACAATTTAAGAAACAAAAATAACTTAAACCTTCCACAACACAGACTACAAAAAACCAACAATAGCCCTCTATATGCTGGATCCAAATTTTTTAATCTATTGCCGGATGAACTGAAGAATCTAAAATAAAGGAATATTTAATCAATAGGCCATACTACACAATCTGTGAATTCTACGAGGAACATTGCTTCGCCCACCGGAATGAGCTATAGACCCACTAACTACAACCACTTCTATGAGAAGGAAGAATTTTGACGTCTCCCCAGTCCAAGGATTGCGGCGAGGAAAAGGATAAGTGAAGTAAGTGAAGTGAAGTAAGATCTTGATAGAAATACAGTAATCAAAACATACATTACCCACCTTATTAAATCATATTTTGAAGGTAAACCGTAGTGAAAGCATACCATAGGCCTTAAGTATAATTAATTATAGAAACAGTATTAGTATCAATAATACATACAACTTTGAAATATTTTGCACGCATTTGAAGTATTGAATTAAATATGCTTTATTTGAAAATACAATAAGAAAGTACAATATTGAAAATTAATTATTCCTGTAATATTTATGTAAACATTGTTTTGAATGAAAAAAAACAACATAATATCAGGTGACTGATTAGAAATAGTACAGTAGAAATAATACAGAAATGTCATAAATATACAACACTCTTCGCCACTTATTGTTTCGACCATTAGGTTAGTTGGTTACAAAACTTTTTAAGTAAGAAGGTTTCTTCCTTTCTCTTTCTGACTGTCTTAACAAAGTTGTTCGGGATTCATCTTCAGCTGCTCCTTCTGCATTCGGAGGAAATGTAAGTGGAGCTCGTAATGCAGTTGGTGGGGATTCATCTTCAGCTGGTGGGGATTCATCTTCGGCTGTTCCTTCTGCATTTGGAAGAAATGTAGGTTTTAGGTTCGGAATACCAATAGTTATTGGTCCTTGGTTCATAGGTATTTGTGTGGCTCGTGTTGATTCTTGGTCCTCTTGCTTCTTAGGTATTTGAGTGGCTCTCAGTTGGTCAATGTGTCGTTTTAATGTTCTTCCAGAGTCAAGTTTCACGATATAATGTAAAACTCCTAATTTCTGAATGACTTCACCAAGAATCCAGTTATACTTGTTGTTGGTATAATCACGACATAGGACTCTGTCCCCCACTTTAAGATTTCTAACTTTACCTTTTGAATCTTCGTTCTTATAGGAATGATATGGTTTAAGCGCATCCAATCTAATACGAATTCTCCGGTTTAGGTATTGTTCTGCAGGAGATAATCCATTCGTTAGTGGAGTAGCTCGATACTGGAGAAGGATACTCTGCACTTTGGTGTATATATTTCCTGGTCTTTTTTCCATAGCTTTAAGTCGTTGTTTGAGGGTTTGAACCATTCTTTCGGCTAATCCATTAGTTGCAGCATGACCAGGAGCAATGAGTTTTTGAAACATACCATTTTTTCTACAATAATATCTTAATATCTGAGTCTTGAACTCCTCACTAACAAAAATCGAAGCATTGTCCGAAACGATGACTTGTGGATAGCCATGGAATGAAAATATATTGTCTAGAAGTGCGATTGTACTCGAAGTTGTTGGTGAGCTTGAAATTGTTTTTACATCCAACCACTTGGATTTTGCATCCACGCAAACAAGGAAATAGTGGTTGTTGAACGGTCCCGCGTAATCGATATGAATTTGTTCCCAGTTGCTTTCAGGTTCTGACCATGGGTGTGGTGGAGCTTTTGAAGGTTGGTTTTTTGTAAATGCACAGCTCTCACAAGAATGAACCATGTTTTCAATAGCCTTGTCGATTCCATGCCAATACACGTATCTTCTTGCCAATTGTTTCATTTTAGTGATTCCAATATGTGTGAAATGTAGTTGATCTAGAATGTTGGCTTGAAGACTTCTTGGTATGACAGCTCGGTTATTTTTGAATAATATTCCATCTGAAAGTGTGAATGTGGATTCTTCTCTTTTAGTGAGTAGATCTTGTTTGATTTTCCTTAAATCTTCATCTTGTTCTGTTTCCCTCGCTAGAACCTCTGGCGTCAGTATTTCAGAAGATATTTGAAACAATGTTTGTGAGTGAAATGTTCGAACTTCGTCATTAAGAAGTATATCGACTGTATTGAATCCTTGATCAATTGGTGCCCTGGAGAGACAATCTACATTTTCATTGTTTTCCCCTTTCTTGAAACGAACAGAATAGTTGCACCATGATAGAAAAGACGCATATCGAAGAAGTCAACTTGAAGTCATTGGAGGAAGTGATTTATTCTCATGAAAAATCCTACTTAGTGGAGCATTGTTTGTCACTAGTTCGAAATGAAGTCCAAAAAAATAATTGTAGAAGTGACCGACACCAAAAACAATGGCCAAGGCTTCTCGATCTAACTGGCTATAGTTTTTTTCTGCCGGTGTCTCAAAGATCCTTAAGCGTACACAATCGGACGCTCCTTTTCATCGATCATATGACTCATAACAGCAGCGATACCAGTTGGACTAGCATCACATGTAAGTATGATTGGTTTATGTGGGTCATAGGGAACGAGAACCCTGTCTGACGTGATTTCTTCCTTCAGGCACTGGAAAGCTGCTTCATATTTGTCAGACCAATGAAATTTTCTGTTCTTTTGTAGAAGTTCTCGAAGAGGTGTAGATTTAGTTGATAAGTTTGGAATAAATCTTGCATAGTATGTCACCATGCCCAGAAATCTACGTACCTCATCTACATTCCTTGGTCGTGGCATTTCATTTACAGCACGGACTTTTTCTGGAAATTTTGAAACTCTGTTGTACAGAATAACGTGTCCTAGATATTCTATAGTTTCGGTAAAAAATACCCACTTATCTTTATTTAGATGTATGTCATTATCTTGAAGACAGGTTAGACATTTTCTTGGATTGTCTACACATTCATCTTTTGAAGTACCATGAACGATTATGTCGTCATAGTAAACTTCCACTTTAGAAAGTCCTTGTAAAATTTGACCTAAGATACGATTAAACTCTGTTGGTGCCGTTTTGATACCGAAACTTAATCTATGCATCCGGTAAGTTCCTCTGTGTGTAGTGATTGTTTGAATCTTACTACTTTCCTCATCGACTGGTATGTGTAAGTAAGCCTTAAATATATCTAATTTACAAAATACACTAGAGTTTCGCAAACTATGAAGTATATGTCTGGAATGTGTTTGATAGGAAAATTAGCTGAAACAAGATGATCATTAACTCTGGTTTTGTAGTCTACACATAAACGAACTGAACTATTACTTTTTGGAATTACTACAAGTGGTGAACCCCAGTCACTCACCGGTGTTTTTGAAATTATCCCTGCAGATTCTAAACTATTTAGGTCTTTTTCAACCTGAGATCTAAGTGCAAATGGAACATTGCGTTCCTTGGTATACACGGGTGTAGTATTTTCACGCAATTTCAATGTGACTTTGTGGTTTGGAAGACAACCAATTTTCTGTTCGAAAACATCAGAAAATTCTTCAAGTATGCTGTCAATTGAGTCAATAGGTTCTGATGAACTTGAAAGTACGTCCCTATAATCGCCCTGTCTATTTCCTGGAGGTTAATCCCTAAATATCTAATCCATACCTTACCAAGTACAGCTGGATGACTCTCAGGAACAATGAAAAGTCCTTCATCCGATTTAATTACCTGAAGTTACCTTGTAAGTTACCTAAACACTTACTTTGCCTTTAGGACGAAAAATGTCGCTTGTGTAAGATCTAAAGTAAATGTTTGTGGGTACTATGACCGTACTGAGATTCAATTTTTCAAAATCAGTCTCTGAAATTAATGTATAACCTGCTCCGGAATCTACTTCGAACTGCATTGGTTTGTCATTGATTGATACAGTGACAATGTATTTTTGGGAATCATGAACCTTAACTGATTGAATATTATCATATATGTCAACTACTTGAATGTCATTATTAATGTAATTGAATCCAAAGTCATCTAGTTCATTATTACTTATGTATTTAGCTAATGAAGAGTTTGAAGTTTCATGTTTGGGAAATTTTTCTTTCATCAAGGTCGAAATACATACTTTTGATACATGACCGGTTCGAGAACAAGCAGTACAATGTAATGTCGATACATTAGCTCGGCATTCGATAGCTCGTACCCACTTATCTTTATTTAGATGTATGTCATTATCTTGAAGACAGGTTAGACATTTTCTTGGATTGTCTACACATTCATCTTTTGAAGTACCATGAACGATTATGTCGTCATAGTAAACTTCCACTTTAGAAAGTCCTTGTAAAATTTGACCTAAGATACGATTAAACTCTGTTGGTGCCGTTTTGATACCGAAACTTAATCTATGCATCCGGTAAGTTCCTCTGTGTGTAGTGATTGTTTGAATCTTACTACTTTCCTCATCGACTGGTATGTGTAAGTAAGCCTTAAATATATCTAATTTACAAAATACACTAGAGTTTCGCAAACTATGAAGTATATGTCTGGAATGTGTTTGATAGGAAAATTAGCTGAAACAAGATGATCATTAACTCTGGTTTTGTAGTCTACACATAAACGAACTGAACTATTACTTTTTGGAATTACTACAAGTGGTGAACCCCAGTCACTCACCGGTGTTTTTGAAATTATCCCTGCAGATTCTAAACTATTTAGGTCTTTTTCAACCTGAGATCTAAGTGCAAATGGAACATTGCGTTCCTTGGTATACACGGGTGTAGTATTTTCACGCAATTTCAATGTGACTTTGTGGTTTGGAAGACAACCAATTTTCTGTTCGAAAACATCAGAAAATTCTTCAAGTATGCTGTCAATTGAGTCAATAGGTTCTGATGAACTTGAAAGTACGTCCCTATAATCGCCCTGTCTATTTCCTGGAGGTTAATCCCTAAATATCTAATCCATACCTTACCAAGTACAGCTGGATGACTCTCAGGAACAATGAAAAGTCCTTCATCCGATTTAATTACCTGAAGTTACCTTGTAAGTTACCTAAACACTTACTTTGCCTTTAGGACGAAAAATGTCGCTTGTGTAAGATCTAAAGTAAATGTTTGTGGGTACTATGACCGTACTGAGATTCAATTTTTCAAAATCAGTCTCTGAAATTAATGTATAACCTGCTCCGGAATCTACTTCGAACTGCATTGGTTTGTCATTGATTGATACAGTGACAATGTATTTTTGGGAATCATGAACCTTAACTGATTGAATATTATCATATATGTCAACTACTTGAATGTCATTATTAATGTAATTGAATCCAAAGTCATCTAGTTCATTATTACTTATGTATTTAGCTAATGAAGAGTTTGAAGTTTCATGTTTGGGAAATTTTTCTTTCATCAAGGTCGAAATACATACTTTTGATACATGACCGGTTCGAGAACAAGCAGTACAATGTAATGTCGATACATTAGCTCGGCATTCGATAGCTCGGTGATTGTTACGCCCACATCTAAAACATAGGTCGCTAATCCCTAGCTTTTTATAGTCAATTCTTGGTTTGACTCTGGATTTGAATTTTGAACTTTGAACTTGTCTAGATTTCGGTTGACTTTTGAATTTTGGTTTGAAACCTTATTTATATCTACGTCACAGTAGGAGAACTGGTAACCTGATTATTCTTGCTAAGTTTCTTTACCTCTAGACGTGAAGCTTCAAGTGCGTTTGCAGGGCATCTTTGAATGAGATTGTATCCATTTGAAGGAGCTGCTCTCGAATCCAATCATCTTTTAAGCCTCTGATAAACTAAGAGCGTAAAAAAAGGTCTGAAACTGAAACCGTCTTTGAACATTCACATTTTACATTAAATTCACATTCAGTTAATTCTTTCTGCAAGGCAGTTTCACATTCTGGGATGCTTTCATTATCTTTTTGATACCTGCACAAGAAGTAATGTTGAGAAACTATTGAACTCCTCTGAGGTGAAAACATATCATTGAAGTGGTTACACAAAGTTTGATAGTCTAAGTTATTATTAGGACTTTCAGAACCAAGCAAAGCAGAGAGATTGTTATAGTGTGTAGAACCAATTGAAACTGTTAATAACTGTGCCTTTCTTCCTAAATCCTTAACATTTTTTAAAGCAAATAATTTTCAAATCTTTCTAAATAATTTTTGAATTTTTCTGTCTTTGGATTGAATTATTGAAAAGGTGGTATACTTACTGTAGATTCTTTTGAAACGTTGAGTCTTTCCATCATTGTTGAAACTACATCCTCTATAAGACCTTGTTGACTCTCAGTGATTAACTTTACCACTTCTCTTTATTGATCTGGATCCATTTGTGTTTAAATATTGGTTTGCCAATTTCAATTTATTGCACTGTAGAATAGGTCTTTTTAAACGTCGCCATTAATACAACTTTGAAATATATTGCACACATTTGAAGTATTGAATTAAATATGCTTTATTTGAAAATACAATAAGAAAGTACAATATTGAAAATTAATTATTCCTGTAATGTTTATCTAAACATTTTTTTGAACTAAACAAAACATAACATCAGGTGACTGATTAGAAATTGTACAGTAGAAATATAGAAATGTCATAAATCAAGAAGCAAGAATACTTTATTGTCATAAACAAGCATGGACAAATGTCATACAAATGTACAGAAATGATAAAAAAATTCAATGTATGTATATGATTCTTACATATAACATGAAAAAAATCTCTCCTAATTATCAGTAAGTTAATCCTGAACACTGTAATACTCCTTGGATACCAAAAAGACCGTAACTTTCTTTTGAACCTGGCCTCGATTGATTCGGCTTTAATGGAATTCGGGAGGGAATTGAAAAGTTTAACTACATTGAAGAAAGTCTGTTTTTCAAAAAATGTGGTTTTGTGTTGTGGGATGGTTAAAGTCAAGGAATGTCTAAGGTCGTAACAACTATTACAGTAGAACCTCGCTAATCCGGCATCCGATAGTCCAGCACCTTCAATAATCTGGCACCGGGCTAAGGAGGGAATTTTCGTTGCTAAGGAGGGAAATTCCCGCGTTTGGCTGCATCCGTGCGTGGTTGGTACAGTACGTAGAGTTCGTCTGCGGTCGACAGAGTTCGTCCGTGGTCGGTTGAGTTTGTGTTGAGACAAAGCACAAAAGCAGGGTTTAATACTCTAGCCTGTTACCCAGTAGTTGAACTGGGTTTTCATGGCAATGATGATTTGGGGCGACTTTCGTCAACGTGAGACCGGTTTTCATTGGTCAAATAACGCGACCAATGAAAACCGGCCTCGCGTATGACGGCAAGTCACCGTGAATCATACGTCGTTGCTAGGAAAACCCAGCTTTACTTATGACTATCTGTTTTTACACGTATTTCCGCTATTTTTAGACGACCCTCAGTAATCCGGCATTTTCGATAATCCGGCACTACCAAAGTCCCGAACGTGCCGGATTAGCGAGGTTCTACTGTATTTCAAAATTGGAAGAAATGCTTGTTTTTAAAGAAAAAAGGAAGATATTCATATATATACAAGCAACTAAATGTAAGCAGATTATTCGTGAAAAAACACCTCTACATGAATCACTTCTCTGAAGTCCAAAAATCAACCTAACCGTTTTCTTCTGTAAAACGAATTAAAACGGGACTTTGTCCTTGCAGACTCGGCTCCCCAAATTGCAATACCATAACTAAGGTGAGGATAAAGGCAACCATAATAAGCAGTAAGCAAAACCTGGGTGTTTGTGAAATTGGACAACCTGCAAAGAATGAAAATGCAGCTGTTTATCTTACGTGAAACTTTATGGATGTGTTCTGAAAAATCGAGGTGAGGATCAGTGGTCAAACCCAAAAAAGTTGCCTGCTGGCAAGATTGAATTTCATTGTCACCTAAGAGCAATTGTGACGGATATTTCCTAGAGGGAGAAAAGATGATCGAATACTGAAGTAGTCCGAACTGTAGGAAATCACATCGCAGGTTATCAGAGGCCTTGGAATTGCTCAGCTCGGTCGCTGGGATAATTCCTGGGGTTGAGGATCGAGATCACAGTAGTTATCAGATATTCAAATATGAGAGCTCAGTTGTATTCAACCTAGATGACTTTCAACTTAGGACAGACTAAATTTGGAAACACCTGCTAAGTGAAATGCCGTCTGCTGTTTTCCCTAGCTCTGTGAGATAATCAGAGTTAACACTAGTTACCCATAGTTAATGTTTACCCTAATCAAGAAACAACATTTAATTATTTCACTTTTTGATACCACTTTGAAATTTTTTTTGGTGATTATACATGTAATAAGAATCAAGAAATCACCGGGAGACACTCGATCACAGGTCAGGCACTCCCTGTTATGACGTCATCAAAATGGCGGCTATGAAAAATGATATGGGTCTGTTTAAACGCATATATCTCCATGATCAAGTGTATAAACCCCATAAATGTCTATATTTTCAGAAAGACAATTAAATTTTGAACAAAAAGTGACATATCGTTAAATTACACCAGACTAGCCGTTTACGAGATAAAGCGACTCAAACTTCATTTTCATCAATTTTCACCACTTGATATGTCAAAGAGACGCTTAATTCTCCTTAACTACCCAAAAAAAACCATAAATGTATATATTTTCTGAAAGGCAATATAAATCTTAACAAAATACTTCATGACATTAGTTTATCTCAGGCTAGCCGTTTCCAAGATATTTCGACTCGAATTCTTGTTGTAATTTTCACTACCCCATAACAAATTTCAAAGAATTACATATTTCCCCGTTATTACCCATTAAATCCCCATAAATATTGATACTTTTGGAAAGGTAATTAAATTTTAAACAAAATAAGTCATTTCATTAGTTTACCCTGAACTAGCCGTTTCAAAGGTATTTCGGCTTGTTTTATTTTATGTCTGGTTTTAAAAATATTTAAAATTGAAGGTTAATTTGCACACGGTGTTCCTTAAGTGCATCACTTAACTTCATAATTTGGTTCTTTGAGTCAAAATAAAGAAAAAAATTCATGATAACATAGGTCCTATCTCGCTTCATTTTCCGTCTGTCGGTCTGTACGTTTTATTTACATAAAACAACGTAGCTTTGAAACGGCTTGAGATACTGGCTTGAATTTTTGTGTGGGTGCTGAGACTATTACCATCTATTTAAGTACAGGGAATCAAATTTCTACTTTGTACCGATTAAAAATGGTGGTCGTTTGTATTTTTCAAAGCATAATATCTCAGAAACCTTACATTTTACCAGTAATTGTTAAAGTATAAAAAAGGTACAAAATTTAATTTTCTTTACCAAAATGTATAACTTTATATGGTTTATTGAATGAATAATGGAAACAAATTAATATTTTATTTTGTTTGTACATGAAAATATGGCAAAAACACGTTAATTTTACTGTATTAATTTGTGAAAATGAAAATTCAACCGTTATTCATCATAGAAACCCTGTAAATATGTTTATTTCAAAAACAATTTAATTTCAAGCAAAATATACCATTACATTGGTATATCTCAGGCACGGCGTTACGGAGATATTTCAAATAAAAACTTAATTTTTATTTCCATTACACAACATTAAACTCGATATTAAAGAAATACTTTTATCTCTATAATAACGCACAAAAATATATAATGCTTTTTGTGTACGATTGAGTTGAACCATAAAACAAGAAGAGTTTTGCATATTTTTCTTGGTTATCATTATGTAAAATGTTTGATACTCTGTCAAGTAGTTAAAATAAAATATAGTGTCCTGCATCATCAATTCGGCCAGAGAACTTGAGGGAAACACCAGTGATCAACCTAACGTTTCGTCCCTTATAGATAGTGCTGCATTGGTGCATGTGCATATGTTAATACCTAAATCAGTTTTAACGTTCCAGCAATACTTTGAAAATGTTTTTCAAGCGTACATATCAATGAGAATGAAATTCGTAAATAGAGTTGATTTGGTATTTGACCAGTACATCGAGGGAAGTTTGAAAAGTGAAGCAAGAGAGTTGAGAGGCAGTGGTCCAAGAATAAAGGCAAAGGCAAATGTAATAGTTCCCAGTCCTTTAGCAGTTTTTAGCCAACGACAGATATAAAGAAGACCTATTTTTTTGGAAGATAACATTACGAAAATGAGATTACCTGCAGGAAAACAGATATTCACAACATTGAAAGAGAATGTAATTAGCTCAGATGGAAGTAATGTTGAACACATCTCTACCATGTCACATGAAGAAGCAGACGGCCGTCTCTTCCTGCACGCTTGGCATGCTTCCGAGCTTTCAACACACTCAAACGTCTCAATAAAAACTGTTGGTAGCGATGTTGTGGTGATTGATATTCATGCATTCTCTAGATAACAAAGTTAGAGGAATTATGGATTGAGTACGGGACTGGAAAAAGTCTTCAATTCATTCCTATCCATGAGGTTCAGATGAAGATTCCAGAGAATGTATGTGATTTGCTGCCGCTTTTTCTTGCCTCCACAGGTGCTGACACTGTGTCTAGTTTTGCTGGAATAGGCAAATCTAAGTCATGGAAAGCATGGATGACATTTAGAGATGTAGATGAGGCATTTTCACACTACCAATGCACCAACCATCATTTCAGAAGATGACACTCTACAAGAATTTTTACTCACACAAAGATTTGTCAACATAATGTATCAGCCGTCAAGTTCGTCAGAGACAGTGAATGAAGCCAGCCGAATCGTGTTTGCAAAACACAACAGACCGATTGAGAATATTCCTCCAACAAGTAACGCTCTACTTCAGCACACTAAAAGAGCTTCTTTGCAGTGTTTTGTCTGGACGAACTGCCTGAAGAGAAACTTCCAGCCTCTCGATCCTTGTAAATGGGGTTGCGAAAAGGTTGGAGATTGCTACAAACCTCTTTGGTCCTCTAACAGTGAAATCACGATGGCCTGGTTACAAGAACTAATTGCATGCAATTGCAAGCAAATGTGCATTCGCTGTCGATGTACCAAATCGGGACTTAAATACACTTTGCTGTGTGAATGTGAGGGCCAGTGTACCGATTAAAATGATTTGTTTTCAAAGTTTTAAATTAAGTTTTATTGATGAAGTAATTGAGATGATCAAGTGAAATTGTGAATCTAGTTTTTTATGCGTTATAACAGGGATAAAAGTGTTTCTTTGAAATCAAGCTTAATATTGTGTAATGGAAATAAAAATTAAGTTTTTATTTGAAATATCTCTTTAACGCCGAGCCTGAGATATACCAATGTAATGGTATATTTTGTTTTAAATTTAATTTTTTTTTTAATATACATATTTACAGGGTTCTATGATGAATAACGTTTCATTTTCACAAATTAATACAGTAAAATTAACGTGTTTTTGCCATATTTTCGTGTACAAACAAAATAAAATATTAATTTGTTTCCGTTATTCATTCAATAAACCATATAAAGCTATACATTCTCGTAAAGAAAACTAAATTTTGTACCTTTTTTATACTTAACAATTGCCGGCAAAATGTAAGGTTTCTGAGATATTAGGTTTTGAAAAATATAAACGACCGCCATTTTTAATCGGTACAAATTAGAAATTTGATTCCCTGTACTTAAATAGATGGTAATAGTCTCAGCACCCACACAAAAATTCAAGCCAGTATCTCAAGCCGTTTCAAAGCTACGTTGTTTTATGTAAATAAAACGTACAGACCGACAGACGGAAAACAAAGCGAGATAGGACCTATGTTAACTTGAAATAATTTTTTCTTTATTTTGACCCAAAGAACCAAATTGTGAAGTGATGCACTTATGGAACACCGTGTGCACATTAACCTTCAATTTTAAATATTTTTAAAATTATACGTAAAATGAAACAAGCCGAAATACCTCTGAAACGGCTAGTTCAGGGTAAACTAATGAAATGACTTATTTTGTTTAAAATTTAATTACCTTTCCAAAAATATCAATATTTATGGTGATTTTATGGGTAATAACGGGGAAATATATGATTCTTCGAAATTTGTTATGGGGTAGTGAAAATTACAACAAGAATTTGAGTCGAAATGTCTTGGAAACGGCTAGCCTGAGATAAACTAATGTCATGAAGTATTTTGTTAAGATTTATATTGCCTTTCAGAAAATATATACATTTATGGGTTTTTTGGGTATTTAAGGAGAATTAAGCGTCTCTTTGACATATCAAGTGGTGAAAATTGATGAAAATGAAGTTTGAGTCGCTTTATCTCGTAAACGGCTAGTCTGATGTAATTTAACGATATGACACTTTTTGTTCAAAATTTAATTGTCTCTCTGAAAATATAGACATTTATGGGGTTTATACACTTGATCATGGAGATATATGCGTTTGATTGATTGATTGATTGGGCAGTGGGGATAGACTCAAGAGGTCCTAGCACGTCAACCGAAGCTTATTGTGCTCCCCTAGTCTACTAGATTGGCAGCCCTACGTCTGTGCCTTCAACGAGGCTTAAGAGCTTCTTACCACTGCTAGCATCTTTCACTTCACCTGGTTGTTGAAGACCAAAAAAGGCTCTTCTCCTTACCCCCAGTCTTTCACACTCCAAGATGATATGACTTGCAGCCTCAACAGAGCTGCCGCAAAGTCGACACTCCGGTTCATCGTGAGTGATACCCAGAGTGAAGAGATGTTTCCTGAAATGGCCGTGTCCAGTGAACAAGGCAATTACCTGCCTAACCTGTTTCCTACCCAGACTCAGCAGCCAGCTGGTGAACAGGGCAGAACTCTCAGGTAGCAGCTTTTTGCCGAGTGATTGGCCAGGATAGTTGCACCATCGAAGGCGGTGCTGATCCTTAGCCCAGTTGTCGATGACGATGTGGGCGGTAGCCCTACTAATGCCACAGCATGGCTCTGGGCCATAGAATGGCATTTCCGCTCCCGCTTTGGCGAGTTTGTCAGCATTCTCGTTGCCCTCAATGCCTTTATGGCCTGGTACCCAACCGAGAAGCACAAAATTTTGTTTACCTAGGTCGCAGAGAGCACTAAAACACTCCCACACCAGTTTTGAGGTGATCTCATTAGAGTCAAGTGCCTTAAGAGCGGCCTGACTGTCTGACAAGATCACAATTTGTCTGCCCTGAAGGCCCCTTGCGAGGCCTAACTTGGCGCATGAAAGAATACCAAAGATTTCTGCTTGAAAAATAGTACAGTGAGCCCCCAGACTTGCTGAAATCGCAGTTCCAGTAGCTTTACCATACACCCCAAAATCGGATGAGCCTCGAAGAAGAGAACCGTCTGTGTACCAGACAAGTCTCCCTCTGCCTGAATACGGCATTATTCCGGCCACCCAGTCGTTCCTGGAAAGAAATTCCACAGAAAAAGGTTTGTGGAAAATAACCTCTGTACTCATGACATCCGAGATCATGTCAAGCACGGGATCATTAGTCACAAGTTTGATGATGGAGGTATGACCAGTTATGGACTGGCCTTCCCTCTACAAATTGGCAATCCTAAGTCGGTAGGCTGTCTTGCGTGCCACCGACTTAATGTGAATGTCCAGGGGTAGAAGTCCGAGTGCAACCTCAAGACTTGCCGATGGACTGCTCCTGAACGCACCAGTAGCCAGAAGAGTTCTGAGCCTCTGAAGGCTTTCAAGTTTGGAGATGACTGTAGTTTGGTTCACCTTTGTCCACCAGACTAGCGAACCGTACGTTACCTGAGGCCTGACAACGGCCTCATACAGCCATAAGGCAATTTTGGGCTTGATGCCCCAAGTTGCTCCTGCCAATCGCCTGGACGCTAGAAGTGCCCATTTAGATTTTCGCAGTATGTTGTTCAAAATGTTCATTCCAAGTGAGTTTGGAATCCAGCGTCAGTCCTAAGTACTTGACTGAGCCAGACACCTCCAACTTGGTTCCTCCTAATGTAAGCCTAGAAAGAGACTCTAATTTATTTTTTCTAGTGAAAGGGACTACGACTGTCTTAGAGGGATTGATGTTGAGACCCTCCCTGTGACACCATGCAAGTACGTGTCTGAGATTGACGTTCATAACGTCAGCTACAGTGCTGGTAAATTTTCCTTGCACCATGAGGACAATGTCGTCCGCATATCTTTGGGCAAAGACACCTTGGTGGGAAAGCTCATGAAGGAGACCGTCAACCACAAAGTTCCACAGTAGAGGTGAGAGTACACCTCCCTGCGGGCAACCCCTCGTGGGAGCGATCACCACAGAGCTCCTAAGGAGTTCAGCCCTGGTGCGTCTGGAGCGGAGCATCGACTCGATCCACTCACAAAGAGCAGGCTCAAGTCCACACTTACGCACACCTCGCACCATGGCCGAAAATGTTACATTGTCAAATGCCCCTTCAATGTCCATGAAGGTGCATAGGGCAATTTCTTTACAAGCCAGGCTGTCCTCGACCTTGCTGACCAGTTGGTGCAAAGCAGAATCACAAGACTTTCCTGGCTGGTATGCATGTTGGTTGCGGTGAAGGGGAGTATCAGAAAGAACTCCCTTTCTTATGTGTCTTTCGACCAGTCTCTCCAGTGTCTTCAAGAGAAATGAGGAGAGACATATAGGGCGAAAGGATTTTGGCGCAGAGTAATCTGTCTTTCCTCTTTTGGGAATGAAGACCACCCTGCTTAGGCGCCAGGTCTTGGGAACGTACCTGTATGCCACACTGACTCTGAATAATTCACAAAGGAAGCTTAAGAGGGCATCTGGCCCGTGTTGAATCATCGCAGATAGAATGCCGTCCCCCCCCCGGGGACTTGAAAGGGCCAAACTTGTTGATTACCCATTTCACTTTGGAGAGAGTAACAACTTTCCTTGCCACCCTCCAGCTTTCTTGATCAGCCCTCTGCCAAGAGCTGTTTTCGGCGCTAGAGAGAGGTCTGGATGTGTCACCCTCAAAGATACAGCCTGGAAAGTGAGTCTCAAGGAGAAGTTTGAGACTTCCGCTACTTCCAGAAGTATTGTTTCCTGCGGCATCCTTCAAGGATCCTAGGAGACCAGTTGGTTTGGAGGCTAACACTCGCTGCAGTCTGGCTGCTGCACTGAGTCTATCTACCTCTTGAGTAAACTGCCTCCAGGAATTCTGTTTGGCTTTTTTAATTGACAGACTGTATTCCGTGAGTGCCTTGTAATATGGCTCCCAGATACGAGCCCGTTTGCATTGGTTTTGGAGCTTCCTGACCTTGGCTCTCTGCTGACTGAGCGCAGCAGTCCACCACCTGGTGTTGGCGCTGCCGCTCCTATGCCGAAGAGGACAATTGTCATGGAAGCAACAGACCATAGCTTCCTGTAGATCAGAAGCGATCTGGTCTATGTCAGCAAAGCAGGTGACCCTCCTGCTAACAGACCTCAACTGGGGCTGAAGGTCGGACTTGTAGCCCTCCCAGTCAGCCCCTCTAGGGTTTTGGTAGCAGAGAGAGTCGTGATTGCCTTGGACGTGAAATCGTATGAGGAGGTCTGAGAGAGAGGCCTCTTGGCTGACGTGCCAGTCACTCACAACTCCAGCAATTCCTTCAGTACAGACCGTAATGTCAATAACCTCCTTTCTGTTTTTTGTGACAAACGTCGGATTATTGCCTACATTACATATGTATAAATTCTTGTAAATGAGATACTGGAGAAAAGCCTCACCTCTGACGTTGGTGTCGCTGCTGCCCCATCCGCAAGAATTGTGGGCATTGGCATCACAACCTAGAAGAAGTTGATGACTGCCAGTGCTTGCTGTTTCCACCAGGAGGTCGAGCTCTCTTGATGGAGGGGGTTCCCTGAAGTCATAGGGCATGTAGACAGAGCCTGCAATGATGCTCCATTCCCTGCCTCCAGCTCTCCAGGTAGTCAATATAGCGGTGATATCTCTAGAGCAAAATTCGTGCAGGGTTAGAAATTGCACCTCTTTCCTTACCAGAATACAAGTTCTGACATTGTTAAGAGATGTGTAGTAGATCAACTTACCTCTGGATTCTCCTAGGCCTGCGACTTTGCCTTGATGAAGCCATGGTTCTTGTATGAGGGCCAGGTCAATCCCTTCTTGAAGGAGGACCTGGCATAAAGCAGCCGAAGCTGCTTTATTGTGTTGGAGGTTGATTTGTAGGATCCTGGCCATCATCCTTCGCTGTAGAGGTAACGAAAGAGATTTGCCAGAATCCTAGGTGGGCTCTGTGGTTTGCTGCCTGCACAGCGTCATAGCAGACCTCATCCAGGAAACAGACGAATCCATATCCCTTCGGGTCCGGCTTGACTGGCAGCACTTTCCATTCACTGACCTTGAGGGCTGGGTTCTGCTTGGCTAACATCTCGAGAACCTTTTCTGGAGTGAGAACCTTTTCTGGAGTCTTCTTTAAGAGCTTAGGGTGAGCTCTGAAGAAGATCCTCACGGATCTCAGGATGTCCTTGCGTAACCCAGCCTTGAGTGACATTTCATCCCCAAAGAGATGTAGAGTGGGTGTTAGTGCCTCAAGCCAACACTTACTAGCGTTGTTGATGCAGGCAATGATGAAGGCACCCCTCTTCATGTAGCTTCCAGCAAAGACAGGAGCGGAGCCGTCCTCGAAAGGCTCGATGAGGTCCAGAACTGAGGTCCAGAACCTCTATGGCTTCCCCTTGCTCTGCTGTGAGCTAGCCTCAGGGTAGTCATGTGGAACAATGGCTACTTTGATTGCGCTCCTGTCCCTGTAGGAGTCACCTTTAGAAGATGCCTCAGGAGCCTGCTTATCTTCATTGATGCTGGTCCTGCCCTTGACCTTCTTAGAGGGAGCCTCTGCCGAAGGAGGAGTAGCTGTGTTGCCTCTAGGGCGCTTAGCCCCCCTCGCATCAGCAGTTTGACTCACCTCAGGGGTGACGGCAGAGCCAGCGACAGGTTTCTTTGATTTCTTGCCCTTCTTTCCCCTTCGCCATTTGGCTGGGTCGAAGGTTTCTCCCCTAGCAAGAAGTTTCGCCTTCAAGGCTTCTCTTCTTTGCTTGGTTGAAAGATTGGGAGGCTTGACTTTGAGCTTGTTGAACTCTTCGTCAAGGTTCCCTGTTGAAGCCGGTGTTTTGGGGCTCAGTAGCAGCTTGTCCTCCATATCCTCGTGAAATTGGAGGGCGGAGTCCTCTGCCTCCTCCACGAAATGCTCCGGAACTTCCTTAGTTCTTGGGGCACCCGCAGAGAGAGCTTGGTCCAGCCCTGATGGGGCCGGGATGGGATTGTTTGGCGAAGTAACCTCAAGGGTTACTTCGGGTTGTGGTTCTGGTCTGTTGTTTCCAAAACTCTCCATGTGATTCCCACGAGAAGCTAGGGGAGTGAGGGTCCGCCCGGGCAGAGCCCCGCATGCCCGGAAAAGGCTGCATACTCCAGGAGGTCGCCCGGTATCCTGGAGGCTCCGTTAGCACCACCTGATTGCAGAGCCCGGTGGCATTCACCCCTTCAGCACGGTTAGCTTGACACTACTGGGGTTAGGCTGAAACAGAAGAAACAAACGGAAAGGAAGAGGGAAGAAGAGTTCATCAATAGGAAAGAGAAGAGAAAAGACAACCAGCAAAAAGAAGAAGAATGCTGGTCATAGAACCCAGAACAGAAGAGAAGGGAACTGGGGTTGGCTAGGGAACCTCAGGGCCGTCACACCCGTGTAGTTGAAGTCAACTACCCCTGAGGGCTATATGCGTTTAAACAGACTCATATCATTTTTCATGGCGGCCATTTTGATGACGTCATAACAGGGAGTTCCTGACCTGTGATCGAGTGTCTCCCGGTGATTTCTTGATTCTTATTAAGATTTATAATCACCAAAAAAAATTTCAAAGTGGTATCAAAAAGTGAAATATTTTCGAGCTAATTCTACGGACTAGTAGTGACCAATTACAGGAGCAGGACAAACCTTACACTCCTGTAGCACAGCAGGTTTGGACAAGACTAAGCCTGTTACAACAGCAGGAAAATCTAGGAATTAAACCAATTATTAAAATCACCAATTGCCCTAACTTGGTTACACAGAATTTAGAAAATACTATAAATTGACTCTAACCGCAAATCGGCACCAAGTTAATTAATTTAATTAGTCTTGGTTACAGCCTAGAGATGAGCAGGATAGGTCTCGGAACCCTATCCTGCGACACGATCAACTTTCAGAAAAGTTTACAGATCGACTAAACACAAATTCAGAAATTACGCTGACGTACCTTTAATACCAAAAGGCATTGGAAGACGTCGATAACAATAACTCGAAGCACACAATCTGAAGCATCCGGGGAGGAATTCGCACTCGTGAGACGAACTACGTACCGGTCACTTAACAGGAACAGCCAAGAGTGAAGATTCAGGGGTTATCAGCATGCCTAGTGCTCACCCCTTCCGGTGATGACTCATCAGCCCTTTTTCCAGTTGATAAGACGGCTGGTTAATAGCTAAAAAAAGTCTTCCGGTTACTGTTTTCGAGCGTCCGCCAGCAGAAGAAGAAGCAGCGCATGCTCTGTCACCTGTCATCATCTGCTCAACTCACAGAGTCGTGACGACGTCCTTTGAGGTTATGTTGTTTAACCACAACAACAGTATTTCCACTCGCAATATCGCGTTTATTAGAAGAAGTGACCTTATTTCACAACTCACTAAGTGCTTGTACGACTTCTCAGTCGTAGTGAAAAGTGCCGACACTTAGGATTCCAAATCTAAATCGGCGATCGGAGTTGGCGGTTATGAGTCCGACTAGGTTAGCCTTCCGATGGTGATATTAGGGTTATAAACATCCACCCCAACGCCGGGAGTTACTTAATCACTCAAAGGGTTTAAGTAAGGGAAATTGTAGTGTTTATTCATGTCGTCAACACTCCCTTCATAGGATAGACATGGGCTAGATTACATCTAGGCTAGGCTCAGGTAGGCCTAGGCCTACTGGTTCCATGGCTAGGCCTAATGAGCCAATTCTTACCCCTGTGCAAATTAGGCTCATTACACAATGTTGATGAGTCACCAAGAGGATCTCACAATTTAAAATCCATGAAAAGTGTTTTTCCGGTATTAACAGAAAGGTTCTCTGCCATCCATTGGACAAGAAAATTGCTTTGGATGAAAGACTCAATCTCAAGATTTTCACGAGAACCACTACTGATATTCAATGACGTATCATCAGAGAAAAGGCATAGGTCAACGTTTGATACACTCGATTTGATGTTATTAACAAATAACAGAAAAAGGACTGGTCCGAGCACGGAGCCTTGTGGAACCCCGCTGGTAACAAGTATTTCACTTGATCTAACAGATGATATGCACCCTTTACTCTCCAAAAATGGCACTTCCACAACTTGTTTTGTGCCTTCCAAATACGAGAAAACCCATCTAAGAGCATTGCCTCTAATTCCAAAATGTTCCAACTTTTTCAAGAGTAATTTATGATTTACCATGTCAAACGCCTTGCTCAAATCTAAAAATATTCCAAAAACATGGTTATGCTCATCTAATGATCTTGACACATTTGATATGAAGCTAAACACAGCGTCTATAGTAGAAGAGTTTTTCCTGAATCCGGATTGTTTTTCAAAAAGGACTTTATGATCATTGAGAAAAGAATTTAAACAATTCAAAAACAACTTTTCTAAAATCTTTGAAAACGTTGATAGTAAAGAAATGGGTCTGTAGTTACTTCTGTCTAACCTACTGCATTTTTTATGAAGGGGTTTCACAATTGAAGTTTTAAGGGCATCAGGAAACTTCCCCTCATCAGCGAACGAATGATTTGCTATGATAGATAATGGTCCAGCTAAGCAATATTCGACACTCCTCAGTAGTTTAGAGGAGATACCATCGACACCATCAGAATTACTACATATCAAAGATCTTATAACCTGGATCACTTCATCCTCACTGGTTGGATACAGGAAAAGAGAAGATAAGCAAGGTGGACGATAAAGGACGACTTAAAGCTACAGGGTCTTCAAGGAAAGCATGGGAACTAAAAAAGGCATTAAATGTATTGGCGATTTCATCCAGATTTGAGAGAACGTCACCACTTTCTGAGGATATTGTGAGTGTTTTGAAGGACTTATTCGAGATTTTATTTGGGAGAGTTTCATAGACAATATCCCAGACAGCCTTTGGCTTACTACCAGACGAGTTGAGATGAGCAAGAACATTTTCTACTTTTGCTGCTTTGACCGCAACCCTATATTGCCTTTTAAGGTTAGTATACACGACTTTCCAAGGGTCCAGTGGATCAAGATTTTTTTGTCGATTGAAATAAATCAAACAGATCATCACGCATCTGCAACAATTGAGGATTCAGCTTAACTCGTGAAAAAAAAAACTTTTGGCGAATCTTTATTTTTATACAGGGGGAAATGATAGTTCAAAATAATAATTCAGAGTAGAATTGAAACTTTTGAATGCCGTATTTATATTCTGAGCAGATAAAACCAGATCCCAGTATTCCTTCTCCAAAAGAGTTTTGAATATGCGGATGTTATCATCACTAAAAGATCTTGTATGCTTGAACTGGGGAACATTACCGAACAAAGCAGAGACCAACTTAATATCCGATACTTGAGCATGATGATCAGATATGCCAGCCATTACAACTTCTGTGTTAAATGTCTGGGGACTTACATTACAAAATACATAATCAGTGAGGGATTTACTACCATTGAATTCCCTTGTATACAAATGAAACATACGCTTCCCTTGTAACATAACATTCCCTTGTATCATACAGCCCAAAAATAACATAGCTTCAGAAAATTTCTTTGAAGAAAAGTCAGAAATGGATAAATCAATATTAAAGTCGCCTGCAACAATGGTTCTCATATTAGGTTTGGAAAAGTGCTGAAGGCAGAAGCAAAGACGCTCTAAGAACTCAACAACGCGTTCATTTGTTTTATGAGGGGGTCTGTATACAGCCAGCAGGAAGTACGAAATGTCTTCTAAGTCAAAGGTGACAGCTGCAAATTCACAGAAACCCTCGACACAGAATCTTTCAACATCTACTCTCCGGTAACAAAACCCATCCCTACCATTATACAAACTCCTCCCCTATCCATGGTTGATCTGCAGTAAACAGATGTCACAGTGTAATTGAGCAAACAGAAAGAATTAAATTCATCTTCACAAAGGAAATGTTCGGACATACAAAAAATAGTAGGGGAAGCACTCTCAATAAAAATTTCAAGTAGGTTGATCTTGGCTAAAATGCCTTGTACATTCTGATGGGCAATTCTAAGGACATCGTAACCGACCTTAGACATTGAGTCTGGGTGTTCTAAGTTAGTAGAGGTGCCCAAAGGATTGGGCATAAAAAATTCATGTGAGAATGTGAAGGATAGCTACTTGGCTGTGGATGGACTTGTGAGATGGTTGTGACATAGTTATCTTTTTGAACGTTTCGACTGTTAATTAAGTTTTTTCTTACTGTTGACTTTACATTACATGAGGCACTTGTGGTTATGTGGACTGGAATTCCCTGAATGGAGTTAGACTCGCCCGTCAAAGGTGGACAAATAATGTTCAAAAGCATTTCTGCTAAACGTTTTTCCCTAGCATGTTCAGGTGGAGGCAAAATTTAGTGTAGAACACAGGCTGGAAGATAGAATCCAGAGATAAAAATGTTGCATGGCTTGAATCAGAGACCATTTTACAAATCTGATCATTAATGACTGATATACGGCTGTTCAAACTAGGCTGATCTTGCCTGAGAGGCAACCCAACCACAACCAAATGTGTACCCAAGGAATTCTTTAACAAACCTTCAATCTGAGAAGGAATGTTATCATTACAGTGACCAGGATTAATATCATTAGTTCCAGCAAGTAATACAACTGTGTCATTTTTGCTCATACCTTTCAATACAAACTCAAAGTTATGGACTACTTGACTTAACTTAGAGTTAGGTTTGACAAAACCAACAACATCATAAGTGTCTGAGCATTTACTTTGAATAATGCCAGATAGATGCCGCCCATAGCTATCCGACAAAAGTGTGACTCTCCGTTTTCCAGAGTTTAAAGTTTGTGAACCCAGAACTTGAGGACAATATACATGAGAGGTCTTTCTTGCATTGACAGTTTTTTTTTGTAGCTTTCTGATTGTCAGTTTTTGGTGTTTTCGGTGTTTGAGTGGAGACTGTTCTTACACTTGATGACTTCACCAGCACCTGATTAGCGCCATAGTTTTGATTTCTTCATTACCAACAACACTGTCATTGGAGTCAACAATGACCCGAGAATCGTCGTCTACAGTAAGCGCAACAACACTTCATTTGCGTCCTCTACAATGGCTTAGAATCGTCTTCCACACTAACCGAACTTAGCACATCAAATTATTTTGTTCTGTGTAAGAATACAACTTGGTTCAGATTTACGTTTTTCAGCTTTGTTTCTCTTGTTTTTTACAACAACCCAGTTACTGTCTGCAGTTTTCCTTAACTTAAACCTTTAGGGAGTGAACTTCACTATGTATTGAAATACAGGGTTTCTGAGAGTCACTTGTATTACTCCCAAAGAAGCAACGGTCATACCAAACATGAAATGGAGTTAAACCATAGCCATATCTAGTAATAAGGCCGTGGCCTTCAACCTGGCAACGTCACTTCTCAAGGGTTTTTTGCATAGTAAAACCATTGAATTTCCCCTACAGAGCCAGCTGGTTTCAAGAAAACAAAATACCCCCGTTGCAGCAGACCTGCATACCCAGCGAATTCCAAGTGCAAAACAACATATTTCGATCCAACATAGTGAGATTTGACATGTTTTTGTAAGCTCCATAAGAATAACATGGGGAATGAGTATGCAGGTTTGCTGCTACTGGTATATTAAAACTGGGTGGTTTTAATTAAATTTTTACTAGATCTGAACTAGAAGAAGCCATTTACCAAGTTTATCAAGATATGTTGAGAAATAAGCGAGATATAGAATTTTACTTATTTCCCATAAGGTTAACATTGGGATAACGTACTGTGTTTACCAATTTCAATATCTCGGTAACCAATTGACATAGAGCTATGATTCAAAATACTAAATTGTTTGTTTTTTTGGGCTGAATTCAATGGTGGCAATAAAAATACGGAAAATTTTATTTTTCCATGTAAAAAACTCAAAAAACCCATTTTTGGGGGGGTTTACTCCCCTTTACCCCCCCTTCCAGTAGTCCGATTGGGCTGGTTCATGAACTCGTCCGAATAATTACTACTTTACACATCCATGCCAAATTTCATTAATATCGGACAAATTTGACGCAAGTTATCGTGCTTAAAGACACATATATAGAGATATATATATATATTTATGAAAATGAACGAATAGTGTTTTTTGCTTCTGGGGGCCCCAAAATGAAAAGTTATGATGGTCTCGGGCTTAGGTCTTACCATGAGTACTACGGTAACAGCTTCTTCCCTATAGGGGAAATTCGCTAAAATAGAGCCATAAGAGAATATGGATAACCAAATCAGCTGAACCCTTAGGCGCGATGTTGCCATTTACTAGCGCCGCGGCCTTGTACTAGAGATGGTTATGGTTAAACCCTTGTCAATGAAATGAAATGAAAAATGTCTTTATTAAAGAGGCGAAGTTAGGACTTCAACGTCCTCTCTGCCACTTAACCTCAAGTCTCCACTTGAAATTGAGTATAAACACAATTCATCAGTATCAGTATACTAACCCTTTAAGTAGGGACATCCAATGTAAATTTTTTTTAGCGAATTTCCCCTATAGGGAAGAAGCTATTACCGTAGGTATCATGGCAAGACCTAAGCCCGGGACCACTGTAACTTTTCGTTTGGTGCCCCCAGAAGTCAAAAACACTATTCGTTCAAATTTCTTAATATATATATGTGTGTGTGTGTCTGTAAGCACGATAGTACTCGCAAAAATGGTCCGATTGGAATGAAATTTGGCACAGACATGTTAAGTAGTTATTATTCGGACGAGTTCGAAAACCAGCATGATCGGACCATCGGAATGGGGGGTTAGGGTGATAAACCCCAAAAAATGGGTTTTTTGAGTTTTTTACATAGGTAAATTGAAACAATCCAATTTTGTTAGCACCATTGAATTCAGCTCAAAAAAACAAACTATATAGTATTTTGAATCACTGCTCTATGTCCATTGGTTACCGAGATATTGAAATTGGTAAATATAAAATCACTAACTAATATAATATAAAAATGTAAAATTAATAACCATTTTATTTGTGTCAGTGTTCTAACAAAAACTGTAAACATCATGTAAACAAACATATTTATCAAAACAGGTGTTTGACTTAAATTAATACATGACAGTACGCAAGACCAAGACAAAGACATTACACACCTTCCCCCGTTAGAGAAGTGCGATTATCTGTATGCCTTCTTCTTAGTTGGTCTGCGTGTCGCCTGCATTCCCTCCCTTCCTGTTCAACAATGTATGACACCGGGCCAGTTCTTTTTATTATTACACCTTCTTGAAACTGATCGTTTTGTTGTTTCACCCACACTGTAAACATCATGATGATTAACTTTTTTGACTTTTGTCAGCTCTCTCTAGAACAAGAGCTGAAGTTTCTACTTCGTTTAACGTGCATTTTACGTCTGTATGTAGTCTAAGTAGTTCTTTCTGCCAGTCTTTATTATTGATTCCTTGAAGAAGTTGGTCACGTAAGCGTTCGTCTAGGGATGATCCAAATTGGCAGCGACCTGCAAGTGCCCTTAGTGCGTTTACATATTGGCTTACTGTCTCACCTTCATGTCTATAACGCTTTCCAAATGCAACCCGCTCACCAAGTGTACAGTATGCCTCGCTGTAATATGAACTCAGAACCTTTGTAATGTCCCCATAAATCAACCTGTACGTTTGGGTATGCACTAACGCCGGTCGAAAGTGATCTGCAAGAAGCTTAAATGGTTTGGCTCCTATTTTTGATAGTAACAGATTTTTACATAGATCTTTAGACGTTTTGTTGTGTAATGATAGCTCAATTTTGAATCGTTGGATGTAATATTCCCATTCTTCATTTTCCGGATTGAAGTGTTCAAAACTAAATCTGTTTATCCAATTGCAGTCATTTTTTTCACTGTCTGTATTTTCATTGGCGTCGTATTGTCTTCTTCGTGGCATGTCCGCAGCGCCAAATTATAAAATCACTAACTAATATAATTTAAAAATGTAAAATTAATAACCATTTTATTTGTGTCAGTGTTCTAACAAAAACTGTAAACATCATGTAAACAAACATATATATCAAAACAGGTGTTTGACTTAAATTAATACATGACAGTATGCAAGACCAAGACAAAGACATTAAGTAAACACAGTACGTTGTCCCAATGTTAACCTTATGGGAAATAAGTAAAATTCTGTATCTCGTTATTTCTCAACATATCTTGATAAAACTTGGTAAATAGCTCCTTCTAGTTCAGATCTACTAAATAATGAATTAAAACCACCCAGTTTTAATATACCTGAAGCAGCAAACCTGCATACTCAATCCCCATGTTATTCTTATGGAGCTTATGTCAAATCTCGCTATGTTGGATTGAAATAATGTTGAAATTATTATTTCAATAATAATTGAAATAATGCACTAATGCCGGTCGAAAGTGATCTGCAAGAAGCTTAAATGGTTTGGCTCCTATTTTTGATAGTAACAGATTTTTACATAGATCTTTAGACGTTATTTTGTGTAATGATAGCTCAATTTTGAATCGTTGGATGTAATATTCCCATTCTTCATTTCCCGGATTGAAGTGTTCAAAACTAAATCTGTTTATCCAATTGCAGTCATTTTTTTCACTGTCTGTATTTTCATTGGCGTCGTATTGTCTTCTTCGTGGCATGTCCGCAGCGCCAAATTATAAAATCACTAACTAATATAATATAAAAATGTAAAATTAATAACCATTTTATTTGTGTCAGTGTTCTAACAAAAACTGTAAACATCATGTAAACAAACATATATATCAAAACAGGTGTTTGACTTAAATTAATACATGACAGTACGCAAGACCAAGACAAAGACATTAAGTAAACACAGTACGTTGTCCCAATGTTAACCTTATGGGAAATAAGTAAAATTCTGTATCTCGTTATTTCTCAACATATCTTGATAAAACTTGGTAAATAGCTCCTTCTAGTTCAGATCTACTAAATAATGAATTAAAACCACCCAGTTTTAATATACCTGTAGCAGCAAACCTGCATACTCAATCCCCATGTTATTCTTATGGAGCTTATGTCAAATCTCGCTATGTTGGATTGAAATAATGTTGTAATTATTATTTCAATAATAATTGAAATAATGCACTAATGCCGGTCGAAAGTGATCTGCAAGAAGCTTAAATGGTTTGGCTCCTATTTTTGATAGTAACAGATTTTTACATAGATCTTTAGACGTTATGTTGTGTAATGATAGCTCAATTTTGAATCGTTGGATGTAATATTCCCATTCTTCATTTTCCGGATAGAAGTGTTCAAAACTAAATCTGTTTATCCAATTGCAGTAATTTTTTTCACTGTCTGTATTTTCATTGGCGTCGTATTGTCTTCTTCGTGGCATGTCCGCAGCGCCAAATTATAAAATCACTAACTAATATAATATAAAAATGTAAAATTAATAACCATTTTATTTGTGTCAGTGTTCTAACAAAAACTGTAAACATCATGTAAACAAACATATTTATCAAAACAGGTGTTTGACTTAAATTAATACATGACAGTACGCAAGACCAAGACAAAGACATTAAGTAAACACAGTACGTTGTCCCAATGTTAACCTTATGGGAAATAAGTAAAATTCTGTATCTCGTTATTTCTCAACATATCTTGATAAAACTTGGTAAATAGCTCCTTCTAGTTCAGATCTACTAAATAATGAATTAAAACCACCCAGTTTTAATATACCTGTAGCAGCAAACCTGCATACTCAATCCCCATGTTATTCTTATGGAGCTTATGTCAAATCACGCTATGTTGGATTGAAATAATGTTGTTTTGCTCTTGAAATTCGCCGAGTATGCAGGTCTGCTGCAATGGGGGTATTTAGTTCCACCGCCAAAAAGCAGAGGAGAAATTAGCTCAAGCTGGTAGTAATTAGTTCAAGTTGGCTCCATTGTGCACGCTTCTACTTACTATCCAAAATGTCGAAATGAGAATGTTTGTAAACAAAACACAGTCAAAGATACAACAATACAAAAATAACATACAACCGTACATATATTAAATCCAGCTGCTGGACTTCGGAAAGTCAGCTTCGGGATCCAATTACAATCCAATTAGTCAGCTGCTTTAACAATTCCAGTAGGATGAAAAACAGAAGTGGCGTCATCTTTTTTTCGACGGTGGAAATTGATTATTCCTCCATAAGGTATCCCTACTTAATTGGTGAATGTACATTGTCAGCGTCATCCGTAGCAGTGCATTGTCAGGTGCGGTGTACAGTTTGTTAGTTAGGTATCACGGTGACAGGTGAGTGAGGCGAGTTGAGTTGTTGAGGTCGAGGGAAGAAGAAGGTGATTTATGGGACCAAGGGCTGTGCATGCATGCGTGTGTATTGCGTCATTCGTGGTTGTAAGTTTGTTATTTTGTAATGTTGTATCTTTGACTATGTTTTGTTGAGCTGCTTGCCAAACTAAAAACAACTAGTACAACACCCATGTATTGATTGTTATACAGCGAGCAAAAGCATTGTTATTAGTAGGCCTAAATAAAATCTTTAAATTTAGTTATTAAATTATTAATTCAATCAATTATGATTAGAGCATGTGTATTTTGTGTTTTTCAGAAAATTAAGTTATAATTATTTGTGTTTGGGTGCTGGCTGACAATACTTGTTTAAAGAAGTAGGCCTACTAATGCAGCAAGGTTACATGAGGGAGTGAATTTCAATTTCAGGGCTTAATTAAATGTATAATCGAGTAAACATATAACATGTATAAGATTTTATTTTTATCATTTGTGATTCAGGTGAAAAGCCATGGGAAAAGCAGAATTACTACAGGAGTTAATCTACTCTAATTTATGTTTGTTAAAAGCTGCTGGACATCATATAAATGTTGAACAGGTAAAGATCTAACACTTTTCATAAATATTTTCTATGTTCATTTGTACTGTAGAAAGGAACTACCCGAGCACAAGGTCAAAGTTTATTCATATAGCCTTGAGGCCATCAACTACCCAAACTAATGCTAAACAATAATTTCGCCAGCAGCGCACTCACTCACACGCCCTTTTTGGTGCTTGTGATAATAGGCTATACTGTAGTTTTACCCAATAGGCTAGTAGAGCTTGTAGAACCGGATATGAATCTACCATTGACTTCTCAGCTTTTGTTCCACCACACAGGCCATACGGGAGTTAGGCAACCTGATAGTATAACAGTATTGATGGGAGGAATTTAAGATGGCCTAAGAATGATGAAATTGTTGCCTACAGCACATAGGGCATTGAGGAGGGAATGCTCCCACTTAAAATTATTAACCAGTCAAAACGCTTGGATTTAAATACAGTAGACGCCCTCTAGTTCGGCCACCTCGGGACCGGACCACCGACCGGACTACAAAATGGCCGGATTATCCGGATGTACTATCAAAATGCAAAATAATTCTATTAAATTCAATACCTATGCTTCAAAATCAACAAAACACATAATTTAAACGTGTTTACAGTGTTTAATTGCCAAAGACAATTTTTTGACGGCTCTATGTTGCGACGAACTGTCATATTGCGTCACTCGTAGATAGGTAGGTTTTTTGCCGATACCGTACTGAGGATATAGACAGAGAAACTCACCACGTACTGTAGGAACATTTGTTTTGCTAAGTTTTTGTTACATTGTCACAAACGTGTGTTTACGTTTTTCAACCATATTAAAAAACATTGTTCTCGAGGTAAATTTGTACACGTATAGCTTACAATTACTCGCAACGTTCACCCTTGAAATCACTCCTTATACCTAACAGCGAAAAATGCACACACGAAATTCCAGATCAAATCTTACTGTACCTAGAGTCCTTTGATTTAAAGTATAACAACATCGTTTGTTAGTTGAGGTCAAATATGTCTATCAATTACAAGCCCGCCTGTAAACTAAAAACTAAACTGACATAAATAGTTTACTTCTACGGCCGAAAACTAAACATTCAGGATAAATCCTGTCGAAGATCATTCCCCCGCGGTGCGGCGTGGCCATATGACGGATATGAGTAACCCACCTAGGACCGGCCAGACCATCCGGCGGCCGATCCAACCGAAGCCGAACTAGAGGGCGTCTACTGTATGCCTAAATAAGGAGCATGACATCTCAGCAAATCTCAACATGATTTTTATGTTGCTTGTTCTAACAAATTGAGTCTCCTGCTCACACACCTTTTCTTCAAATTCCTCAGTTCGTTCGAGGAGTTCAATTTAGGAGGAGAAATCTGATGCCGAATTGATAACTTGTATTGTCATACAACTGGTTCAGCACTGACAATGGTTCAGCCGACAAGGTGTCCGGCGACCGGGAAAATCGGGAAAAGCAGGAATTGTACAGAAATTACATTACGCCGGGAAGTATGCAGGAATTGTACGTAAATTTTACAAATATGACATACTGTTCGGGAATTCTGCTAGTAATTTATTCTTATTTAGAAATTCATTAATCATCGTTATTTGATGGGAAAAAAAGTAAATATTAAATAAAAATTTAACGACTGACTCAGATTTTTCATCGTTTTTACCAGTTAACAACAAGTTTTTTGGACTACAAACACCATTTCTATTCTAGCCTAGCAGCCGTGCAAAGATTCGGTCTATTCCGCCAGAGCTCGTTTCCCGAACAATACAACGCGAATATATCGCGATCTCGCCCGAGACAGGGCGAGGCAAAGCGAATGCGAGAAGGTGTACACGGTGCGCACGGCGCCACATTTTACCTCATTATGCCCTGCCCCAGTTGGAGCTTATTCGATTGTTAACCTTAATGTCATTTAGTCATATCTAATACACTTAAGTTTCATCGGTTGAAATGATGACAGAAGATGTTATATATTTTTTAAATAGTAATTAATTTTGTTCTTTCAGTGCATTAATTAATGTGATGCATTGATTAACATTGAGAACTCTCAAGCGATAACACCGATTTGTTTGTTGTTTGGCCAGCAGTCGTTCTGTTGTGATAGTGTTGGGTTCACAACGATAAGGTAGACATTCAGTAAAATATCGATCGTCGTAGTATGAATATCGTAAATCGATTGGCTCTTTAACCATTGTCGTCTCAACATAAAATACGCCCATTTTTTTGCTTGCAATATCTAGGCCCTATGAAATGTTTTTTTTTAGAAAAGTGTTATCCCAATATTCCAAAGACAGCTCAATTTATAGGAATGTAGGATTAGAGCTTATTTTTGAATTAGGAAAGCTAGGCTAATCTTTCCGACAATTGCGTACGGTACTGGAAGATTTTTAATTTCTCAGTAATTTAAGTTAGTATAGTCATCATGCTGGTTATTAGCGTACTGTAAGAGGAATCAACATTAACAATTTTTAACATTGGGCAAATTTGTCAGTAGTCAAAGTTAAATATTTACTCATCGTTTAAGTCTTCATTGACATTACAGTACATTGTATAGAAAATAGGACCTTGGCCACTGCATTTCCATAATCTGATACAATTGAGTAATTGTTGGACAGTCATACATGCAATTATTTGTATCATAATGAAACTTGGAAAAGTCCCAAGTAGGAAGAATCTGGTACAGGTACAGATATGACGTATTTTATTTGCACCTATTCACAATAATGAAATACCCCCGTTGCAGCAGACCTGCATACTCAGCGAATTTCCAGTACAAAACAACATATTTCAATCCAACATAGCGAGATTTTACAGGTTTTTGAAAGCTCCATAAGAATAACATGGGGAATGAGTATGCAGGTTTGCTGCTACGGGTATATTAAAACTGGGTGGTTTTAATTCAATATTTAGTAGATCTGAACTAGAAGAAGCCACTTACCAAGTTTTATCAAGATGTGTTGAGAAATAAGCGAGATATAGAATTTTACTTATTTCCCATAAGGTTAACATTGGGACAACGTACTGTGTTTACCAATTTCAATATCTCGGTAACCAATGGACATAGAGCAGTGATTCAAAATACTAAATTGTTTGTTTTTTTGAGCTGAATTAAATGGTGCCAACAAAAATTGGATTATTTTTATTTTTCTATGTAAAAGACTCAAAAACCCCATTTTTGGGGGGTTTATCCCCCTTTACCCCCCCTTCCGGAAGTCGGATTGGGCTGGATTACGAACTCGTCCGAATAATTACTACTTTACACATCCATGCCAAATTTCATTAAGATTGGACCATTTTTACGTGAGTTGTCGTGCTTAAAGACACATAGATATATATATATATCTATGTATTACATATCTATATATAATATATAGATATATATATTTATGAAAATGAACGAATAGTGTTTTTTGCTTCTGTGGGCCCCAAAACGAAAAGTTATCATGGTCTCGGGCTTAGGTCTTACCATGAGTACTACGGTAACAGCTTCTTCCCTATAGGGGAAATTCGCTAAAACTAAAAACGACAGGCATTGAAGTTTGGAATGAAAACAAAAACGAAAACAGAGGGACGACGACGTCAGGGAGCAGACAGCCGAGCCGAAACTAAAAAGTTGATGTCGGTCATTTGAAAATAAGGTCGATATTTTACCAAATGTTAAAAGTTGTTGGGTTTACTCCTTATCGTTGTAAACCCAACGCAATCCGTTGTGTTGTGGTAACGACAACGGCAACAGTCGAAAGGTTGAGAATCGTTTGAACGTCAGTGTCAAGTGTTTGTGCCTGCTAATATGGACCGTTTGGCAAATGACTGAAGGGCGAGAATCGCTTGCCACTTGCGTGCAGGGTGTGCAAGCCTCTTTTGCAGATTTAAAGGTTGAGTTGAGAGTCGCTTGTGTGTGTTTGTTTGAGAGAGGGAGAGACAGAGAACCTTATTTTTATTCAGCGTCAAAATATTAGTTATATTGTTGTTTACAGGGGTCCGTATCATAACAGATGTGCTAATTAGCCCTTCATACAAACGACTCAAACAACAAGTAACAAGTCAAATCACTAACCTGAATATAAAGCCAGTTTACACTAGCAAATAGCAGAGGCGTCACTTTTTATTAGTTCTGGAACCTAGAATCGAAACTAGGTACATTATCCGCCTAAAACCCAACGAACATAAGCATAAGGGTTTTTACTTTGATCTATTTTTATCGCTGTTGTACAGTAGAACACGGGGAGGCGAACATCCGAGAATCATTCCTGACAACTGTGTAAACAGTATTGCAATCACTTGCATTTATTTAAATATACTCATTGAGTCCCTCGTCGGTTTTTATTCTATTTTTTTATAAACAGCTCCAACCATCCATTTCTTATAACGTTAAAATTTAATTCCCGAAATAATAAGCTTTTTTTTACAATTTTCTTCCCCTTAAGCCCTTATAACGTATTCTTCAAAACAGCATTGGGAAAAAATATGATGTTGTCGGGAAATATAAGGGAAATGTACGGGAATTCGGCAATGCTCACTTTCTGGACACCCTGACTGGATTCCCCGCTCCTACAAATCAGGGTTGTGAGCGAGATCACAAAGTCTCAGAATGTCTCGGCATCACCCTGTGTCTGTTTGCAGATTTCTTCTTCAATATCAAGGAATGATATTACCCCCAACATTGCTAAAAAAATTTGATTACCCTTCATGTACAGAATCTTAGCGTGGGGTGATGTATATGAGAGCATTCTTAAACCTATAGAAATCATCCAGGATAAAATAGTGAAATTTGCGCTTTATAAACATTCTCTATATTCAACTGATATGTTACTTGTCAAATTTAAGGTTTTCAATTGATCACAATTACACTTACACTTACTTACTTTGTTATGCTTTAAAAAAAGAAAAAAATCTTTATTCAAACTACACATTATTATAATGAATAAATCCCACAAGATCTGCCATAAACTCAGGAATTAATTTCCCAAAGGCTTATAAAACGTTAAATAAAACATCTTATTAAATCTCCAATGTAGTGCATTGAAAATTACCTTTTCTCCTAACCTAGGCCTTGTAAAATTTTCAAGAACAAACAACTAGTAAATGAATGGCTGTTAGATATCAAGGACATGTTGAAATTTATCTTTCGTCTGTTTATTTATAACAATCTGAAGTGGATTTGAATTCCAGCTGTGGGAATAGATTAAGGGAAATGGAATGTGTGGGTGAGTATCTGTGTGTTTCGGTGAATGTATGTGTGAGTTGCTTGATGAATGTGTCTGGGCTTGTGTGTGTATACCTAAACATAAGGTTTGGAAGAGTGTCTGTTTCTGCCAAGTTCCTTGGACGTATGTGAAGCTTTTTCTGTTGAGCTCCCCCATTCTTTTTCTTCTGTTTTTTCTTCTTCAAGTTATTGTGTTCAGATAATATTTTAAATTTAGAAACCTGTTACTGTGTATTTTTCTATTTCTCACTTTTAGCGAATTTCCCCCATAGGGAAGAAGCTGTTACCGTAGTACTCGTGGTAAGACCTAAGCCCAAGACCATGATAACTTTTCGTTTTGGGGCCCCGAGAAGCAAAAAACACTATTCGTTCATTTTCATACATATATATATATATATATATCTATATATATATCTATGTGTCTTTAATCACGATAGCGGCCATAAAAATGGCCCAATCTGAATGAAATTTGGTACAGCCATGAAGAGTAGTAATTATTCGGACGAGTTCGAAAACCAGCGCGATCGGACTACCGGAAGGGGGGGTAAAGGGGGGTAGACCCCCCAAAAAAGGGTTTTTTTGACTTTTTTACATAGAAAAATAAAAATAACCCAAGTTTTGTTAGCACCATTGAATTCAGCTCAAAAAAACAAACAATTTAGTACTTTGAATCACTGCTCTATGTCCATTGGTTACCGAGATATTGAAAGTGGTAAACACAGTACGTTGTCCCAATGTTAACCTTATGGGGAATAAATAAAATTCTATATCTCGCTTTTTTCTCAACATATCTTAATAAAACTTGGTAAATGGCTTCTCCTAGTTCAGATCTACTAAATATTGAATTAAAACCACCCAGTTTTAATATACCTGTAGCAGCAAACCTGTATACTTCCCCATGTTAATCTTATGGACCTTTCAAAAACATGTAAAATCTCGCTATGTTGGATTGAAAAATGTTGTTTTGCTTTTGAAATTCGCTGAGTATGCAGGTCTGCTGCAACGGGGGTATTTTGTATTGCCTTGCTGATTTTGAGCTCGTTCATCACATACAAAGGCATTCCTGAATTGAGGAACATTCCTGTATGTTAATGAATTCCTGTATATGTTTACATGGAATTAGGTAACTCTGTTATTCTATTTTTCATGGAATAAGCAAGGTAAGTTTTATTTTATTTATTTTACTGTCAGACAGTTGTGACAGAGATTCTAGATCTCGGTCTATAAATATAACACCCTCTTAACAGAGTGCTTATCATAAAAGTATAGCTGAAAACCATCAGCATAAAGGTGCAAGATATTGTGTTAATAAACACAATAAATATGTCAGCTATACTTAGGTTGAATAAAATTAGCCTAAGACAATTTCCTTGAGGCACTCCAAATGATTTCACAAGAGCATTTGATACTTAATTGCCAATTTTGGTAATCTGTAATCAATTTTTCAAATATGATCTGAACCAAATTTACTGACTAACAAAGCTGCCAGTACAGGTTTGCGCATTTGAGATATGTGACCTGAAGTCATATTCTTTTTGTAATAAATGATTTTATTACAATCTAATATTATATACAGACCGATCGTAAACTTAAGCATATTACTATAATAATTAAATAATGTGCTTGAGGTTTGCCTTAGATTTATATAAAACACCACAAACTAGTCATTTTTCTGATGTTACCACCGGGTTACCTGCATTGTCAAGTTATCTTGTAACAAGTTTATGTCACTACACTGGATTGTAAATGTGATTTTATTTAAACAGTTTTTTTATCTACTTTATAATGAGTATAATCAGTTTGAAATTTTTAGTATTCTATATAATTTTTCCTCGAAGGACATGTTTAAGGACCATAATCTACCTGGATTTGAAGCTGTTGGATATGCTTTACTGATGATCATTGATCAAGCGGAATGTAAGGGTAAAATTCCTTGGCCCCTTATCAACGACAAAGCTCAATCAAGGGAATTCCGCGCAAATTTTTCAAAATTCATCAAGATGATCAACACTGTAAGTATTAAGATTAGTAATATTTTTTATTTACATAATTTTTTGGATTTTAAGAATGGTGAAAAGACACTCACCATTTTTGTTTTGAGTGTGTTGTTATTATTTTGGGCTTAAAAAAATATTGTATATTAGGCCCAATGATACTGACGCTTTTTGTACAAGGTAAAGTTTAGAAAAATTACCAAGTTACAAAAATTAACTTTGGGGTCTGAGTGATGAACTATATTTTATAGCAAAATGCACTATATATTAAGCTAACTACTAACTGCTTCACAAAGTAAGGCATGTTCAACTTGTTTACCTCTAAAGGTTTACTTCTGAGATGGCTTACATGTTGTCTTGTGAGGGGGGGGGGTACATTTCTAAATAACCCACCCTTGATGCACAGGGAGCAGCAGAAATACCTGTCGATTTTTGATTGTGCACAATTAGGCAAAGGTGTGGACGAGGGTGATGGGGAACATTCTTTACTCAAGGTTATTTGATCAGTTTCAGTCATATGAAACAATGGTTCATTAAACATTGTGCATTCATTTTAAAGACTTATGTAAAAAATAGTGATATAGCTAAATCAGTCCAGCTAATAGTTGGATAGCTAAATCAGTTTCACATAATACTTGTAATTTTGGTATGTCATACACATGTAAAATTGTACGTTTTTGTGCCAATAAAATGTCTATAATTGAAGGGGTCCCCCGTAAAACGCTCTAAATTTCAAAATCGGAGATATTCAGTGAAAAAGGTTCTCAAGGACATGAGCTACACCGTGGTATATTTTATTTTGAAGATATTTGAGTTGGTAGCCCTGATTTTGTCTGACAAAGTTTGTGTCATTCGCGAGACTGCACGGACTTTCTGGGTAATAACGTTCTATTCGCCGAAAGATGGAATCCCCGCCGGTCCGAAATCCCAAGGACCGAAATCGCGTAAATAAAAATAAAAGACGTGAAGTAAATATTGGAAAGTAGAAGGATAAGACCAGGATTGAATATAGAAAAGTTGGATTAGCCTATATTTCAAAAAATAAGAAGCCAAGGCCTGGAAATTGCCTCCAAAAGAGGTACTCTTCCAAAGTAAAAGAGCAGTCCGTCAGAAAACGTTCCAAGCGCCAGTCATATAGAACGTTATAACCCCTAAAAAAACACACAAAATGTTTTAAAATTCTTGATGGCAGGTACAAATTCAATATAATGCTACATTATGATGTTATAAATAGGGTGTTAAGAGATTATACAAGATTATAAGTTCTAACCTTTAAAAAACCGTAAATTTTGGAATTCAACTTTCAACCCTTGATTACTCAAAACTAGGGTTTTGTCGTTAGAACGTTTTACGGGGGACCCCTTCAATTTTTATGCTATGTTATTGAAGATTGTAGGATAAATAATACTATGTTCTTGAAGATTGTAGGATAAGTAATTGCACTCAAATCTAGTTTGTATTTAAGATCAATGTACTTGAGCTGGATGGCAAAAGGTAAATTACCAAACCACTTATTTTAGTTTTAGAACAGCTCAAGGTCAGTCACCATCCTAAAAATATGAATATTATTTTTTAATTTTTACTTTCTCCCCCCTATACATAGTGTATGGAGAAAGTATTGTTTTCGTAAAAATTTTCGAGTTGTTAGTGGATATATTCGTTTTAGTGCTCCCTGATTCCAAACCAGTGGTTTTCAGAGTAGTGTCTGTCCGTGTGTGTGTGTCCGTGTGTGTGTGTGTGTGTGTGTGTGTGTGTGTGTGTGTGTGCGCGCGCGTGCGTGCGTGCGTGCGTGTGCGTGTGTGTACAAAGCTAGAGATGACATCAGTGGTCCGATTTTCATGAAATTTAGTATGTAGGTATAAAGCCGTGGTATCTCCAGGCATTTTTTCATTTTTTTGAATTTTTGATTTTGAAGGGTATTTAACTTATGTACTAATACCCATAACTAATGACAAAAATCCAAATTTCTCAAAAACTGCTCTAATGATTTTGATAAAAATTTATGGTTTTTAGTGTTTTAGATATCTTAAAAAATGAAATGACACCACTCGCATCTGTAAAAATGCAGATTAAGAAGTTATGGGAGCTTAAGTGTTAAAAAATTCATATTTTTCAAATGTCACAAAATCTATAACTTCTAAATAAAATATACTTGCAACCATTAAATTTGATTTGAAAAACTAAATAATCCAGTATTTTGAATTATTAGTCTACGTCAACTGGTTGCGGAGATAAAGTCCAGGCAACGAAAGGTTATAGAGGGAATTGCATGGATCACAATTTTCGACTTTTTAACTTTGTTTGGACTAGTTAGGAGTAAAACATATAAAAAGTCCCCGCCCTTAGCCCTTCAGCCGGCTGGGCTGGAAGGGCCTAAAGGTAACATTTTTTTGGTTTTTCCTAAATATCTTGAAAACTATCAACTTTTAATATTCCCTATTAAATTTGAAAATTAAAGAAAATTAAATTTCCTGTAAGAAAAATAAATAATATGTCTACTTTGGTCCAACCGTTTACAAGGTAAGCACTAATTTTATTAATATTTTTTTAAATAATATTTTGTTGGCAAGCTCACAAAAAACGTTATTTTTCAAGGAATGATTAAATTTTTTTATAATTCCTTGAAAAATAACGTATTTTTTGAGCTCGCCAACGCCTTAATTTTAGACCAATTTTTATGATTGAGGTGTCAAATTACTGTAAATTTTGTAAATATTTCCTGAATGCTGTTCATTTTCCTTCAGGTGAAAAAAAACATTGCCCAATTGGGCATCTATGTAACCCACAAATTCACAAGTATTTCTTATGGAAGGGATATTTTTTAAATCTTTATATTAATAGACAAGCATTTTTTCCATAAGGTTTTTGTACTCCTTTTTTCTCAGCCAGTGTGCATCGTAGCGAAAATCTAAGCACACCGATAGAATTGTATTTTCCTGTAGATGTGCAGAATCCCATTGAAATATTATATTAGTCTTTTAGACAAGTAGAAAATTGAATTTAAAATTTCAAAAAAATTAACATTGGTTTCATGAGTTGCTGTTTTGGTGACAGAAAAACAAAACAGAACTGTGCTTTTGTCATCATATGTAGCTATTATCACATGCTATTTTTTGTAGAGTAAAGATTAGATGTAGAAATATTATGTGAGGGCGAAAACTGGGCAAAAATTTACGCTGTTTTTTTTCTGTCATCTGATGAGATATAAAACCCAAACAATAATAGGTTTTTATCAAGCAATAAACAAATGTAAGGAATTCATTAATGACACGAGTAAGTATTTGTCCAGTAAAAATTATTTTTAAACAATTTCAAGCCACATGTTTTATTGGGGCATGGAGTTAAAATATAGTATCTGATTGAAAATCTAGGGCTATTTAGAGGAGATTGAATGTGTTTCAAATAAAGTTTGCTCACTTCAATAATATTAAGAGATAAAAATTAGCTGATAAAAAGGGAAGAAAAAAGAATATGAAGTTGAGTCTCTACCATCCGATGTACTGTCGTGCATCTGCAGTACAGATGGACATTACATTCAAATTGTGTGTTTTATTGGTAGAGAATGCGTAAAATATGTGTAATATTTTAGTGATAATGATAGGGAGAGAGGGAAGGAGGGGAAAATGTCCTAAGGGTAAGGAAGGAGAGAAAAAGCTTTGAAGGGGAGTTGTAGGTCTCAAATAATAAAATTGCAGATTTAGATTTAGATAGATCTAGATTTAGTTGCACATAAATGTTAGGTGTTATTATTTCAAACCTAAAAGGTAGGAAAGGAGGGACGAGAGATGGTAAGAAGAGGATGAAGAAGAAAAGGGGTGAAAAGTAGAAAGAAGGTCGAAAGGAAGGAAGTACATAGAGAGTAAGGGAAGGAATTAATGGAGGGAGTGAGGGAGAGAACTTTAGTAAGGGGTGTAAGGGATAAACTGATTTGATGACTGAATTTTTTCCGTCCTCTGAATTAATAAACAGCTCAGTGTTAAAGAGGCAAAATAATTAGTCAAAGATTGAGTCTTTCTCTTTTGCTTTTGGTTCCCATTTGGTTCTATTGTGTGTTTATGTGGAAAATATGTACTATATGAAATGTATTGTGAAACGCATTGGTGTAAGCAAAGTTCAAAATTAGCTATCCTTATTTCTTGATTTAAAAATTGGTCGAACTTTCGACCACTGGCGATCTCTAGTATTAACAAAATTAGTGCTTACCTTGTAAACTATTGGACCAAAGTAGACATATTATATATTTTTCTTACAGGAAATTTAATTTTCTTTAATTTTCAAATTTAATAGGGAATACTAAAAGTTGATAATTTTCAAGATATTTAGGAAAAACCAAAAAATGTTACCTTTAAGCCCTTCCAGCCCAGTCGGCTCAAGCGCTAAGGGCAGGGACTTCTGATATGTTTTACTCCTAACTAGTCCAAACAAAGTTACAAAGTCAAAAATAATGATCCATGCAATTCCCTCTATACTTCTTTTTGAGCATTCATTGCCTGAACTAATAATTGATATATTAGTTTGGCGGTAAACGCAGTACGTTGTCCAATGTTATTCTTATGGCAAATATTTAAAAACCGACACCTCCGTTATTTACTGACCGATTTTTATAAAATTTGGTATAGATTTGTGTGATAATTAATTGTTAATTTGTTTTATTCCACTATATAAGTTTTCTAAATGACTAAGGGAGAAAGTATGTGTCAGTTTCCTGATACCGTTTATTGACTTCTTTTTCAGAAATATCCAGATGCTAAGATTCCTGAAATGAACCCTTCCAGTTTCCAGTATCCAGGAGGTTTAAGATTCTTAGATTTCATGCACAAATTGTCAACGTTTGCTCTAGAACTGGAGTTGAAAAAAATTCTGAGTAAGTAAAAAGTATCATCTGTATGTTTGATTTTGATAAATGTAAAAATACTGAACCTATGAAACTAAAAATCTGCCCACAGGCTGACCATACAGCTCTTTCATTCCACTTATCAAAATCGCCATATCGTCGATGAAGGGAATTTTCCCCATCCCACAGGAAAATCCTGTGAGGATACTTCAGCCATTATTTTGTCTTTTTGCTCAGCTACCAGAAAGGGGATGTTGGAACAGGGTCTCAAGGGATCAGGTGGCCCTCATATTGATTGGCCCTCATCTTGGTCGACAGCAAACCCCTGCCCACCCTGCCGTCAAGCCCAGCCTCCCCTGGTGGGGAACTGAAGTTCACTGAAAGACACCTACAACACTGCCTCCAATCGTGACTTCCGTTACTGTACCCAGTATTGTACCTAAAATAGCAAAGCCGGTTAGGCTTACTGAGTAGTCAGGGGCTTCTCAAAACTAGTCTTTCCTGTCATCTGTTGGTGCATGAGTGAACTACTTCAAGTTAATTTTTAGAGAATATTGTCTTAAGCCCAAAAATCACTGTCTCGACAGTGTATTTTTCCTTCATTCCTCGATATGCTGCCTTCCAGTTTGAGGTCCCTTTTCCAACTTCTCACTTTTTCATTAATTTTCACAATTAAATTGCAAGTGTATCATATATTTTTTGGTTTAGATTTAAAGATTTAGTTTTCAGCTTTATTTTGATACCTGATTCATTTATTAAATATTAAAATAAAAATTCTGTTAACGTTTGAAGTTTTGAGCCTTGATATCCTAAAATACCTGTTTTGATTGTTGAAATTAAAATGCCAATAACTCAAAGACAAAAAATCGTAGCACTATAAATTATATGTCAATTTGTTCCCCCACTTTCAATTTAATGCTGAAATTCAGGATAATATTAATAATCAAAACCGAAAAATTCCGACTTGAGGTCCCTTTCCACTTTCTGCATCACATTTTAGTTTTGGCTTTTTGGAAACCAAACAATAAAAACAAAAAGCAAAAACTTAAAAACTATTGTGTTTCAATCAAACGTTAAAAAATGTATATTATATTTGTTAATTCTTATATATTATTTCTGTTTTGCAATGCATAAAATTTAGAAAGAATAAAATTTCAAATTCAGTATAAAATAGTAATAAATAAACAATAAATTTATTTACCATTTTTATATAAGTTAATATTTTATTTATAATTAACAATTTCATTGAGTTACAATTTTTTTATTATTTTGGAGTGTGTTTTTATTATTTTGTTAATTGCATATAAGTTCGTATTTTTCAATTAAATTTATTTCTTGAAATTTTGTGGGTTGGTACGGTATAAACAGTGATATATGACATTGTTTTTTACCTAATGCTATTATTATAATAAAACAAAATAAATTCATGAACGAGCATTTTCCGAAGCATTAGGGAAGACAAAAAACCCATCCCGTCCCGTCCCGAACTGGAAATCCAATGCCGTCCATCCCTAGTTTTTTTTTACTGAAATATATTTTATTTGTTAAGAAATTATTTTATAATCTTGGGGTAAGTGCTCTTATTTTTTATTTTAGGCTCCGAGGAGCAAGAAGATATGTTGTCTAAGCCTCTCACCTGTCAGCCCAAAGGTCAGAAGATAAATTTGATGGTGCTCAAGGGCGCTCTCCAAGAGGAGATGGAATCTTTAAGTGGCTTCTCAAAGTATGCGGCAGACAGTCATTCCACTATAAAGTGAGTTCATTACAAAAATACATTCCCTCTCAGGGTAAATTCGCTAAAAATATTCAACCAATTAGTTAACCACCAAAAATGCTAATTCAAATTTCTGGTTGGGAACTGTAGTCAAAATAATACTTCACCTCCATAGGTGTTATTTAATTTTTTTACGTTTTCTTTCGCTTCTAGTGTTTAAGTATACTACGTTTTGAGAGGTATTGAAACTCCTCTTGTTTTCTAGTGACCCTACTTGGAGTTACATTAACCTACTGATTTCTATTTAACCCACTTTTTTGGGGGGTTCTTGTTTTTCTGAAACACAATTTACATTCATCCAACAACCAACAACACGGAAATCTTACTCACACAAAAATTCATAAAAACACATTGAACACAATATAGAATATACAATTAAGAAAGTTGAAACAAAAACATATACCTTACTGGTGGCAATGTCTCCAAGCTGGCAGCGGCGAGGCGCGACACACACACACGCACGCACGCACGTGCGGCACCCTATACGAGGACTTTAACTTCTCGTGGGGATCCGAGGACACCTCTTAAATATGATTTTAACTAATGAATGCACACGATTGAATTGTCGGGCAGAATTTAGAAACAGAGTTCATACCATACACACTTGATAAGTGACTTATTAAAAGAGTTGTGTTTTCCACCCGAGGACTTGAGTTTTTAAAGTGCATATGAGGACATGTCTTTTGCATAGGAGGACATGTCTTTTGCATACGAGGACACGAGTGTCTAGCACAACGTCTAGCACCCTATCCGAGGACATATTATTCTCCTCTCTCCCCCACTTCCTCTACCTCTTATCACTGAGAGAAACTAAAATGTTTACGTTCCCACGCTCCCGACACTTTACACGAGATTAACAGGAAGTCAGAAAGGGCAAATAAAAACTCTTAGCATTGGCATGGTACAATTTCTTGTTACTTATTTATTACAATTTCTTGTTACTTATTTATTATCAAAACCATATTTGAATTGTTTTTTTAAAGGGCGCAAGTCCAAATTTTTTGATTTTACGTTTTTGCTGGTTTTGAACTCTACACAACTAGTTACATTGATTTACTTTGAAAGAGCTTTCCTATCAGTGTTTATGGAGATTGACATTTTATGGAAGAGTGTTTATGGAAGAATTCAGCATTGCATTTCTGTGATTTGTTTTAAAAGGGCGTATGTCAACCTTGCTTTAAATGGCGTTTTGGACTTTCGCCCTTTTAAAAATAAACAGTTTTTCTTGTTTTCCGAAAGTTTACTTTTTGGAACTTACGTTCTTAAAAAAAAGATTCATTTTTGTGTTTGAGCCTATTATAAAGTAGTACCAGGTGGACCGAGTCTTGCCCCGATATCATTTCATGATTACCAGTTCATCCAATTACTATAAAACATTTCAGTGTCATAATTTTTTAATAAACTTTTTATTGCTCCATGCAATCTTTATCCCACACAATGGAGTTTTCCTCGATGGCTGTAGTTCGTAAACGGCTGATATGATGTACTTTATTTGATTACTGCTAGTTTTTTTATTTCATTGCTGGTATGGCGACTCATAAGTCCCAATGTTAATTTTTTTACTTAGGAATTCATTTTATTATGTTATTAGATTTCATCTGGCCAAGTGACCTGTATGAAACTTGTTTTTGAGTCATAAATCAGTTATTTCCAAATTTTCAAGAAATTCTCGAAGCCGTTTTGGGACAATTGTGCAAAAAAAAAAGCAAAAAATGCTCATATAGGATACTCTTGTATGAGAAATGAACCTTGTTTATTTGATCGTACAATTAACTAAAAAATTCTGGAGATTTTCTTTAAATTTTGGAAATAAGTTATTTTTTACTGAAAATCTTGCTCTACTATTTCTTATAAAATAAATTTAATCACGTAAAAAGGTTGCCATATTGGAAATAAAATCAAAACATTAATTAAAACAAAACAAAAGTTTTCATATTGGAAAGCAGCTGATTACGAATAACTCTTTAACCACAAAGGCGCATAGCGAAAATCATGTAAAAGATGCATTAGATATAGATTGAACATAGATTATGAAATTAAGTTATTTCTATATACTGAGCACAAAATTGTGATCCTGAAAAACTTAAGTTAACTAACTTAGTTGTGTACAATGTTTTTATTTATGTTATTCACAAACAAAACTGAGAGACACTTTCTTATTGGGCAAATAAATTAAACGAAAACGATGTTTGGTGTAAGCGCAATGTGAAAAATCGCAGCTGTTTTCAACACTGAATTTAATTTAAAAACAACCAAGGAATGTGCGAGTATTAGAGCCTTTGGGGTTTCCGTAGATTATTTAAATAATTAGCTTACCTGAACAATGAATAACAAACTTGGCCTTCGAGAATAAACTTGGCTTTGTAGCAGTTACTTGCTACTTATTAATGTATAATTTATTATTTTAAACCCCTTTTTAAAATTTTAAATGGTCCAACAAATAAAAGTCCGCTTCTTTGACAATTGATTTTATTTTCATGCACTTAAAAAAATAAACAAATTATTTTTCTTTTATCTTTAAGTTGGGGGTGTTACTGTACTTGTTAAATCCTTTAATCCTTTATCTTATATTTATTATCCAAGATCATGAGCCCTAAAAAAAGAAATAGAATTAATTAATATGCCTGAAGGGCCAAACAAATAACCTAGAAAAACATTAATAAATGAGGCATTTATTGAAATAACATTCGCCAAATAAATTAATATTAAATTTGTAAAAATTCTAAAAAGGAAAACTTACCCAACGGTTGGGGTAACTGACACTTAGAAACATTTTGAACAATTCACTACAGAGTTACAATGATGAAGAAGGCCAGGACATGCAACATTCACTGTATATCCTCAAGGAAACTTGTGTTCTGATTGGCCAAAATTAAAACCAATCAGCTTGCCTCACTTATTCTTACAATATTTGAAATTCTAGTGGAACCATCTACAATAATATTACTAGTTTTAACATGCTAATTGAGGATATCCTGTAGACTATCAGCTTTCTTTAAATTAATAATGTGTTTTACTTGAAATTTAATTTTGTATATAAATAACAAAAATTAAAAAAAATATTTAAACTCTAGCATGCTACAAATTCCCCCAACTTTTCATTTTTGTTAGGTAAAGAAATTAAATTTCACTTTATAGAAAATATACAAAAGATTCACAAAACGAAGGTGTTAAATTTTAACAAGAGTTCATCATCTTGACTCCAGCTTGAAGCCTCGGTGCTACCCGCCATCCACTTGGGTTCAGGGGCGTGCCGAAGGGGGGGGGACGAGCGGGACCGGACCCCCCCCAGAGCTAATTTGTTATAAAAAAATAAAAACCTATAAATATTTCGTACAATATTTATTATTCAATGCCTCATTTATAGATATTTTATGGCATTTCTGCTCAATTCCCGTGTCACTCCTTTCGATTTGGCCAGGAATATTGAACACTTAAGGCACCTTACACACCGATGTTGCGAACACGATGTCGCTGACATTTATTCTATTCATCAGGCAACCGTCTACTGTCTTTACGAACAAAAATTATGGTATGATACTTGTGTTCATCGTATATGCGGATTGCAATCTCAAGGGATGCAGGAAACCCTGCAGGAAACCGTTCTTTGACTTCGAGGTAAGAAATATTGTGTTGTTTCTGTAACGGCAAATCTTGGCCGTGACATCGTGTCCGCGACACCGGTGTGTAAAGCTCCATTTGATAACATTGGTTGGTTTTCGAGTGGCATGTCACGGACAAGAAAATACATCGTGTCCATGGGGCCGTCCATAAATTACGTCATCGATGTTTGGTCATTTTTTTACCCTCTCCCTACAATCATCTTACCGTCATAATCCGCCTGACCCCCCTGCCATTCACAAATGACGTCATAGGGTACAAACTCCTAAAAAATATACTAGTCCTTGAGAAAGCCCAACTAATGTGTTCTTCTACTGATTTCCTAAAACCAATAAATTAGGTTTTAAACTCATTTTCGGCTAATATGATATTAATCAACGATAGAACTTTTTGAACTTTGTAGAACTACATTTGTTGTAGAGATAGACGCTGACCAAGGCCCCACTGCACTGACACTGCCTGCAAATCCAAAAACATATTTATCATTGCACTTACTGTAGCTTAGTTCTGACCTGAAGCTAAAATTACCATTTTAACGGATTTTGTAAAAATCGAGGACATAGTTTCCAAGCTGTTTTTCTTTAGCTTAACTTGAATTAACATAGAATGTATACAATATTCCTATCCTATTGGTATAAAAACCTAATTTGAAAAATGACGTCATCCCAGCGTTTACCCTCTCCCCATGCATATCATCCTACCGTCATTTCCATTTTGGACCCCTTCCCCCAATTTTCACATGACGTAATTTATGGACGGCCCCCAATTTGCTTCTGGTTTGACCCCCCCCCCCCCCAGGGCAAAATCCTGGGCACACCACTGCTTGGGTTGGTTGACCAGGAAAGCCCAGTTTGTCTCTGCCCCAAGTACTGGATAGACGCTCTGCATTGTATGTCCAACATCTCTCGTTCAGCTTACAAAAGATTCAACACAATTTTTAGTAATTTATCCTAACTTGAACTAATAACATAGTTTTACAATTCCATTATGCTTTGATTAATTTTATTTTGCTATAATAAACTTTAAACTCAGCTTTTTGTTAAAGTGAAACTAAAATTAAATAATTTCCATCTATATAATTTCCAGAATGTAAATCGTTAGTAAGTGTTACACTCCGTTAGTGCTAAGTCAAGTCCAGTGCAAAGTATAGTGAAGTGTACAGGATTGTAAGTGTTAAAATAAAAAAAAATTAAATTCTCCTAAAATAGGAGGAAGTGCATGTTTGGTTCAGTGAAAGTGAAAGTCTGCAGGCCTGGTTCAAGTTCAAGGTCAAGGTTGATTACATTCTGGCATTCATGTTGGAATTCTTCAGCTTAGGTACAATGTTTACATTTTCAATAATGTACTTCACTTCATTGTGAGGAATCAACTACACTATTAATACCTTGCAATTGTTACTTTTGTTAAACATTTTACAAACAAACAAATAAATAATTAATATCTCTCTGAAAATAATAACTTTTTGATAACAACTTTATACTTTGCTTTCAAACTCTTTTAATCTGACCCAAGTTTTAATTGAGAAACATGAACTCGCTAACATGAAATCTTATATGGTCCATCATACCTTAGAGCAGTCTTACCCTGAAACCTTTTCAGCTTAACTCATAAGTCTTTATATAAACAATACTATCTTTCTTGAATGGATGTTTACTTTTTTCTTCATCATACCTTTCTAACTTCTTATTTAACTTGTTTCTTGTTTTATTATTTGAAATAGCTTGAGTTAACTTTTCTGCTAATTTCTTCTCATCTACTTTTTCTTCAATTATTTCATTTAAACACCATACATTGGAAAGAGAATTGTGTACTTTATAACTAAACATTAGTTCATGCAGAGTGAACTTAGTAGCTTCATTACATGCATTGTTTATAGTTTGTTGAATATCACTTAAATTAAAATCCCACTTATTTTGACAATCATGAAAGTAAATTTGGAAAATGGCTTTGATATTCCTCAAATATCGCTCAGATATATTACTTCTGGGTACATATGGTACTATTGTCCTGTGTGTAATACCTTTGTTAAACAAATAGTTTTTTAACTCACTACTCACAAAACATTTAGCATTGTCACTGATAAGTTCTTTACACAATCCAAAATTTTTGAAAACAAAATTTTCCAAAATATTAATTATTGACTAAGATTTGGCATCTCTCATAGCATGTAACCAGACAAACTTAGTACATTGATCCACAATAATTAATAAATTATTGTTTTGAGACTTACTTCTTATTAAAGGCCCAAAAATATCTATGTATAATCTGTCCATAGGGTTGTTTGCATGACTTGAAACTAAAGGTCCTTGAAACTCCTGTCGAGGTGGTTTCCCTTTGGTACACAATTCACATGCTTTAATCCTAAGCTTGACTTCTTCTGACACTTTTAGCCCAGGCAATAAAGGATTTGTGTCGGAAGAAATTAGAGACAAGCTGAAATTTTTCCAGTTGTTAGTACATGATTAGAGGTACTTTTTCCCAAAAGTCCCCTAAAATCCCCCCGGTGCTTTCTCCCCCACCCCCCTTTTTCCCCCCCAAAGTCGGAAAATGCAAGCATTTACTGAATAGCCTATATTTTCGTTGCTATTTATCGCATACCATTAAACTTGATCTCGTTTTAATCCTCAATAAATTCCCTACAAAAGATGTTGTATCCTTTATAGTGATAAAATCAATGCCTTCCTAGTAATTTTAATTTTTACCGTAATTTTTAGACTTTTTTAGATACACCTTTCAGGTTTTTAACCATATGTTTTTTAATGTGATAAAAGTAAAGAAAGCTTCCTCTCAACGTTATAGTCCATTTCTTTTCGCATCCATTGATATGCAGAAGTATAGGGTTATGTTTTTATTTGAAGCATCGGGCTCACTTTAAATGAAGTCAAGTTCGACGTGCTTGTGGTGCGCCGTGCGGCGCCGCCGGCGCCGGTGCAACGCAACGCCCAGGCTTGGCACTACAGCGAGAGGACGTGTGATTGTTTAGAAATTTGAATAATAACCCACAATCATTGATGCTATTTGGTTCTGAAAATTGTTATAATTCTGATTTTAATAAAAAATTGTAAGTCAATTTTTGTTACCATACATAGCATTATTATTTTAAAGACTGTATTTGAGAAATACAAATACTGAAAAAACATTAACCTATAATGCTGTAACGTTTGTTACTGAGTGAATAAAAGCCAACTTTGGTTCGGGAGAGCCTTGCTCCTAGCCCATTAAAAGCGTTGTTCCATTATCCACTACCTATGGACCCGCCGTGTCCCATACCGGCAAAAACCGGCAGCTATGATTTTTCTTATCAAATTACAATAAGTTGGATCGATTCATATCTCTGCGGACCTCCCACCTACCCTTCTTAATTATATGCTTCTAGTGATCATTTTGAGTCCTTACCTGTTTGTACTTGAACTAGACGTTGTATCAATAATTAAATATTGAATCTCCATCTTCATCATGTGTACACTGATGTTGTGGCTTGATAAACAATTGCAGTTCTCGCTCATGGATGAAACCGTAGTTTGCGGCATCCACAGTAGTTTCCGGAGGCTTGTTTGCAAGAACAAGACATCAATTGCAACAACCCAATTGCAACAAGTCATTTGGTGCGAACGGCTTAAGACTAGTTACTGGCTGAAGAACTAGTTTATCTCCTCAGTTTTCCGTCACAACTCTTAATCCCCATCCCCAGTGTGTGGGTTTCATTGTATTTCCTACCCATTGTTTTACTTGGATTTAAAGACTGGCTACTGGTTTAAGAACTTGTTTATCTCCTCCGTTTTCCTTCACAACTTTCAGTTCCCATCCCCAGTCTGTGGGTTTCATCATGTTTCCTATCCATTTCTGTACCTGGAGGTATGTTCTCAGATTGTGCTGGTGCCACGCTTCTGTTGTAAGGAAGTCTAGCCACATCAAAATTAGATCTAAAGGCTGTTTTTTTTGCCAACGAGGTAAACTTGGAATAACGAGCTTCATTCAAACTGTTATATCTGTTTATCCATACAGACCAAGCACAAACCGTTCTCCACTGGTTTAGTAACTGATCTTTTGTTACATTGGTATCCATGAACATTTCTGCTTGTTTTTTTCGCCTCCGAGGACTACTTGACCATTTCAACAGCTTCCGTTTCACCCAGTCCATAAAAACACAATGTCGTGTTGCACCCTGTTACAGAGTACAGAAACAATAAATATTTTCTAAAATCAGCTTGATATTCCAATAACTTGTTCACATCGTACATTGTTGGAGTCAAGCCTCCTGTTGATTTCAGGAAATATAAGTTTGATGAAGGTAGAGCCAGTGACACTAACTTCACCAATAAGTCAATCAAAAAAAAAACCTTTAAGGGCTTAAAAAGTTGTTTGACTGATTTTTTATAATTGGGTTTCAACTAAAGAGGTAGTTAAGATTTTTTAAAGACAATATAGTAGTAAAGAAAATATATCCTCGAATACAACTTAAGCCCCGAGCTGAACACACGACCCAGGCGATGTCAAACGTTCTCAAGACTCGAGCGGCAATTCTCTAGTTGAGGCGACTTGGCAACAATGGAGAGAACTGGCAACATAGGAAATAAAAATAGACGCGATAAGTCCTCTGATAATGCATGAAAAACCATGTCATTAACACGAATTGTGTATGCGAAAGCAGTGCACGGGCGTCCTCGGAGGCTGCGAGGGAAACGGACGATTACACACGGAGTGCATAATTTTCGACCTCAGCGCACCAATCGGCAGAACGGCGAACTGACAACCCGACCTAGGGTATGGATAAGAGGACATTTTATGTAAGTGAGTTTTTTGCATGAGACAACAAGAAATGTGATGATCAAGAGGAATCCAGCTATAATTGTATACGAGGACAGTAAAAATTTCCTCGTATACAAAAATGTCCTCGGATACACGGTGAAAATTCAACCCAATGTCCTCGTATACCCTGTCTGACACAGACACAGACACACAGACACACACACACCTTTTTTTATTAATTGCATGAATTGTTGTAAGTTTTCCGCACGTGCTATACTTAGCACCTGGAATTGTATTGACCAATGTATTTTTCTTGGAAATAAAGAGTTTTTGAACTGAACTGAACTGAACTGCACACACACACACACACACACACACACACACACACACACACACTTGCACCCACGCACGCTACTCGAATGACTAACACCAGGAGGGGAAGTGGAGGGGGGAGCGGCCATACCCCCACTAAGGGCACAAGTCGACGTCAGCCAGGCACCTATATGGGCACAAGTACAGCAATTCCAAAAGATTACAGCATGCCCCTCCTAGCTGCAAGTGGGAAACAGGACACACAACCCATAGCAAGAGTTTTTTCCAAGATCTATGGCTGTAGATCTGGCTTTAGGTTGTGTGTCCTCTTCCCCACCTGCAGCTAGGGGGCGTGCGCTGCATTCTTTTGGAATTGCTGTACTTATGCCCATAGAGGTGCCTGGAGGAAACGTACTATAGCCTGTGCCTGTGTCATGTTCCCGAGATTACACCATAGAGGCAGGTCTTAGACTAGCTGGCGTCGACTTGTGCCCATAGTGAGGGTATGTTCACTTCCTCCTCCACTTGCCCTCCCAGCGTTGGTCAATCGAGTGGCGTGTGTGTGTGTGTGTGTGTGTGTGTCGTGCAACTGTCAGCTTGGAGGCATTGCCGTCAGTAAGGTATATATTTTTTATTTAATTTTCTTACTTATATATTCTATATTATGTTCAATGTGTTTTGTATGATTTTTTGTGTGAGTGTGATTTGTGTTGTTGAATATTGGATGAATGTTAATTGTTAAAAAAATTAAAACCCCCAAAAAATGTAGGTTAAATAGAAATAAGTAGGTTAATGTATCTTTAAGTAGGGTCACTTGAAAACGAGAGGAATTTCAATACCTATAGAAACGTAGTGTAGTTAAACAATAAAAGCAAAAGGAAAAGTCCAAAAAATTAAATAATAATTACAAATCCTTCGCTATTATGAATTTTAAAAATATTGCATTGTAGTATTATTTTAATAATGACTAACAAATAGAAGATATCATTTTACTATGGTTAAATAGGACCTCTATAAGTTAAGACAAGTTGGTATTTAATTTCTGGTTTGAAACTTGTAATTATTTCATTTCTTTCTTTAGAAAAATGAGTGATTGTTTGGACAACATTACAACTACTTCCAAAAATGTGTTTGAGCAGTTGGAGGAAAAGGTTTCAAGTTTAGATTTTGATGATAGAGCCAAAGCAAGTTTACTGGACATTGAAGACTCCACAGCCATTACAGGTACAAATATTTGAACTAAGTTGTTGTTTTATTTTTGAATGACATGTTTCTTAGGTGAGGATTATTATTTCGTTCATATTATTGAGCTTCACTCACCTAATTAAGATTTCTTTTTGGGCTTGTCAAATAGATGAAAAACGCACACAAATCACTGCAAGTTAATCTTTGTCATCATAGTTATTTTTTTTTATCAATATATACACCTGTCAGTGGCAAAGGAGTAACCTACAATTTTAATAGCCTTAATGGTTTTGATCAGCGTTTAGTAAAATGTAGGTAACAATACAATAAAAAAGATGATGAGGTGGAAGGAATTCTCAGTAAAATTTTTTGACGCACTTGGACAATACATTTTTTGCTGATAAATGCTGTTTGGTATTAGCGGTTTAATAGCAATTAATTAAAAATATGTAAAACAACTTAATTTTGGAATGACAGTTTGTGCAGCTACTAATAATAGCTAATCTAAAAGTCTTAAAAACCTAAAAATACATTAGTGAACTAATTAAATGCCTTGGAAAGATACTTTAACATTTTGAATACAAATTGTAACAGAATAATACTCATAGATATGTTAATCCCTTCATTGCTCTGTTGATTTTTACTGCTAACCCTTAGGCCTATCAGTGATTTTTCACCTGACTTGTCCATTGCATTCCTGAGAAAAATGTTGAAATAGAATTTGACTTTATGCGTTACCATAGCTAATTGTTGGCCTATTTACTTAAAATTTTCACGATTTTTTCATAAATAAATTTCCTACAATAAAAAATGACTTTAAAAATAATCTGTTCTGTGTGAGAATCTTACAAACATACAAACATTGCAGTTTTATTGAAAATATTTTAAATTTTTTTAACCCATTCTGCCCACTGTTGACATTTGTAGACACTGACTTTACAAATTTTTATCACGGATACAATTTAGCATTTGAAACAAAGAGTATTTTATTTTTATCTATTGGTATCCCTGCTAAGCAGCTACAGTGTTTGCCACCATTTTGTAGTGTACGTGTGAGTAGGAAATTTGAGATTAAGAACCTCTGCAAGACAAGCCATGTCATATTTTGAATCCTAAGTGTTATTACTATTAATCTTTTAATTTTTTATTGAATATACAATTGTTTAGATATATTTAGGAACTACTACAACAAATACAATCGTAGCTTAGTTTATTTTTTTACAAGAACATAGTTTTATCCCTTTGCAAAAACTGATGTCGACAAATGTCGACAGTGGTCACGAGCGGTTACAGGTCCATTATAGTCAGAGGCTATGTTATTTATTATCATTCGCTATGTAGTATGGACTTACACGGCAATAACACCATAGATCGACCTACAGCAGGACGTCTGAGCTCAAAAGAGCTCCAGTTGTGTACCAGCTGACGTCCGCTACAGCGGAAAACACTTCTTGGACACTGTGGAGAAGCTAGTCTGATGTACCCATTGTGGAAAGGCTACAAGAAATATTTGCGGTTCATGTCGAGTTGATTGCTGGAAAACACTTCTTGGACACTGTGGAGAAGCTAGTCTGATGTACCCATTGTGGAAAGGCTACAAGAAATATTTGCGGTTCATGTCGAGTTGATTGCTATGTTCTTAGTGACAAAACATTTCACTCGCTGTGACCCATTGTGAAAACTCTGCACAGATTTTTGGGTAAAAATACTACGGAACCTTTACAAAAATTCATGGCAGAGACTTTTATTATGGTTTTATTTTAGATTTGTTTAAAATATTTTATATTCCAGCAATTATTTTTGAAAGTTGCTGATATTTTATCACATTTACAAACTTTTTTACATAATGTCGTTTTACCTGACTTTTTAATGCGGTATTTACTATATCTTTACACCTTAACTTGTGAAACCTATGTGTTTTTTACCAATATATACTTTTTGTTTTTGTGTGTTTTTTCATTTCTTTTGTTTAGTTTGTCATTTTATATATTTAGAAGTATAATAGGTCAAATTTATGTTAACAATTACAGACCTGATGATGCTCGATGTCGGCAGTTTCGTCACTTACACACTGTACCCGTTCGTGCCCACTGTCGACATATGTCGACATGCCATAATTTATATAAAAATGAGTATAAAAAATTAAAAACAATCAAAATCTGTATTTTTGTACCAATAACAACAAAATACTAAGCAGAAAACGAAATCCAAGAAAAAAAATTAATTTGGGCGTAATTGGGTTAAAGAGTTTTGTATGAAAACTGATTTTATAGTATTAAACCCTAGAAGCGCTATGCGTCAAAACTTTGACCAAGTTTTAATTTGAATATTTTGATTGTGTCCGTATTTGGTTTTGAATTAAACAACAACAAAAATTTTGTAATATGCTGAATTAATGAATTAAAAACAAAATTAAAACGTGCCCCCCCCATGTAACCCTATACAAGGGTAAAAAGAAGCAAAACAGGTGTCCACTGCAATCCCTATTAAACATATGATTAGCGGTCAACTTCGACCCAAGCTGGTCACCGTTTGTTTAAGGTCGGCCCTCCCACCAACTTTACCACACTATTGGAGGCCTGATAGGGACTGCTCATGGGCGGGAATCGAACCCGCGCCACGCCGTATGTCTTCAAGTCAATGTCTTTGACCACATGACCGCGTTAGTACCGTCAGACGAATGCTTGTTTGACTCCTACAGCCTATGGCTCTAGCAAACCCTGACGGTGACTCATTGAGCAAACCTCATGAACAAACGGTCTGGTGGCAATTCATTGAACTATGTAAGTAACTTCCTTAAGCACCACCAGATGCTGCTGACGCGCCGGCGCGCTAGTCAATAATACAGTTATGACATATTTAAAAAAGCCTTGCATAAACATGAGAAATCTCGAGGTTGCGCTTTTGAGCCCAAAATGGTGATCACGAGTTCACGAGATATCTCGGGGTTGTTAGCCAACGGGTTTATGCTTTTGAAGTATACATCACGATGATCATTTTTGTCAAAAAATCCCTCAAAACAATGATGAATGGACATAGAGCAATGATTAAACATACCAAATTGTTTGTTTTTTTCAAGCTGAATCCAATGATGCAAACTAAAATTAGATTTTTTAAATTTTTAAATGTGGATATTGCAAAAAACCCCATTTTTTGGGGTAAAATCCCCTAATTTCCCCCTTTTAATAATCCGAATGAGCTGGTTTTCAAGATTATGTTAGTTTTAACCATTTTACACGTTCGTGCCGAATTTCATGAAAATCCAATAATTTTTATAAGTGTAAAAAAACTTTTTTCCCAGAAAATCAAAAAATTTCCAAAAAATTGCCCTTTTTAGTGAAAAATTATATATTTTTCAGATATTTTGAAATAAATTGTTTTAGTTACATGCCAAGACCTCAAAAAAAAATTTTTGAAATCGGTTTGATATGATGGGGTACAGCCGCATTTAAAAAAATCCAAAATTCGAAACATGAAATTTTCAATCTTGTCCACCTTGGGTAAAGCCCCCAAAAATGTTGTCCACCTCAGCGGTTTTAGGCCCCTGAATACCTGAGGAATGAAATGCCCCATATTATATTTGTGCACCTTATGACATAAAATTTGGCATTTTTTTGGATTTTCTAGTTTGTCCACCTGGATCAAAGCCACCAAAATTTTTCTCCACCTAGGTGTTTTTGTGATCCCCTCAACTTTTACTACGTAATGATAAGTGTTAAATCCGTGCACCTTATGACGTAAATTTTGACCTTTTTTTGAATTTTTGAGTTTGTCCACCTTGGAGAAAGCCCCCAGATTGAGGGCTAACAAACCTATTTTTGCCACCCTCCAGAATGCCTCTTCAAAACGGCATAGCTTTTACATGTGCACCTTATGATGTAATTTTTGACCTCCCAGCTCCCGGTCTACTAGTATGAATAAATGCTAACAATTATAGCTCAGTTAAAAAATAACTTAAAAGACAATACTTAGTTCTTTAAAGCTAACCTAGTTCTTTATAACAGATTTAATAAATGTATTCAAAAGTTTCTAACGTTTAATAATTTTCAAATTTTGACAGATTACAATGAAAGGGTTGAAAAGAAATATGTGGAAATAGAGAGAAATTGTTACAAGCTTAGTGAGCTTCATGATTTGGCTGTTCAGTGTTGCCAACATAGCGATACGTCAAAGCCAACATCTGATGATAATCTATGCTTGGATGGAGGGAGGCTGGAATTAAACAGATTTCTCAATGAGGTACAGTCTTTAATATCCTCAGCTTATTAAATACACACAAATATACAGTAGAGTCCCGCAAACCCGGACTTCGATAACTCGGAATTCTGGATAACTCGGAAAGCCTGCCAGAGCAATAAAGTGCATTGAGATTCAAGGCCAGAGCACGGTGTGACACATTTAAAACAGTTTTAGTTTTTCTTTAAGTTTTTTTTGCAACTAATGTAGTTTTTATATTTTTTACTATGCAATAAATAAATGATTTCTTATAGAAATAACAGAAAATATTCTTATTTTTTCTTGCTTTTACTCATTTCCCGATAACTCGGAATTTTCACAAACCTGGACACCGTTCGGTCCACATTAGTCCGGGTTTGTGGGACTCTACTGTATAACTGTTAGGGAATCCAATGACCTAATTTGACTTTAGGGCCCTTGGATTTTCTGTCTCAACCCTGGGATATTCGGGATTGTCAAACTTACATTCTGCCTACAAAGTTGTCATTCTTTGACATGTTTTTTGTATGATTGATAATATTGTAATTTCGCACAAGTCCCTGAGCCCTTCGAATATAAAATGTTCAATACGTATTTTCTTTAATAAATAGTTTGTTGTCAAGAAAATATTTAAATATTGTTGTCATTTGGTTGTTGTCTACTGTCTTATTATAAAAATCGGTCATGTAGAAGAACCAAACAGGACCAGGGAGAGAAAAACAAATATTCTCTTATCATATAAGATTATGGAAAATTAATTATTAAATTACGTTTAAGTTTGTTAAGTTTTAGCGAATTTCCTTAAAGGAATAAGCTATTAGGACTCATGGTAAGACCTAAGCCCGTGACCATGATAAATTTTCCTTTTGGGGCCCCCAAAAGCAAAAGAACATTCTTTTGAATTTATATATATAAAACTGTCTGTTAACACGATAGCGGCTGTAAATGGTCCGATCTTAATGAAATTTCGTACAGATGCGTAAAGTGGTAACAAATCAGACGAGTTGGTAAAACAGCCCGATCGGATCACCGGAAGGAGGGGTAAAAGAGCTCCCCTCCAAATAAACCGTATCAGGAAACTGACACAAACTTTCTCCCTTGAAATAATTTAAAACCAGAAAACTCATACAATGAAATAAAACAAATTAACAATTAATAATCACACAAATAAATACCAAATTATATCAAAATCGGTTAGTAAATAAAGGAGATATCGGTTTTTAAACATTTGCCATAAGAATAACATTGGATAACATACTGCGTTTACCGCCGAGCTAAAATATCAATTATCTCCGCAACCAGTTGGCATAGACTAATGATTGAAAATACTTGATTGTTTAGTTTTTCAAGCCAAATTTAATGGTTGCAAGTATATTTTATTTAGAAGTTTCTAATTTTGTGAAAAATATGAATTTTTTTACACTTAAACCCCCATAACTTCTGAACCTGAATTTTTACAGCCATGCGGTTTGTGTCATTTTGTTTGTCATCTTAAGCACTGTGAAACATGAAATTTTTATCAAAATCGTTCCAGCCATTTTTGTAGAAATTTGGATTTTTGCAGTTTTGATGGGTTTTTATGGGGTAAATAACCTAAAAAATCAAAAATTCAAAAAATTAAAAACTCACCTAGAGATATCATGGTTTCATACCTTCATGCCAAATTTCATGAAAATTGGACCTCATTAGAACAGTAGACTCTCACTAATCCGGCAGATATGGGACCAGTGTACGGCCGGATCAGTGAAATGCCGGATTACTGGATGGTTATAAATAAAAACATTGTAAAAGCATAAAACACGTTTTTATTTAAACTTACGATACAGGACAATAGTGATTCGGAACGCCTTATTCCATTGCAGTAAAAAAACTGTCAATTTTCTTTTGCTTCCAAGCACTTCTGTACAAAGCACCACGCAAACTGTTACACACTACGCACTGACACCGCTCTATTTACTGTTAATAAAACTTGCAAAAAAATAGGCCGGAGACACACGGGGCGATTTTTATTGCCGTGGCGAAACTGCCGCTCGCCCGTAGTGCATTGATTTAAATGGACCGCGGCATTATTGTCGCACGGTATTCCTACCGCCCTGTGTGTAAGCGTCCATTTAAATCTACGCACTACAGTCGGGCGGAAGTTTCACCGCGGCGGTAAAATCGCCCTGTGTGTGTCCGACCGTACGCTGCACCGGGTATATTACACGACGACGAGGCAACTGACTGATCGCTAGTTGTTTGTTTACAATAGTTTGAGCGACGTGTCTCAACTTGAATCCCCCGCCACGGCGTCAAAAAACGCCGGATTACTGGAGTGCCGGACTGGCGCAGTGCCGGATTATAGAGGGTTTACTGTATGGTCTCCAGCTTTATTTACATCCACATGCACACACACGTGCATGCGCTGGCACGCACGCACAGACGGACGGACGGACGGACATACATCGCTCTGAAAACCACTTTTTGGACTCAGAGGGCACTAAAACGAATATATCCACTGTCAACTCACATTAGAAAATTTGTACAAAAACAATAATTTCTGCATATACTATGTATAGGGAAAGTAAAAAGAGCTTTTTGAGTTTTTTACACAAAAAATTAATATAATCTAAATTTTGTCAGCACCCTTGAATTCAGCTAAAAAACGAACATTTATTTTAAATCATTGCTCCATGTCCACTGCTTACCGAGATAGTGCAAGTGGTAAACACAGTGCAATGTCCCAATGTTAACCCTATGGGAAATCTTGCTTATTTCTCAATATATCTTAATAATAAACGGTATCAGGAGACTGACACATACTTTCTCTATATCATTTAAAATCATTTAAAATCAAAAACTTATACAGGGTGTCCCATAAGTAAAGTGCCAAACTTTGAGAATAGGTTATATGGGTCAAAATAAAATAAAAATAAAATGAAGAATATAATTTTTTCCAAAAACCTTTTGTTTACCAGATATCCGCCATTTTGTATTTTTTACAAAATATTTTTATCTCCCACGTTTTTGAATCGATTTTTTTGGAACTCGGTATACACCTGTATCTAGTCAAGGTTAGTTTATGAAAAAATAATGAGCATGATTAAATAACAAATTTCAAAATGGCGGCCGTTTAAAATCTTAAAGTTGAAATAATGAAAAATAGGTACGTTTAAAAAAAATATAAAGGATAACAACTTTAGAAAATTTTATTTTCCATCTAGTGACACCAAATTTATGAAAATCGGTTAATGAACAACTGAGTTATGATAGTATTTAGCTAGTGAGGCAGCATTTTTTAAAGCGAAATAGTCCATTGTTGCCCTGAGCCATGCGCTAATTCGACCATAACTCAGTTGTTTGTTGATCGATTTTCATAATTTTGGTATCGTTGGAATGGAAATAAAATTTTCTAAATATTATTGTTCTTTATATTTTTTTATAAAATGTTCCATTTTTTCGGTATTTCAATTTAAAGATTTTAAACAGCCGCCATTTTGAAATTTACGATTCGATCATGCTGATTATATTTTTCATAAACTAACCTTGACTAGATACAGGTGCATACCGCGTTTAAAAAAAATCTATTCAAAAACTTGGGAGATAAAAAATATTTTGTTAAAAATACAAAATGGCGGATGTCTGGTAAACAAAACGTTTTTGGAAAAAAATTATTCTTCATTTTGTCTCTATTTTGACCCATATAACCTATTCTCAAAGTTTGGCACTTTACTTATGGGACACCCTGTATAATAAATTAAAACAAACAATTTATTATCTCACAAATACAATCCAAATTTTATCAAAATCGGTTAGCAATTAACGGAGATATCGGTTTTTGAATATTTGCCATAAGAGTAACATTGGACAACGTACTGTGTTTACCGTGAAACGAAAATATAAATTTTCTGATTATCTCTACTACTAGTTGACACAGTCTAATGATTCAAAATACTGGATTATTTAATTTTTCAAGCCAAATTTAATGGTTGCAAGTATATTTTCCTCGTTAGAGCCGTTTTTGAGAAATTTGGATTTTTGTAATTTTTTATGTGTTTTTATGGGGTAAATACCCTTAAAAATAAAAAATTTAAAAAAATAAAATAAAAAACGCCTGTAGTTATCATGGTTTTATACCTACATGCCAAATTTCAAGAAAATCGGACTGCTGGTGTCGTCTCTAGCTTTGTTTTCATACACACACACACACACACACACACACACACACACACACACACACACACACGCACGCACGCACGCACGCACGCACGCACACACGCACGCACGGACGGACGGACGGACGCACGGACAGATTCCACTCCAAGAACCACTTTTTGGATTCAGGAACACTAAAACAAATATATCCACTAAAAACTCAAATTCAAAAATTTTGACGAAAACAATACTTTTTCCACTATTTATTGGGGGAGAAAGTAAAACTTGGATTTTTGGCGTCATATTTTTTTAGTGGGAAATCAAATAAATAAATAATGGGAAATATCTTCCATATTTATTAACATACAGTAGAGCGCCGATTATCCGAACTAATTGGAGACAAGGGGTGTTCGGATAACTGAATATTCGGATAATCGAACATGAAAAGAAAACATTTTAAAATTATATATGTAATGTAATTCTTAGTAGTTAAAAGGCTAAAAAATGATCAAACAAAAATTATTCACGTAATTTTATTATGAAATCTATCAAAATACATTGATATCCCGGCGCAACGGGAGTTTCGCGAATTTGGATTGCTTGAGAATCATGTCCAAAATATGAATTATTACGGCGTTCGGTTAACCGACGGTTCGGATGACCGACGTTCGGATAATCGGCGCTTTACTGTACCTAGATAAAACTCGGTATATGGCTTCTTTTAGTTCAGATCGACTAAATATTAAGATACCTGTCGCAGCAAACCTGCATACTCATTTCCCAAGTTATTCTTATAGAGTTTACAAAAACATTTCTCAGACATTTCATAAGTCGTTATGAAGGATTGAAATATTATGTTCTTTTGCATTTGAAATTTGTTGAGTATGTAGGACTGCTGCAACAGGGGTATTTGTTATTAAATTGCACTTTTATGATCTTTTGCAAGCTGAAAAAATCTTGTAATATTGTTTTAATTAGCAGACAACAATATCAATGCAATTTTTTGTTAATGACATTTTTTTACAAGTGATACACTAACAACTTTTAAGGCAAACGGTCCAAACCCATCGAATTACATTTTCTAACTTTTTCACCATATTATATCTCTTTAGTTTTGCAGCTATAGAAAGGGTAACCTGCTTGCATAATCAGTTGACATAATTTACTAATCTCAAAATACATACAAAGCGAACTCTGGATAGATAATTTCCAGAAGCTCCCAAAGCTGCTCAAAGCTGGGAAGAAGCTCTCAAAGCTGGTTTGACAAACTGTGATGGATTTTAAAAGGAATATGCAAGGAAAGCTGTGTCTGCTCAGGTTTCTTTTTGGGATTTTTTCCTATTCAGTTTTAGTTAATTTCAATCTCCACATTAAGACTAAATTACTTATACATTATTCACTAATTAGGTAGGTATTTTTAGCCAAGTATGATGACAGATGAGTATAGGATGATTATGGCATCATATATTTAATTTCGTAAGGCGATTCTTTGCGTCAAAATTGTGGGCGTCTGGCAAGTCGTAGAAAGATGGGAGATGGCTCAAAATAAAGGTCTTTATGATGTGATGGCGGGAAAAATAATGAAATTGCTTGAAATTCACTAGAAAACGAGAAATAACGTAAAATATCCTCCATTTAAAAAGCATTGAGATCTAAAAACGTCTGCTTTGTTTACATAAACAAACATGTGATGCTGATTCTTGATTGAAAACCATGTGGTAGGCTAGATATCAATATAAGGTAGATTCAGTTTGCTGTGAAGGTTTTTTGTACTATAATAAATAAGGATTGTTATAATTTTCCCTCATTAGGGGCTTTTAGCCCCTTCAAGCCTCTAGTGATCTTGTAGTCTTGTTACTGAGGCTAACATGTTCCTTAGACAGGACTGTCAATCAATAGCCCATCAGCCTATGCATGATTGTTATAGATATTTGATGAAGATATTTGCCATCGAGTAACTCGTTATTCTTAACATATTCAGGACATGTTTTGACTGAGATTCAGTTTCAACTTAGTTCTTTAAAAATTAAAAATAAATGTAAGCTGTAGTTTGACTCTGTGTTAAATTAAGATTTGTCCTTTGTGAATTTAAAAGAAAAAACCTTAGGATATGTTTTGACTATGTTCCATGTCCAGCTCTGTTCTTTGTGAATTAAAAAAAAGTTATATTGGTTGATGAACGAAGGAAGTAATTGAATCTATGTATTAGCGGGGTCAAATATTCGTTGTCTGTCACTCTGTATGTATGTAACGTGAAAACTCAAAAATGGCCCCACTGATCATATTAAAATGTTACATTAACGTTTTAATAAGTCACCGAAGAAATTACCTTTTAAAATAAATCCTCTGAACAGTTTTTCATCAATTGAATTTTAAAAATTGGAAAAATTGCCACAAAATTTATATTGGCAGAAAGTTGTGTTTATTATGTTTATTGACAAAAAAGCAAATGAAGATAATTTCAAATACAAAAGAAACTAGCAATTAAATATGAGGTAAATATATTTTCCGAAAAAGGTGCATCATGTGCTGTTTGGTTAACAAATTCCTCAATTACTTTGAAAAAGGTTTCATAATTATTACTAGTGGAAAACCCATTATGTACACGCTAAAAATCACAGGAAACGTTCTCCCAACGTCTTTACTTAATGTTGGGTAAGAGACGAAAATTAATTTATTGAAAGTGAATGTTCATTATAGCTTGAAGGACCAGTCCCGTAGGACAAATTTAATGAGAGAAATAATCATAGATTTTCATTGTATCGATCGTGAAATGACAAGATACCTGTAGATTACTATCCGGTCGTGGAAAATGGCGAACCAGAGTCTGAGCACACCTCACGTTCACGCATCTGGGCTGGAGCGATGCGTTGATTTCTTTCTTGATGTCGCAACGTTCGTATCGCACTTCAGTTTATGAGAGTTTGTGGCCACTTTACGCGGAAGACGTGGTAGACCGATTGTGGACCGACCCGCATTTGGCACTGATTTTAGTATTTTGTCACTCGTCAGGCTTTAATTGTTTAATTACAATGTTTGACATATAAAATAAAACGGGGGCAAAACTTGCTTAGTAAAATGATACACAATAGTATCAGGGATTATTCTTTATTGAGTCTTATAATATTAAATTTTACCTTATGGAGGACCGTAGGATACAAAATCACTTTGAGAATTGCATTAACAAAAATTAAACTTTATTTAATTACATTGATACATGATTCATTCTTTTTCAGTAAAATCAAAAAACATAAACAAAAACAAAACCCATGTGACAGTTAACATCATCTGATTCTTTTAAACATAAAATATTCAACATTCCCCCCCCCTGTGAACCACCTTGGTTCACCAAAACTTAGTTTTTTTTCTTTTTACACATCTTGAAAGAGAGGGGAGATTTTTGTAATGGGTCTAGAGATAGGTCCCTTCATGGTTTGCATGACCACCACTCTCACTAGACCATCAGGACCAGCAGTAGTGGCAGTGACTCGGCCCAACCTCCACGTCATTGGGGGCTCATCTTTATCTTCAATCAAGACAATATCTCTAACCTTGACGTTTTGTTTAGTTGTTGTCCATTTGGCTCTTTGTTGAAGAGTGTGCAAATATTCTGTTTTCCACCTCCTCCAAAGACATTGCCCCATTGCTTGTACCAGCTGCTATCTTGACAGTTTATTCATAGGCGTGACGTCCCAATTTTGTTCTGGAGGTGAGAGAAGTGAGTCACCTACCAAAAAATGTCCAGGAGTCAGAACATTTATTTCACTTGGATCAGGTGAGATTGCTGTGAGAGGTCTTGAGTTCAGTATGGCTTCTACTCGAGTTAACAACGTTATAAATTCTTCTAATGTGAGTACTTGATTGCCAATTGCTCGTCGAAGATGATGTTTCATACTTTGTATGGCTCTTTCCCATAGACCTCCTTGATGGGGTGCAGCAGGTGGTAAAAAATGAAACTTAATTTCATGTTGGCTGGAAAATCTCTCAACAGATTTTTTAGTTTCAATTTGTTCGAAGAACTTCTTGATGTCTTGTAACTCTGAAGATGCGCCTACAAAGTTAGTTCCACAATCACAGTATATATTCTTGCAAAGACCTCTTCTTGAAACAAATCTTGTGAGAGCTGCGAGGAATGCCTCAGAGGTAAGGTCAGTCACAACTTCAATGTGAACAGCCTTCACAGAAAAACAAATAAATATACAACATACATACATACATACATACATCCCGCGTCGTCCTGTAGACCGCTATAAGACGGCATGAGACCAGTCCATGAATACTCCATCCCAACCTTGTGAGATTGCCACAATAGGAAGGGAATAGGTCAAAAGGGCTTATATACATATATGTTAAGTTGAGTAGCCCTCCCAATTCGAGTCACGATATTCTTCCAGGGAGTAAAAACAACCCTGGATTAAAAAGTCTTTGAGTTTGGAGCAAAAGTTATTGATATTCTGTATGTCTTTCAGGGATTGTGGAAGTTTAGAGTACAGCTTAATTCCCTGGTAGCTAGGTTTAGATTCAAACGCCTTAAGGTTGTGGCGCATTGAGGTTCTTACATCTCTAAATCTGGTATTGTAACTGTGCTCAACTGGAAAGCTTAACTGATTAGAGACTTTAACATATTTGATCGATTCAAAAATAAACAGGGATGGAACAGTAAGTATTTTCAACTGTCTGAAGGATTCTCCGCAATGATCTCTGAACCTTAGCCCAGAGATATAGCGAATCGCTCTTTTTTGAAGTTTGAACATTGTATCAAGATGAAGTTTTGTTGAAGAGCCCCACAGAACAATTGAATACTGAAGATGGGATTCAATCAGCCCATAATAAACAAGTTTTGACAGCTTTGTGTTACCAAATGAGACAATATTGCGTAGGACAAACAGTCCCACAGCAAGGCGAGTTTTCAAGTATTCAATGTGGTCCCCCCAATCAAGGTTACAATCAAGCATGACGCCAAGAAACTTAACAGAATCCAAACAACTCAGAATAGTATCTCCTATTGCAAGCTGTGGGAAGTGAGTCAAGTGAGATTGTTGTCTTTGTCTTGTCTGTATGTAAAGAAAGGTAGTTTTGTCTGGGTTCAATGATAAGTTTCGATCAGAAAAGTATTGTGCGAGTTGGTTGACTTCCAAGTTGGCGTTGATTTCTAGTCTGAATTGGTCAGTATCTCTAGTGATCAAAGTTGTGTCGTCAGCGTAAATTATGAGATTGTCAGGAGGGAGGTGGAAGTGGATGTCATTTACATAGATTAAGAAGAGTAGGGGCCCCAAGATCGAGCCTTGAGGAACCCCTAGGTACACCTGTATCAAGTCAGATTGAAAAGAAAGTTTATGTCTTTGGTCAGTGAAAAAGTCGACTTCGGTGATTTGAGTTCTTTTGGTCATGTAGGACTCTATCCAGTTCAGGGCAACACCGGACAACCCCAGGGCCGCCGCCTTCTCCACCAGGACGGCCGGGACGACACAGTCGAATGCTTTCGACAAATCAGCGAAGCACCCGACAACGCCGCCCCCACCGTCCATAGCATCAAGGCAATCTTCGATGAATTGGATCAAGGCTGACTTTGTGGACTTCTTACGTCTAAATCCAAATTGCCTACCAAAAAATAATGAATTTGATTCAAGAAAATCTGCAATTTGATTGGACACAACTTTCTCTAACACTTTTGAAACAGCAGGTAAGAGAGCTATTGGACGATAATTAGAAGCTAAGACATCAGAATTTTTCTTGAAAATTGGTTTAATTTTAGCGGTTTTAAAAATTTGAGGAAAACAACCAGAAGAAAGTGAACTATTGATTATATGAGATAAGGGAGAAGCTATTTCAGAGCGGCAATATTTTAGAGTTTTCATTGAAATGCCATCTATTCCACATGAAGTTTTATTTTTGAACTTAGAAAGAATATCAAGTATGGCTGCGGGATCACAGGGTTTAAAATCTGATAAAAGCTTATTTGCTTCAAGAATGAAACCTGAAAATTGTTTGCTAGTTTGCTCTGATGAGACATTCTCAGAAGCATGGGCGAAGAAGTTATTAAAGATATTGCTGACGTCGCCAGGGCCAGTCACGGGCCGCCCATCGTGGAGGAGCTGAATGTTTTTGGGAACTGAATTGATTTTACCTCTTGATTCATTTACAATTCTCCAAGCCTCAGCTGAGAAATTGTCAGAGTTAGTAAGTCGTTCAGAAAGTGAGTTAGCTTTCGCTGTTTTGATCATAGTTCGGTATTGTCTTTTGTGATTGTTGTAGTTTAGTTTTGATTCATCCGTTTTGAGTTGTTTCCAGTCTAAATAAGCATCAGTCAGAACCTGTTTTTTGTCCTTAATTTCCAAATAAATTGTAATAAATTGTCATCTTTAATCAACACCATTTCGACGCCCATTTGATGAATAACAGTATACTTAAATTTAGTTGTGTATAATTATATTGTGTTTTATTATAATTTATTTAATTATATATCTTTCATGTTAATTCTTGCTTCATATAAAACTCAACATGACTACCCCAAAATATTGGCAACCCAATAGGCTATATAAATATCGGCAATCCAATATATAAATATCGGCAACCCAATATATAAATATTCGACAGATATAATTATTCTTATTCCTTTGGTCTGTCTACCTGTTCATACTAGTTCTTTGCTAATTACGGTAATATATAGTTTTTGAACCAGCACTTGAAACTCAAAACTTAAAACTTGAAACGGATTATGACTAATAGGACCTATCTCGGTTAGGAGTATCAAGTTTCTTCATTGTACCAAGAAAAACTGAAACAAATTGGGAAATTGAGAATTTAATATAGTATTAAAAACTACAAGTCTTTATAAATGTTTCAAAAGAAAATATGCTTCGTTGACTATAGTCCTTCTTAGAACTACTTCATTTAATCTAATTCTTGCCTAAGAAATTCAATCGAGCATATCACGTATATTTTTACGCTAGTTCCAAAATAACGCAACATGACTACCCCAAAATTTGGGCTTATATTTTGTATAAACTCTCCTTCGACATAATTTGTTTTGCAACTGATCACAGCTACTTTTTTTTAGTAGGCTACTTTTTTTGCATGTTAATTCTTGTTACGCTTTATATTGTTATTTATTCTCTAGTGCCATTTAAAATAACTGTGTGTTAAGTGTCAACGGTCAGTGAAGATAAACTGTTTTCAAAGACTGCTATAAAAATGAAATATCTTTAATACAACAATGTAATTGGCTTGGGCTGTTTTGTAGCATTGTTAAAATGAAATAAATAAATAACTTGTGAAATAAACAGTAAATTTCAAAATTTGTTCATTATTTTAAAAAAAAGTTATTAAAAATACTCATTGTCAATTTCAGCGAGGCCTTTCTTTGTACATAGCACTTCAGTTCAGCATATTCTAAGGCGACTTTAGTGATCGGCTGAGGCTTGACTGTGATTGTTGTCGACCTTCAAAACTCACGTTTAAATTTATTGACCACTACCTACAGCGGAATTACATCCTTATGTAAAATTGACCAGGAAGTGTGTACATGAAATGTTTAAGCGACTTTATTGTTGTAAATATTGAAGATAATAGATAAAATTGTAAGGATTCATTCCACCTCAAGTTGAACCAATAGCAACAGAACAGTAGTTCCATTGAAGTTGAGAAGTTGAGGCGTTGATTGGTATATTATGATTATGGTACTTCATATAATATTTATGATTATGAACATCTCTTGCATGTAAGCATATTCTCTTATCATTCAATGGGCTGGGAATACAATTGTTTACAGCCATTTATTCATGGTGTAGTCAATCATGGACAATAAGTAAATATAGTAATATATTGGCCAAATTTATCAAGATCTTCAATTTGACCCCTCTCCCATCATCCTTTGACCTGCCAAATGCCCATGATTTATATTAAAAAATTTCCCTTTTGAATAATATATATATAGATTGGTTGTCAACTTCAAGTAAAGAAAGCTTGAATGCAAAACAAATAAAACTTTGTAGATAAAATTTCATTTTGCATTCTTGAATATTGCCAACATGTAATATTCAAAAAATGAAGTGGGAATGACACATCTTTTGATCCATCAATAACTTAATTCACTATCTAAAGTGAAGCTCCTCCCCAAAAACATATTACGTTACTACAAGGGACCAATCAAAAGAGTGCCGTTTTCATGGCTCTCTATTTATCAATTTTTTCTTTTTAGTAAAATATGATTCAGGTTCACTTTACACACTCATGAAGTCAAGCCCTTTAAGTTATATTCTGGCCTTAAAAAAAAACAACAGAATAAAGGAGTATTAAATTTGTTTAACCAAAAGTTGAATTGGAAGTTAATGGAAAATTTGGACAATTGTCCACTAACAGCGGGATCTTGATTTTCCAAGTCATAAGTTAATTTACTACTATGAGAATCAACTGAAACATCAGGGGTTTTGTTCATTTTTGTATCTACCTTCATTTTCTTACCTTCAATTTTATCTAACGAACTCACATTTTCTTCGTTCTTATTTTCTAAATTAATGTCTAGACTAGTATTCAAACTAGGCCTAGGCCTACTAGGCCCTAGTAGATTACCTTTGTTCTTCTTACCTTCATTGTGTACCAAAGGATTACCATTCTTGACATTTTTGTTACTGCTAACAATGCCTAAGTTGGGACTAGGCTTAGGTTTACACTTGGTCAAGAGCGGGGTGATCTTTGGCGAGTCCTTGCATGGGGTATTTTTTGCAGTTTTATTTTTTATTTCCTCTGACTTACCAGGTCATTATTTTTCATTTCTAGGACACTAATTTTTTCCCTAAGCCTATCAACACTGGCTCTCAGATCTTTGGCAGCTCGCACGCAAGCTACACAGACCCAAGGGTCCTTATCAGAAATCAAATTAAATAAATCTTTTTTCAAACCACTACACCTAACGGTAGCATGAAACCACTTCTCGCAGACATCGCAAGCAATTGATGCAGCTCGTACAATTGTACGTGAACAGACACCACACTTGGGATCAGACATTTCCTACAATACAAACTGTTCCAATCAAGGGATAATTACAAGTTTACAACAGTGAATATTACTAAATTCTGAAATTAATTATTTGGACACATACAAAATTTACTAGGGACATTTAAAAATTAGCAAAAGAAATTACACAAACCTCAATGTGACACAGGACAAGAAGCATTCAGTGCAAGAGTAGACAATAATCAATCAGTGGTCTACGTGAAATTTAGTGACTAGAAAATGGCGGATCTCATTCGAAACAATTGGCTAAAATTTAGTCGTAAATTGGGTGGGCTGTACAAACATGGTCAGCGGGAGCAGGACAGAAATAAAGTATGAAATTAGGGTTTTATTGTAGGAAGATAAATGGTTTGGATAAGTTAAAGGAACGGCAATACTTATCGATCTTCAAAGTTGCAGCTGAAGTTCATTGGCGATGACACGAAATGGCGGCTGTCTCTGTAGTAGCCATAGTTGGTTGAGTTCAAGTTCAATGAACGATTATATCACTTTTAACGGACGGAAAATAAAAATTTATGGCTCAAAATTCTTCTATTGCAGTGTAGTTTAAAATTATGAAGGTCTGAAGTTATGACTGATTCTAATAATTAATTTTAAGAAAGTTACAAACGTAAACTTTGAATTTTCTGGCTTTGCGGAGAGAGGTTTCTTTAATTAGGAAAGGACCCGCAAAATCGGTACCACAATTACTGAATACCCTTGAAGGTAGTACCCTTGCTGGCGGAAGCTCCCCCATTTTCTGAGATGCAAGTTTTGGTTTGCATCGAATGCAACGTACACACTTGAAGATCCTGCTCCTGATAGCACTTCTTGCTGAAAGAATCCAAAATGTTTGGCAGATTTGTGCTTGTAAGAAGTGAGGTCCTGCATGTAGATATTTAATGTGATAATAGTCAATAATCAAGTTGGTAATATGATGATTCTTAGGTAGTATGACTGGATATTTTGAGTTATGAGAAAGATTTGAATGTTGTAGCCTACCTCCTACTCTAATCAAACCATCTTCATCAATGAATGGAGACAAGTGGCAAAGTCGGGATGTGCTCTGTCGTTCAGATTTCAAATTTTTTATATCTTCTTGGAATGTTGACTGTTGAACAAGTTGGCATATTTTCGTTTTTGCCTGATTAAGTTCTTCTAACTTAAGATTTCCTTTCCACTTTTCTCTTTCTTTTGAGTTTTTCACGAAGCGTAAAACATAAGAAAGAACTCTGATCAGAGTCTCCCATGAAGAGTACCTGGTTAGAAGATCATTTTCAGGTTTTTGTGTTGTGACTAATAAGGGAAGAGGTTCTTGTTTAGTTTCAGGCAATTCCTCTATTTTGGTTGGAATGAAACTAGATTTTGGCCAATGTTCTTGAGATTGATGAAGCCATGAAGGTCCTTGCCACCAGAGATGATGTTTAAGGAGAGAGGAAGGAAGGAGATCTCTACTCGCACAATCAGCAGGATTTGAATGAGTTGATACATGAGACCAAGCATGAGTTGGAGTGAGTTCTTGTATCTGAGCAACTCTGTTTGCTACATACACCTTGAGACGGTAGGGGGGTGTCTGGATCCAAGACAGAACAACTGAGGAGTTTTACCATGCATTTATTGAGTTTATATGACAGCGTTGAGATAAAATAGAGGATGAGTAGTGCAGTAAATTGGCCAAAAGGTGAGCTCCACATAGCTCGAGACGGGGAATTGAGATTCTTTTTAGAGGAGAAACTCGGGACTTAGCTATCAACAGAAACACATTAACATTGTGGTCGGGATACTCACAACGAACATAGACTACTGCGCCATAACCAGCCTCGGAACCATCACAGAAACCATGGAGTTGAATATTCAAAGCCCCGTACAAAGAGAGATGTCGTGGTATCCTAATATTATTAAGGTTGGGTATCTGTGAAATAAATTTCTTCCATTTGTCTGCAATGTCAGCGGGCACAGGCTCGTCCCATTGGAGACCAAGCGTCCATAGGACCTGAAGAAGAGACTTTGTCCAAAACGTCACTGGTGTCAACCATCCACAAATGTCATAGATCCTTGCGACGGATGACAAAATAAGTCTCTTAGTCACTTTCGTCTCTGGAAAGCTAAGTCGGTATACAAATTCATCACTATTTACAACCCATTTAACACCTAGTACATTGTACAAAGAGCAGTTTGAATTGGAGCAAGCAAGCGGCTTCTCTCTTTGTGATTCAGGGACATTTCGTACGAGTTGAGGGCAATTGCTAAACCATTTTCTTAAGTTGAAACCACCTTTGGATAGAAGTTGGATGGCCTCATCTTGAAGAATCATAGCTTTTTCAAGAGTGTCCGCTCCTAATATCAAGTCATCGACATAGATCTGCTTTTCTATAGCTTCACTTGCTGCTGGAAACAGATGACCTTCATCCTTGACGAGCTGTTTTAGAGTACGAATAGCAAGGTAAGGAGAGCTGCTGAATCCAAAAACAACTGTAGTCAAACGATAAATTGCTAAGGGTTTGGATGAGTCTTCTCGCCAATATAGAAGTTGGTAATTTCTATCTTCTGGATGAACAAGGATTCTCCTAAACATTTGTTTAATATCGCTACATGAAATGTACGGATAAGATCGAAAGTAAAGTAGAATGTCACTGATTTCATTTTGAAGCTTGGGGCCTGCATGGAGAATTTCATTAAGAGATACACCTGTAGAGGATCGCATGCTTGCATCAAAGACAATCCGAACTTTGGTTGAAGACGATTCCTCTTTGATCACATCGTGGTGAGGCAGGAAAAAACATTCTTTGTTGTTGTGAATGATTGAAGTATCAGGTTTCATGTCTCCTGAATCTAATAATTCATTCATACAATCGATATATTTCCTTTTTAAATCTGGGTTACAGTTGAATTTCTTTTCCAGAGAGAAAAACCTTTGTTTTGCTACCTCTGAAGTGTCTCCTATTTGTGCATGACCTTCCTTGAATGGCAGTCGTACAATATAACGACCTGATGAGTCTAGTGAATGAGTCGCACTAAAGTGATTCTCACAAAACACTTCATCTGGAGTAGGTTTTACTTTTAATGGTGGTTCTTCGTGAGTCCAAAACCTTTGTACAGCTTGATGAAGATCATGAGTATCGGTAGTGAGTAAGGATGTGATTCCAACACACAGAGTGTCTTGTTCTTCAGTTGTAGATGTAAGTGCTGGACATGAACCTATGATAATATAGCCAAAAACGGAGTTCATGGCGGCTGGCAGATTGTCACTGACAATAAACCTGTCTCCAATCATTATCTTTGCATAGAGATCGGCTCCCAATAGCATATGAACTTTACTAGGAGAATCAAAAGTTGGGTCTGCAAGGACTAAATTAGTAAATTTTCGCTTGACATCTTGTGGATCTTGGGTGTGAGGTAAGTTTGAAGTAATTCGAACCAAAATTACCACAGGATGATCATTGACCACTTGAGTGCCATTTAAAGCCGATATGTTCAAATTAGATATACCTTTAGTTTTAATATGACACGAGGAAAGACCGTCAACCAGCTTGTATTTGTCTGAGGACCTTTTAAGAGAAAGTAAGCGAGCAGTTTCCTCAGTTATGCATGAAATCATGGAAGCTGAATCTACTACCGCTCTGATAACCAGAGAATTACCATTACTTGTAGTTACGTGTAGCAAAGTGGTACACGTAACAATATAACACAATAATATAGTACACGTAATAATATAGTGGTGGGTCTGTCGGAACTATTTTCCGCTTGGGAGAGTGCCACTATTGCATTTTTTGAAGTATTTGAGCTTTTAGGGGACTTGTTAATGTTTTGTTCTTTCTTCATTTTCAGTTGTTTAGCCTCCGGATTACTGTAGAATACTAAATAATGGTTTAAATACCTGCTTCGAAGTAATCCAAATAAGTTGCCGTGGCGACTAGTTTCGGTTCTCAATAGTGAACCATCATCGGGCCATTACAAGGAGTCTTCATTTACTTCAATTGAAGGTCGTCATGGTTCTTTAAAAAATACACAATCACACACGGACACGGACACGGAAAAAACATTAAATCAGATGAAATCCGCGAGTCTGCTCGCGTTTTAATAGGAAACAAAGCAAAACAGGTTTGGAAGAATTCGATAGGTACAAGGAAATATGACAGGAAATTCAGTTCCATGAGGCACGCACTGAAAAGTATCAGGAGCAAACTTGCCGAGCATGACGCTATGATAACTAAAGCAGATAAGGGCAGTTCTATCGTCATCTTATACAAAGCCGACTACGTAAACAAAGTATCTGATTTTTTTAGTAAGAACAACATAGAACTTTTGAATAAAGATCCTACTTCTGACAAAGCTAAAGAAATAAATCGAGCAATTTCTGAGAGTAAGCATTTGTTAAAAAAACGAAATATTTACATTAAAGGTCACAAATCCACAAGCGCCCATCCTTAGAGGCCTCCTAAAAATCCATAAACCTGATGCACCAATTAGACCCTTAGTTAATTTTATGCCATCCCCAGCTTATAGAATCGCTAAAAAGTTGGACAAAATAATTAGAAACGAGATTGTACTTGAGAATAGTCATAGTATTAAAAACAGCTTTGAATTGATTGAACATTTAGAAAATAAAGTTATTAATAGAAACCATAAGTTAGTGTCATTTGACATTGTGAATTTGTACACTAACGTACCAGTTCAGGAAACAATATCCATTTTACAGGAAAATCTACAGAAAAACTCAAAACTTTCTTCAGAGGCCCTAGATGAGCTAATTAATTTAACAAAAATTATATTGTCTCAGAATTACTTTAGGTTTCAGAGTGACTTTTATATTCAAAAGGAAGGCTTAGCAATGGGTTCCCCCCTCTCCAGCATTTTTGCAGAAATATTCTTGAACCATATAGAAAATAATCATTTATTTACTGAAGCTAATCGTTACAGAGAGAAAATATTATTCTATTATAGATATGTAGATGACACCATTCTTTTCTTCAACGGTAATGGCAGACAGCTTTCATTACTGAACAACTACTTATGCAAAATGCATAAGAATATTAAGTTCACGTTGGAAGAAGAAAAGAACAATTCATTGAACTTTCTTGACCTTACAATAAGCAAACAGAATAACCATTTCTCATTTAAGATATACAGGAAACCGACCTGTACAGATCAAACCATTCATTCAGATTCGCACCATCCACATACACAGAAAATAGCCGCTTATAACAGTTTCGTCCATAGATTACTTACAGTACCGATGAATGAAATTGATTACAACGAGGAAGTGAACATAATTAAGTACATTGCAGTTGCAAATGGGTACCATAGTAGCTTGATTGACAGGTTAATTTTTAAGCAAAGAAATAAAACTAATATTGAACCGTCTGACCAGAAAACCTACATTTCAGCAGATTATGGTTCATCACTAAGTCGTACATTTAAAAACATAATGAAGAAGAATAATATTACTGTGTCGTTTAAAACAAAAAACAAACTGGGATCTTTACTGAAGGAACAATCAAAAACACGAACCTCTGTATATGACAAATCTGGTGTTTATAAACTTAACTGTAGTGACTGTCCAAATTACTACATTGGACAGACTTCACGTTCATTTCAAAAAAGATTCAAAGAACATATTCCCAGAAAAACTACAGCTCCTCAAACTTCTAACTTTGCCGAACATTTAATATCCCAGAACCACTCCTATACAAGCATAATTAGTAATATGGACATTTTACATTTATCACAAGACCGACTAAACATAAGCACACTAGAGGAGTTTGAGATATATAAAGCTGTAAAAACCGACAGCCTAAATGTTTTGAACGACAAGCTTTCATTTCAATCGAATTTTATTTATAACACAGCCATCAAGATACTGGAGGGGGGAGGGAAGGAATAAATGAACTGCGAGCTACCAGGTGATAAGGAAACAGCAGTGACGTCACCTTGACCTTGAAACCACGTTGACCGCAGTCTATAGACGAACTTACTTCCGCCTGGTCGCGTCGCTCCTGTCCGTGAACTCTTTGTTTAATGTTTTAAATATTTTTCGTATCGTAATAATGTGTCCGTGTCCGTGTGTGATTGTGTATTTTTTAAAGAACCATGACGACCTTCAATTGAAGTAAATGAAGACTCCTTGTAATGGCCCGATGATGGTTCACTATTGAGAACCGAAACTAGTCGCCACGGCAACTTATTTGGATTACTTCGAAGCAGGTATTTAAACCATTATTTAGTTTTGTTCTTTATTAGAACCTGACGTTGTCTCAGAGAGAGTGTTTGGGTTTTGTGGTAAGTGAAGCAATGAATGATGCTTCTTATTACAAAAAGCACACACCTTTGTAGATTTGCATTCTTTGACTGAGTGGGCAGAGCCTAGGCAGTTAAAGCAAAAGTGTTTTTCTTTTACAAAATCATATTTATTTTGAGAAGACAACTCTTTGAAACTTGGACAGTGATATATAGAGTGGTTAGAACTTGAACAAAATTTACATTGCGCTTTAGGGGAAGAGAGAAGTACTGTTCGGTTATGTTTCTGATTACCTGTTTTCATATTGAGAGGAGAGCTTTGAGATGAGACATTACTTTGAGGGACTGAACCAGGGTTACATGTTAAACTAGCAGCTTCCAAGTGTGAGCACTCTTTTTCCAAAAAATACATTAATTCAGTAGCGTCAGGAAACTTTTGTGAGTCTGGTCTACTATCTTCAAACTTTTTTCTAGTATTATTATCTAATTTTCTCAACAAAAGAGAAGGCAGGATAATGTTATCCTTCTTGATGTCATGTTTAAGTGCAAGCAAGGCCTGATCATTTTCTTGGAACCGAGAGATAAAAGATCTTAGGTTGTTTGAGGTAGGAGATACAACTTGTGGTAAATCTATTATGCTATTTGCATGGAAACTTACAATTTTCCTACTGTTCTGATACCTTTGTTTGAGAATATTCCAAGCCACCTGATAATTTTCAGGGGTGATTTGGAGATTTTTTATCATATTCAAAGGTTCACCTTGTAAGGATGACAAAAGATACTGCATTTTTTGAGTATCTCCAAGTTCACAATTTATGTCAACAGAGGCCTCAAATAAATTGTAAAATGATAGCCATTGAACCCATTGAACGTTTTCAATGAAAGAGAAGGTAACTTTAAATTTTGAGTAGAGATGCCAATTGAGGAAACATGTTCATTGACTTGAAGATTATTAACCTTGTCAGTGAATGGTTTTGTTAGTACCTGAATTGAGAGAAAAATCTCTGCAATTTCATCTTCAATGTTTAAAAATTGTTCTTCATCAAATCCCTCAATTTCCTCACAAGACATTACTTCTTTAATAATACATTTAAAATCATTGTGCTTGTTGTCAGCTTCTCTTTCGTAAAATACTAGCTTACTTATGTCTTCTTTGCCTACTTCAAGTATTGTCGCATCAGTAAGAAGGTTTTCAATATGACCTTTGATCCTATTAAGTGAGTTTGAGATTAGTGAACTTTGTCTTTTAAATAGTGAAAACTTCATCGTTTAAGAGAAATAAAACTTCAATTAAAAATGTGAAACGCAATAAATATTACTTATGAAAAATAGACAGGAGAAAATGAGAGTAACATTCAAGTAAAATAGTGTTGGGAGTTTGAGAGGCTTAACTTTGACTTTTTTCCATATTGTGGTTCTAAATATCCGGTCAGGACAGAACAATATTCTTTATTGAGTCTTATAATATTAAATTTTACCTTATGGAGGACCGTAGGATACAAAATCACTTTGAGAATTGCATTAACAAAAATTAAACTTTATTTAATTACATTGATACATGATTCATTCTTTTTCAGTAAAATCAAAAAACATAAACAAAAACAAAACCCATGTGACAGTTAACATCATCTGATTCTTTTAAACATAAAATATTCAACAGGGATAGTTAAAATATTAAAACTGGTAAAATAATTGAAGAATGAGAGGTGGCCGGTACAAAACCATTAAGTTGGCTGAGAATCCTGTTGTAGACTGAAGGATTTGAATAGACTGAGCGGTTTTCCGGCAGTCGGCTGACCGATAAGAGAACAATGAAGACAACTGAACCAATGAGGTAAAAGGACTTTGCGTCTTTGGAATAAAAGTTGGCGGGTTGAGTTTGAATATGAACGAAATATTTCCTTTTCATTGAAAATGTTACTATTATTTCAATCCAATATGATCACTGAATACGGAACATACCGGGGGCAATATGGAATATGGGGAGGAATATGGAATCCTCCTTGGATTCAACAAAAAAAAATTCACTTGAATTCAAACAAAATCCCTTTGAAATGTTTATATAACAATATTTACAAGTTTTTTATGCCAAAAGTGGCTTAAACTCACTCTGAATTGGAAGGTAGAGTGAAGACCTTGTGAGCAGGACGTGTCAAGGTTCCCTGTTGAGTCTTCAATGGACGACTCGCACAACCCCATCCTTTCCAGGAGAAACAGCAGTAATCCGAGTCAACGGCCAAGACAGAGGAGGTGTAGATTGGTGAATTAGAACCAGATCACCGATTTGCAGATTGGCGGTAGCTTCACTCCATTTCTGCTCTGCTGGAGGGTGTGTAGGTACTCCAAGTGCCATCTCCTCCATATACGCTGGTGAAGGGCCTGGATTAACTGCCAATACTTGAGACGGTTATTTAGTGTGTCATGAGAACCTTCTTCTGGAACAGTAACCAAAGTAGATCCAATGAAGAAGTCCCCTGGAGTGAGTGCGGATATATCTGAAGGGTCGTTTGAAAGAGGGGTAAGAGGCCTCGAATTCAGTATCGCCTCAACTTGAGTTGTGAGTGTCATAAACTCAGAGAGTGTCAGAACATGTTCACCTATGACACGGCCGGAGGTGGTGTTACACACTTTTATTGCTCCTTTCCAAAGGTTCATAAATTCATAAATTCGCAGTTGATTTATGAATTCATATATTCATAGTTCATGAATTCGCAGTAGCAACTGTGACCTACGGAGTTAATTGCTCACCATACCTTGCTCCTTGAAACTTGCATCAACTGACAACTGATGAGGGCAACTCATACCCTGAAGCGTCAGAGATTCTACCCACTCAAACATTTGTGGATGATGAAAATGCAGGTGGTGATTCTGAGGAAGAAGCTTTGATTCTTCAAAAACAACTCATCTTGCTATTGGAACGGGGCGGTTTCGAGTTACGCAAGTGGACCTCAAACTCCAGTCGATTTCTTCAAGATGGCCTACAACCTCATTTTACCATACTAGGCATACACTGGTCACCATTTACTGACAGTTTCACATATAATTTGAATTTACCTCCGAATTCTAGAACAAAGCATCAAGTACTCAGTGTTATTGCTCAGATCTATGACCCCTGTGGTTTCTTATCTCCTATTGTAATATGGGCGAAGCAGTTTATACAGCTCATATGGACTAAAGGACTGAATTGGGACCAACCTCTCACGTCTGAACTTCTCGAAGTGTGGAAATGTTTCACTGGTACCTCCTATCATCTGCACAAGATTTCGATTCCTCGAGCTCTGCAAGTATCCCAGTCATGTAGTAATGAACTACACGGATTTTCAGATGCTTCCGAGGGTGGATATGCTGCCGTTATATATTTAAGGTGTACCCTTAATGATGGATCTGTGGTAATAAGGCAGCTATTGTCAAAGACTCGAGTTGCTCCCTTAAAGAAACTTACAGTTCCTCGTTTGGTGTTAAGCGCTGCTTATTTACTGGCTAAACTGGTGGCCTATGTTCTCTCTGTTCTTCAGACAAGAATAGATTCCTCCTCTATAGTTCTCTGGTGTGATTCAACTGTAACACTGACCTGGTTACAAACACCGCCTTATCGACTCAAGACCTTCGTTACAAATCGAGTCGATCAAGTACAAGAACTTGTACCATCTCATTGTTGGCGGCATATTGCCAGCCAACATAATCCTGCTGATTGTGCATCGCGTGGTATCCTTCCCTCAGAACTACCAGATCACAATTTGTGGTGGTTTGGCCCCTCATGGTTAGAACAGCCCCGTGAATGAGACGACTGGAACGATGAGCGGCCTCATAAAAGAAAAAAAAAATCTTCCCAAATGTTGGCCTTTATCTAATTTCACACCTTCAGAACTCTCCGAAACTGGAGAAAGTAAACCTCAGTCTGATATCATGCTTGTCTCTACGAAACCCCCAGAATGGGATATTCTCTCAAGATTCTCTCGCTTCAGTAAACTCCAACGTGTGATGGCCTACGTTTTGCGATTCATCTCTAACATTCGGCATCCACAGAAGATAAATGGACCTCTCATCACTCAAGAATTAACTGCAGCTCAACTGAAGATCTTCCAGCAGGTTCAAGCCTCGGCCTTCACAGATGAAATCGCAGCCTTGAAAAATAACAAGCCTAAGTCTCTCTCAACATTGCTACGTCGTCTCTGCCATATCATTGATGATGGAGGCATTCTGCGAGTCGGAGGACGTCTTAGCGCTTCGCAACTTCCTGAAGATATACAACATCCTGTTATTTTGCCAAAATGACATCATGTTGTCAACCTTCTCATTGATTTTTATCATAAGAAATACTTACGCTCAGGAGCTCAGTTGACTCAATCCCTCCTTGCACAAAGTGTATGGATACTATCCGCCAGAAGCATAATGCGTTCTCGTATTTTTCAGTGCATCACATGCTTTCGACAAAAACCTCATAATAAACCCCCCCCCCCCCTCATGGGAAATCTACCCAAAGCTCAGGTGACGCCTTCTTGTCCGATTCTCAATACAGGAGTTGGCTATGGCGGCTTTTTCAATATAAAGGTGCACAACCTTCGCTCTGTTCGTTACATAAAGACATACATTTGTTTTTTTGTTTGTCTGGTCACTAAAGCTGTTCACATTGAGGTAGCCACTGACCTGTAAACCGATGCATTTATTGCTGCCTTAACTCGCTTTGCATCCCAACAAGGCCTACCTAAGAATATCTATTGTGACTGTGGAACAAATTTTGTCGGTGCTGACAATGCACTTAAAGCTCTTATCAAGTCCAATCCAACTTATCTTCTCGAGTTCACCTTTCATCAAGGTATAACCTTCCACTTCAATCCACCAGCAGCTCCCCATCAGGGTGGCCTTTGGGAAGAAGCAATAAAAAGTGTGAAACACCACCTCCGCCGTGTCATAGGTGAACATGTTCTGACACTCTCTGAGTTTATGACACTCACAACTCAAGTTGAGGCGATACTGAATTCGAGGCCTCTTACCCCTCTTTCAAACGACCCTTCAGATATATCCGCACTCACTCCAGGGCACTTCTTAATTGGATCTACTTTGGTTACTGTTCCAGAAGAAGGTTCTCATGACACACCAAATAACCGTCTCAAGCATTGGCAGTTAATCCAGGCCCTTCACCAGCGTATATGGAGGAGATGGCACTGAAGTGCGATACAAACGTTGCGACATCAAGAAAGAAAACAACGCATCGCTCCAGCCCAGATGCGTGAACGTGAGGTGTGCTCAGACTCTGGTCGCCATTTTCCACGACCGGATAGTAATCTACAGGTATCTTGTCATTTCACGATCGATAAGATGAAAATCAATGATTATTTCTCTCATTAAATTTGTCCTACGGGACTGGTCCTTCAAGTTATAATGAACATTCACTTACAATAAATTAATTTTCGTCCCATTCCCAACATTTGGTTCTATTCGATGTGGATAAATTTGGATTAAATTTTTATGGAAATTTATCCAATTTGCCCAGGACCGCCATCTTTCATTTTCATTTCAATTAATTCTTTCTCGTCCTAGACAGATGACACACGGTGCTCATGCGCATGCACGCGCATGTCATATGTCATTTCTCCAAACCAGTGAGAAGACATTTTCAAAACTTATTAGTTCTGCTTTGCACCACTGAATGCAGAAGCGCTACAGTCGTCATTTTACCTCTGCAAAACTTCTGCTGCAACAATCAGCTGTTCTTGAACTGTCACTTGTATGTTTCTAAACAAACATCAAACGTCTAACTGAGCTTTGCAAACTTGAGCTTTGGCTTACTGAAGTTTTACCTCATAACTGAAAGGAGTCTAATACCTTATAATTAATTAAAGGTTAAAAACCAATCCAGTGACAGATAATTTTTATTAACCTCTGAAGTGGACTAAACATTTTTGTGATGTATTCTGACAACTGAGAAGTAACTCATACTGTGTGAATTTATTATTCTGATGATATAATGTGCTGCAAACCTCAAGTAAGGCCTAGATCAAATTTAAATTTTATCTGATGCATGCTATTTTGTAAAGCAAGTTTACTTTGAAGATTGATTTATATTTTCAGTACTTGAAATAAGTTACTGCTGTACTCAACAATTTATGCGTCTACATCTACGACCCACATGGCGGGACCCACATGGCGCTGTGTGGTCTACAACCACATAGCGGTACAATACCATGACATGAGCGCTGTGAGTGCGGCCGTTATTGAAACTAGCACCACTGATCATTACGCGACTGCCCTGACTATCTCGGCCACCGCACACGCACACACGCACGAAGACGATGCAGAGCCTCCACCCACCAAACAAGGTATTCTCGGAACCGTAAGCAAAATCTTTGACCCAAATGGATGGTTAACTCCTGTCACCCTTTGGGTGAAAGCATTGATCCAAATTTTGTGGGTTATTGGTTTGTCATGGGATGCCCCTATACCCCCAGATCTCAATGAAAAATGGTCAAAGTTCCCACAACAACTCCCTTTCATAAGTGAACTCAGCTCTTCGGTACGTTTCCTCAGCTGATGCTGTTCATATAAGTTTACACGGATTTTGTGATGGATCAGAAACAGGTTATGGAGCCTGTGTCTATATGTGCTGTGTAAGCTCTTCTGGAGAGATAAACATACATCTCCTAATTGCTAAAGGGTGAGTCGCTCCTCTTAAGAAAATATCCATTCCCAGACTTGAGCTCTGTGGAGCCCACCTTTTGTCTAAACTCTTGAACTATTCCAAGTCCATACTTTCGAAAAATTACCTAGTGAATGAAGTACATGCTTGGTGTGACTCATCTGTAGTTCTTTCATGGATAAAAACTGTACCCTTTCGCCTAAAGGTTTATGTCGCAAATCGAGTCACAGAAATACAAGAGCTCACTCCTACTCATATTTGGAAACATGTCTCAACACACTGTAATCCTGCTGACATTGCCAGTAGAGGAACTCTTCCCTCATCAATGAAAGACAACCGTTTATGGTGGAATGGTCCCGATTGGTTATCTTTGGAGCAGGAGTCATGGCCTATTCCTCGCTTTATCCCTCTCGAAAAGGAGCAATTACCGGAACTCAAAGCCGAACCACTACCAATAATGGTAACCACCCAAGAACCTGATATTCTTGTAAAGTTTTCCTCGTGGTCAACCCTCCAGCGAGTCATCGCCTACATTTTACAATTCAGATACAACCTATCAAATCAAACAAAAGAATCAGGATTTTTAAAAGTTGAAGAGCTTGATAAAGCAACAGTAACTATTTGTAAATTGATTCAACAAACAGTCTTTTCCGAAAATATTTCTCGATTGAAAAAGGGCAAATCTTGTTCTCCACAATTGGCGTTGCTCTCTCTCTTCTTAGACGAGAGTGGATTGATTCATGTGGGAGGCCGCATTAGGCACTCTCAAGCGTCTTACGCTGCAAAACACCTAAGTCTTGCCTAAGTCGCACCATATAACAAATTTGATCATTGATTATTATCATGTTAAACACTTACATGCAGGACCACACTATCTCCAAGGAATTATTTCTCAAAAGTTTTGGATTCCCTCCGCTCGAAGTGCAATCAGAAAAAGAGTGTTTAAATATATTCGCTGCTTTCGATGTCAACCTAAATTAGCGACTCAGAAGATGGGTGATCTACCTGCAGTTAGAGTCACTCCCTCTAAGGTTTTTCACAATTGTGGAACTGATTTTTTGGGACCATTTTTGGTAAAACCCAATAACTTACGAAGAACAAGTCCTGTGAAGATGTATATTTGTGTTTTCATTTGTCTGACTGTTAAAGCTGTTCATCTGGAGATAGTTAGTAGTTTGTCTACTGAAGCCTTTATTGCGGCGTTGTCCCGTTTTGTTTCACGTAGAGGCCTATGCTCTAATATTTCTCAGATTGTGGGACTAATTAAGTTGGGGCTGCATCAGAACTACAACGAATTCAGTCATTCTTAAGACAGAATGATATTAAACAAGCCATTAATAAGTTTTGTAATGAAAACCAGATCAAGTTTAACTTTATACCCCCCTCAGCACCTCACCAGGGAGGTTTATGGGAGAGAATGGTGCGGAGTATAAAACATCACTTCCGCCGGGTTGTTGGGAATCAACTTCTTAACTTCGAAGAGTTTCTTACCTTGTCTACGAAGGTAGAAGCGATCCTCAATTCTAGGCTATTACAGCGTTGTCCTCTGACCCTTCGGAGGTCGACTACCTCTCACCTGGACATTTTCTTGTCGGAAGCCCTCTTCTCGCTCTTCCAGAGCCAACATGGGAAGGAGTACCCACCAATCGACTCTCAAGATGGCAGCTCGTTCAAGATATGTCTCAGCATTTTTGGAAGCGGTGGAAACAAGACTATCTCCATTCTCTACAGCAACGAGGAAAGTGGAAATCCCCTGAAGCAAACATCAAAGAAGGCGACCTTGTCTTAATCCACGAAGAGAATTCTCCACCCCTCAGCTGGAGGATAGGTCGTGTCACAGCTACATCCCCTGGACCTGACGGACTTGTACGAGTTGTACACCTTCGCACCAGGGGCGGACTGGGAAGAAAAAACGGCCCTGGCATCCTTCTGGCAACCGGCCCCAGACAGTAGAGAAGGGGGACACCCTTCCAGGGGGCTGGGGGTTATGGAATACCCTCCAGGCTGGAGGGGGGTCTGGGGGCCACCCCCGGGAAAATTTGCAAAATGTGAAACCCAAAATCGTGTTTTAAGGCTATCTAAATACCTAGAAATGCCTAAAAGCAGATAGTCTAGAAATGACAGATCACAAAGCCCGGGATTACTCTATGGCCCGGGCTTAGGGCCGTGCGCCGATAGGGGCCGCAATGGTTGGAAATAAGGTATTTTTAGTAAATATATGAGGCCATAATTAGGCTGCAAAACTTTAAGCTAAAAAAGGCCTACCTTTTGACGAAGCCGATGGGGTCTTCAAGGGGGCCCCACAGTAATCTTGGCTTTTAGGGCCGCGGCAGCCGTAATTCCGTCACTGGTGCCTGATGCTGCGGCCTCTCACATTCATCTCTTTCACATTAACTTTTATCGAACAATTCATTGGATGGGTCATCGGCCACGTCGTTCCACAAGGGACGGCCTCAGCTCAGCAACAAAAGAGGTTGATTTTTATTTTGGTTTAGGCCCACTTTTTTTTAATCCACCGGCCCTTTTCTGACCTAAAGAGGCCGGCCCTTCTGGCATTTGCCCGAATGCCCAAATGGCCAGTCCGCTCCTGCTTCGCACCAACAAAGGATCTCTCACTCGGGCTGTCACCAAGGTGTCACCCTTCCCAACAGAAGATTAATCCCAAATATCATCATAACTCCCATCAGATTTTAGTTTATGTTTCTCATTTTTTCAATGAACCCCAGTGTGGTTCACGGGCGGGGGTATGTTGAATGAATTTTATACAGTATTTTTTGTTTGTCTACCCAAAAACAGATGGCATTGATTTTGTTCTCTTTTGTTGTTGTTAAATTCAAATTGTGCATGTGACCAACAATGGATTATTGAAGTAGTGGCAAGTTAGATGAAGCCTCCAAGAACAGGAAGATCCCTAATCTCTCTTTTAATTCATTTTTGTAATTTTGAATAAAGTTTTATTGTACTAAAACTGTCTACTAAATACTCAATAGCCCAAGCAAATTAGACCAATAAAGAGCTGTAGCACCCAAAATTAGGAACAGTCCGGGAAATCATTTTAATCCGTTTAGGGCGTCCTAAACAATCTAAAAATAAGTTTGCGACAGATTCTGACTGGTGCCTAACTTTTGAGAGGCGAAAAACCACCTAGATTGTGTCCTTTTTATAGTCTTTTACTCATAACTCGAAAACAGTGCATCCTAGAGAAAACTTTCAAATTGTACTTTTAAAGAACATGAAATTCCGCGTCGAATGACGTATAAATAATCAAGATCGATCTTAGCGTTTAGACACAACCAATCGTCAAAATTCTCTTATTTTAACGAAAAAACGAGCATATGCTGCAAACTTGGAAATGCGAGACGAGAGGAGAACGTTGTCCCTGAATTCTTTTCGTTTGGGTTTTATATTTTCGTAAGTAATAATCATATTTCCTTTTTCAAATCACACTTGAAACGTTTATTGGATGGCGGATTACCTATTTTTTATAAAAAATATTTTATTCATACTTTCCTATTGTAGTTTTGGTATATATTAGAAACTATTAATATTTGCATCCCGTAGTTTAGTAAAGGTATTTTGTCTCGGCATTGGCCCAATAGATTTTTCTTAATTTTTTATCAAATTAAAAATCTAAATTATTGAAAGGCGGTTATTTGGGTTTATTTAATATTCTCGCTTAGCTAGTAAGAATGTGCATTTGCAAATTTTTAAAGAGTTCCGTAACTTTGTATGTCTTGTTGTACAGAACCAGTTCGTAGTATGTAATGTTTAGAAAATCATGGACTTAAAAATCTGGCAGCTTCTACTCTTTCTAAAAAAAACAACAAAAAAAGTTTTGGTTCTTGAATTCTCTGCAATCAATTCTATATGCCCATTATGCCCATTTTTTTTACCGAAGATTCAAGGCTGGGCGTCAAAAGCTTCCAGGCTAGCATTACATATAGGATTACACACGCCGCAATTAATTTACAATCAAGCACTTCTTACCTTAAGTAATTAGCAGACCTAAAGGCAATAAGCAATATAACAACAACAACAAAATAATATATAAAACCAATCCTTGATTTTAAATTCATTCCGGTGAGATTGCTAGCCTGGAAGCCTCTCAATTTTTTTTTTGTACGCCCGACCTTGAAGTTTCGGTCAAAGTTAAAAATGGACGCATTGAATTATTAATCACAGAGAAGTCAAGCACAAGATTTTTGTTGTTTTTTAGTACTCAGAGTAGTAGCAGTCGGATTTTAAAATCCTTTTATACATAACTTTCTATTACAAGAACTAATGGTTCAGTATATCAAGACATAAAAAATTACGGAACAGATTGTTTTCTTACCCAGTGGTGGATTTAGGGGGGGGCTTAAGGGGCTTAAGCCCAGAGCGGCAAATTTTCAGGGGCGGCAAATTATGGGGGATTAAAAAATTTTTTGTTAGAAAATAAAGTTAACTTTAACGGAAAACAAACTTCCGACATCGGAGGACTGGAGGATTACCTAAACCCCAATACTAAGAATAATTTGCATTTTATTATGCCTGAAAAAGAGCAGATAGGCTTAAGTCACACGGCGGCAAGCACTGATAAGCTCCTCGCGCCGCCTTCGCCTTATGGTGCGGCACCGCCGTTGCCTTTTGGCCCAACGCGACGCGGACACGGGCGACGCGGACACGGGCAAGGCGGTGCGCCTGCGCTACTGCCACCACCTCCCTCGCTCGTCTCGCTGCCAAAACCCGCGACCCTTGTTCAAGACTAGTGGTTTTGTTTACCATGTTTACAGACAGGAATGTTTAGCGTATCCAGTAAAAAACTTCAGTCTCTAGAAACAGATTTGGCAACAGTGTCAATCATGTGCAATTCATTGCTCAAGTATGTTCAAAGCTTAAAACAGGAATATGACTTTGATGTTTATGAAAATGGAGCCCTCGTAATATCAGAGAACAAAGCGTATGAAGAAGGGCCAAAAGGCGACGCCTTCGCCTTATGGTGCGGCGCCGCCGTCGCCTTTTGGCCCGACGCGACGCGGACGCGGGCAAGGCGGTGTGCCTGCGCTACTGCCACCACCTCCCTCGCTCGTCTCGCTGCCAAAACCCGCGACCCTTGTTCAAGACTAGTGGTTTTGTTCACCATGTTTACAGACAGGAATGTTTAGCGTATCCAGTAAAAAACTTCAGTCTCTAGAAACAGATTTGGCAACAGTGTCAATCATGTACAATTCATTGCTCAAGTATGTTCAAAGCTTAAAACAGGAATATGACTTTGATGTTTATGAAAATGGAGCTCTCGTAATATCAGAGAACAAAGCGTATGAAGACTAAACCAAAAGGGGGGAAAATAGAAAACTTCTTCCTGGTGAAACCCGAGAAAATGAAATTCATCCGAATTCATCTGTCAGGCCGGGACAACTTCAGAGTAAATACGTACTACGTAATCCTAGACGTTCTGATCAATGAGTTACAGAACAGAACAAATCGTACGATGAGCTGAATTCACTGTTTGGTTTTCTAGTGAAAATTGATACATTACGCCTTGACTAATGATCACAACAGCACACCTGCTTGCAATTTTTATAGTTAAAGATCTACCAAGGCCGGAAGAATTTGTCAATGAAGCATTTCACTTTTTCGGATTTTTAAACAAAATCGACGAAAAAGAACGACCGAAAAACCTTCTCTCACTGTACGAAGTGTTACACGAAAACAACCTTCAGGAGGTGTACTCTTATAAAGACATTGCATTAAAACTTTCCTGCATCAAACTGTTCTGCTGAACGATCATTTTCTGTGCTCAAACACATATTCTCGTTCAACAATGGGTGAAAAAAGACTTCAAAATGTGGCGGTATTGAGTACCTAACACTAAGTGACAAAAACTTAGACTATGAAGACATAATTGAGTCTTTTGCAATCGCCAGATGCCGAAGGAAACGGTTGTAGTTGTTTACGCCTGTAGACATTCATGTCAGATAAACGCTAAACAGCAGTTTAATCTCATATTTACCAGTAAGATCATATTGATTTCCTTGCGGTGAACTTGTTGGACAATAGCGAGAATGTCTACAGACTTTCAAGGAATAATGTCCTGGATTTGCCCTCAAGATTTGATTAGCTTATAATTGTGCCTTATCTTCGCAGTCTGTTTGTGCCGCAGGGTAACAGGACTTATTATAGTGTAAAATTTAAAGAATATTTAGTTAATGTTTGTAACTAAATGTATGGAACAAATTGTAAATAAATGTTGGTCCAAAAAAATATTTATCAGTAATGTGATCTGTGGTAGTAGCATATTATCTAAACTATTATTATTTTCCCACCAGTCTCTAAATAGGATGTTGTTGTTTGGAAAAAGTACACCTTAAATTTATATTTATGTATTGGTAATATTTAAAATTAATTTTCATCTAAATGGCACTATCTTGAATACAAATTATTCTGTGTATAGTGAAATGTCGCGGGGTTTACGCTCTCTTATCATTTATGAATTTCAATAATATGTTTATAAGTTAAGTGGTTGTAATACAACAAAAACAAATAATAATTACATTGCCATTCTTAAGTTTTAATTCAATCAATAGAAGCTTCTTGAAGGTCACATTATTATTTAAAAGCAAAATGGTTTATTTATAATAAGAAACATAAACATAAACCATATTTTTTAACAAAACTAGTGATCATGGATTTCTTTAATATAGTGTTTACCGTTTACTTGTTAGTTTTTTTAGTTCTGCTTGCCAGTTAAAGCAAGGGCGCACAGATGAAGCCATGTCGATGCACATAATTTGTGTCACACTAAATGTAGTCGCGCATTTTGAAGAAGCAATGTTTCAAATGATTCAAATGGTACCGGTCTTGCAAGCAATTAAAAACACGTGGATATTTGATTAGTAGTTTTCGAAATCCTACTAATTAATTTTCCAAAACGTGTCACACGTTGATGACATACCAAATGACCGTTCTCACGTGCATGCGGGGCCTTTCAAGGACCTTGGTCGTTCATATTGTTGGCGAGGTTGGTTTGGGGGGGGGGGGGGTTGGGGAGGAGCGGCAGTGCGCTACCAGCCCCTAGGCGGCAAATATCTAAATCCGCCCCTGTTCTTACCTAAACAGTTTGCATGAATTCTCATTACGCTATGAGAATATTAAATAAACCCAAATAACCGTATTTCATTCATTTAAGTTTATATTTGATGAAAAAATTAAGAAAAGTCTGTTGGATTAATGCCGAAACAGAATACTTTTACCAAAATACGGGATGCAAATGTTGATGGTTTAAAATATAACAATACTATGCTTTAAAAAATATAATTCAAATTTTCTTATGAAAAATACGTAATCCGCCACATAATAACGTTTCAAATGTTATTTTAAAAAGGAAATATGATTATTACTCACGAAAATATAAAACCCAAACAAAAAAATACAAGGACAACGTTCTCCTCTCGTCTAATCCTTACACATTTCCAAGTTCCCCACCAGAGAGCAGGATAATAATATGCTAGTTCTTTCGTTAAACAAGTTAACTTTGACGATCGGTTATGGCTAAACAGTGGGGTTGATCTTGATGATTTATACGTCATTCGACGCGGAATTTCATGTTCTTTAAAAGTGCAACTTGAAAGTTTTCTCTAGGATGCACTGTTTTCGAGTTATAAGTAAAAAACTATGAAAAGTACACAATTTAGGTGGTTTTTCGCCTCTCAAAAGTTAAGCACCACTCAGAATCCGTCGCAAACTTATTTTTACCTTGTTTAGGACACCCTAAGCGGATTAAAATGATTTCTCGGACTGTTCCTAATTTTGGGTGCTACAAGTCTAATTTGCTTGGCCTACAATACAATCTTTACTTTCTTATGGAATTGCAGCTTGGGGCGGTGTCTTTAAATCGATTCTGGAGCCTTTTAATATCACACAGAAAGCTATTTTAAAAGTCGCTTTTCAAAAAGTTAGGAGGTATCCGTCAATAGCTCTTTTCCAAGATACGGGATGTTTCTTAATCCGTCAACTTTTTATTAAAGACTTATTGATTACTATTGTTAAACAGTTTAATAATATTTTTTCTTCAATATCACATGACCTTTTTACACGCTACGTGCAAAATGTTTCTATTGCTTCTTTACAACTAACTAGAACAATTTTGACAACCAATTCCTGTTACGTTTCAAATGTTTTGTACCGAAATATATGTCAACGATTTCCGCATTTTGACATACTGAATTCACCATCTTTGTCAAAGTTAAAAGCAAAAATAAAAGAGTTATTAAATGCGGTAGGAATGGAGGGCGCCGAAAACATCACCATGACCACTACTTTCCGACCAAGACAATGACGCACCCCCCCCCCCCTCAAGAAGACATTCAAATCCCACAAATGACAAACAATACCACGAGCTGTCGTCCACATCATTTGTTTCGGGCGCCGGCATTAGATCGAAAATCATTAGATCGAATGGCACTGGATCGACACTTTTGTCTGTCCAATGCCCTGTCGATCTAATGCCTGTCGGAGCAGTGCCTTTCGATCTAGTGACTGTCGATGCAGTGCCTTTCGAAGATATATCTGTATTAAGTTTGGAAAATCGTGATTATTAGCGAATTTCCTTAAAGGAATAAGCTATTACGGTAGTACTCATGGTAAAACCTAAGTCCGAGACCATGTTAACTTTTCATTTTGGGGTCCCCAGAAGCAAAAAACACCATTCGTTCGAATTTATATATATATATCTATATATATATTATATGTCTGTTAACACGATAGCGGCCGTAAATATGGTCCGATCTTAATGAAATTTGGTACAGACGTGTAAAGTGGTAATCACTCGGACTAGTTCGTGAACCAGCCCGATCGGTCCACCGGAAGGGGGGGTAAAGGGGGATAAACCCCCCCAAAAAAGGGTTTTTTGAGTTTTTCACATATAAAAATAAAATTTATCAAATTTTCGCTGGCACCTTGTATTCAGCTCAAAAAAAACAAACAATTTAGTATTTTGAATCACCGCTCCATGTCCATTGGTTACCGAGATATTGAAAGTGGTAAACACAGTACGTTGTCTCAATGTTAACCTTATGGGAAATAAGTAAAATTCTATATCTCGCTTATTTCTCAACATATCTTGATAAAACTTGGTAAATGGCTTCTTCTAGTTCAAATCTACTAACTATTGAATTAAAACCAACCAGTTTAAAAATACCTGTAGCAGCAAACCTGCATACTCATGTTATTCTTACGGAGCTTACAAAAAACATGTAAAATCTCGCTATGTTGGATTAAAATATGTTGTTTTGCGTTTGAAATTCGCTGAGTATGCAGGTCTGCTGCAACGGGTGTATTTTAAAATTATTGTGAGCAAATTTTCGTCTTTTGAAAGTTTTAACGTCGAACGGCACTGGACCGACAGGCATTGGATCGAAAGGCACTGCACCGACAGGCAGTTATTTGAAAGGAACTGCATCGACAGTCGCTAGATCGAAAGGCACTGCATCGACAGTCACTAGATCGAACGGCACTGGATCGACAGTCACTAGATCGAAAGGCTCTGCTCCGACAGTTATACTTCTAAATTCAGGGTTCCGGCAATACTGTCCTCACAAGTTTCGCAACGGAGAAAACATCTAATTGATTCGCTAAATTCAAAATACCCATGATTAAAAAAAATCGGGGAAAACTATTAGTTAAATTATAGTTTCCTACCTTTGAGGCATTGAAATTGTTTTCTAGTGCAAACGTAACATCACCATGATTTTAGAGAGATTAAAAAAAGTGAATTTATATTTCAAAAAAGATCAAAATGGTGCCTATGTTGATGTTTCTTTTCCAACCAATAAATTTCTTGTTTTGCTAATGAGAAATTAAAGGCATATTTTCAATAAATTTTTTATTGAAGATACAACAACAAGACTTTGTCCTAACTTTTCTATGAATTACTGGTTTTTAAGTATTAAAATATTGGTAACATTTTGATCAGACTAAATTAGTTTATTCTGAATAAGAAAATAATCTCACGAATGGCATTGTTTTAACGTACATATTTAAATGGTACTGGATCGACAGGCATTAGATCGAAAGGCGATGCACCGACAGTGACTAGATCGAACGGCACTGGATCGACAGGCATTGGATCGAAAGGCACTGGACCAACAGGCATTAGATCAAAATGCACTGTTCCGATAGTGTCGGAGCTATGCCTGTCGGTGCAGTGTCTTTCGATCTAATGCCTGTCGGTCCACTGCCTTTCGATCCAGTGACTGTCGGTGCAGTGCCTTTCGATCTAATGACTTTATTTTGTGTCGGTCCAGTGCCTTTCGATCTAATGACTTTCGATGCAATGACCGGATCTCCGTTTGTTTTTTTCCAAAACCAGCTTCTTTTTTTCCTCTTAATTTCTAAAAAAAAAATCCTGTAAATGTAGTCTAGCTTTCTGTAAAATAAGGTTAAATCAGATGAACATATTATATTAGTGATCGGTAACAACTACAAGGCCTACGCACAGGTTACTTACTGCCCATGTAGGCCTTTTCCAATGTTGGCTTGGAAAAATGATTATAAAAATTAATATATTTAGCATGCTATAGATAGTATTACAAATCCTATTGTTATTAGTAAGTTATTATGCATGTATTTATTGCTTGCTGCATGTGTTCAATGATTTACAGTTTTGTAACGATTGGAATAAACCTATTTTTCATTCGTTCATTTTTCATTCATTTCATTCATTCATCTTATATAGGCTATAGTAATTAAATAAGCCTACTCATTTAATGACTGAGTAATAAGGCCTAGGTTTTATTTTACCTTTTCATACAAATTGACAAAAGCAAAGGAGTTCATGTGTCAATATTAACATTGACTTTGAATGTATAAGGAGACAAACCATCCATTTGGCCGCCTTGTGCCGGCTCGTCTTGGCAGCTCCACGTAGTTGCCATCGCCGCCGTTAGAACGCGCTGCCCGCGCGCTCTGCGTTCTCTCTCACTCCCTCCACCTTGCCCCTCGGCCCCCTGCCGTGTGCTTCGGATGTCTCTCTCGCTCATCACTACTTCTCCTTCTCCCTTCTCCCACGCAACGGCCGTTCATAGCGAGTGGAAAGCTGCGAGTCGCTGCGAGATGTGCACGCCTTTGAACCTGAGCGCGGATCGGCGCGATGTCGTTCTCGATGAGGCAACGCGAGAGCTTGGCAATCTTATTTTTTGAACAAAAAAGCTATAAGATTGATAATATACATTTTCTTAATTATATTGTAATATATCTGTATATTTTATAATTTGTTATCATCCCAGTACAGTATTTTTTTAATGACCTGATTTGGTGATTGCTGCAAACCATAGTATTACTTTTTTTGGGATATTATAAACATTTTGCAATGTGCTGATGAATTTATTTTGTGTTCTCGGCATACTTGGGAATAACGATTAGAAATTCTAACGATTAACGATAATCGTTAGTTTTTTCAACTAACTTCTAACTTATTCGTTAGTTTTTAAAAAGTACTGGAAATAACTTCTAATCAGTTAGAATCTAGTTAACGAATAGATTGATCTATTCGTTAGTAATTTTGGAGTTTAAATCGTTAGTTTTTGAACGGGCAGAAGAATTTAAATACGAGTTTTTCACGCGACCGTAGAGGATTGGAGTGGCCGTGCCGGATGCTAGCGAGGGGTCAGCGCCCTTGATGACAAACAACGCGGGGGGGTGGGGAAAGTCGAGTTGCTTTGGTATGCCGCCCCAGCCAATGGCAAGGCCGCAAGCACCGAGGGGTGGGGAGGGGGAATGTTTGGTGGTTTGTCATCCCCAAAACATTGTCTTCAGTTGATGTTTATCTCTGTCAAGTGTCAAGCAATTCTGCGGTAATGTGTAATGTGACAGTGTGCAATATGTGAATGCGGTAACTATATGCAGTATGTGCAGCATTAATGTGAATATGACAATGTTAAATTATTAATAAACACAATTAGTTACCAAGATATGTGTGCTTATTTCATTTCATACGATCCTTTAGAAAAACTGCCCAACAGCAAACTTTTCCGAAAACTAACTTTATTTTCTATCAGTTAGTTTTTAACTAACTAATAACTTCTATCAGTTACTTTTTTTAACTAACTAACTTATAACTTCTATCAGTTACTTTTTACGGGACTAACTAATAACTTTTAACCAGTTAGAATTTTTGACTAACTTTCCCAACTATGGTTCTCGGATATACCATTTGGGCTTAGTAAGACTTAATTCTGCTATAAACGACAGAAACACATTCATAGTCAATGATATTAATCTGACATTAATTTATCTCTATGAGTATCTTGTGAGCCTGTTTTAATTAAATTAGGCCTAGACCCTACTGCAAATATTTAACAATACTTAACAGCATACTTCCCTTTAATGCTGTTGTGATTTCAAATAGGCTAATAATTTTAAATAGTCTAATAGGCCTAAACCATGGCTAAGTCACTAGCTGTTGTGAAAGATAAAAAGGAAAATGCTTTAACTTGAATTACACTGATCCTGCAGCAACTTGAATTAGAAGCTGATCCTGCTTTTGAGCCTAATTATGCACCTCTCAATATTATTGATGAGTTAGTTGATTATATTAATGCTAATGCTGTCATCAGGGCCGCCCCGAGGCTAATAGGCGCCCAGGGCGAAATTTTGATGTGCTTAGGGTCTTCAAACAACTAATTGGTCTAAATACTATATTTGTAAAAAAATTAATTACATCATGGGGTTAAAGCTTACACAATCATTTCTGATTCTTGTACTATTTTGTCGGTAGCAACAAATCAGGCAAATGGATAATTCATTTTCATTCATTCCAGTTTACACTAATTTTGTTTTGAATAGCCGATTCACTAGCATCATAGCTTAGACACAACCTCGCTAGTAGCAGTACTGTATATTTTTTTCAAATTGATTCCGTATTCAAATTCATCAGACAAAACAGAGGAAATGTAAGTTCGATCAGTTCGACTGTCAGACAGACAGATCCGTCAAACATTCAAATGCAGGGGCGAACCCAGGATTTAATTTCGGGGGGCGATGTCCTATAAGGAGGGGGATGGGGGTATATAGGTACTCTCAAAAACCCATACTAATGGTTCAACCTTATTCAAGAAAAGCTTTATTTGTCTTTAAAATTTTTCAATATTATACCTAATTCTGTAAAGATAAGTCAGTCCTTAAGTTTATTTAAAAAGAGGTTAAAAAACTGGTTAATGACGAAGACTTATGAAGAAATAGAAAGTTTCTATTTAGATAACTGAAAGTAAAAAAAATATTTCACAACTTCTTTTTTATTTGTTTTATTACTCCTTCAGATGTATGATCTTGCCATTTTTTCCAACTGTGTCGTAATAGTTAAATATTTCATACCAGGCTGCATTTTTTCCTTTTAAATTGTATATTTCCTTGAGTTGTTTTCGTTTTGATGGTGGTACTGCGCCAAAATAACAAAAAAACAAAAACAAAAAAAATAAATAAATCTGAGACCCCCGCCCATAAACAGAAGGCTTGCACTTCTCTTGGGTGTGAATTATTTCTCTTTACTAACTATGTAAAAATTTCTTTTGAACAAACTAAATTTTTATGATAACTATTGTATATATATATATATTTGTTACATTTACAGTGTTTGCTCATGAACTTTGTTTAATTTGTATATTTAGAAGAGAAATAAAGATTATTATTATTATTATTATTATTATTATTATTATTATTATTAATGTGACGGTAGACAAATAACGTCGTCATGGCAGGCGAGTATCGCGTCACATTAGACGGATATGGACATCGCGGTAGATGAATATCGTCGTCCCCACGTCGCGGTAGGCAAAGATCGTCGATGCACTAGACGACTATCGTCGGGTTGGTAGACGCTGCAGTGGACGAATATGGTCGTCGCGGTAGACGAGTATCATTATCGCAGTAGACAAAAATATCGTTGTCACGTCGTAGTTGACAAAAATCGTCTTCGCGTCGCGGTAGACAAAAATCGTCTTCGTGTCGCGGTAAACGAAATTTTCTTTGCGTTGCGGTAAAAGAAAATCGTCTTCGCATTACGGTAGACGAAAATCGTCTTCGCGTTGCGGTAGACAAAAATCGTAGTCGCGTCGCAATACCCGAAAATCATTGTCTTGTCGTCCACAATGTCTGTTCTCCAAAATTTCGGGGGGGGGGGGTATATCCCCTTCATCCCCCCCTGGGTTCGCCCCTGATCAAATGGGCCTCATTTCAAAACGGGTTTCACGAGTACTATAAACCGATAAACTGAAAAAAACCGGCACTAGTAAAAAATCACTAACCAGGGTGTAAAGTAACGATATGAAAAATATTTGCGATTGCCAATCACACTAATTACAAAGTCAGTATGATTAATTCACCAACATCGTTTTGAAATCAGGCCCTAGCCCCCGTTTCAAAAAGATGCTGGAAGATCAATGATATTGATTTTGATGTCTTCAAAACTGGCAATCACTAATAATATTTCCCAGAGTGTTTACTTCAGTTGCTGATAATGAATTGTTACTTTACTTATAAAGACAGTTTTGAAATGGGGGCCTGGTTGAAATTCAAGGTGAAACATACATTGCAAGGGGGCCTACACATTTAGTAAAACTCAATACTATCATGATTTACCAGTTGATGTAATGTAATGCAATGACATGTTTTAATAGTTACCATGAATAAGTGTGTAGGTACTCATTTGAGACTTACCTTATGGTGTTCCAGTTATAATTTGTGAACAGAAACAAAGTTATTGAACGATTAATTTTTTAACAGCCATTTGATGAAATTTTTACGATTCTTGCCCGTGACATATTTTCGCCCTGTAGAGCGTCGGCGATATATTTTTTATTTTTTCCTAAACAGCTGCGGGCCCTTCCGGTCACGGCGCCCCCTAGCCGCGGCGCCCGGGGCAAGCGCCCCGGTCGCCCCGCCCTTGGGGCGGCCCTGGCTGTCTTATTTGAAAGTAAAAAGCAACCGACCAAACCTAAGGTTGTAGAAAATCCACCTTCAGTTGTTCGCTTACCCAAACTTGAGATAAAACATTTCACTGGTGGTTTCATTTATAAATCTGTATGACTCAAGAATCCATAAGAACACCTCTTTGAATGCAGTTACTAAATTTCAATATTTGCTGAGTGCTGGTGAGCCACTTGAATGGGTTTCATTTATAAATCTGTATGACTCAAGAATCCATAAGAACACCTCTTTGAATGCAGTTACTAAATTTCAATATTTGCTGAGTGCTGTCTCGGGCAAACCTTTAAATTTAATAAAATCTTTGCCTATCTCTGACTCGAACTATACGTAGCCTATGATTTATTGAAAGAATGTTATCACTCACCAGGGCGATTGGTTATTTGCACCTTAACCTAATTCTGGACTTGCCCTCTGTAAATCACACTCCAAAACAAATGAGAAAATTTTTGAATTCCTATAATGAGAATATTCAGGCGCTCAAGGGCCTCGCTGTAGATATTGCTACTAAAGATAATCATCTCTTTTCTGCCATGATCCTTAGAAAAACTGATATTGACCTTCGAAAGAGGTTTGAACATTTTCGGTCTCAGAATACCACTGATGAAGGTGCCGGTTCTCCTGTTTTACCTGATGTTGCAGATATGATTAAATTTCATAACCAGGAATATAATGAAATCGAAGAAGCAAATCTTCACTCAACTCCTACTTCTTCGAAATCTCATCCTAATGATTCATATCATGACTCTACACCTCGTAACAAATTCTTCAAGTCAAAGGAAAATTTAATGGGGTCAAATAAGGTATCATTAATGGCCTGTGATGTAAGTGATGACAAATCTATTACCGCTCTAAGCTTCTCCAATGCTTTGTTTGTATGAAAAGTGACCATAAGGTGTATGCTTGTTCCATCTTTAAGAAGAAGGATCCTAAGTCACATTACACAATTGTAAAGCAAAATAAACTATGCACATCTTGTCTCGGCAATCATAAAGTGACTGATTGCCAATCAGAGTCCAGTTGTTTCAATTGTGATAAAAATCACCGTACATTGCTACACTTTGATGAAACTCCCTCACCTCCATCTGCACCTGCAGACAACAGTAGGCCTACTCCTGCTCTTCAAGACTCGGGAACTAGTCCCTCTGTAGTGGTTTTGACCTCGACTCCTCAAGAAAATACTCATTTCCATAAATCACCTCATGGAATTAGTCATGTGTTCCGTGCTCTTGCTGACTCTGGTAGTCAATCATGTTTTCTCACTGAAACAGCCGCTGAACAGCTTCGAGCAATACTGGTCTGAATGATGGTAAATATTAAATCAAACTCTTGGACACGCCGTGTTGTTCAGTAGCTGTTAACAAATAATAATTGTAATTAAAAACAAATCCATTGCCGTTCAGATCTTTTCTTGATATTTGTGTGCTTAGTAAAATTTTATCAAAAAACTAATATTTCCCCTCAAATTTTCTCACCAAGACCTCTCATTCAATTATGGGGTTGTTGGGTGTCAGTATTATGGTTTTTAAAGTTCTATGTTATTTGGGATTCACCATTAGTTAAGTCTAAATTTAATCTTAATCCTCATTGGCTATCACCATGGATAGCATGGATAGCATGGAATAGTATCCTCATTAATTATACCTCATTAAGAGATTAAATGAATGCATGTTTTAAAACTATTATTGTGATGGGTATTTTCCAAAAAAATGCAACCCTCAATTTAGTGATGATTTTTTCAGTTGGCTAGTGGCGCCGTATTGACAGTTGATGGAAGTGTGAAATTGTTGGAGATAGTAAAGGCGGGGCACACAGCAGTCACCAGGTCAGTAGTTGAATATTACTTCTACAGTATATACTGCTCTACTACCTCTAGTAGTAGTAGTAGTTTTAAATTATGGTTGTCCTATGTAGCATTAAAACTTATGCGTGAATGTGCATGTGAGGGCCCAGGAGAGTGTATGTGTACAGAATCATGGGCTTTAATATTTATAATTTTTCATAAATTAGGTTATTTTTTATTTATATATTTTTTTGGTTTGCTTATCATACTCACTTGTAATGTGTCACAACTAATGGTTGGGGGGGGGGGGGCTGAGGCTGGTGTGAAATAGTACTTTTTAACATTCATAGTTATAACAAAAACCGATAAATTTCATATATATATATATATTTAAATTATAGTAAAATGGTGTATAATTATTTTAACAGAGACTGAAATAACTCTTATATTTAAACAATAAACAAATACAGGATTATCACAACTAAGCAGGTGAGTTTATTAAATAAACACTGGATGTAAATAAAAAACGTCTTACAACACTTAAAAATATATTTACACTTACATTGTATTTACATGCAAGATGGTAAATATAAATATACAAAAATGGTGGAAAATGGCAGATTGATTTTGATGTAAATAAATACAAATCATATGCATAAGGAAATATAACTCCAGAAAAGGGATTAACAATGGTTTTACACAGGATGAAGATTGGGGATGGATGAAATTTACTTTAAAATGACATACAAACTGCACCAGGCTAGTCCATGGTAGGCCTGGGGCCTGTTCCATAAAGCTACAAGACTTGTAAATACAAGTCCAGAGAGTGGTATTACCAGTGTAGTTTACAAGTGTGCGTTTCATAAACTCACACGAGTAGAATTCTTGTTACAAGTGTATTGACCACTCTTTACTGCTAGTATTTACAATAGTAGACTAAATTCATTTTCACGAACCACTACACAAGTATTTTACGCTTTTAATTACCCGTGCATTTTTACCTACATACATAGGTGGGTAAAAAATGTGGGCCTGTCCCATAAAAATACTAGTCTACGGGTTACAAGTCCTAATTACTTGCCCTTACGTTACAAGTGCAAAACATTTCTGTTTCATAAATGTTTTCTTCCGACTGATAAAATATCAGTGACTTTACAAGTCACGTGATCAACGTTACAAGTCATCTGACGCTATTTATGTTAATGATTTTATAACCTCATTTGCGGGGTTTTCACCCGATTTATAAAGAAATTTTTTTCGATTAAAACTAATTAAAAAATTGAACAATCCCTATAAATACTTCCGTTTTCCTGATTTGTTTTTATATATAAACTATCATTATATACTATAAGGAAGTCATCCAAAACAAAATTTAATGTTAACATAAACATGGTTTCTATCGCCATTGTTAGTTGCCGCTCGTTCCTCGCGCACGTGACACGCAGCTACTTTGCTCTTGAATTTAACAATTTTATTTTGATTGTGAATATCCTTTTTTATATATTTGGTTAATTAGAAAGATTTTAACATGAGTAAAGATAAAAAACTGCAAATTCTTACTCAAATAAGAAATTCGAAACACATTTTGTTCGGTGCGTTTTCAAGTACGCTCACTAAACAACATAAGGTAAACGAATGGAAGAAGATTTTGGAAAGTTGCAAGGCCTTAGGTTTGGTAAAAGATGAAACAAAAGACTACTCATATGTGAGGGATACGTTCTGGCAAAACATAAAAAAAACAACTCTGGTAAGTATGATTTATTCATTTATTTTGAAAAATCGCCAGCTATTAACTAAACTAAGTTTTACAATGTTTCTTAACGATTTGAATAAGACACAATTGATTATTCAAATTTTGGTTTTAACTTAAAATACTTTTTGAATTACATAAATAAAGCCTAGTGAAGCATCCACGACATTCAGCCTCTTAACATTAACTGTCCGTTAGTCCTAGATGTAATATTATTTCTAGTTGTTATTATGATTATTTTTAAATCATTTGGGAAAAGCGCTGAAAGTCTTATTTTAATTTTGAACACAGATAAATTTTGAATACCCGGTATTACTGGGAATTTCAGTCATTCAAAATCTAACAATTAATTAATATGGTGAGTCATTCTGAAACGGGATATTATTTTTTCAGGCTAAAGTGGACAATGCGAACCAAACTGGAAGCGGTAGGGGAAAATCGTCAATCCTCACCGAAATTGATGATTTGGTTCTTCAAATCATTGGGAAAGATTCGCCAAGTGTTGTTGGCTTAAATCAATTTGATTTAATGGCAGAACCACGGGCTCCTCAGACTCCTCAGCCAAGCCAAAACAGCGAGGATGTGGACGATCCAGGGTCCCCAAAAGAACTGATACCTAAAACAGAACCGGCACCTTCTTCGTCGACCGACTTAATGCCCATGGTTCGAAGAGGTACAGTACGGCGTAAGTTTCATTATAGATAAAATCTACGATGTTTGGTTAGTTAACTAAAAAATGTTTGTGAAGCTACATAAATTGTTATAGACAAGTTTTATGATAGGGAAAAACGTTATTTGTACTTGGAGCGAGATTGCTTAAATGAAAGGTTGATGTAGATTAATAATTTATGAAAACAACAGCAACATTTTCGTATCTAAGCTTTTGAAATCTAACAAATTTTGACCTGCCTTCTCTTGTAAAATTTGCAAGTCGTCTGGACTATGGATCAACAAGGACGCGCCAAAAGACACGTAATTAATGCTCTAGTCGTTATGGTAGGTGACTTACGATCCAAATGTTCTACGATTTAATCTAATAACAGGGAGATTATTTTTTTTATCTTAAACCAAATTAAAATCAGTTAAAGGCTTCAAATTCATTTGTTTTACTCTAGTATGGGTATTCGTGCTACATTTAACGTAATAAGTTAATACAAATAGCGATATATTTGGTAAATAGTAAGATATTTCCGCTGTAAGAAATACATGTGTAATTGAAATTACGCAATCTTACAGAGCCATCAATGATATGGCTGCTTGAATTTTAAATCTTGCACTGATTTTGAGCATTAAACTTCAAGACTATCCTTATCTTCTAAACCGTTTTAGGCAGGAATGACAAGACACAATAATACTTTAAAATTACCTTAAACAATTTTATTGTATTTTACCTTATAAAACCCGCGTGTTAAACTGCCAAGAAAATATGTTTCAATAACTTCAAAATATGATGTTTGGTTTTGTAAAAGAAATTAAAAGCAATTGCTTTGACATGTTTTTTTATTTTTTTTATTTCCAAAATGTTATTGTTTCAGCTAAAAGATGGATCACAAAAAACAGTCCTCAACACGAGGAGCTGAAGCAGGAGCTGAAGCTCAAAAGAAGAAAATTAGAGCTTCAGATTGAGAATTTGGAGCTTTTGAACCATAAACTAAAAATAGACATACTTAAGGATGAGATCGAACTAGGTCTAGAACGTTCTCAGTTTACTTCTAGCCTCAAGAAACAAGATAACTTTTAGTTGTACTTTTTTTAGGAGTTAAAAATTGTAGATTACTTTTAATGGTGGTTCAGTTAGTTTAGTTTGGAAATTTGTATATATGTGAATTGATTTCAATATAAAAATGTAAATAGGTGTAATTGTAATACTTGTATTTTATTCTTGGCGTTTTCTTATTGCAGCATAAAAAGTTTTAGGAAGATTTACTTAAAAAGGCATTTCTTTATTATGTTTTAAAATGTTTATTAATCAGCAGACTCCAATATTAGCATCCTATGTTACAAAGAAACACTATTCTAAAATATATACGTCCAAAATCAATGAATAGAACAATAACTGAATAATTCAAAATTCTTAAGACATCACATTCCTGAAAGTGTAATAGGAATACTAGATAACACGTAGCTCGAAATCGAGCAAAAATCATATGGTAAAAGAATGAAGAATAATCAGCCTACTTATATACTTTTAAAGTTTAATCAAAGGGCTAACTTCATTGACAAAATTATGGCTTAACTACTGAAATTTTTAAAGTTAATTTGATCTACCGCAGGAGTTTCTGGAAAACGTAAACGATTTTTTTTAGGGAACACCTTCATTTCCCCATGTCCTTTTTTTATTTATATTTGAACATCGGCAAAAGATTACGCTCTGCTTACAGCGAGCAACATGTAGCTGACCGAGAGCAAACACTGGCGCCGTGAGCAATTACTTCCTGTGTTTAGGAAATGCCACTGCACCTTATTGATAATTATCGCCAAAAAAACTGATATTTTAGGGAACGGCTGTCTTTATAGGCAACATTTCCTTTGTGGCAAAAGCGCGGAAATGACGCATTACTCTACCAGTCTTTTCATTCTTGAAATGCAACCCACCGCAATGAAAATATTTTTAGTTCATTGGTCTGAGGAGCATCAAGTGTTACATCGGGAGGGTGAGCGTTTGCGATCGTGTTCTTTCCGTTCTTTCCGACTCCTCCGACCGGTCAATGTTCGTCTTCTTCTTATCGGTGGCATTATAAATGAACCAAATCCAAAAATAGATTTGCTCAGGTTAATATAACTTTAAAAAAACACTATGAGATATCGTAAACTACATTGTAAAACTGGTAACTGCAATGTTTAAGAGCTTTAAAAACTTCATAACATAACCTAAATTACATAATAAACTTTTAAAAAAGAAAACTGTTGAAAATAAAGCCAAAGTAGCTGTGAAAAATAAAAATGCTCTTTTCGAAAAAATAATCAATAATAATTCATAATAATAAGTGCTGCAATCTGTGGTTTACCTGTAGAACTCTTTCAGAGCTTGCCCACATGTTCCGTTTGTAAACAAAGCAAACTGAGCTTGCTCAAATGTCGATGCATATCGCCACTGTTCCGAAACTTCAGCCCTTTACTGTACTTTAGTGACGCCATTTTTTAAAATTCGGAGACTTGTTGGCAAATCTACATAAAATTCCCTTTAATTTTATACCTCAAACGTTAAAATCGGTCCAGCCGTTATTGCGGTTGGACTGTGAAAAGAAAACCGCTTGCGTATTAATATATAGATTCATACAGAAAACGTAAAAACAGACAGGAAACGACATTTTTACATCATAAAAACAATTGCTTAATCACTTAACATCAACATGATAACAAGGAAAATATTTTTCATTTCTACACAAATATCAGCTAATGGCTTATGATTTTATGTAACAAAAACATATATAGAAAAGCTAAACTTGTGAAAATCAAAGATGAACATCCTCGAAAAAATCTTATAGAAATTACAGAGTATTGACAGTTAAATGTACGTATTTGGATAAAATACTCATAAAATTCATTGTTTAAAAAGATAAATAAAACATATAATCATACCACTAGAAAACAAATCAAGCTGTTACTCATTACAAATATAAAACATTAAAAAGTGGGTCAAATTTGAAAACATCAAATGGAGAAATCTAAAAGTACAGTGTACATAGGAAATACAGTTTCATAAAAAAATTCTTAATTACAATAACAAAAAAATCCTAAATTACAATAACAAAGCAAAACGATCATTTAACATGAAAAAAATCTTTTTACAAAGAATGGAAAAATCAAATAAGAATATTTAATTTCATCAATCACGTGTAAAATATTTACAGGGGGATGAGTGGATGTTTGGTTGGTTGTTTTGTCAAACCAAAAATCATTAACAATTAAAATGCTAAAATGCAATTATTATTGTTAATAATTGTTATAATTATTAACAATTATAATGCTATAGCCTTCAAACCAATGGTCCACCTCGTACAAAAGCCTCAGATTTACCTAAAATAGTTCATTATTCTTTGAAGGCGCTGAATACCTTGGGCATCGTGAGCAGGGTTCCCCAGGTTTTCCTGAAGAGGTTCCTCTTCAGGCTCCTGATCATCTTCTTGATCTCGGCCCTCGCCTTCTTCCCTCGAAATGTTGCATAGTGCTACACAGCAGTTAAATATCTGGCATGCAAACTCGGGGTCAACTCTAAGATAGTTCAAACAAGGGAATTTTTCTTTAAGGATCCCTAACCCATTTTCAACTATCTTACGAGTCACTTTATGAGCCCGCAGAAATCTTCTACTGCCTCTATCCTCTTGATCCTGCATAAAAGGGGGGATGAGCCAGTCCTTTAGTGGGTAGCCGCTGTCTCCTAAAATTATGCCCTCTTCCAATGGCCTCCATCCACCTTCCATCCTCCCAAACAGCCCACTGTTGCGCAACACTCGGCTGTCATACGTACTGCCGGGCCAATTTGCATATGAGTAATAAAAACGCAAATGTCAGGCCCACAGACAACCATGCAATTAATTGAATGGTTACCGTGCCTGTCCACGAACATGGCCTCATTGTTCGTTGGAGCATCTATTTTAATTAGTGTCCCATCAACTGCCCCACAGACCATTGGGAACCCCGCGATGTCAAAGAACCTTTGAACTACGTCGACACAGTTTTCCGGCCACTTCACTGTGTTGGCAAAAAGTTCTGCATTTACTCCAGTGACGAAGGCCTGTACAGTACGACACACGCTGGCCTTCGATATTCCACTCATGTCGGCAACAGCGTGGTACTGAGAACCAGTCCCCAGCCAGTGCAGAGCAGTCTGGAACTGCTGTTTCACAGTCAATGCTTTATTTTGCATCGTGTTTCTGTTGAGATATGGACCCAAAACATTACAGAGCATCTCCATCGTCTCTGCATTCACCCTGAACCGTTCATTGTATTCATATCCAGCTTCCATAAATCCGTAATCAACTCTTACCTTAAATACTCTAGGCCTTCTCACCACTACCACTTCCTCATCACTAGAGTCACTGCTAGACATCATTTTTTAAAGCTTTAAATAAAAACTCAATTTTTATATTCCGCTACAAATTATAATCTATAAAAAGGACTCATAGGAGTATTTATTTGGAAACCTTAATTAACCAACTAAATGCATTGTTAACCAGCTGTTTCAATAAATCAAAGTTGCAAAAAACATAGAGCAAAATACAGAATCCCAGATCAAGTAAATATTTCTAAGTACAATGCATATACTTTTGCAGAATCAAGTTTCTACTTTCTATCAATTGAAAATAGTGGTATAAAAGCTTACTAGGAGTAAAAAAATGTACAACATTACATTTTCAAGTCTAACACGATTAAATTTACTTCATTAATAGGCCTTTCAATTCATTCACAAGTCAAGCTATTATAACCGTTCCGTATAATAAAAAAACTTTATTTTTGTGGGTTTGTTTAATTTAAGTTCAATGAGGTATGAAAATAGGCGAGAGGTCGCAGCGTCTCGTCGCCGAGTCTTGTCATTTGCATTGTTTGCATTAATACACCTCAAAGTCTTGGTCGCTGTGTGTGACCATGCACAGTTGAAACGATGTTATTCCGAGCGCGGGAGTCGCTGGCAACGCCCGACGGTCACCTAATGTAAAAAGGCCCGAAGCATAGGTTGATATGTACATAATTTTAAAAGGCTCATTAAGTCAATACCACAAACGACATTGAAAATGCTGCATACAAAAATGGCACCCGCTTGAATAATTTTGTTTAATGGCCATTAAATATTAAAACGTCTGCCATTTGGAAGTTAAAAGCATTTAAGGTGAGGTTTGCGGCCTTGAATTCAACTTGGGTAGCCCTATAAAATGATGTACCAGCATCCTATGCTTACATTTGAAAATATTTCAAATGTAAGCATACCCCCCCCCCCCCAAATAACCTTCAAATATTTCCTTATCATCCCTCCCCCCCCCCAAGGAGTAAACAGCATCAATCATTGCATTAAGTATTATATATATATATTAATTTACGTGCAAAATAAGAAACTTCCAACCAACTTTATTGGAATTTAAAAAAATACGTCGTGTTGCCTGACATTTTCTACGTTTTATGTAAAATGTCATTATAAATAGAAATATTAGTTATTCATGACTGACAATGATTTTTTATCCTTTGTTTTTCATCGAGAAACTTTAGCTAAACAAAATTTAATTCAATTAAGCATTGTAATAAAAATAATACCTTTATGTTTTAGCAAATTTACTTTGGTTCTAAAATTACAAGTCTCCTACATTTTTTACCCACCTATGGAGGTTGGTAAGAATACACTGGTATTTACAAGTGTAAAGTACTAGTGTAGATGTTCATGAAACGGACTTTGGTTTACACTTGTAAATACTAGTAGTAAATAGTGGCCCCTACACTTGTAACAAGTATTCTACTCTTGTAAGTTTATGAAACGCTCATTTGTAAACTACACTGGTAATACTAGTCTGTGGACTAATAGTCTTGTAGCCAGTATATTTATTTTTAAATCGATTTAATTAAACTGACTAAAACTATTTATTGGGTTATGTTTTGTTTAATTTGTACCTGTGTGTTGAATCTTTAAGCGAATTTTCTTCTAGAGGGAGGCTGCTAGGCATTGTAATACCTATGCTTGGGACCACCATAACTCTTCATTTTGAGGTCCATAAACTCCAAAAACACCGTTCATTAATTTTCACAAATTCAGAACAAAAACGGAGTATTCAAATCCTATTTAGAATCCAACCAGTCCAAAACAGCGTTAAAAATTATGCCATCGCTTATAACAAGAGTACAGTAGTTTGAAAAGGAGGATTTAAAATAAAATCCCCAGTAAATTCAAGAGTTTTATAAATTCTTTCTGTATTCTCTTTGGTTTGGTTTCTGCTTTTGGCATAGGTATGAGTCTAGAAAATCGTATTTGCTCTATCATATACGGTTTACGGTGATGTATTTGATCGTTTTCTGGGGGCGGCCCAGAAATGCCAATAAATAGGGTTCCGCCAAACTATTATTTGCCTTATTTCACAACAAGGTAATAGTTAATGCCTACTAAAATTTATTTATAAAATCAAATAATTTCATTTTAGGGAATGAAAAAACATAAATTATAGTTTCAGCGATGATTTTTATTCTTTTGGCCAAAGATTAAACCAAAATACAAAGTGTGTAAGTTTACACACTTATATTTCTTCATAGTATTGTCTTTGAATTATTTTACTGATTCATAGTGTAATGTATTAAAAAGTAATACTGCAATAACCATTGTTGTATCTGATCCTTTCGAAAATTTAGGGTTATAAATAGAAATATAATCAAAAACCGAGCATATTCAAGTCGGTTCATGCCGACCGACGATTTAACTACCCAGCTAGCCGTTGGTGTCGCTTCAATCGTATCAACTAGGTTTCACCACGTGGTGGATTGTGTTGTCATCTATAATTGATATTTTCTCAGTTATTATAAAATTTATTACAGCTATGTATATATTATTATCGCTTAAAATAACAGTGATAATTTTAAGAATCACTCAATTTTTTTATTCGTTTTCATCAATAAAATAGTCTTGTTTAATTTGGCCAGAAACCCGCAAATGAGGTTAGGAACTTATTCGCATTAACAGCGTCAGCTGACAAGTAACTCTGATCACGTGACTTCTAAAAACCCGAAAACGTTTATGAAACAGAAATGATCAACAGTGGTAAGACACACGACTAGTATTTACTAGACTTGTAACCGTAGACTAGTATTTTTATGGAACAGGCCCCTGATCTCTTGTTTTAGGGCTTAGGATATCGTGCAGCATGACATTGAAAAACTAATTTTAAAATAATTATTTGAAAAATACATAAAATATGATTTACACTGACTTGAATAAAGTTTGTCTACAAACAGATAGTTTTTTTCAACAATCGACTTGCTTCTAGCTTGAATCTTGCCACCGCCCCCTTAAGGTTTTACCAACATCAGCCTCGGCCCTCAGTGGAGAAGGGGGGTTCGAATATGGGGCAGTGAAATTCAATTGACAACTTAGTGGGTAGGGGTATCCTGGGTTGAGAATACTGCAGATGGTCCAACTTGCTCGGAGAGGTAAGGGCGCCACCTTGTTGTAGGGCAGAATCAAGCAGGGCTCCAACAAGGAACAGTCTCCCGCGTCCAGGTATGTTCAACCAGGATCCCTATTACCACACTACAACCATTGATGGCATAAGCCAGACCTTGGAATAAAACTTATTTATTTTGCTACTATAAATGCTAAATATTGGTAAAATGTCTGCACTGGAAATATTGATATTAATTATTTGTGATATAAACCCATTGGTTACACCTTGACTCACAACAAAGGGGGCTCAAGAAAGTAAACTTGGATATAAATAATCAAAATTTACTATGACTTTGCATATAACACAAAATTAATTGATGATTATTCCATAGACAAAGTTATATCATATTAAATCAGACCAACATTAGAAATAATTAAATATTCAAATATGTGAGATTAACTGCCTTCAATTAGCCAATCATTAACCTAATTAATAACCCGGAGTCGCGCGCTCCAATGACTTCCCATACTAAATATATTCATAGGTCGTACAGAATGTACCAACAAAACAACATGAATCTCGACATTGAGAACTAAGACACAAAGATAAATCAGTAATACACTCATATAATACGAAATAAATACAGATAATAAATGGGCCAAAATATATTCTATAGATAACAACTTAAACTAATGTCCTGGGCTCCTACGGATTATTCCTCACTTCCTAGTGAGGAATTATTCCTCACTTCATTCTTTTAACTACTTTTTTAGTATGTAGTCCTTGAAATGTGTCTAGAGCTGGTTGATTGGGGCTCGGCTACATCCGTCAAGTCCATTATCCGAGGAGTCCCGCATCGGTTCACCATGAGGTAGTCTGTGACCAGTCCAAAAACAAAAGTGTAAACTCACCCAAGAGCAGTCACACAATACGGGCGACACGACAGGTCCGGACCGCGGCGGTTTGGCACAGCGGCGCGGGCAATCGGTAGGAAGGCGACCGGCGCGGTACCGGAGTCGTAGGCGGTCCCGCTGAGACCGAGTCCACGGCGCAACACAATCCTCCAGTGCGGGAGCGCCAGGCATCCACGGGTCGGCTCGTCCACACTCCACAAATCACTAAGAGACCCAGCAGTAGTCCAAAAAGCCCTCAAACAAGGTCCTCCAAAATAGTTCTAGGCCCAGAATATTTTATAACTAACACAAATATAATAGGAGTTTTAATATGATATAATACATGGTAAAATTTGTTTTTGTATTTTTTTTCTTTTAATTTTTATTTTGTAAGAAAATAATGTATAAGACTAAACTCCTTATTACACATTAACATCAGATTTAACAGTAAACCAATTTAATTATTACATTAGGTACTCAATGGGGCCATGTGCTCAGACAATCGGGAAAAATGCGGGAATATTCAGGTTTTGTGCAGGGAATTTTTCAGGACCAAGTCCTCTGACAAAACTGACTAAAACAACATTTTAATACTCAAAATCGACCAAAAACACTGACTTTACTTTCTTTTCACAAATTCACAATGAATAAATACATTTCCCTTTAACACTCATTTTTATTCAACATTTGCCCAAACTTATACTCATGAAATAACAGGCAGCGAGCAACGCTGAGAAGTACGCTGACTTTTACAACTTACGATTCAACTATTAATTACTTTCAATGCTCACAAATAAACATAAAACAATGAATTACAGCCTTTCTCAATAGTTTAACCATGTGAATCCAAAGATTTCACAATTTCATCACCCTTTAAACTCAACCCTAGTCGTGGCTAAAAAGTGAATTTTACTTTAATTACAAGCAAAATCTAAACTAGATCATTGAAATTCACTTACCCAGCAGTAATGGTTATTTAGTTCATGACGACGAAAATAAGGTGAGCACTAACTACATAAACAAGATAGAAACTTCTTGAAGAAAACATTTTCGCCGACGAAATAACCTCACTGTCTATCTTCGGTCCAGTCCTGTGATTGACTGACAAATCAGTCTTCGTCCAGACACTGGATTTCGCTCGCTCCAGTTGAGACATGAACAGTAGTGTTCGTCGGTCCGGAGTCTTCTCTCTCTCTCCCCCCCCTTGGAACCGTTCCTTCGTTGACCTTCGCTCGGTTTAAAGCCCGCGGCGAACTGCTTGACTGAGTGTCGTGTTGAAAATCTTTTAACACGGCACAAGATGTACACTAAAGATGAGACTTCTTTAGTTACGACATAAGGTCCTACATAGCGTGGTGCCAGTTTAGCAGCAAAATATTTACTTGCATCAGATTGTGGGAAACTCTTCTTGAGGACTAGATCGCCCAAACGGTAAGTGACAGGTCTTCTGCGCAGATTATATCGACGGGCGTTCTGTCCGTGAACGTCCTTAAGCCGGTTAGCAACGTCCTGGTAGTTTTGAGCTCTCGAAGTTTTTCTCCATATGGCGAGGGATCCTCTTGAGAAGGTAAGGTTGAGCCATCATCTAGAACCTCAAATCCTGCACCAGCAGAAGCGAGTTCCCGCCCGAAGTTCAAGAAGGCTGGCGAGTACTGAGTCGATTCATGATAGGCAGTTCGAAGGGCGAATCCAATTTGTGGTATGTACTTATCCCACTATCTATGGTTATCCTTCACATATGCTCTTAACATGGTGACAATATCCCGATTTACCCTTTCAGCCGGGTTGGCTTGAGGATGCCTACTAGCATTTAGGAGTATTTTCACATTGTATTGCCTCGCTAAATTGGTCATTGGGCCTCCGATGAATTCGGACCCATTGTCGCAGACGATATAGGAAGGTACCCCATACACCATAAATATGTCCTCTTCCAAATGTTGAGAAACTAACCTTGCAGTAGTTGCTCGTAAAGGTCGCAGAACAGAGTACTTCGTAAAGGTATCCGTTATAACCAGTAAGTACTTGAAACCTTTCAATGACCTTCTCCTCAATATAGTATCTCCTCTACCTACTAACAATCAATTTCAAGTTCTGGAAGATTTCTGTGATAAGGCCACACAGGCAGCAATATTAAGTCCAACAAAAAGCGAAAGGAAAAATCCTCTTTATTCCAGAGCCTACAAAAACAACAGAAAAAATAAAAAACCGAGACAATTTGGCGAGGCTACTAGAATGAAGCTTACGCTATGTGCAGATAGCCAAGGAAAAATGTTGGCTGGTAGAATACATGAGATGAGTTCTGGACAAGTGAGTGTGTTCGGGTATGTTCGACCAAACACCACCCTGCTTGAAGTTGTTGATTCAGCCTCAATTGAAAGTTTAAACACACCCCTTATAGTTTTGGGTGGAAGCAATGATGGTTTAAATGGAGATTTTTCTAACATTTATACTAAATTGGAGGCAAGATTGAAATCCCTCAGTAAAACCCTTTGATATATTTGAAAAATTGATGAACTGTAGCCTGTGGCCAGAAGGAGTGCTAGTTAGTAAATATTTACAGCCAAGGCTAAATAGGAAAAAGCCAAGTTTTGAAGGCAGCACTAGGCCTAACTCAAATGAACCAAAGAGGCCTATTCCAAAAAACGACCAGTAGGCCCTGACTCTGTAATCCTCAGGTGCCAATTATCGTGATATTAGTTTTAATTTTTGTTTTCTTAGTATTAGGTCCATGTTTAATAAGATTGAAGACCTTGAGATAATTTTGAACAAAGAAAAACCAGATTTAGTTTGTGTTGCGGAGTCTTGGCTTAACAAAAATAAGCTCAAATATTTTATGATTTGTGATTATAAGACTGTTAATGAATACTCTAGAGTAAATCAATCTGGTGGTGGTGTGGCCATCCTCTTAAAAACTGACTCACGGCTCAATGTCAAGCCTATGAATTTATCAAATGTTGATGACTGTAGCGGTCCCAGTGGCTCAGCCGAGTAGGGGTGGGACGGTGCACAAAAATTTCTTCCGAGGTATATATTTTCCAAATGTAAAGAAAGAGGGCGCCACCTTGTTGATGTAGTCGAGATGAGGTCGGGTAAACAAGGAAAACCCAACGACAACCAAAGTTGAGGTGAGATATTTACTATTAAAGTTTTAAACGACCAACCAGAATGAAATAACACATTACCCAAAACACCAATACACAATAATACAGCAATAATAAATAACAATTATAACACTAATATTCACACTGAATAATCTTGAATAAACTTTTGTTGTTTACCAGTGTGGCTGGTGAATATGAAACATGGTATACTTGACTATTTAAATAGTTAAGTTCAGTTAGTTTATCTTGAAATCAATTCTTTGACTGTGGTTTCATTATTCCACACTGTACACTGAATAGTCTATAACTTTATATCAAAATGAGCAAAAAAATGTTAATTAAGGTAAATATTAAAGATCAAATATTTTAATTTTAAGTAAAATTCATTTAAAAAAACTTCTAAATATAACAAGATAACACAGGCGAAAATAAATCAATTAAATTCAGAGCCTGCTTTTATTCATGGATATTAACTTCAAAGCTCTATTAAGACAATAAATTCCCCATAAGATAAGAACAGTTAAGAGAGATTTACATAAACAACGTGAAATTCTAAATATAAATTGAGCAATGAATTTTTATCCAATAATATCTGAGCTCAATAAAAATTTCTTAATATTTCAACAATTGCAACAATTCAACAACAAAATAATACTACGCAAGCGCTTATGTCTATCACTTATCGGTCACAGTCGACTGGGCCCAGTATTTGCCGTCGAACTCCAGGTCGATGTATCTAGGCGCAGCGAAAGGTAGGCAGGTCCATCCAGGTAGGTCCAGCGCGTAGGCGACAGGTAGCCAGGTAAGCCACAGCATAGACAGGTCAGTTGTAGGAAGCCTCAGCGTAGACAGGTAGTCGGAGGTAGCCTCAGCGTAGACAGGTAAGTTGTAGGTACCCTGCCGCACGCAGTCTGCTCCCAGGGTGATCCCTGTATGTACACTTAGGCACTAGAATCTAGGTAGGTACTGGTTTAACTAGAATAACACTTGAAATATTTCAAGATTATTTTTAAAATTCAATAAATTACTTGATTAATATGAGTTTTCAAGAATTTTCAATTATTATCATAATTACTGACAAAATGAACAAACATTTAACATGTCATTTTAATTTAACATTTTACTTATTAACTTCCATAAAGACAAATTAAATTACAAGAGCATAAAAATTGTCAGTAAAATATTTAGTAACTTTCAGTAAGAATTTACTGCTTGACAAAATACATATTAACTATTAAATCTCATAAAAACAATATACAAATATAATAGAAAGTTATTCTTAAGAAACAATCAGTAGACATTTACATATAACGTTAAACATTTCAGCAACTATCCGAACAATACAGGTCACATTTGAATATTCGCCTAAAATAAATAAATCATGATAGCTGTTTGATACTTTCACTGAGAAATATTGAATTTAATCTTTTATACTTACTACTTATTTAAACAGTAAAAGAAAAATTTATTTCTTGAACATGGAACAATTAAATAATTAAGTCACAAAAATCACAAGTCTGACAATTATCAACAGGAAATCACTATTACAAGTTTCCTCAGGAATAATTAGCACATGGTGAAATTATTTATTAAACTTGCTTCAATAGATCTATATGTTTTCATAAACATTAAACATTTTGACAAAAATAACTTCCAGAAAATTCAAATCATTTGTAATTATTGGTAAAATGTTCTACTTAAAAAATCATATTACATTTGCCATGACTTATTTTGTCACTATTCATGTTCCATTTCGGTTGGTTATCATATTTGTTGATTTTGCTCAAACCATTTAAATTTTACAGAGTCTAAATAACTACAAACACATTTAAAAATTCAAATAAACAGTTGAAACCTATGAACAATATTTATATCAAAATATCTCACCTTTGCCAAAAATCCTCGTTGGGCATAAAAGGAGGGAGCAAGTAGACTAGACAGGAACCCAGTGATGTCTTGTGCACGGCTTGGTTGCTGGAGTTCTGATATTTTAACTCAAGAAACAGTTGAGGGGAGAAGAGAGAGTGAGAGAGAGAAACATCCTGTCTGGTTTGGAATGTCTGAACTATGTTGGGCCAGCTGTAGCTGCAGCTATTATTTGACTCACCAGCTGAAGGCCTGTTTGCCCAAAGTGAAATCCATAATTCCAGTTCTGAATTGAAAATCATTATTAATATTCTGGCTTGAAAATATTTTATTGCTGCATGAAATTATGGTTCCATTGAAATTATTTGTTGCAAAAAAAATAAAACCGTTATATGACCTTCGTTGTGAGGGTACCTTTGAATTTTGTTTAGGATTATTAAAATACAAGAAAACTCAGCTGATTATAGTTACTATTTATCGGCCACCTTATGATGATAACTACTTCGATTTTATTCATCGCTTTGATTTGATGCTGTCCTCTGTGAGGAGTAAATTTGATACTCCAATGTTTATATGTGCAGATTTTAACGATGACAATCTTGAATGTTCATGGAAAAAACAATTGCTACAAGACTTGTTGGAGAGCCATAGCCTTAGTTCAATTTTTAGTGGCCCTACTAGAGTATCTGGAAATTCGATTACACAACTGGATTATTTAGTTGTAGATTCAAATAAGACAAATTTGTTTCTTATGCCATGTGCTAAGCCTGTATATATATTTGATCATTATCTTCTATCAGTTTATTTCTCATGTGGGGTTATTGGGAAAACAAATGAGTTAAAGGTTAAGAGGAGAAAATTCACTGCTGCTACCCTTGACATGTTTCGTATCTTGATCAATAATGAAGTTTGGCTGCCAGCTGGTAATTTGGCCTCCTCGACACTTGACGATATATTTAATGACTTTTATGATGTATTTGTTTATGTATTTAATGTTAGTTTCCCTACATGTGTATCTAAATCTAGGAATGAACCTAGCTCCTGCTAGATAAGCGATGAGGTTGCTCGCTCACATGATGATCTGTTGGGCCTATACTGGGACAGCAGGTCCCCTGACTGCAGTGTAGACACTAAGGTGGCCTATCGCAGGGCCAGGAGTCAGCATGCTCAACTGGTTACGGAGACCAAAAGGTCTTACTTTGGAAATAAAATATTGAATTCTGGTAACACAAGTAAAGAATCCTGGTCTGTTGTACGCACCTTGAGTGAGGAGGATTATAATACCCACACTAACCTGAGTTTAAATATTGATAATGTTATGGTTAGTAATCCCCAAACTATTGTTAACCATTTTTGTGAATATTTTGTTGATGAGATCTCCAGGCTGGCGAATGATAACACCGCTCCTGAAATCCCTGTTGACTTGGAGGAGGGTCGCTTTATGTTAACCCCCACTTCTGCTGCCGAGGTCAAAAAGGCCATTTTCTCGCTTGGCTCAAAGAAAAGCTCCGGCATTGACGAAATCCCTTGTAGCCTCTTGAAAACGTATAATGAGGATGTCATTTCTGCACTAGTAAATGTCATTAATAAATCGTTTGAGACCGGTTGCTACCCAAGTAAGCTCAAAACATCTAAGGTTGTCCCCGTGTTTAAGAAGGAGGACCCTCATAAAGTAAGCAACTATAGGCCTATAGCAGTACAGCCAAGCCTTGGTAAGATTTTTGAGATTGTATTTTTGAAACGATTCCTTTCGTATATTGATTCTAATAACATACTGACCAAGAGCCAATTTGGTTTTCGTAAACATATGTCCACTTGTGATGCTATTTTTGCTCTCCTTAAAGATGTCTACAGTCAATTCGATTTGTCAGACAATTTGCTATGCCTTTTCTATGATATGACGAAGGCCTTCGACCTTCTTAATCATACAATTTTATTGCAAAAACTTTGTGCTATTGGAGTAGCAGGGAAGCCACTTTTATGGATATTCTCGTATCTCAGGGACCGCCAGTTGGTCGTCTCGCTGAAACATCTAAGTAGTGACAATGTACTTCAAACCTATAGGTCAACACCAATGAATGTTGAGATCCCGCAAGGCTCGAACCTTGGCCCTCTGTTGTATTTGTTGTATGTCAACGACCTACCGAGTGCTATTTCAGCTGGCACAGTGTGGCTATTTGCCGATGACGTTTGTCATTTGATTTGTAACTTCGAGCGAGATGTCTTGTTTCTTGATGCTCAAACTGACCTGGATGACATGTCCAACTGGTGCACTGACAATCGTCTGATCTTGAACACTGAGAAAACTAAGTTAATGGAATTTCACAATAGGAAAAAATCTGTGCACCATTCTCAGTTGAATTTGAACGGAGTTCCCCTTGAAACTTGTGAGGAGGTAAAATATCTCGGGCTTCACATGAGTGATAATCTTAAATGGGACCGCCATATAGACTCAATAGCTTCAAGACTGACTTCAGTTATTTACTTGATTTACAGATTGCAGAAATTAGTCCAACTTGAAATATTGCTCAAGGTTTACTATGGATGTTTCCACAGTATCTTATCATATGGAATTGTTTTTAGGGGTAGAAGTCCTATTGCTAAGAGAGCCTTTCTGCTACAGAAGCGCATAGTAAGGAGAATGTGTGGAGTACAACGCCTAGCACACTGTCGGCCCTTGTTCATTCAACTAGGAATACTGACTCTCCCCTCTTTGTTTATCATGGAATCAGCTCTACTTGTAAGAAAACATCCTGATGTCTTTATAGTCAATAACTTAGTTCATCAGTATAACACTAGAAGTGGCAGAAATGTGCACGTCCCTCAAATTAATTCTACGCTAGCTGGGAAAAGTCCTTACTACAGTAGCGTCCAAATTTACAACAAGCTTCCAAAACATATCACGGAAGAATTATGCATCAAGAAATTTAAATTGAAACTGAAGAGTCACTTGTGTGAAAAGGCCTATTATGGTGTTGAAGAAATGTTGGCCTAATTACAGCCCCTGACGACCACGTCGCAGATGCGATTCAAGTGGGACTCCGCCAAGTATCAAGTATTAAGTAAACTAGACCAGTTTTCATTAGTACAATCCCCTTAAGATATGACATGCACATGTACAGTATTGAAAACAACCAATTATTGATGGTAAACAATTACATAAGTGAAATAGTAGCAAGATCGAAAAATGTCTACTTGATTGACCTTAAGTTTTTAAATAAATCACATTTTACTGCACATGGCCTACATATTAATAATAGGGGCAGAACTAAATTAGCTCAGGTAATACTGAATACTCTTTCTAGGTGGTCAGGACCTAAAATAATGATACAATAAACAACAACGGCAACAACAATGACAACAACAACAACAACAATGCTAAGGGTGTGCGACCGGAAAATCAGTTCCTTTTAACTGATAAAAATATGAAAGAAATTATAAAACAGTACCAGCAAGATAACACAGTTGGATTTGCATATAGCATTTCATCAGATTTTAATCATTACAGGCATATGACAGCAGGAGTTGCAGTTATTTTTAAGAACTGCTTTGGGAAACCAACACCCCACCAGCTCTTGACAAGGCATTTGGCAGCACAAACCATCACAGAGCAAGGAGCTGCGGTATTTAGTTTAGTTACAAAAGCAAATTACTATAGAAAGCCATACATAAATTATTATAATGCTGCATTTCATGACTTGACAACCAATTTCAAAAGAATGGGACTAAAACATTTGGTGTGTTCACCAATTGGCTGTGTAAGGGATGGAGTATCTTTGACTGACTTTTTCAGGAATATTAGAGATTTTCAACTTCAAACAGGAGCACAGGTGACGATTGTCTCCTACAATCAAGAATCTTATAGAATATTAAGGAACGGTCTATCGCATGACGATTTTAACTGCAAAATCCAGAGTTTTATTGATGACATTTCAAGCAATGAAGCAAGACAAAAAACCTGCACTGCTCCCATGGTACCCAGCTCAGAACCCACAGCTGCAACCCGCGCAGTATCTGTTCCAGCCCAACCAACACAGGACTCAAAAGGGCCAACTCACAGTGAAGAAAGTGTGACTAAAGTGGTGCCTGGCGACCTCACATTCTGTGGGGCGTTAAAGCAGAGCAAAAGTGATAGGGTCAAAAGTGCAGGATTGAATTCCACCAGGAATCCGACTGACATTGATTTAAACTAGGTTTAATTGACAAAGAAAAAGGTTCTGCTTGTATAATAAAAAATAATCAGTTTCAGATTACTCCACCTTTGGATCAAATTTTGGGAAATTCTAAAAATAATTGCCTCAACAAATTTTCTAAGCAAATAAAACAAAATTCAGCAGTCTCAATATTGCACCATAATATACAACATCTTCCTTCTCGCATAGATCCACTAAATATTTGTTTAAATGAACTAAAGCCGGATATAATAGCTCTAAATGAGCATAAAATGACAAAGGAAGAACTAGAACTTCTGAAGCTGCCAAATTATAAAATTGTTTCTTTTTTCACGCTTTGTTTAACTCAGGGTGGAGGAGTCTTGATTCTGACTCATAAAAATATACATTCTAAGCCCTTAGTTTTACCAGCTTTGCAATCTTTACTTATGGAAAAAAGTCTTTGAATGTTGCTCAGTAGAAATTATACTCAAGGATTTTTCATTTGTGATGTCAGGTATATATCGGCCACCTATTCATAAAAACCTGGAGCAATTCTTAATAAATTTGGATGTCTTATTGAATGTTCTCTGTAGTAAATTTAAAAATGTAATCATAGCGGGGGATTTTAATATAGATGTTTTGACAGAAAATAATGTTTATTCCAAATTTGTAAACATTTTGGCTACTTATAATATAAAATATATGGTGAAATTTCCAACTCGAGTGTCAGAAAGCTCGGAAACGGCCATAGACAATTTCCTAACAAATATGAGTCCTGAAAATTTAAAAGTTACTGGCCTTATTACAAAGCTCTCAGATCATGATGCGCAAGTTATAGAAATTCTTAATGTTAGTGGTGCTCATAGAAATCATACAAGAAAACTAATTAGGAAATTTAATAATCATAACCTGAATAGTTTTTACCAAAATGTAGCCTCAGAAGATTGGTTGGACATTTTACTACCTGATGTGAGTTGTGTGTATGGTGCTTTTTATTCAATTTTTAAACATCATTTTGAAGTAAATTTTCCAAAGGTATATGAAACAGAAAAATCTTTCAGAGGAGGTAATTGGATAAACCCTGAGGTGAGGGGAAAAAGATTAGAAATTATAGAATTGGAAACAGAATTTCGACAGAATAAAGACAAATCTTTAAAAGAATTGATTAAATACAAGAAAAGAGAGCTAAAGCAACATATAGATAATACAAAAAAGAATTTATTTAGTACAAAAATTCAAAATTCAAGAAACAAAATAAAAACAACCTGGGATTTAATAAATTTAGAGGCAGGTAAACAGTCACAGGTCAAAACCGAGAATACTACTTTATTTTTGACAATAAATTCATCCAAGACCCTGCTGTTGTATGTGAAATTTTCAATTCTTTTTTCATCAATGCTGTTCAGAATCTGGTCATCCCTAATATTGATTCACTAACTGGTCAACGTCATAGGTTAGGTAACAATCAAAATGCCCCTATGCATTTTAAATTCTTGCCGACAACAGAAAAAGAAGTTGGCAGAATAATCAGTTCTTTTGATAACAAATTTTCATCAGGATATGATGAAATCCCTTTAACTGTTATAAAGGCAGCATTGCCTTTTATCATTGGCCCTTTAACCTACCTAACCAATGCCTCGCTAAAGTTTGGGGTTTTCCCAGAACAATTTAAAATTTCTAAAGTAGTCCCTGTTTTAAAGGATGGCAATACAGAGGATGTAAAATGTTATAGACCGGTATCACTTCTTCCAGTGTTGTCAAAAGTTTTTGAAAAAGTAGTGTATTCCCAATTAGTTTACTATCTTGAAACGAACAGACTGCTAGATCCGCAACAACATGGATTTCGATTTGAAAAGTCAACAATAACAGCAGGAATTGATTTTATTCAATCTATAATTGATTCTATTGACAGGGGGGATAAAGTTATTGGAATTTTCCTCGATTTGTCAAGGGCATTTGACAGTGTCTGTCATAAAAAACTGGTAGAAGTACTTTCTGATTTGGGGGTGACCGATACTGAACTGTCTTGGTTTAAGTCATATTTATATGGAAGAAAGCAGTTTGTGGAAATCAACAGCTACAAAAATCATGGTAATGTTAGGTATAAAGAAATATGTAGGTCCAAATTATTACCAGTTCAGTTTGGGGTTCCTCAGGGATCCATCCTAGGCCCATTGTTATTCCTTTGTTACATTAAAGGATTGCCAGGGGTAACAGTGGGAGAAAACAATTCTATTTGTTTGTATGTAGATGATACAAACATCGTGGTCTCTGGGAAATCTGCCGAGGATATTGAAATTTCTTCTCATGTTAGCTTGGCATTAGTAAAAGAATTTTTAAACAGTAAGAACCTTCTTCTCAATTCAAACAAATCAAATTTTATATAATTTTCTACTATTCAGGCAAAAAGTAAAATAAATCCAAGTATTTTTATTAATGACACTGAGATAATAGATCAAGTACAAGATTCTAAATTTCTTGGTTTGGTGATTGATGAAAATTTGAGATGGGATAAACATGTTGATCTTATCTTACGTAAAACTTCTCGTGGTCTATATGCCCTAAGACGCATGGCTAGACAGTGTGATGTTGATGCCTTAAAAACAATTTACTATGCTCTAATACACTCACACATAGCCTATGGGATATGTATTTATGGAGCAACTACAAAGAAAAACATGGATAAAATCTTAATTCAACAAAAAAAGCCCTAAGAATCATATTTAACCTAAAAAATAAAGACTCTGTTAAACACATTTTTTCTAAATTTGAAATATTTACCGTTTATAGGCTCTACATATTTGAAACTAAAAAATATATCTCAAAAATTAGCCCCGCACCAGATAGTAGAAATCATTACTGTAACACCCGGACACAAAGACATATTAAAAATCACAAACTCAAAATTTTTAAAATGAAACCTTCTTATAAGGGTGACATGTTCTTTGACTGTTTACCAAGCTCTCTAAAAAAAAGAAAAAAGTGGGAAAAAATTTCTCGATTCGTTAAAACATTATTTAGTAAATGCCGCTTTGTATTCGATAGAGGATTTTTTCAGTGTTAGGAAGAACAGGTGAATTTAGTGAGTGCTAATTGCTAATATGTGGCTCATGGTGTACCCACCTAATGTAAAGATTGCATCGCATGAAACATATTGTATATATTATATATAATTGTAATTATTTTTGACTCTATTCATTGTATCTTTGTGTACATAGCTTGAATAAAGATATTCTGATTCTGATTCTGACCTTGGCAAAGGTCCTATCAAGTCCGCAGCAATCATTTGCCAAGGGGCATTCACACCACGCCGAGCACCCATCATTACAGCTGGAAGTTGTTGGTCATACTTGGTTCTCTGACACACCTCGCATCTTGAAACGTAGGTAGCCACGTCCTTCCGCATCTTGGGCCAGTAATACAACTGTTGTAAGCGCTTGTAGGTTTTGAGAACACCTTGGTGACCCGCAGTCGGTTCGTCGTGACACTTGGATAAAGCATGCGTTCTAACATCCTTCGGTATCACTAATCTCCAATTATCACCATGCAAAGCCAGTTCCATGGTAGTAACATTCTTCCAGAGTTTTCCATCCTCTACTCTCCATTGACTATATTGGGTTGGATCATTTGTAACTCTCTGTAACATGCCGGTGTATCAGTGATCCCTTACATCTTGAGGAATCTCTATGATGTCACAATGAAGTGCCTGTTCCGGGGAATCGTTAGTGGATGTTGTACGGCTTAAAAGATCCGGGACAACGTTATCTTGACCCTTCCGGTGGATTAGGCGGAAGTTGTAGGGTTGGAGGCGAAGTGCCCATCGTGCTAATCTTCCTGTTGGATCCTTCAAATTATTTAGCCAAAGAAGACTATAGTGGTCGGTAACTACGTTGAACATGGTTCCTTCCACATAGGGCCTAAACTTCTCCACCGCAAAAATGACAGCAAGACACTCTCGTTCGGTGGCAGAGTATTTCTGCTCCTGGCGGGTCAAGGTGCGACTAGCATACGCTACTACCCCTTCACCTTGTTCATATTCTTGGCTAAGCACTGCACCTATGCCAATGGCTGAGGCGTCGCAGGAGATCGTAAAGGGTTTGGCGAAGTCCGGGCACGACAGCATAGGCGCTGTTATAAGGCAGGATTTCATGTCTTGAAAAGCTCTGTCAGCCTCGTCGTTCCACTCAAATTTGGTCCGCCTCCGAAGAAGAGAGGTCAGAGGGTGCATTCGAGAAGCGAAGTGCGATATGAAGCGGCGGGTACCAAGATGCCATGCCGGTAAATTGCCTAACTTCCTTTTGAGATCAAGGAGCAGGAATATCAACAATTGCCTTGATCTTATCGGGGTCTACCCTTAGCCCTTCCACACTAACAACATAGCCCAAGTACTTGAGTTCTTGGCGGCAAAATTTACACTTCTCCCTGTTCAGGGTTAACTTGGCAGCGCGAATCCTCTTGAAGATCTCTGCTAATACCTCCAGATGTCTCTCAAAACTTGGTGTCACGACAATTATGTCGTCTAAGTAGACGAATACGTTAGGTTCAAGGTCTGGACCTAGCACCGTGTCCAAGAATCGCTGCCATGTCGCTGGAGCTCCGCATAATCCGAAAGGCATCGTCACAAACTGATAAAGGCCTCTGCCAGGTATTGCAAATGCAGTTTTCTCTTTGCTAGACTCTTCAAGTTCTATCTGCCAGTACACGCTCTTAATGTCGAGGCTGGACAGGTATCGAGCGTCTCTAAGACGGTCAAGAATGGCTGCAACTTGGGGTAATGGATAAGCATCCTTACGGCTGACGGCATTTACGGCTCAAAAGTCTACCACAAATCTCTTACTACCATCGGGTTTGTCCAGTAGCATAATCGGAGAGGACCATGCACTCTGCGAAGGTTCAACTACACCCAGTTCAAGCATACGATCAAGTTCCTCGTTAATAAGTTTTTACCGGGCTGGGGACACATTGTAGTAACGCTGCTTGATCGGGGGTGAGTCTCCTGTATCTATAACATGCTTGACTCGGTCAGTTCTTCCTAATGTTGTCGGTTCATCCTTAAAGTGATTTTCAATGAGATCCTGAAGTCTGCGCTTTTCATCTGGAGCAAGGTTATCTTCCGGGGTGATTCCCACTACAGAACTGCAAAACAATTGCGAATTTTTAGGAGCAAAGTCCCATTTACGGTTACGCATATCTGCCACTATGTGCATCCTCTCCCAAAAATCTATGCCTAGAATTAGAGTTTGCTGCAGTGAGGGAACAACACAAACTTTTAAATCATCTGTTCTATCTTTTAATGTGATAGGCAAGGTAACAAATCCCATGACCTCGTGTCTGTTAGAATCAGCAGTTTCTACAAAACGTCCAGGAGCATCATGAAGTTGGGCTGGGAATTCCTTCAAGATCCATAAACCCTGTTCTACAAGAAAAGTTAGGGAGGCACCAGAATCCAGCAACGCCGTAATCTCCCTACCAAACACCCGTACTTTCAAGTATGGCCTAGAATCATTAGAATAGCTGTGAAGAACATAGTTAACGGTCGGAGGGTTCTCGTGATTCTGGGAGTTGGGCAATCCGATCAAGCCTCTGACTCCCTGCTCAGCCCGTTTTTTTGATCGCAGTTAGGGCATTCACGCTTCGAAACATTCTCTTTGCCGCATCCAAAGCAGAATTTCTTTTTAGGTTGTCGACAATAGCGGAAAACATGACCCTTGTTCCCGCAGTTCCAGCAAGTAACATCTCTTTGTCCTCGTCCCGTTCCAGTCTGAATACCAGCAACTTCTCCTTGCGAAAATCCCTTGCGCTTACTTGAATCACGATAAGCTAGATCAGGTTCAAGCATGTTCTCAGCTCTATGTATTGGTCTTTGCCAGCTCATTCCTAATCGGCCTGCTTCTGCACGACGACCCATAGATCGGAGTTGCTCAAGAGTTTTTATATCACAAAGGGCCAGCCTGTCCTGCAACTGCGGGTGTAAATTATTGTAGGTTTGGGTCAAGCGTGTGGTCTCTGGGACCGAGTTTGCAAGCCTACTATACAGCCCCTCCATGGCAGCTATATAAAGGTCAACTGGCTCATTGTCACCCTGGACTCTGCTGAAGATCTCCTGATGAAGCCTGAGATCGTAGTCAGCTGGTTGAAAGACTTCCCGCAACTCCTTCGTCAGTTGATGCCAGGATCTGATTCGATTAGCAGCAGCACGATGCCATACTAGTGCTGAACCTGCAAATAAATCTACCGCTGACTCATACAGCTCTTGATGTGTCACTCCACGAGCCCGCCGTAATTCTTCAACCCTTTCAAGGAAGGCGGCGATACTAGGACCAGTGTTGTCAAATTTGATACCCCATTTGTAAACAGGCACGGATTTTGGTCGACCATTGTCTATTCTTGCCAGTCGAGCCATGTGCTGAACTTGTTGCTCCTGGTTTCCAAATAGGTATTCTTGCTGAGATGATCTTAATCTTTGTTTGTTCAGATCTTCTTATATATATATTCTTGTATAAACAACTGGGTAAAGTTAAAAAATCAAGCATTTTTAATGTTAATGTTTTAGTATATTTCCCACTCTTCAAATTATATTTTCTTAACTTAAATCTTGTGTTGATAAAAATAAATCATTGTATTGTTGTGTTGATACAATAAATAAACTTTTTGTCTCGTAACACAAAAATACTCTGTTAAAAGAATTTAAGGTATTGCCTTTGTTACATAATTTAACAAGTTCATAAAATACATGTAAACAACAGGGTAAAGTTAAAAGAATCAAACATTTTTAATGTTAACTTTTTAAGATAATTTCCACTCTTAATAGCTATAAATAAATTAACTCTTTTAAATCATTCCTAGATATGTTAAAATCAAATAAATGAGATTTGTGCATAATACTATTGCTTAGGATAATTAATTGTTGAGGCTACAATCAATGTTAAAGCGGAAGTCAAGTGATTTAAACAAATGGTATTGGTATGAAAACTCTTTGTTTTCATTATCAAGTTATTAAATTTGCAATTGGTACCTTTAAGCTTTGTATTAGTTATTAAGTTTATATTAGTTTATCCAACGGAGTAAAGCTTAAAAATCAAATGTATCCCATAGGAACTCTTTCATTTTATTTTTCTCACTTTGTAATATAAATAAATTAGCTTGAATTATACCAAGATCAGTAGCATCTAGATTATTTTCAAGTAGGCCTATCACCATCACTATGCCTAAGTGAATTTTTAAGTTCGAAATGTGATTTTTTTTTACATAATACAATTATTTAGGCTAGGATTTAAAAAAAAAAGTAAAAGTAAAATGATTGAATTAGCTGAGAAAAATTGTTGTCATGAAAACAGTTTGTTCTCGTTATGATTTTAAGTTAAGAATTCATGTATTGGTATTGGAATATAATTTCATTTCTCTGCTACCTCACTGCAATAAGTATATCTTATTTTATTTTATCAGATTAATGGAATATTCAATTCCAGACACAAAGGTAATTCCTTTATTTTTTATTGAATCGTCGTATATAATCTACGTTGAATTTTCTTCAGTAAGATTAATTAAAATTTTACAAAAAAACTTTTTAAAACAATTTTTTCCTTGTATAACAATTTTTTCCTTAAATTTTACAGCTAAATAAATAATTATAATTCTCATGCACGTTATGGACGTGATAAATTGTTCATAATTAAAATAATTTACAGTTTAATATTGATTCCACAAATTGCTATTATTTTCAGTTTGTAAAACTCATTGATTGTAATTCCTCAGTTTCGAAATAGTACAGGCAAAGTTTTTAATTTAGCAGTATTGTTTGTGTCCCTGACTGGGCAGGGGGCTGGGTGCGAAGGTCATGCTGTGTTCGGAAGATAATGACATTCTTAACTTCGATGCGTGTGTCACATTAGACACAAGCATTGACCATTTAAATTTTTATTCTAGGAAATTGAGTGGTGTTACGTTAAAAATATTTCACATAAATATCCGGAGTTTACAGAAGAACTTTGACGAATTATTAGTTTTCATTAATTCTTTTTATGCTCAACTTGATTTTATTGTACTATCGGAGTGTTGGTTGAGGGGCGGGGCCGGGGGGGAGGGTATAGAGGGCTTTGACCTTATAGCTACAGACCAACAGCTCAATCAAAACGACGGAGTAGTAGTTTTTGTGAACAAGCGACTGACTTATACATTTAGACAGATGACGATTGGAGACGTTTTTGGTTTAAGTTTAGAGTTTACTTTGTGTACTGATCATTATAATTTTTTAGCTTTGTACAGGACCCATGACAGCAACATAAATACCTTTCTTATCGGACTTGAAGACTATTACAGCAACGTTTCAATTAATAAAAAATGCATTTTTATAGGAGATGTAAATATTGATTTACTCAAAACTGATTCATTCACTGACCGATATTTAAACTGCTTACTAGGCAGTGGCCTTCTGCAATGCATAGACAAACCCACTCGTGTTACTGTTAACTCTGTGTCTTGTCTGGATCATATATTTGTTCGCTATCCAGTTGTAAAAAATGTAAGCTCAGCAGTTTTTCAGACGAGCATAACTGATCACTTTGCCACTGCTCTTACTGTTACTGCCGCATCGTCTACGACTGACACTGGGTCACGTGACACTGAACCACGAACTTACATTGACCGCACTGTACTCTCCGACAATCTTACTCGGGCAGACTGGGGCACCGTTCTAAATTGTTTTGAGATTAATGAATCTGCAGATAACTTTAACGTTCTTATTAAAACCTCGACCCATAATGCTAAAAAATATTCAAAAAATTGTACAAGATTCGAGAAAATAAAGCCGTGGATAACACTGGATTTGATTCGGAGTATTCGGGACAGAGATAAGCTGAGTAAACAAGTAAAAAAACAACCATTCAATGAGAATTTAAGACTTAGATATTTAGATGCTAGGCAAAACCTCAGTAGGTCCTTAAAAAATGCAAAACGTACTTATTATAGAACAAAAATTAACGAGAGTGGTAAGAATCCTAAGGTTTTTTGGCGAGTTGTAAATGAATTGGCCGGTAGGGTAAAAGAACATGAGGCATTTCCGATAAGAAGATATTTTCCTGATATCTCCAACATAAATAACGAAACAGTAAAACAAGTTGCTAATAACTTTAATGATTTTTTTGCTCAAGTTGGACAAAAATTAGCTAGTAATATTGACTCGGGTGGGGCCCCAGTACTGAACGACGTTAATTACAGACTTCCTACGGAATTCACGTTTCACACTGTCACTGAACATGACGTCATACGACACGTGACCTCACTCAGGGGAGGGTCTGCCCCCGGTATTGATGAAATTTCTGCCGAATTTCTCAAACAGCATCTAAATATATTTTTATATCCACTCCTTCACTTGATTACTCTTAGTTTGACTTCCGGTGTATTCCCCAATATTTTTAAATTAGCTAAAGTATTTCCCTTGTATAAATCCAACGACTTTTCAGATGTGAACAACTTCCGCCCCATATCTATGCTGAGTGTCTTTTCTAAGGTTTTGGAACGAATAGTAAAAGATCAATTAGTTTCTTATGTACAACTAAATGGCATTTTAAGTAGCAATCAATATGGGTTTGTTCAAGATAAAAATATATCTGATGCTCTGTTTGACATCAGCAAAGATATCGATTATAATATTTCATGCAATAAGCGTTGTATGTTAATTTTTTTGGACCTTAAAAAGCATTCGATTCAGTTGATAGATGTAAATTATTGGCTAAACTTGAAAATATTGGAATTCGTGGTGTAGCTCTTTCATGGTTCCGTAGTTATTTAACTGACAGAAGGCAGTGTGTAGTTATTGATGGCATCTCAAGTGATATTAGGCCTATAGATTACGGAGTTATTCAGGGAAGCACTCTTGGTCCGATTCTTTTCCTTATTTACATTAATAACATTTCTAAACTAGCCCTAAATGGAAAACTTTTCTTGTTTGCAGACGACACTCTCATATTGCAAAATGGTGCTAATTGGGAGAACGTACGTTGTAATGCTGTCAAAGATCTTATGGTCCTAAAAAAATGGTTTGATCAAAATGTTCTTTCCTTGAATGTCTCTAAAACTAAATTTATGCCTATATCATTGAGATCTAATTCTGATTATTTTTTGCAAGACCTTATCATTCATTCTTGTGGAGATTACCAAAATAGAAACTGTTTTTGTGAATCTATCCAAAAGGTAACTTCTTATAAATATTTAGGTGTTGTTTTTTTGATAATAGAATGAAATGGATAGATCATGTTCAATTTTTAATCTCTAAATTGAGAAAATTTATTTATGCCTTCAGACAACTGCGGGAAGTATTAACATTCAATGAAATCAAATTGGCATACTACGCTTATGTGCAATCCTTACTTTCATTTGGCATAATCGTATGGGGTGGATTGTTTCCAACAATTTTAGAACCCCTTTTTGTCATTCAAAAATTAATAGTAAAAATTTGTTTTAAGAAACCTCTTTGTTACCCCACAACCGTACTATTCCATGAGTTATCACTGCTTACCGTTAGACAATTGTTTATTAAGACCTTGATGATTCATATTTACAAGAATTTTAACTCCTTATTTACTAGCATAACACACACTCATAACACACGCTATTCACAAAATGTAGGAATACCAGCCATTCACTTAACTAAATCTTACTCTACCACCAACTCCTCTTACATTTCATCTATTTTGTACCGGAACTTAACAACCTATTCAAATAACTTAATTTTTAATTCTCCTTCTGTGAAATCATTTAAAAAGCATGTAACTGATTGGCTCGTTGAACTGGGAATAACAGATTCTGAACTTCTTATCACTCCTCAGTACAGGCAGACCTGACCCTACTACTTACACCCACTAGGACCTGATCTGACCGAATCTCACATTTGACTACCTTTTACACTGCCTCTTGCCATCTTCCCCTCTCTGCCACTCCCATGCTCCGTTGTTAATTCTCTAAATTATTTGTTATTATTTTCAACAAGTCTAGTTTTTTAAAAACCACTCTTTTCCGCATTAAAATATTAAAAGCAAATATTTTCCAAAGGTTTATTCACAATAAATAACCTATGCTGACTGTAATATCGGCTAAGCCTTCGCACAGGCAACCTGCCCATGAAGGCTTATTTCCTTGGTTATAAATATCTTTCATGGAAAATGTTTTTGTAATTAAAATTTAGCATATCATTCAATTTAGTTATATTTTCTTTGTAATTACCATAACTATTGAATTGTAATTTGAATTCATGGAAGATTTGTTTTTTGTTAATATTACTGGAAATAAACGATTTTTTCATTTCATTTTCATTTCATTTCATTTCATTTCATATTCAGTTCTTCTTTTCTCAGATGGATTCAAAATGGCGGACTGTGTAGAAAACCTGTGTCTCAGTGCTCAATAAATCTTAAATATATTTTTTAATACTTACAGTTAAGTTTTGTGTTTATTACAATTCATAACTTTGTCAATAAGTGAATGTGGTGAAGCTATAATATATAAGGTGCACTAACGGGTAAAGGACAATCACAGATAAGAAAGGTCGAGTGACATGACTAACCACTATTCTGCAGCTCGGAACAAACCTGTTTGAGGTCAACTACTGCTGATAAGCCTCGCCTTTCAAGTAAATGAGACACAACTGGCAAATACTTGGATTTCCTAATTTGTTTACATAATTACTAACTATTTTATTATTTCTAAACAAAGCTGAAAACTGGTTTTAACCTACAAGAACTGATCAATTAATAGATAGTATCGTAATAATAAGTATTATATCTAACTTCAGTATGGTCTTGAATAATGAAATAAATTATAAATTTAATCCTGGTGATAAAGTGTTCGCTAAAGTCAAAGGTCATCCAAATTGGCCTGCTGTAATTAATGACATTGACAGAAAGTTTAAATTACCTAAGTACAATGTTACATTTTATGGAACAGGGGAAACTGCAAGCGTCAGAGAGATTGATTTAAGCCTATTTCAGGAAAACAAATCTAGATTTGCCAATCCAAAGGTTAAAAGCAAAGACTTTGAAGCCGCTCTGAAAGAAATTGAAACGAGTTTTAATAAAACAGTTGTTGACCCAAAAATAACTTCAGTTGTTGATTCATTAGTTGCTATCGAGAGTCCTTCAGCATGTAGTAGTCCTATTACTCACACTACTAATATCTTAGAATCAACGGAATTAACTCCAGTAAAGGAAGTGACATCTTTAAGAGAAAACGAATTAAGTATACCATTGACACTTCTGGAATCAAAATGGGTCACTGATGATAAAGTTAGAGTTGTTTTTGAAACATTGAACGGGTTGGCTGATAGTAATATTCAATTCCTTAACCCTGTTGTAACAGTTGCTATCAAAACTTTAAATGATTTCGGTGATGTTATCCCAATTAATGAAATAGAGGGGAAAAACTATATTTTTATCCCTGTCAATAACTCAAAAAACATTCAAAACCTTGGAGGGTCAGGCACACATTGGAGCCTTTAGCTTTGGAATAAAAGTGGGGATGTATTTTTCCATTTTGACTCTCTGGGAAACACTAACTTACAACATGCTGTGGATATTGCTAAAAGACTAAGTTCATCTGATAAGACATCTGTAAATAATGATAAGACACCTAAACAGGCAAATGGTACGGACTGTGGTATTCATATGATACTTAATGCTATAACAATCCTCTTGAAAATTATGGATGAGGGATCGTCTGTATTGCTTAGTAACCAAATGGAAAAAATTCTTCTGGATTTCTCTGAATCAGAAGTGCTGACCAAAAGGGCTCAACTCGCTTTGATTGTCCATAAGCAACAGTATGTTACCATGAAGAGGGATACTTTACAGGAAATACTTTTTTTCGGTAACTTTAAATCAACAGACAAAGTTTTAGTTGAGAAAAATTAAGATAAAATCAAAGGATTAAACAATGAACGGCAATTGGTTCCTACTTCACAACAGGTTGACAAAAAAATTGTTTCTGAAAAGTCAATAAAAAATACAGATTGGACTGTTCAGCAATCAAAAAAAAGAAAAAATCGAGTAAAGCAAAGTCCTCCATGTGAACAAAGCTTATTGTTGCAAAATCGTTACTCATGCCTTAGTGACTCAGAATATGAGAGTGACAGTGAACACAGTGTTGAGCTAGATGTAGATCCCACTGATAACGGACTAAAAATAACAGGATCAGATAGGTCAAAAAATACATGTAGGAAAGTAAAACGTGTGACTGATATAAATAACAAAAATCTTGAAAGATATCATATGCAGGTTGAAATATGTGAAGAATTATCGATGCCTCAAAAAGTAAAAGTTCATGTTTTCTCTGACAGCCATGGGAAAGAATTACATGACAGCCTAAAAGCTAACTTACCAAATAACTGTGATTTTTATGTGAATGCATCACCTGGTGCTCCAATGTGGTATGTAATTAAAAACTTGAACGTAGCATACATAATTTTAAAGAAAAGGATATTATTATTGTAATCACAGGTTCAAATGATGTTGAAAACATGATTTCTAAAAACAAGACTCCCCACCGCCGAATTCCAAAGCTCCTTCGTAAGCTTGTTGAAAAATATATGAAAATAAATTTTGTTATTGTTCCTCTTCCTTTCAGATTTGACTTAAATGAATATGACACCTTAAATTGGGAAATCCGCAAGATAAACGAAGAACTGTGCAGGAAAAACATTTTTAACCTAGTTGATATATCTGGCCTTCAAAGAACACATTTTACCTCTCATGGGCAACATTTAAATAGAACTGGTAAACTCACCTTGGTTAATCAAATAACAAAAGTAATGTTTCAAAAGGAAATGTTTAAATATCAAGAAAGTGCAGCAAGTATAAATTTAATTGAAGAAAATATGAGTGTGGTACTTGACAAACACTTAATGAACAAAAATGTGGCATTCTCACATTGTATATCTGCCGACCTAAATTGTGAAAAAAATATGAACGCTTGAGTGGCCTCAGTTTTTAAGGAAAAAATTGGCAAACCACTTATTTCTGAATTTATTAGCAAAAATTTAACATGTCAGCAAATTGACAATGGTGGAGTTGTTTACAGTTTAGTGACTAAGCAAAAATTTTATCTCAAACCAACTGCGGCAAGTTATGATGAGGCATTCTTTGAATTAACAGAAGACTTCAAAAAGAAAGACCTAAAGCAGCTAATTTGCTCCCCATTGGGATGTGTTAGAGACCGGATTCCTCCAAAATATTTTGCTAAAAATATTGTAGAGTTCCAGAAATCTACAGGTGCATCTGTAACAGTGGTTATCCATGACGAGGCAGTACCAGCAAGTCTTGGGCCTTCTATTTACGCCTTTACAAAAAAGTTAGGAGAAGAAATTTCTAATGAGTTTTTAAGGTTTAGGAAACCTGTCCTGTCAAATGCAACTCTAATTAAACCTCTTACACATTCAACCAGTCTAGAAAATAATGTATTAAAATTTGCTTCTCTTCATGATTTTCCCACTTTGCCTGTGAACCAACCACCTCAAATAGCTCCAGTTGTTGACTCAAACAAACTTATTTCAAATAATGTATCTGATGTTATACAAAATGTTAATTTAGCCACAAATTGTACTCAAACTTTTTTAGGCAGTCAATAACTGGTGTAACAAAAAAAGTTACAGCTCAAACATTGTTGAATGACGCTTCCACTTCCACTCATAATAGTTTAGAAAATAAAATTAATAAGACTAATGAGAAATTTTCTATTTTTCACCAAAACATTCAGCATTTTCCATCCCGTGCTCTTGCTCTGGAATTAACTTCGGATGAAATAGATGCAGATTGTGTTGTACTTTCTGAGCATAAACTCAAAGATTCTGAAATAAACTTAATTAAATTGAATGACTACTTTGTTAAAAGCTTCTTATTGTCGTAATACTTGTGGTGGTGGAGGGGTCATGATATTGTGTAAAAATTATTAAATGCAAAACAAGTAAATTTTCCTGAGTTAAAAAATATAACTGAAGGCAGAATTTTTGAAATTTGTATGGTTAAAGTTAAAGTTGAACAATTATCTTTCATTCTTGTAGGAGTTTATAGAACGCCTGGTATAAACTATGAAAACATGTTTTTAGACAAACTTGATTTTTGTATAGATTTTTTATGCAAAAGGTACAAAAATATTATTTTTGCAGGTGATATTAATATAGATGTGCTTAAACCTTCAAGTGGTTTTGATAACTTAAAAGTAATTTTAAAAGGAAACCGTATGCATTATCTGGTGGATTTCCCTACAAGAGTGACTCCTACTTCTAAAACTGCTATAGATAACTTTTTGACAGATATTGCTAAAGAGATGATTTGAGAGTAACTGGTCTTATTACCGAATTATCAGACCATGATGGTCAACTATTGGAACTAAAAAAATTACAGAAAGAAAATTATCAAAATAAAATTTTGACACGCTATTGTAGGAAATTCACCAATGAAAATATAAAATGCTTTATTAAAATGTTAGAAAAGGAGGATTGGTCAGTTTTGTATTATACTTCTGTAGAAAATAAGTTTAATGTGTTTTTTAATATTTTAATGTTTTACTTTGATGTATCCTTTCCAAAAATTAAGTCCAGAGTTAACTTTAAAAATGACATAGGGTTTTCAGACGAGTTAAGAAAAGACAGAGCTAATTTAATTGGACTTTCCCAAACTGTTAGACTGACCAAAGATAAAAATTTGAAAGAAATTTTAAAAAAGGATAAGAAAACATATTTCAGAAAAATTCAATCGACTAAAAAAGACTTTATTAATAATAGAATCAAAAATTCAGATAATATTACTAAAACTACCTGGAAAATAATTAATTCTGAGATTAAATCCGATATAACTAATAATGAACAAACAAAATTAATTTTGAAGGGCAAAACATATGATGAACCTGAGGATGTTTGTAGGATTTTTAATGATTATTTTGTGACCGCTGTTGAAAACCTTGTTCCAAATTTAACACCCAAAAACTCAAATATTATTCCTATCACTAAACAAAATGTTAAATTTCGTCTTACCCCTGTAAGTGATGAGGAAATAGAAAAAATAATTTCTTCTTTTGAAAATAAGTTCTTAGCGGGATTTGACGAAATTCCCATGCCTTTGATCATGCCAAAAATTATTTGACTAAACCCTTAGATCATGTTATAAATTCATCTTTCATTACAGGCATCTTTCCTGAAAAACTAAAAATTTCAAGAATAAAACCATTATTTAAAAAGGGATGTAAAAGTGATCCTTCAAATTATCGGCCGTTGTCTGTTTTGCCTTGTGTATCAAAAATATTTGAGCGTGCTGTTTTCAAACGACTGAATGAATTTTTGAAAATTAACTCTTTAATTGATAAAGAACAACATGGTTTCCAAAGGGGGAAATCAGTCTCAACAGCTGGTGTGGATTTAATTGAATCTATTATTGATGCTATAGATAGGGGCGAACATGTAATTGGTATTTCCATGGATCTTACAAAAGCATTTGACAGTGTTGATCATGAAACATTACTTGGAATTCTATTCAGCTTAGGTATTAGTGGTTATGCTCTAAAGTGGTTTGAGTCTTATTTGCAAAATCGGAACCAGTACATTGAAATTCCTTACGTCAATGAACACAACCAGTTAATTAGTATCAGATCGAGTCTAAAACCCGCTTAAATACGGCGTACCACAGGGTTCAATTCTTGGCCCTATACTCTTCTTATGCTACATCAAAGGCCTCCCTTCTGTTATTAATCATTTAAACAGTAAATTGTGTTTATATGCTGATGACTCCAATTTGATTGTAAGTGGACAAAATTTGAAGGAAATTGAATCACAGGCCATTTCAAATCTGAGTAATTTAAAAGAGTTTTTGAATAATAATAATCTTCTATTAAACTTAGATAAAACAAATTTTATGACTTTTCAGACAAAACAAAATAAAACTAAACCTGAAGTAGAGATAGAAGTGAACAAAATGAAATTAAATAAAATTGAATCCACAAAATTCTTAGGAGTTCATTTGGATGAAAATTTATCATGGGATAGTCATATAAACTTTTTAGCTAAGCGTATATCTTCTGGTTTGTATATTCTAAAGGTAATGTCATATTACTGTCAAATTGAAACATTAAAAACTTTATACTTTGCACACATTCATTCCCATATCAATTTTGGCATAGTAATGTATGGAGGGACTAATTCTACCAACTTGAACAAAATTTTACTTCTTCAAAAAAAGGCAATAAGAATAATTTTCAATTTTGATTCTGATATTTCAGTCAAAAATCTTTTTCCTAAATTGGGTATTTTAACAGTTTACAGTTTATATGTTTTAGAAACAATCATGATGGTTAAAAATTATCAAACCGAATTACCAAAATTAGGCGATACACATCAGTATCAGACAAGAAATAGGAACATGTTTGCCATTCAAAAACATAGGCTAGATTTCACAACAAAAAAAACAACTTTTGCAGGCATAAAATTTTTGTACAAAATTCCAGCTGAAATACGTTTACTTCCTGATATACATAAATTTAAGAAGGCTTTAAAATTATATTTAATTGATAAGGCCCTTTACTGTTTTGATGAGCTGTAACTTTTCAGATACTATTTAGTATTTTTTTTTATATTTTGATTAAATTGTATCTTTGTTTAGTTTTTAAGTTGACGCCATTCTTTGTTTTGTATATAGTTTGTATATAATTCAATGAATAAAGTGATTCTGATTCTCCATCTTTCCTCTTGACTTTTCCTTTCTTCCTTTATTCTCGACTCTTCTTGACGCCACTTCTCTTCTAGTTGTCTACGTTCATGCATTAGCTTTCCTTTTCTTGCCGAAGCCAATCTTCTTGTAGCTCTTTATCATGTTGTAGTTTCCCTTCTTCTCGCTGTTTTCACTGTTCTCTCAGTTTTCTGAAGTCTTCTTGTCTCTTTTCAGCTTCACCCTCAAATTTCGTGCGTGGTAGTTCCAAACTTTGGCCCGGGTTAGGAAGGTTATCTAGTAGAACTATAGGTGGCTGAGTTAGTTGTACATCTTGTGGCTTCTCTTCTGGAGATTCTATATCGACGGTTGGTGATGAATCCTTGAAATAATCTAAAAGTTCCTTGGACCTGTTTAGTAAATCTTGCTTACTCTGTTCAAGTTCACTATCAGCAGCAGCACCAACTGGGATCCTTTCAGTTCTAAGATATAGGTGCCAAAGGCGTGCGACAAGACGATGATGCTCATTGTCCTTGTGGTTGCCTTCATAATCGCTCTCAAGCACTGAAAGGTCTTGATACAATGCCTCGCATTCCTCTAATTCTGTTGCAGGATCCAAAGAATTTACCACTTTTTCATCAATTGGGGTATTTGATGCAAGATTTTGGGACAGCCGTTTCCTACAATCTCCTGTAGAGCCTTCAGTAGACAAATTCCGAATCTTTAGCTCATAAGCAACTTCTGCCTTACAAAGATGGTACACACTCATATTTACAAAAGATACAAGATTCAAGAGAGCAAAAGAAAAACTCATAAACTTCACCCCCAAGTAGAAAAATCTCCTATCTCCGGTAATTGGAAAAAGTAGACACAGACAGTCACTGCTCAAAATTTCTGAGTACACTAGCCAGTTTCTTAATAAAATTTGGAGTCAAAGCAATAGTACTTTAAAAGACAGTTAACCAAGCCCCACTATAGTTTAATAGTTATAGTTACTATAGTTAAACTATATAACTATTTAACTGGCCCCACGTTGGGCGCCATTTTGCCACCGCCCCCTTAAGGTTTTACCAACATCAGCCTCGGCCCTCAGTGGAGAAGGGGGGTTCGAATATGGGGCAGTGAAATTCAATTGACAACTTAGTGGGTAGGGGTATCCTGGGGTGAGAATACTGCAGATGGTCCAACTTGCTCGGAGAGGTAAGTGCGCCACCTTGATGTAGGGCAGAATCAAGCAGGGCTCCAACAAGGAACAGTCTCCCACGTCCAGGTATGTTCAACCAGGATCCCTATTACCACACTACAACCATTGATGGCATAAGCCAGACCTTGGAATAAAACTTATTTATTTTTCTACTATAAATGCTAAATATTGGTAAAATGTCTGCACTGGAAATATTGATATTAATTATTTGTGATATAAACCCATTGGTTACACCTTGACTCACAACAAAGGGGGCTCAAGAAAGTAAACTTGGATATAAATAATCAAAACTAGTGGATCCGAGCGCACGGAATCGTGCGCTACTCTAGCAGAGCGATAATTCAAATGGCGACAAATTTAAAACACAATCATGCTAACATGATCCGTCTTGAGGGTTATGTTTACACAAATTAAAAAGTAACAGCAATTAAATTATCCAGCTGATCAAAATGTAAACAATTATGTTCTTCATAAGGATAACATGGGAACTTTAAAAGCCAATGGGGCAGAGCCCAAGGGACTTTTTCAAAAATGTAAGGCCAGTTTGCAAATCTACGCGACACGCTCTTTCCAATGAGCCGTCAATGATCAAAATCGGTTAAGAAATGACGGAGGAGATCATAAGGCAAATTTCGTGTTGGCGTATTAATTATATAGATTTACTATAACTTTGCATATAACACAAAATTAATTGATGATTATTCCATAGACAAAGTTATATCATATTAAATCAGACCAACATTAGAAATAATTAAATATTCAAATATGTGAGATTAACTGCCTTCAATTAGCCAATCATTAACCTAATTAATAACCCGGAGTCGCGCGCTCCAATGACTTCCCATACTAAATATATTCATAGGTCGTACAGAAGGTACCAACAAAACAACATGAATCTAGACATTGAGAACTAAGACACAAAGATAAATCAGTAATACACTCATATAATACCAAATAAATACAGATAATAAATGGGCCAAAATATATTCTATAGATAACAACTTAAACTAACGTCCTGGGCTCCTACGGTCTAGAGCTGGTTGATCGGGGCTCGGCTACATCCGTCAAGTCCATTATCCGAGGAGTCCCACATCGGTTCACCATGAGGTAGTCTGTGACCAGTCCAAAAACAAAAGTGTAAACTCACCCAAGAGTAGTCACACAATACGGGCGACACAACAGGTCCGGACCGCGGCGGTTTGGCACGGCGGCGCGGGCGATCGGTAGGAAGGCGACCGGCGCGGTAGCGGAGTCGCAGGCGGTCCCGCTGAGACCGAGTCCACGGCGCAACACAATCCTCCAGTGCGGGAGCGCCAGGCATCCACGGGCCGGCTCGTCCACACTACACAAATCACCAAGAGACCCAGCAGTAGTCCAAAAAGCCCTTAAACAACGTCCTCCAAAATAGTTCTAGGCCCAGAATATTTTATAACTAACAAAAATATAATAGGAGTTTTATTATGATATAATACATGGTAAAATTTGTTTTTGTATTTTTTTTCTTTTAATTGTTATTTTGAAAGAAAATAATGTATAAGACTAAATTCACTTTCGACTCAGACTATCTGAGCAATATTCCTCAAAATAAAGAGGCAGGATATGCCCTGATTTATTTAAAGCTCACTGGCAACAGTTATAATTCAAAACAAAATTCACAGTATAAATAGTCACTGGCAACTATTAAATTACTATAACTAGATTCATTTCATGTCAAAATGCCAACAATTTGATCGTTATGGTGATATTAGTCACCTTAATATTTATCTGTATAAGTGACTTTCTGTCACAATTTTTTGTAGATTGAACAATCTTATTACGACACATTATCAATAATTAAACAGCTTGACAGTAATTAATTACACAAGTAAATTTTTACAAATAATAGCTGACCTAAACAATGAATGAACATAAACTTTACATCACAAATAACTGACAGGGAAATCACTTAATTACTTAACAAGTAAAAATATTTTTAACTCGAGTAAATAATCTGTCATTAAATTCCTGAGCGAGAACAAGAATATGTCATGATATTTTGATAATCAGAAATAATCAAGAATAACCTAGCCAGCTAAATATTTGATATTACTCTCGTAATGCAAAGTTTTCTTTAATAAACAAATCCCAATATTAACTTGCAACTTATTTAAAATCCTTGTACTAAACGTTAGCTTCTCAAATTAGGCCAGAAACAATTCATTGATCGGATATTTACAGCATAAATTAAAAATTTAACCTTTGACATAATCAGTACACAAAGCAATTTTACAACATTTCGTTAGTTCAGACACCGTCCATAATTTATGTAAATTAACAATTGAAATATCATAAAAAGATACAAACTTACAATTACTTAAGATATTACGATAGCCTACAGTGGATTTATTTTTAGTTGGGGTTTTCTCGCCATTCACGAAATTTACTAATTAATTGTTCTTAAGTCTTCAATAATCTTATTATTTAATTTGGCCCAAAACTACCCAGATTTTTATTTATTTAAAATATTTATGGTTGAAATTATTTCAATAAATATTTCAAAATCAAACCGGCTCAGAGTACCAAGGACTGGCTTATTTTTAAAGTCCCACTGGGATAGCAAGTTCAGTAATGAGAAAAATATTTACTATGCTAATTGGCAAAACTAATTAATTAAATTGCGGTAATAGTTCACCTTTTTAAACGAAGTCGTGATCTTCAATTTATCCAGCGATGCTGGAGGGCTTCTGATCGTGAGCGGCGACGTGATCGGGTCAGTCGTTCTCCCGGCAGTGGCAACTCAGCGGTAGCGTTATCGCTAACGCACGTTTATGCAGGCTCGCTAGCGAGCTTGTCGCGGCCGCAAAGTTCAATCGGCAGTGTGGATGACTCATCAGATTATGTCTATTGTTTGCGGGTTTGGCGGTTTCATGACGCTCACTCAAAATTTAGTAACTTTGGCCCAAATGTCGGCGCGCTACGACATTTTAGATTTAATTGAATAAATAATACAGGGTGATCAGTCCTGAATTATTTGGCCTGTCGTGCTAAATAAATTGCGCATGTCACAATCTATAAAATTGATTCTGTTTTATTTTATATAATTAGATTTAATGTATTTTCTTTGATTTTAAATTTTTCTGTATTCCTCTTGAATCATATTCAAATTATAATTGACAATTTAAAAATGCAAATCCTTTAGATGTAAAGCTCCAATCTAATGATGTTGATGAAACGGTCTATCCACATGAAGTAGGAGTTTGGCTTTTGCCCCTATTTCCCCTTCGAAGTCAGAAATGCAACCACGGCCACCGGTTTGGGCTGCGGAGCCTACCTGCCGATCCAGCAATGTATATCGATGGTGTAGAACCAGGATACACCTTCACTCCCAGGGGTTCCGGTAAAGGTGCCCAAGACCGTCCGGGAAGGGCAGTACAAAAGTTGATGTGCTGCCCTGTGTAACCAAAGGTTGCACCGTTCACGCTTGTGGCCCTGATACGCTGATCCCGGCAGATCTAGGCTGGAATCCCGAATGATTCCCTGGTTGGGGGCAGCAGCACTACCAGTACCAGAATGAGCCAAAACCAGTTCAGGATGACCCCTCGCTTAGGTGGGGGTGGCACCGGAGGCTCAAGCTGGATGCCTGGGCATCTATCACATGGGTGAGTTGCCTAGGCACTGTGGGCCCTAGACTAAGGTGTTATGCGATCCGTGCTGAGAGTCCCGTGACACTGGGGGCCTAATATTCAGTGTCTTTAACGGAGCCTTCTGGGAACCTTGGGGAACCCAGTCGTATGCACCCCTTACCTCTCAAATCGGGTCACTGGGGAAGTGAACCTTTAGATACCCGGAACTCGTGGGAATAAAAACCACTGATTTGCAACAGGAGTGTGACCAACAGGTCGAGAGCATTCCTCTTGGTAATCTAAGCATTGGGGACAATCTGACTCCAATGGAGGACGATGCCCTGCTGAAATCAGACGATGCCGCATTCCTTTTCTTTGGAAAGGAACCAAAAAAACGGCTTTCCAGGGGTGAGTTGGGGAGGAAAAGGATAGTAGAGGAAGCCTTAGCCTTGGCTAGAAGGTCCCTTCTAGGCCCTTGGGCAAGAAGGTCCTATCCAGAACGGGGGGAAAAAAAGGAGAGGAGGCTGGCGTGGGCTGCAAAGAACCCTAACCTTGCCCCATCGAAGCTGGTACCTTAGGGAACCAGGAAGCTGGGAAAAAGCAGGGAGAGGGTAGCACCTCCAAGACCGATTCTTCAAGGGTTTCCGGGAAAAAGGGTGGAAAGAGGGGGCGAGAGCACCTGACACCCGAAGAAGCCGGAAATGCCAAGAAGACGAGACTGAAGGAGAGAGAGGGGTTAAAAAAAAGAGACTGAAAAAAAGGTTAAAGTAATGCTGCAGTAGTCAGTACCTGTGGAGATCACAGATTTGATTTAAGACGTGGGTCTTAAATCAAACCTGTGAGAGGAACTACAACCTGTTGTCCAACTAGTAAACCTTATATGTGACCCTACTAGACTCACTGTAAACAAATTAATATACTTAAAAAAAAGAACCTTCAAGATCTGTTGGTTTTGATTTACCTTAAGTATAAAGGTGTAAGTCTCTTAATGTTCTGTATAATCCCCAGGTTAACAACAACTTCTGGTTCTTCTTCGCTTCTCATGCCAGCACAAGACTTACAGGTATATTGGTGTAGTTTTGTTCATTATCTGTACTTTTAGCGAATTTCCCCTATAGGGAAGAAGCTATTACCGTAGGTCTCATGGTAAGACTTAAGCCAAGACCATCATAACATTTTGTTTGAGGTCCCCAGATGCCAAAAACACCATTCGTTCATTTTCATAAACAAATATATCGTAAAAATGGTCCAATCTGAATGAAATTTGCCACAGACATGTAAAGTAGGAATTATTCAGACGAGTTCAAAAACCAGCCTGATCGAATTATTGGGCGGGGGGGGAAAGAGGGGGTAAACCCCTCCAGAAATGGGTTTTTTTTGGATTTTTTACATAAAAAATTTAAATAATGTAATTTTTGTTTACACCATTGAATTCAACTTAAAAAAACAAATAATTTAGTATTTTGAATCATTGCTCTATGACCATTAGTTACCGAGATATCGCTAGTGGTAAACACAGTACGTTGTCTCAATGGGAAATAGGTAAAATTCTATATCACGCTTATTTCTCATCATATCTCAAAAAAAATTTGGTATACGGCTTCTTCTAGTTCAGATCTACTAAATGTTGAATTAAAACCACCCATTTTTAACGTACCTGTTGCAGCAAACCTACGTACTCATTCCCCATATTACTCTTATCACAGATGAAGAACTATACAGATTGGCAACCCAATGCACTTTTGCATGCCCGTTTTTTCGCGTGGCGTCAAGTTTGTTATGTCGTTTTGCCGCACATATTGCATTGGTATCAAGTATAATTTAGTCAATATCAAATCTTCAGGTCCCAAAGAACAAATATAGCCATTAAAAACTTTGATACCAATGCAATATGTGCGGCAAAACAACCTAACAAACTTGACGCCGCACGAAAAAACGGGCCCGCAAAAGTGCATTAGGTTGCCAATCTGTATAGTTTTTCATCTGTGATCTTATGGAGCTTACAAAAACATGTCAAAACTCACTGTGTTGGATTGATATATGTTCTTTTGCATTTGAAATTCATTCAGTATGCAGGTCTGCTGCAATGGGGACATATCTTCATATCATCTTTTTTCTTAGTTTAGACGTAAGTGATATTTATTCAAAAGGTTTACTAAAATTAATTTTTAAGTTATTTGATTGTTTACTTATTGGATTTAAAATGTTTATCCTCCACTATAATTCATGCTATCCTATATTTTGTATGACTTAAATGTTTGACACTTTTTTCAAATTTTGATAAATAAAGTGAATTTGAATTGCATAGGTCCGGAGCACTGCTGCTGCAAATCGGACATTAAAGGCAGAGTTAGCCCTAAAACACCTTCTGCTGGAGAAGAGGCAAGAAGTGATCACGCTTCGACCTGTCGTCTGTCAGTAATTAATTAATCTGTAGAAAAAAATCACCTTGGTAATGTTAACCTTTGAGTACAGAAGTCTTTTAGTGTTACAAAGATAATGGTTATGTTATAAATAAACAATTAACATCAAACAAAAATATTAAACCTGCTGAGCAAAATTTATCCACTATTAGCGAATTTCATCTATAGGGAAGAAGCTGTTACCGCATTACTCATGGTAAGACCTAAGCCCAAGATTATGATAACTTTTCGTTAAGGGGCCCCTAGAAGCAAAAAATATTGTTGCAGCAAACCTGCATACTCAGCGAATTTCTAAAGAATTAGTTTTTATATGAGAGTTAATTTAATTTATGTAAGAGAAAATTTGTCAAACACCTTATGTAATTATTGCAAAAAGTATATTAAATAATAATTCAAGAGCTTTAGAAATGAGGGAAATGATCATGGGAATCACATCGGTATCCACTCCAGAATACACTTTTTGTTATTCTTATGATTATCGGTCTAATGTTTTTTTGTTAGTGTATTCTTGTTATAGTATAAAAATGTAAGCAAACATACAATCAATGATCTAAAATCAGTCAAAATAAAAACAAATAAAATAACTATATGAAAAAATTAAATCCAAACGTATGATTCATCTTAAAATTTAAAAACGCTTGTTGCAGAAAACTTGCATACTCAGTTAATTTCTAAGTGGGCACATTCTACATAAGTTAGAGAAGTTGTTTTGAATATTTAATTTTGTTTAAATATTAATTTAATAAAGTAAATTTTTTAATTCAATTTCTTATTTCTCAATAATTATTCATATTCTAATAATTGTTAATAAATGTATACTTGGTATAGTACACTAAAGTCAGAAAACATGTTATCAATCTACTCAGATCCAAGGAATAAAGACAAATCAATCATCACATGAACAAATTAAATTCAATCATATGGTTTGTATTATCAATTTTTTAAATCAATAATTTTTAAAATTTTATAAATTTTAGGGGAATTTAATGACAAATTTTGGTATTTATACCAAAATTTGGACAGTGCATGTCCCTTCAGGGGACAATGTACTGCATTTAAGAGATCCAATATCCGAATAACCGATTGATGTAGAGTAATAATTTAAAATGCTATATTGTTTATTTTTTTAAGCTGAATTCAATTCTGAGCATTTAATTTACATAAAATTAATAGAAATATGTTAAATCTTGAACATAAATTTTATTTAGTCAAAAAAACCATCCTAGAGCATACGGTACCGTTCTTGCTGGTTTTCGAACTTAAAGTCATGAATATCGCTATAAATGTTTGTTCCAAATTTCATCAAGATCGGACTTTTTTTACGAGAGTTATCATGCCTACAGACACATACATATATACTAGCTGACCCGACAGACTTGTCCTGTCTTCTTTATGAATAATTTGTTTTAGTTTGAATAAATATCAAAATATTCACATCAACAACATAGCTGCTTTTATCTTTTATTCTAAAGCTTTTTTTATATACAACATTGTTAGTTTTGTTTTCTGGCGCAAAAATTATATTTTCAGTGTTCCGATGTGGGAACAGGTGACATACAATTGATTATGTGAAAATCATGGATTTTCAAGGTTGTTTCCACATTCAACGACTGTCCATTAAATTCGGACATTGAAATGCAAGCTGCTGGAAATTGTTGCCACTTAAAGTCAAAGGGTGTATCGTTTGGAATCATTTGGATATGTGGAATAAAAATGTCTTCACCTTTGCAGTATTTTTTTTTGCGAAATCGTTGCCTCAATTATGTTGTTAATTAATTTTTTCACCGTCAGCTGAGAGCCATTACAAATACGTAGTGAGTTAATGATCCACAACACAATAATTACTGAACCGACTTTTAGCTGAATGGATATCCTTCATTATATTAGCTGATATCACTTAATCCATTTCATTCGGTTTTATAAGGACCAACCAAATAAGGATGTGTGCGTGTTGCAACCCGCATTTTTGTCATTCTACTGAATACGTCCCACAATGCGTCTCGCCGAACATACCATGCTTAACAATAAAATCCATGAGTAACTTTGATTTTATTTTAAAAACTCTTGTGGTAGTATGGCGATCAATGGGAGATTGGCCAATGCTTACCAGGCTATGCCAATTCTTAAAAAATGACACAATTGTAAAAAGCCAACATGGATTCTTAAAGGGGAAATCTACATTAACTGCTATGTTTGATCTCACAAATAAAGTGATAGAAGCGCTAGATTCAGGCAGTTATTCATCTGGTTTATTTTTCGACCTCAGTAAAGCATTTGACATGGTAGATCACAACATACTACTAAGAAAAATGAATGAAATGAATGAAAGCTTTACGAGGTATAGCTTTAGAATGGTTTACTTCATACCTCTTTAATAGAAGACAATATGTGGAGATTAAAGTAGCTGATGATTTTGGATACATTCGTCCCTACTCTTCAATAGAGACTTCCGTCTTGAAGCGAGTGCCCCAAGGCTCCGTCTTAGGACCCATCCTTTTTATCCTCTTCATCAATACCCTCCCAACATTCTCAACAACTGCAAAGACCATTCTATTTGCAGATGATACCTCACTTTCAATATCCAACTCTGACAAAAATATTTTAGAACAAACTGTTTTCCAAGATTCTAATAACCTAATTCAGTGGTTTGGTGAAAACTTGCTTGCTGTAAATTCAGAAAAAACTCAGAGAGAGAGAGAGAGAGAGAGAGAGAGAGGTGGTTGGCCGAAGCCCGCGGTCCCTCCTCCACCCCTGGCTTAAGTCGGAGACTTATTCACCAGGCCACTTTCCTTAAATAGACTTCTGTCTTCTGTCCTTTTCTTTCTTATCCTAACCGGGCACTATTCTAGTACCCACCCAACACACCTCTCCCCTCACCCGGTACAAATGCACCAGGATCATCGGGATCATCATTTTTTTCTTCCTTTGTTTTTCTTTCCTCTTTCCTCTTTTCTTGCTTATGTTTCAAGCTGCATTCTATCTTCCAGCATTTTCATACTCGTGCTTCTTCATGCCGATTCTTCTGCACATCCTGGAAAACCTCGATGCTGATTCCTTGCTTCGAAGAAAGTTCACTTTCTCCCAGTTCCACTGCTTTTCCTGGAGGAATTCTCTCATTTCTCGTCGTTCTTCTTCATAGAACAAGCACTCCATAAGAACATGTGTTGAGGTCTCCAACAGTCCGCAGTGTGTGCATCTGTCATCTTCCACAAGGTAGAATCCCTCAGCTTCGCCTTGAAATTTCCATGGCCGCTCTCGAACTGTGTTGTGTAGTGGTCGGTCTCCCATTTCACCTTCTTTCTTTGTCGAACATCCGGAACGAACTCGAAGGTTTCTCTTCCTTTGGTGCTGGTTTCCCATCTTCTTTGCCATTCGACGAGTGTTTCCTCTCTTCGGGTTCGCTTGCTTTCCTTGCTGTTAATTCCTTCCTCTTTATCTCTTCTTCTTTTCAGCCTTTCTTCCACCATCAAATCCAGTGGGATCACTCTGGCGATCACTCTCACGGCTTCGTGGGAAATAGTGCTGTATCCCTTGATTACTCGTAACAACAGTTTCCTCTGTAGGCTCATCAGATTCGTCTTCTCTCCTCGACCTCTCATTCTTTGTCCCCACATTTCACATCCGTACAGCACCATCGCCTCCAACGCTCCTATGTACAGTCTTCTCAAGTTTTCACATTTCATCCCATTGTTTGCCTTTGCTAGTCCTTTCAGCTTTCCGAATGCCTTCATCGTCTTCTCGACCATATACTCATTGTGTCCTGCGAACTTCATTCCACTTTTCACCACTACCCCTAGGTACTTCGTTTTCTCTGAGCAGCGTACCGTGACTTCACCCATGTTCACTCTGATAAGTCTTTCGACCAACTTTCCCTTGAGTAGCACCATTACTGTTTTCTCCTTCGAGAACGTCATTTTCCTCTCTTCTCCCCACCTGGTGACCAGATCCAAGGCTCTTGACGCCTTCCTCATCAGCTCAGGACTTGAATTCGCCTTTACGAGGAGCAGTCCGTCGTCTGCGTAGGCTCTGGCAGAGATGCCCATCGTAGAATTTTCTGGTAGGTTTCTGGTAGAAACCCATCGAAAAGGACGTTCCACAGCAGAGGGCCCACAACAGATCCTTGAGGACAACCTTTTGTGATGGTCTTGCTCACTTCTCCGCTGCCAGCTTTCAAAGTCACTGTCCTGCCTCAAAAGTAGTCCCTGACCATTCGATAGATGTTGTTTGGGCACCGCCATTCCCTCAGAACTCTCAGGATCTCTGGCCACCAGGCAGAGTCGAACGCCCCGGAGATGTCCAAGAACAATCCAACGATGTTCTCTTTGGTCTCTTCTACTTCTCTTCTCATGTCCAACAGCGCATCAACCGTTCCTACACCTTCTGTGAATCCGTACTGACCTGTGTTCGTTTGATTTTCTCTCTCCATCCACTGCTTCAACCTCTTTACAATCAACCTTTCACCTATCTTACCCAGAACCGGAAGGAGGGTCACTGGCCTGTACGACTTTACCTTACTATGGTCTTTGTCTTCCCTTTTCAAAAACACTCTCACGATGCCTGATTTCCAGATATCGGGAAACCTACCCTCTCTCCACATCTTGTACATGGCCAGCAACGTCCCCTTGATTCTTCCGCACATTCTCTTGACGACTTCGGCCTTGATTCCGTCGTATCCCGGTGCTTTCTTATGCCTCATTTGCGCGATGCTTGCAATTAGCTCTTCCTCTGTAAAGTCCTCTTCATTAGGTCCTGTACTTTCTTCCATCATACCTCTTCTTATCTCTCGCTGTTCATCGGTGTCCTCTTCTACCCTATCATCCGGCAGCAACCCATCAATCATTCTTTGCAGAGTCTCATGCAGAGTCTTCGTCATCATTCCATCTTCCTTCTCGAGGCTTGCTAGTTGGACTTCACTCTTCATCTTTTCCATAACTATCTTGTAGACCTTACCCCACGGGTTTCCTTCTTCGTCTACGATGAGCTTCTCCCACATCTTCCTCTTTTGTTTGCTGATTGCCCATATGTAATTTGTTCTTGATTGCACAAAGCTTCTCCTGTCGGCCTCAACCAGTGTTGAGAACGAAGAACCAGTGTTCTTCTCCAGATACTATTCTTCCTTCGCATCGTAATCCTTAGTTCATCGAGTTCTTCCGTCCACCAGTAAACCTTCTTCGTTCCTTTCTTTGCTCTCGGGAATTGCTCTTCCATTAGCCTGCAGATCATTTTTGTGATTCTCTCCGCGTGTTCTCCCGCTTCCGTCGTACCTATGTCTAAACTTTGAATGCTCCGTTGCAGCTTGCGGTCAAATGACACCCAGTTCACTTTCCTCAAACAGTCGGATCCTTCTTTTTGTTAATTTTGTCTTCCTCTCCTTCCTTGCTCTTCTTGATACCTAAATGTTATCATTCTGTGGTCACTCAGCATTTCCTCATGTACTTCCCAACCTGATAGCCTACTTGCCGCATCCCTCGTGGTGATAGTGACATCAATGTTCGACTTCCCGCCCTGCGTATTCTCAAATGTTGTCCATCTACTAAATCTATTGAGGGTCTGCAAGTCCCATGCAAACAGGACTTCCTCCACCTTCGAGCCTCTCTCGTCCGTACAACCACTGAGCCACAATCCCGATTTTGCGTTGAGATCCGCACCGCAAATGACTCCCTTGTTGCTTCTCTTCCTGACAATATCTACCAGTTCTGTGAGGAATCCATCGATGGGCTCTGATGGCCTGCAATACAGGCTGATCACCTGCAGCGACTTTCCTTCAGCCTCTAGCCTGACGCTGACGCACATTCCGTTAGTTTCCCTGACATCCATGATTGCTCCGATCTTATCATTCAGTACGCACACAGCACTCCAGATATCTTCTCTTCCACTCCTGTCATAGACCACTCTGCAACCAGGCATTTTCAGTTTCCTATTCACTGTGTACGGCTCTTGCACCAAAAGGACATCGACTTTCTCTTGCAGACATCTTCTGTAAGCTTCATTTGTGGCAGTTTTCCCTCTCCCCAAGTTCCACTGGGCGATCCTACAGTCCATAATCGGTCTTTTCGTTTTGCCTCTTCACGGCCCTCTCGTACACTGGGCACCTTCTTGAACCAGCTTCATGTTTGTGGTCTCCACGACCATCCCTTTTGCAGTTTTCACAGCAGTCTGCCTCTTTCTTCTTTTTATTTTCACAGTCCTTGAAGTCGTGCTCGCCTGCGCAATACGAGCAGGTCGGCTTCCCCGCAGTGCAGTGCTTGGCAACACGACCAAATCTCTGGCACTTGTAGCATCTTGCTACATCCACAAAGTCTTTTACTCTGCAGCATTGCCACTCCACGTATATCTTCTCTTGCCCACACAACCAGTTCCATACCCTAACTGAACCACTCGACCACAATGTGTTTCTTCTGACCATTCGATCTCTGATCATTATATTTGTGTCTGACCTCAAATTCTTTTTTTCAATTTGAATTTCACAAAAATGATCACGAACTGAATAACGAATCAACTTTCACTGTTAACTCGATTTTTCTAGGTCAGGATGCAACCTGAAACAATACAATACAAATCATGTGTTGGGTTTTTGAATTCCCCGGTTCATGGGAGTCTCTTACCAATGACTCCAACGTCATCCACCGGCCGAGACCCTACATTTCACCAATCAGGTCAAACCTCCTCGGACACCCTGTGCATGCCTAGCACAGTCGCATGCACAAGAATATGCCCATGGTTCCTGAGCCAGTTTCTGACAATTTGGAGACCGTCCTCAGCGTGGCGGGGCTGCTTACTGATGGCGGCCACCCACTGATGTCAATTTCACAACAGTGGCTGCCAACAAGCATAGGTCCGGAGACCACTTGTGAGGGGTCCCCACTAAGCGTCCCCCAGCACCCCGACCAGAGTGAAGGGGGAGGTCTGGTCTAGCCAGCATCGAAAAGGGGCCATTTGAATCGGGCAAGCCGAATCGTACCCGGATCCCCAATCCGCCTCAGTGTTTTTTAATGACCCGTTCTCACGCTTCCTCTTTTACACAGATGGGCTTGAATGCCCATCCAACAATTGTTCATCCGTCTCCTTAGCAGGGGCAGGCAGGCACTTTCTGCAAGGAGAGGACATGGGACTGCTTGCCAAGCACTTTTTTTGCCAACAATCATCCTTCAGTCTTTCACACACAGACACACCAACATTCATCCACTATCATCATGTGTTTTTTGTTTTTTTTCTTTGTGCTTAACAAGTTTGGGAACAACCCGGGATGCAAGCCCAGTTATCAACAATTAATGGTTGATAATACAAAACCATCCACAGTCCCTGAAAATTGGCTTGTCGAATACAGCCCTATCTCCTTAAGGGTTATCACCCTTAAGGGTTTGGGCTATTGCGTCCCTGTCGGGGACAGAGCTGGGCCATGCGCTCGCCACCTCGCCAGGCCGGGAGAGAGAGAGAGAGAGAGAGAGACAATTGACAATTTGACGATTGACAATTTGTTTATTTACACCCTGCCGTAATTTGGACCCACGGTCCACTCTTCCATTACGACAGGTACCAAAACTTTGCAGTTCATAATTTACAATTTTGAGTTGTGGTCACTTAAAAATAATGTGTTCGTTTTCACACTTGCACTCATCTTCACACCATATTAGTAATCCTTATATAAATTTGAATCTTATAACCTATATCTATTTAACAATTGTTCTTTCACCTTCTTTCGAAAAATATTATAACTAGTCTCGTTTCTTATGTTATTTTGCAGCTCATTAAGAAGTCTTATCGACTTTACATGAAAAGACTTATTATAAATTATAGTACGATGAATAGGAAATTGAAGCAGCATATTTCCAAAACGTGTTTCTCTTAAATGCAAATCACCTATCTATTATATTTTTCTGCAATATATTCTGGTTCTCCGTAAATAAATACTCTATAAATCGTACATAATATAGCATATTCCATCCTTTCTTTTATTTTTAACCAACCTAATCTGTTGTAATATTGTGTCACATGATCATCCCATCTTAACCTAAAAATATACCTTATGCAGGCATTTTGTGCTCTCTGCAACTTAATTAACAAAGTTTCCCTTATGTCACAGAACGCTATACACGCATAATCGAAATAAGGTAAAACTAATGTTGAAACTAAACGTTTTCTGATTTGTTCTGCAGGATTAAAACACAATCTTTGAAATTGGTATATACATTGAAAAACCTTATTACATATATAATTTACTGGTTCATCCCACGACAACACATAATTTATCCTTAGCCCAGATTAACAACAGATTTCTCATATTTCAGAACTTGATTGTCTATTTTTATCACTGGTATGTTATTTAAATCTATATTTGACATTAATCTGGAATGGCCTATAATTATCGGTTTACATTTCTTAATATTAAGGTTCAATCCGTGATCGGTACACCATCTATGAAGTGTCTCTAAATCAGAATTAACACATTTAACAATATTTTCTATCTCATTACTCTTACCATGAATATACATCTGCATATCATCAGCATAAAGCATTACTTTACAAATCTAACAGGTTCATTAATCCTATTAATATAAATTGAAAAAAGCAATGCTGAGAGGTTCGACCCTTGTGGGACACCCACTAAATTGAAATCCGGGCTGTCCTCACCCTTTGTTTTCTCTGATTTAGGTAAGACTCAAACCACTTAATAGCACTCAAACTAAAATTATAGGACTCTAGAATAGACAATAACAGATTATGTTGAACACAATCAAATGCCCGTGTAAAATCCAATAGCATCATAACAGTTATTTGCCTTTTGTCCATAGCTAATCTAATATCATCTGTTATCCTAACCAAAGCTGTCTGTGTGCTAAAAGATTGTCTGTATCCGGACTGAAACTTAAATAAAATATTCTTATCATTTATATATTTAGAAGTCTGTTGAAATACAATCTTATCTAACAGTTAAGCCAAAACACACAATATATTTATTGAGCGATAGTCTCTACATTCATTTGGTTTTATCACCTTTAGCAACGGCAATATCAGGGCTTCTTTCCACTGATCAGGATAAATACTGTTACACAAAGAGAAATTATAAATATGGCACAACGCTTGTTTTATCTCATGAAAAATTAACCTAACAAATTTAATCGGTATACCATCATTACCAACTGCATTTGAAGAAATATCCATAAGAGCCTTGTTAATAACATTACAGTCAACAATATCAAATTGAAAGCTATTTATTTCATCTCTTTGATCCCTTAAACTCCTATAATAATCCAAAAGGTCTGTATTTATTCTATCGGTAACACCACAAAAATAGTCATTTAAATTATTGAGAGATATGTGAGGATCTGAGATTTTTTTAGATTCCTTTCCAGCTCCCTGATTTTTCAGGACTTTCCATACATCCTTCTTTGATTTTTCACCTTGTAAGAAACCTAAAACATACCTATTTCTGTTATCTCTAATCAACGTCTTAACTCTATTTCGTAGTAATCTATACTCATTCCAAACATTTAAATTTTTTGTCTTAACATACTGTTTACAATTTATACCTCTCCTTCATCTTACTCTTAATTTCATTACTTATCCAAGGACAAGGATTTTTCTTATTGGATATATCTCTTTTAGGAACATACTTTTCAAATAATTCACTTAATTTTTCATTAAGAAATTTAACCTTTCTATTAATATTATCACATAAATAAATGTAATCCCAACTTATTCTAGAACATTCACTTTTTAAATTCACTTCATCGATATTTTTAAAATCCCTTATAATTATTTTATCTTTTTTGCTACCAAGCTTACACTTAAGATTCAATTTCAAATATATCAAATCGTGATAAGAGAGACCTGACACTGGGACCTGGCCAAAACCACTTACTCGTCTTCTGGCATTAACAATTATCAAATCTAGTAAACTATCTGAATCTGGCCTGTGATATGTGGGCTCCAAAGGTAACAAACTCAAGTTCAAGTCTTTTACAGTATTCAGCAAAAGCGTCTTATCATAAAATACTCTATCATTACTTAAATCAATATTTAAGTCACCAATGATAACTAAATTATTATATACTGGCAGTAAATTCGATAACACATCAAACATTTCAGCTAAATATCCAACCTTTGGTGGACGGTACACAGTGCATATTAGTAATTTCCAGTTCAAGGAAACTTCAAATATAATATACTCTGGCTTTTTTTAATAATAAGCATTAGAAGTACAAACAATATTATAATTTAACCCTTTCCTAATATATACAGCAACTCCACCACCTTCTTTACCCTGTCTATCATGTTGTATTAGATCATAACCACTAATCAAAAACAAAACAGAGGATATCGATGGTTTTAAAAATGTTTCTGACACAACAAGTATATCAACAATTTCACTATCAAAGATATTAAAAAATGTTTCCCGATGAACAATTATGTTCTCTACATTTACATGTACTATCCTAATTATTACTAGAAGCCTCTGGATCGTTAAACAACATTATTTAATATTTAATCTTACCTTACGATCCAATATTTGTATAAAAGGGGGGTAAATATTGGATCGTAAGGTAAGATTAAATATTAAATAATACTATCCTAAATCGTTTTTTGAAACCTGATCTACAATCAAAAATTTGTTTCAATTAGACCAAGAGATAGACCACTTTTATTTACCCTAAATTTACCATCAAATTTGTTGTTAATTTAGGGTTAATCATAACATATAGTCTTCAGAATTGCAATTCTTAAGGTTGGTGAGTGGTGGGTGTCCGAGTAATGACGTCATCAATATGGCTGCCGCGCAAAAGTATAACACTTTACAAAAACGAACGTAACTTTGCAACAGAGTAACGTAGAGAAATTATCTTTTTTTTAAATTGTTGGTAATAAAATTGCCTTTATTTTATGTAATGTCAATATACATCGTAAGTCTAACGGTTTTCCTGATATTTGACCTAAACTTTACTTTTTGTGAATTTTTAGTATAAAAGTAAATGTTTAAGGCTCAATAACTCCTTAACTGTTTAGAAATAAACAAAATATATAAGAATAAAAAAGGTAGATAATGTTATAAGGGTTTGGAAAATACCATTTATGTGGGCTTTTGATGGTGGCTTGTACGATAAATGTGTTAATGTTTAACATTCAACAAATTTATTTTGCCCTGCAACTTCTGTATACATTGTGCAGTAAAATTAAGTGATAAAATAGGTGGAGGTAGAAATAATTGAAACAAAAATGATTCTTGTTGTAAATGGTAGGTAATATGCTCCTAATCAGCTTACATCTGTAATGTCGCGGGAAACCCCTCAAAATCACGTTTAAAAATGGCGGCTTTTCCCGCCTTAAAAAAATCTTGAAAATAGTCTGTTGACTGCATTTTTTGTCAATTCTTTTCAAGATACTGACTTTGGACTGCCACCAACTAACTATTGTTGGGTGATTGGTTCTTAATTTTGACAGGGTACTCATTTTTGGCCGCCATCTTGGATCCGCCATATTGGATATAAATTATTTTTTTCTCATCTAAAGATGGTGTTGTGACACATCATTATAGACTAGATTTTTACCCTGAACTCAATGCTGAAATCTGTTTAAAAAAATCTCGATTCGTTAAAAAGGTGTGCTCAAAAAACGGCACATAATATACATATACAACCCTATTTAAAAAAAATCAGCCCTATACATTTCTTATGGACATTCCGTGCTTTGAATATTATTTTTGATTATTTATCTCATATCTCCAGTTCTAAATAATATATGCTGCATGTTTTGGTCTTAAAATACTCAGTGATTTAACAGCTTTTATGTGAGGTACTGATCATTAAAATTGGACAAATGTTGGATGAGCTATTAGGCAAAAAGAAGCTTGAAAATTATTTTTTTTTTCAAAATTGATTTTGGTTTAAGATTTATCTTTATCCTAATTTAATCTGATTTTCATTATTTATAGCTTAAATGAAAGCTGATAGTTGGCCGAAGCCCGTGGTCCCTCCTCCACCCCTGGCTTAAGTCGGAGACTTATTCGCCAGGCCGCTTTCCTTATGTAGACTTCTTTCTTCTGTCCTCTTCTTTCTTCTTATCCTAACCGGGCACTCTTCTAGTGCCCACCCAACACACCTCTCCCCTCACCCGGTACAAATGCACCAGGATCATCGGGATCTTCATTTTCCTTCCTTTGTTTTCTTTCCTCTTTCCTCTTTTCTTGCTTATGTTTCAAGCTGCAACCTATCTTCCAGCATTTTCATTCTCGTGCTTCTTCATGCCGATTCTTCTGCACATCCTGGAAAACCTCGATGCTGATTCCTTGCTTCGAACAAAGTTCAGTTTCTCCCAGTTCCACTGCTTTTCCTGGAGGACTCTCATTTCTCGTTGTTCTTCCTCGTAGAACCAGCACTCCATCAGAACATGTGTCGAGGTCTCCAACTGTCCACAGTGTGTGCATCTGTCATCTTCCACTAGGTTGAGTCCCCTCAGCTTCGCCTTGAAATTTCCATGGCCGCTCATGAACTGTGTTGTCTAGTGGTCGGTCTCCCATTTCACCTTCTTTCTCTGTCGAACATCCGGAACAAACTCGAAGGTTTCTCTTCCTTTGGTACTGGTTTCCCATCTTCTTTGCCATTCGACGAGTGTTTCCTCTCTTCGGGTTTGCTTGCTTTTAGTGATGCGCAGTTCGATTCTTTTCGGTGAATCAATTCATTTGAATCACTCAGTTCCAAAGAATCGAAAATTGAATTGATTCATTTGACTCACTATCCACTGCTTACCAAGACGTCGACTTTAATAAGTTTTTATGGAATAGAAAGTGGTTTTTAAATGTTTAATTGCAATTAATTAGTTTTTTGGTTTATTAAAACTATTTCCAACCTAAAATTGATTAGTTTAGCTGCATTTTTATACATTAAACCATATTGCTAGGCATAAAGTCTATGATTAAACTGTTTCCTGTCTCCTTTAAATTTCTCTACCTGTTACGTACTTCTCCTCTCTCCCTCACCAACCACCCCCTCACCCTTTTGCGCCTTTCTCCCCTCCTTCGTTCCACGCCTTGACTACTTCCGTTTACTTTTGTAATCTGTATCCAATAATGTCTTTATTATTATTAAGTTATTAAGAACGGAAGAATGGCAATTGTTAATTTTTCTGTAGCTTGTTTTTTCTGTTGCTATTTTCGTAATTATACATAAAGTTTAATAAAAGTTTGTAATTAATCGAAAACTAATTTTACAATTTTTTCCTTAAGTCAAAACTGATTCTATTGCATTGTTGTAGTTTCCTTTGTTTCCTACTTTCCTACCCCTCACCCCACCTCTCTCCAAACACATCAATGCCCATTCATTTGTCCTACAGGAAATTAGACACAAAACTCAATTGACTGACGCGCAAAATTATGAACAAACCCGGCGCGTCGTCTGTGGCATGTGTTTTTCTGCAACTGATTCGCGCCACGAATCGATTCTTTTGAATGATTCATTTGATTCACTCGATGAGTCGTTCAAATTGAACGATTCGTTCGCGAATCGCACATCACTACTTGCTTTCCTTGCTGTCGATTCCTTCCTCTTCATCCCTTCTTCTTTTCAGCCTTTCTTCCACCATCAAATCCAGTGGGATCACTCCGGCAATCACTCTCACAGCTTCGTGGGAAATAGTGCTGTATCCCTTGATCACTCCTAACAACAGTTTCCTCTGTAGACTCATCAGCTTCGTCTTCTCTCCTCGACCTCTCATTCTTTGTCCCCACATTTCACATCCGTACAGCACCATCGGCTCCAACCTATGTACAGCACCTATGTACAGCCTTCTCAAGTTTTCAAATTTCATCCTTTCCTTTCCATCCAGTCCTTTCAGCTTTCCGAACGCCTTCATCGTCTTCTTGACCTCATACTCGTAGTGTCCTGCGAACTTCATTCCACTTTTCACCACTACCCCTAGGTACCTCGTTTTCTCTGAGCAGCGTACCGTGACTTCACCCATGTTCACTCTGATGAATCTTTCGACCAACTTACCCTTGAGTAGCACCATCACTGTCTTCTCCTTCAAGAACGTCATCTTCCTCTCTTCTCCCCACCTGGTGATCCAAGGCTCTTGACGCCTTCCTCATCAGCTCAGGACTTGAATTTGCCTTCACCAGGAGCAGTCCGTCGTCCGCGTAGGCTCTGGCAGAGATGCCGTTGCTGAACTGCGGCCGCAGAAACCCGTTGAAAAGGACGTTCCACAGCAGAGGGCCCACAACAGAGCCTTGAGGACAACCTTTTGTGATGGTCTAGCTCACTTCTCCGCTGCCAGCTTTCAAAGTCACTGTCCTTCCTCGGAAGTAGTCTCTGACCAGTCGGTAGATGTTGTTTGGACACCGCCATTCCCTCAGAACTCTCAGGATCTCTGGCCACCAGGCAGAGTCGAACGCCCCGGAGATGTCAAAGAACAATCCAACGACGTACTTCTCTTCTGTCTCCTCTACTTCTCTTCTCATGTCCATTAGCGCATCAACCGTTCCTACACCTTCTGTGAATCCGTATTGACCTGTGTTCGTTCGATTTTCTCTCTCCATCCACTGCTTCAACCTCTTTACAATCAATCTTTCACCTATCTTACCCAGAACCGAAAGGAGGGTCACTGGCCTGTACGACTTTACCTTGCTAGGGTATTTGTCTTCACTTTTCAAAAACACTTTCACGATGCCTGTTTTCCAGATATCGGGCAACCTACCCTCTCTCAACATCTTGTTGTACATGTCCAGCAATGTCCCCTTGATTCTTCCGCACATTTTCTTGACGACTTCGGCCTTGATTCCGTCGTATTCCGGTGCTTTCTTATCCCTCATTTGCGCGATGCTTGCAATTAGCTCTTCCTCTATAAAGTCCTCTTCATTAGGTCCTGTACTTTCTTCCATCATACCTCTTCTTATCTCTCGCTGTTCGTCGGTGTCCTCCTCTACCCTATCATCCGGCAGCAACCCTTCAATCATCCTTTGCAGAGTCTCATGAAGAGTCTTCGTCATCGTTTCGTCTTCCTTCTCAAGGCTTGCTAGTTGGACTTCACTCTTCATCTTTTCCATGACTATCTTGTAGACCTTACCCCACGGGTTTCCTTCTTCTTCTACGATGAGCTTCTCCCACATCTTCTTTTGTTTCCTGATCGCCCATATGTAATTTGTTATTGATTGCACAAAGCTTCTCCTGTCGGCCTCAACACTGGTTCTTCTCCAGATCCTAATCTTTCTTTGCATCGTAATCTTTAGTTCATCGAGTTCTTCCGTCCACCAGTAAACCTTCTTCGTTCCTTTCTTTGCTCTCGGGAATTGCTCTTCCATTAGCCTGCAGATCATTTCTGTGATTCTCTCCGCGTGTTCTCCCGCTTCCGTCGTTCCTATGTCTAAACTTTGAATGCTTCGTTGCAGCTCGCGGTCAAATGACACTCAGTTCACTTTCCTCAAACAGTAGGATCCTTCTCTTTGTTCATTTTGTCTTCCTCTCCTTCCTTGCTCTTCTTGATACCTAAATGTTATCATTCTGTGGTCACTCAGCGTTTCTTCATGTACTTCCCAACCTGATAGCCTACTTGCCGCATCCCTCGTGGTGATAGTGACATCAATGTTCGACTTCCCGCCCTGCGTATTCTCAAATGTTGTCCATCTACTAAATCTATTGAGGGTCTGCAAGTCCCATGCAAACAGGACTTCCTCCACCTTCAAGCCTCTCTCGTCCGTACAACCACTGAGCCACCATCCTGATTTTGCGTTGAGATCCACACCGCAGACGACTCCCTTGTTGCCTCTCTTCCTGACAATATCTGCCAGTTCTGCGAGGAATCCATTGATGGGCTCTGATGGCCTGCAATACAGGCTGATCACCTGCAGTGAATTTCCTTCAACCTCTAGCCTGACGCTGACGCACATTCCGTTAGTTTCCCTGACATCCATGATTGCACAGATCTTATCATTCAGTACACTCACAGCACTCCAGATATCTTCTCTTCCACTCCTGTCATAGAACTCTCTGCAACCAGGCATTTTCAGTTTCCTATTCACTGTGTACGGCTCTTGCACCAAAAGGACATCGACTTTCTCTTGCAGACATCTTCTGTAAGCTTCATTTGTGGCAGTTTTCCCTCTCCCCGAGTTCCCCTGGGCGATCCTACAGTCCATAATCGGTCTTTTCGTTTTGCCTCTTCAACGCCTTTTCGTACGCTGGGCACCTTCTTGAACTAGCTTCATGTTTGTGGTCTCCATGACCATCCCTTTTGCAGTTTGCACAGCAGACTGCCTCTTTCTTCTTTTTGTTTTCACAGTCCTTGAAGTCGTGCTCGCCCGCGCAATACGAGCAGGTCGGCTTCCCCGCAGTGCAGTGCTTGGCAACATGACCAAATCTCTGGCACTTGTAGCATCTTGCTACATCCACATAATCTAATTGCAGTATTGCCACTCCACGTATATCTTCTCTTGCCTATGCAACCAGTTCCTTACCCTAACTGAACACTCAACCACAATGTGTTTCTTCTGACTATTCGAGCTCTGATCGGTATATTTGTGTCTGACCTCAAATTCTTGGTGAAAATCACCCTCGTCAACGCCGCTGTCACGCATGTTCCTCCGGTATACATCATCTTTCACGTCTTCGTCACTCAACTTTGCATTCACGTCGTATATCATTATCACAGGCTTTTTCTTCGTTGGCTTCTCAACTTTCCGACCGGCCTCTCCCAGGGACTTCTGTTTCATCAGGGCCTCTATTCCTTCTTCGTTTTCCGCTTCTACGATTACTCCATGCCTGATGTTCACAAGCCTCCTGACCTTTAACCCGATCTCTTGTGGCTTCACTAGGTTCTTCAGAATGGTCTTTACCTCTTCACTCTCCTTAGTATCGTGTCTCACCGTGACCAACTTTGGTGGTGGCAGCACAGGGCCTTTCACACCTGTCACCTTCGGAATCTGCGGGGCATCTCTTGCCACTACTGCAGCGTACCCAGTCGGTTTCCTCGTCACTTCCGGTTCTGGTCCCTTTCTCAGTTCATCCTGAACAATCTTCACAAACTCCGCTCTTTCCTCAATTCGGGATTCTAGCCTAGCCCTCTCCTCTCTGGCCCTTATGAATTCCTCCTGAAACCTCACAAAGTGCCGTTGGAACTTCTCGGTCTGCGGCTTCGTGACCATCTTCATGATTGTTGGTTGCCTAAACCACCCTTTCATCTTCTCTAGCACCCTTCCTAGACTCACAAGAGGATCCACTTCATTCTCATCTTCAGTCTCTTCTCCTTCCTCATCTCCATCGTCCATTTTCTTTGTTTTTGTCCTTTTCTTCTCTTTTTCCTTGTCCTCGGGGCTTCTTACTTTTCGTCTCCGTTCTGCCTCCGATTCAGACTCTTGCGCACTGCTATTCGCAGAACTGATCCCAGCTCCCTGCGACAGCGACCTGGTGGTGCTTAGTCTTCTCTCACTCTGGAACTTTGCAATGAGCTCCTTCTCCGCAGCAATCCTGTCTTCCTCTTTCCTACGCTCCTCTTCTGCGCTTAAAGAAGGCTCACTTATCTTTGTATTTTTACCCGCTATGTTGATTTTTTTCAATTGGAAATTCACAAAAACTGATAACTATTGACTAATAACGAATCAACTTTCACTGTAAACTCGATTTTCCAGGTCAGGATGCAACCTGAAACAATACAATATAAATCGTGTGTTGGGTTTTTGAATTCCCCGGTTCATGGGAGTCTCTTACCAATGACTCCAACGTCATCCACCAGCCGAGACCCTACATTTCACCAATCAAGTCAAACCTCCTCGGACACCCTGTGCATGCCTAGCACAGTCGCATGCACAAGAATATGCCCATGGTTCCTGAGCCAGTTTCTGACAATTTTGAAGGCCATCCTCAGCGTGGCGGGGCTGCTTACTGACGGCGGCCACCCACTGATGTCAATTTCACAACAGTGGCTGCCAACAAGCATAGGTCCGGAGATCACGTGTGAGGGATCCCCACTAAGCGTCCCCCAGCACCCCGACCAGAGTGAAGGGGGAGGTCTGCTCTAGCCAGCATCGAAAAGGGGCCATTTGAATCGGGCAAGCCGAATCGTAATTGCAAGCACGGCCATTTACCCGGATCCCCAATCCGCCTCAGTGTTTTTCAATGACCCGTTCTCACGCTACCTCTTTTACACAGATGGGCTTGAATGCCCATCCAACAATTGTTCATCCGTCTCCTTAGCAGGGGCAGGCAGGCACTTTCTGCAAGGAGAGGACATGGGACTCCTTGCCAAGCACTTTTTTTCCAACAATCATCCTTCAGTCTTTCACACACAGACACACCAACATTCATCCACTATCATCCTGTGGTTTTTTTGTTTTTTTTTTCTTAGCAAACATCCTTCAACCTTTCACTGACAGACCCATACGACAACATTCATTTGCTATCACCCTTGTTTTTTTTTGTTTTTTTGTTTTTTTTGTGCTTAACAAGTTCGGGAACAACCCGGGATGCAACCCTAGTTATCAACAATCAATGGTTGATAATACAAAACCATCCACAGTCCCTGAAAATTGGCTTGTCCAATACAGCCCTATCTCCTTAAGGGTGGTAGGGTTTGGGCTGTTGCGACCCTGTCAGGGACAGAGCCAGGCCATGCGCTCGCCACCTCGCAGAGAGAGAGAATATACTTTATTACAAAACATATGATCTGTAAAGGCGTCAAACAATACAAAACAAAAAACATTTTAGTTCAGTGATTTTATTTCTTCTCAACTTGCTCGTAGGTGATGTCACTAGGGGTTGTTTGGCCAGTCCATAAATTCATCCACTTTATAGAAAGGGTTCTCTGAAAGCCACTCTGTAAGTTTACACTTAAAGTCCCTGGATTGGCCTCCATGACTTTTCTTGGAAGTTCGTTAAAAAATCTAGCACCTGCATATGAAGGTTTTCTGTCAAACATCTTCTTCCGATGGAAAGGCAAGTTGAAGTTACCCCAGAAGTTTGGGTAACTTCTTGTTATGGCCATGGACCTGATGATGACGAGTAGTGGTTTTAGGAGTAGTTACAGCATAAACGGCAACTTCCAGGATATTCAAGTTGACAGCAGTGAGAATACTTATACTCCTAAAATGAGGTCTACAACTTTCCCGCCAACCTATACCAGCCAACATCCTGATAGCTCTCTTCTGGATGGTCAGAACTCGATTCAAGTTTTGTTGTGATGATAAACCCCAGAGAGCAATACCATAGCGCAGATGACTTTCAAATAAAGCATGGTATGCTGTGAGTGCGCCTCCAGTGTGCTAATGGCAAGAATTCTTCTCAAGGCAAAAAGAGCAATACTCAGTTTGCTACAGAGGAAGTTCAAGTGGTCATACCAAGAAAGTTCATTGTCTATAACAACTCCAAGGTGCTTTGTGGCTACAACAGACTCCAAATGAGGCAAATCAGATATCTCTACCCTCCTGTAACCAAAAGACATTTGCTTTGTTTTAGCCCAATTTAGGACAAGATCGTTGGTGTGACAGTACTGAAGTGTAAGATTCACAGCAATGAAAGCATTGATCTCTAAATTCTCAACGTTCTTATCTGATGTCAGTAACACAGAGTCATCTGCATACATAAATACTCTGCTGGCAGGTTCGATGTGCTGAGACAGGTCATTGGTAAACAGGATGAACAAGACGGGTCCGAGATCGGACCCCTGAGGAACCCCTCTGGTCACCGGAAGGACACTTGATCTGACTTTGGTTACACGGCCATTTACAGTTTGATTCAGCTTCAGCTCCAGTTGGTAACGTTCATCAAGATAACTTGAAAACCATTTCAGTGTCATATCTTGAAATCCCATATACTTGAGCTTCTCCAAAATCAGGGTATGACTAAGGCAGTCAAACGCCTTGCTCAGGTCGATGAATACACCAACAGGGCTGTTTCCTTCCTCTAAGCTGTTAGTGATTTCTTCGAAAAGTTCAATCAAAGAAGACTGAGTTGATCGGCCCTGACGAAAACCATGTTGCCTGTCTGTCAAGAGGTTGTTTAAGTTCATGTGGTCAAACACTCTAGCCAATACAACCTTCTCAATAATCTTTGCAAATGAAGAAATCAGCGAAATTGGCCTTTAGTTTTCCATATTTTCTCTTGACCCCTTTTTGTGCAGAGGGATAACCCTCGCTACTTTCAACTTCCTTTGAAAAAAACCCAATCAGAAGAGAGAGGTTTGTTATGTGAAGTAAAGGTGGCAGCAGAACATTTTTGCAGTGCTTGATCATCTTGGATGAAATTTCGTCAATTCCTGCAGAGTTCTTATTCTTCATCCCGTCTACTATCCTGCTTAGTTCATTAAAAGAAGCTGGGGAAGATGATGATACAGGTCCCGGAGCAAGCATACGCAAATGTCTGACATCATGAACACTGTTTGGTGGTCTAGTGTGGTCAAATTGAAGAGTTTTATCTGCAGCACTTGGAAAAACCTTATTGAAGTGGTCAGCAATCAAGATGGAATCATCAATAATTGATCCAGATACATTTATGCAATTTATATTCACTCCGGGAGATTTCTTCAGGGACCTCTCACCATTAATGGTCTCCCATACAGCTTTGCTTTTGTTGACAGAGTTAACAATGTGATCTTCATTCACCTCTCGCTTTAGCTGCTTCAATTTGTCATCGTACATTCTCTTTGCCTGATTCGCAGAAACCTTGTTTTTGGGATTTCCTCTCAGAATGTAATCTTCTTCGGCTTTGAGGAAGACTTTTTTCAGTGTATTTAGTTCTTCATTGAGCAACCAATCTGACTTTGAAGTGTTCTTTATTCTTGACTTCTTAAGAGGACAAGATGCATCCAACGATGTATTCAGGATAGTCATGAATTCATCAAAGGCCTCATCAGCATTACTTGATTCAAATACATTTGCCCAGTTTGTCTCTTTCAAAAGGTGCTTAAAGTAGTCAATGTTGTTTTGGTTCAGATGTCTTCTTACTGAGGTCAGAGATAAGGTTTTGTTTGTTGATAGTTTCAGTTTACACAGCTGACCTGTATGGTCTGATAGACCAGTTTTCAGAACCTCTACATGTATGTCATTATCATGGATTTTGTTGAGACAGACTGCATCAATCGAGGATTTGCTTGTAGGAGTGATTCTTGCTGCGGGAAGAGGGATCCTTTGGATATCATGAGAGATCAGCATTTCATTGAACAAGTTAACTTCAGAGTTAACCTTCAGGATGTCAATGTTAACATCTCCGATTATCAGTTTCATGCAATCACGGTTTGTCAGGGTGCTTAGAACTTCTGAGAGAACATTAAGAGCCATTTCAAAATCTTCAGCTTGATTATTGGGAGGCCTGTAAGCCCCAACAACAAAGATTTTTTTCTTATTGTCGACTGAATTGATACCCCAGCTACCTCACATGTAAGAGGAATACTGTAACTATCAAGGTTCAAAACAACAACTTCAAAACAAAGGGCTCTGTGTTTATATATTGCCACTCCACCTTTGAGGATGTCTTCTCTACAAAACGATGAGATCAGATCATAATCATACAGTTGCACATTGGATAGATTTTGTTTGCTTAAACCGTATTCAGTTATTACTACTAAGTCTGGTATAGGGTTGTGAGAAGAGAGAAAGTGGTTAAAACGATCAATTTTATTTCTGATTCTGTCCGCATTTTGATGAAACACAGTTAGGACAGATTTAGATTGGATCGTTCTTTTGTGGTCAGATAAGTTTTCCATTTGGCTGTGCTCGCGGGGATTTTCTCTAAAATATGTTTATCCGTGCTTTTCTCAGAGGTAGTTTTGTTCTTAGAGATATCGTGGATTTCATTATTGACGGAATTTTCAAGAACTGAAATCATTGACGTAGAGTTTGCATCAATCTTCGTTGTTGTCTTTCTCAGCTCATGCAACTTGAACTCCACAATATGCTTGTCAAAAAACTCTTCCATTGTTTCATTATGATCTCGGATCTTAGCTTACATAGGAGGTTGGCAAGGAATGGCAGGTTTAAAACTCACAGTGGCGTCACTCAAGGTTCTATCTTCATGATTATTTTCCGGGTGTTTACAACTCACAGTGGTGTCACTTAAGGTTCTATCATCATGTTTATTTTCCGGGTAACTTGAATCCTTCTGGACAATAGTTAGTATTTTCCAAGTATGAAAACTTCCTTTCCAGCATTTTGTGATTGTTCATTTTTTCATTAGTTACATTTTTTCTCGATTTCCTCAAACTGACTAGCCTCTAAAAACCCAGTTTGAACACCTTTATTCAGCTTGTCAATGTCTTCATATTTACTATCAAGTTCTTTATGTAGTTTTTTTAGGTATAGTACTTCTCTTTCCAATGACTGAACCTAAAGCCTAGAATAGACAAGCATTTTTTCCATAAGGTTTTTGTACTCCTTTTTTCTCAGCCTGTGTGCAACGTAGCAAAAATCTAAGCACACCGATAGAATTGTATTTTCCTGTAGATGTGCAGAATCTCATTGAAATTTATATTAGTCTTTTAGAAATGTAGAAAATTGAATTTAAAATTTCAAAAAAATTAACATTAGCCTTATGAGTTGCTGTTTTGGTGATATTATAACAACCAAATGTAAACAAAGTTAGCATCATAATATGTAGCTGTTATCACAGGCTATTTTTTGTAAAGTAAAGATTTGATGTAGAAACATTATCTATCTGGGTTGCCTACATTTTCAAAGGTAAGCCTGCTTATCGTGTCCATAATTTCCCACCTAATTATGCAAAAAGCCCTTTCCAAACAAGACTAATATTATATGTTGAATATACAAACCGTGAATCAGGGGCGGCTCCAGGACAGTATCTCGGGGGGGGCCAAGTATGACAAAAATTTGATTCATTTTTTTGGTTCACCCCCCCCCCAATACGTGTTTATTATCACCTCTGACTATGAGATATTAACACTTTGTCAAAAATTGTACTTAAGGGGCCATCCTTAAATTACGTAACGCTAAAATCGGCCTTTTCAGAAACCCCCCCTCCCTTTTAACGGACTTGTAACGCTGGCGCTAACCCCCCTCAAAAGTTACGTAAGACTGTATCCCCCCATAAAAAGTCAAAAGTTTTTACTTTGAAGATAATTTGAATTTGTTGGAATAATTTATGAAATTGATTATTAAGGTTTAATAGGTGCTTAACGTTGCGTTGAAGCCCCCCTCTCTCCTTTGTAACGGTGCATAATGCTGATGAAACCCCCCTTCCTCCCGTAGGGACGTTACGTATTTATGGACGGCCCCAAATTTTATAATAATAATAATAATAATAAATCTTTATTGTCATCTCAATTTTTACAAATCATTGACAAAGTCAAGCTTATTGCTTAAAACTTAAGCTATGTCAGGAAAGCTATTACATGATAAAAATAAAAAAGTTACTGTAAGATATTATGATGACAAATATTTATGATAATAAAAGGAAAACAATGTTAATACAAGGATGATAATAATAATTCCTACTACTTATTTTCCTAAAAAAAACTTTTCCTAAAATTCAATACTCTTATAACTAAAAAATTCATTTAAACTGTAGAATGGGTTTATAAGTAGCCAGTTGAAAAGTTTATTTTGGAAACTCCTTATTGAGTAGCAGTCAATGTTTTTTTCAATTTATTAAATATTTTTAATGATATTACGGTATGACTATTTAGTGTTTTTGTCAACCGGCAGAAATTAATTTTGGATTTGGATTTATTCCTTGTGTTATGGTCGTGATCATAATGATTGAATACAGTAGAGTCCCGCAAACCCGGACTTTGATAACCCGGAATTCTGGATAACTTGGAAAGCCTGCCAGAGCAATAAAGTGCATTGAGATTCAAGGCCAGAGCATGGTGTGACACATATAAAACAGTTTTGGTTTTTCTTTAAGTTTTTTTTAGAACTAATAATGTAGTTCTTTTATTTTTTACCATGCAATAAATAAATGATTTTTTGTAGAAATGACAAACTATTCTTATTTTTTCTTATTTTTACTCATTTCCCGATAACTCGGAATTTTAACAAACCCGGACACCGTTCGGTCCACATTAGTCCGGGTTTGTGGGACTCTACTGTAATTTGTTCATTTTTTTAAATAGGACTAAGACAGGCTAAATGAACTCCAACTTTGTTATGATTGTACGTTCAGTGAGACTACAGTAGCATGGTATAGTTTGAAGTATTGAATGCCAGATAGTATTCAAACCAAGGATCAATTAATTACTTACTTGAAGGTCTTGGTAAAAATAAAAATTATTTCAATCCATACACACAGGGGGCTGTTTCTAAACGCGTTTCACAACTACTAGCTACTAATCACTAATTACTAGTTACAATCCATCTTCATTTTATCTTTACGCTTTTGAAACGGAATGAGTATTACAAAATACAAAATCAATTTTATTAATTCACCAAAATCGTTTAGAAACAGCCCCCAAGAAATGTAAGTGCTGCTTTGATAATAAGCGTATATTGATTTGTTTTTGTCACAAATAATATCATTAACTATGATAATGTTTTCCAAACCTAACCTCATTATGGCGGCAAATCGTGACGCGCTGCCAACCTAACAACTTGAAATATCTCGTACTATTAATATTGAACAAAAAATGTAAGCTTAAATCAAGTGTACATAAGTAACAAATATATAGAAATAAAATAGTTTCGCTTCGAGAATCTTCTATACGAAACGGCTTTTCCGACATTAGGTCAAAAATAATTTCATATACACAAGAATGAATTTTAGTAAAATCTTGTTTGAAATTTTTTTTTAATTCGGAGCTCTCGAGGGGGGCCATGGCCCCCATGGCCCCCCCCCCCTGGAGCCGCCCCTGCCGTGAATGGTTGTAAGCATCCAAAAGTAAAACATTATCTTATGTGAATCTAGATAGTCGAGTTATTATAATGTTATCCTTACCTCCTTATTATCCATTTAGCTTTATTCGGTTGATTAAAATTTGATTCAATATGGTTTCCTCCATTAAAATGTAATTTTGATTTGTTTTCTTTTGAGGCACAAAATTGTCGTTGGAATCAAATTTCCCTGTCTTAAATTATATGCCCATACATAAATATAAATATATATAATAGTCATTACAGCAAAGCCAATTTAAAATTTTTTTCTTTTTAGACTCTCGTTTGAACAAGGGAAACATTCCAGAAGTACTCAAGCATTTGAAAGAAAGGCCTCCATTTATGTTTGTCCGACCTGAGACAGTTTCAAAGACAGATGATATGGTGAAACCAGGTAACATTTGAATTATCAGTAGAATAATCATTGGTTTATATGTAGATGGTATTTTATCTCTATTTCACAGTAGCTTGACAGGTGTTACAACTACAAGAGAGAATTGTCTGCTTCTATTTGCTCATAAAACAGATGTCAATTTCAGAGCCATTGGATCCAATTAATACTTTGTCACTTGAATTAGTGAGTGCATAAACAATTTGAACCTGTAAACTGAGTGGGGCAAGACGCAAACGTCTGCTCTAGTGTCTATCTTTGCTTGAAGAGGTACACCATTCAATGTAACTTTTGCAGACCATTTCCCTTTCGTATACTTTTGAGGATTGATAGCCCCAACAAAACTGTTAGCCCCTTAAACATCATCTCGAAAAGAATCGCTATTTACCTCCCCAACATTCTTTAACTGACAACATTTAGCAAAATGGCCCTTTCTATTACAATTTTGACAAAACACATTTCATATGTTCATGTTTGGGTGAGTTACCACACCATTGGCATAGCCCTGATTTAGTTTGCCATATCCTTGATGTGACATTATCCACAATTAGTGCATGTTTAGGGGACTTCATTGATGATTGTTGATTTTTAACAGATTAAGCTTGCTTAACATTAATTAAAGAAGAAGCGAGAGTTAAGCCACATTGTTTGTTCATAATACGAGCCGAATGTCGCAACTGTAAATTACAGATGGATAACATTGACCAAAGCGGCATAGAAGCTTTGCCGCAATGTTTTGCTTTTAGTAATATAAATGAGTATAAAGAGGTATATTCAAACAGGTATACAAACGGTTGCAGATTTAATATTGTTCATATAAATATTCGCAGCATCAAAAAGAAATTTTGATGAGTTTTTAGTATTTTTAAATGAGGTAAAATCAAATGTAAGATGCATTGTACTAACTGAAGCATGGCTAGGAAAGAGCATGGAACCAATTTCTATTGAAGGTTTTAAGATGTTTTAATCTGATAACAGCCTGAATCAGAACGTCGGAGTGATAATCTATATTGACAGTGCATTATCGGTGTCTTGCAGACAGTTGCTTGTGGCTGGAATAGCCATGTCCTTATCGCTAACATTTGACTGGGAAGGTTCGTCGTATGAAATAATTGCAATCTATCGAAGTGCAATAAAATTTAACAAAAAAGTGCAATAAAATTTAACAAAAAAGTGCAATAAAATTTAACAAACTGGAATTAAAATTCCATTAATGTTGTTAAATTTAACATTATAATCACACAACCGAATTCACTGGAAGAAAAATACTTGGACATGTATTCTGAATCTAGTTTTATACAATGCATTGATAAAATAACAAGGCCAAGTAGTAATTCAAGTCTCGACCACTTTTTCATAAAGCTGCAAAAAATTGTTTTTGATTGAATCTTCCATTGTACAGACATTAATTACTGATCACTATCCAATTCTTTTGCATTTAAAATATCAAAAGCGAGCTTTCGAATACGGGGAATGCATTCGCATGAAAACTGATTGGACTTCAGCACAAACACTCGTCACCGAAACAAATTGGGGCGATATTCTACATAATTATGACATTCGGACTTGTGTAAATCAATTAATTTCAAGGTTAACTAATGTCATTGATAATGCTTCAACCGTAAGCAAACCAGTCAGTAAAAAATTTTGAAATTAAAACCATGGATCACCGTAGGTTTGGTAAATTCAATTAGAACACGAGAAAGGCTAGGGAAGCGATTGAAAAGGGAACCATATAGTATTGCTCTCAGTGGGCATTATGTTAGATACCAAAATATTTTACATTCAGGTAATAAAACGTGTGAAATATCAATATCATCCAAACAAAATTGAAAAAGCAAGAGGGGATGCAAGGAAGTTTAGGAAAGTGGTAAATGAAGTGAAAGGGCGAAGTGCAAGTAAATCCAAATTCCCAGTGGATGCATTTTGTGGACGCGGAGATGCTGCTACCGCTGCCTCAATTCAATATATCAGCAACAATTTCAACCAGTTTTTTGTCTCTGGGTCCTCGATTGGCTGCGACTCACTTCTGTTGGGGAGGTGGCGGTCGATGACGCTGATCAAGGTGTTGATGCTGTTTTTACTTTCCGTCCGGTAACTGAACATGACATCTTAGACATCGTATCTAGCCTACGGGGAGGTTCAGCCCCTGGTTCTGATGGAATCCCAACAAATTTTATGAAAGAAAATATTTTCTATCTCCTTAGACCGCTTTGTCATATTGTCAATTTAAGTTTAAGTACAGGGATTTTCCCTGATGTCTTAAAGACTGCAAAGGTTTTATTTTTTCTACAAATCAGGTGAAAAATCATCAATGAATAATTTCAGACCGATTTCCTTACTGAGTTCACTTTCTAAAATTAAAGAGAAATGTGTAAAAAATCAGCTCACCGAATATTTAGAATGGGAAAATGTTATTGTCAATAAACAATACGGATTTAGAATAAGTAAAAATACTTCTCATGCTCTGTTTGATTTATCTAAATTTATTGGGCTGAACCTAGAAAACAGTAAAAAAATCTTAATAACTTTTCTTGATCTTGCCAAAGCTTTCGACACCGTTGATAGGAAAAAAAACTCATAAACATGAGAACAAACGTGTTCATACGTGTTCACAAACTCTTAAACACATATGATTACAACACAGAAACAATAATAAATAACTAACTGCCTCAAGCAGTTACTAACTAAGTCAAGGGTAATTGCAATGTTTATTGATTTAACCACCAATGTTAGTAAACAAAGCTTTGACAATGACGGTGGTTCAAAGAATATTGTGATAGAACAAATGCCAGAGAGGTCGGAGGGCAAATCATGAAGTCTTAAAAGTCAAGTAGTGACCCTTCTTTCAGGTGAGATAATTGATATCTCCTTTTCCTTTTTATTTTTTTTAATTTTAGCTAATTACACTCAATTAATTGTTCTCATGCTTTGAGAAATCAAAGAAAGAAGTAGTTTTACTAAGTTCACTAAACAAACAGCACTAAATTATGCACTTGAATATTGTGTTTAATGACTTTAATAGAAACAGAAGCATATAAAAATGAACTAACTTAATGTGGTTTTTTTTATACTATATAAATTTATTGTGGAATGTTTGAAGGTCGTAGATTTAAAAGGTTAACATCAATATTTAGACTTTTCTTATATACGTTTTAAATTTTTCTAGTACAAAAGAAAATTTTTTTCAGAAATGACAAACTTTTAAACAACTTTTTTTATGTAAATTTTTTGCTACAAAACTTTTGGTGCCCTTTATTTTACCTAAAATGAATAGTTTTAGAAATGTACTAAAAAAACAGGCGCAAAACATGGATTTTTTGCATGATTTTTATATTTTCTTCTTCAATAATATTCTGAAGCCATTACATAAGACTCCCTCTTATCCAGACTCTCCGGGATTGAGGCCTGGGATAACGGATTTTCTGTTTAAACCGATGTTTCCCAAAATTAATTATTAAATCAAAAAAAATTTGATATTTTAGGTTAGTTTGTTTATTATTAACATGTTACTATTAACATGTTAAAATTTTGTGAAATCAAATGAAAATATGAATAGTTGTTCATTTCAGGATGAAAGAATAGTGTTCAAGACTTTTAATGATTTTGATCTTTGGCAAAATGATATTATGAGTTCATTAAAACTGGGTGGGAGTAGGCATCTCAATATGATTCATTTAAACATCCGCTCAATTAATAAGCATTGGGATGAGTTCTCCATGCACCTAATGTTAAATAAGGGGCTTGAAATTTTAGATATTATTATTTTGTCTGAAATTTTTTGTACCAATGAGTCTGAGTTAGATTACTACGTCTTACCGAATTTTGAAAAAATATACGAACTAAGAGAAAATAAAGAGGGAGGAGGAATGGTTATGTTTTACAAAAAACAAAGAATAGATATTTCACAAATTTTCTTGAAAAGTGATGCCTATGAAAACATAACTTGTAAAATAGAACTACTTGGACCATCGAAATTAGTAGGCCTATGCCTACATGCTGTATACAGACCTCCTACGTCATCGTCAGGAATATCACTTCCACAGGCTTTAAGAGAATTTGATTATAATCTGGGCAAACTAGTCGAATATGAAAATCTCATACTAATAGGAGATTTAAATGTGAATGTAGATAATAAGGGTGATAGAGATACAATCAAGTATGAAAACTTTTTAGCGTCATGGGGTTTAGCCAATTGCATATGGTGTAGCACAAGAGAAGTAGTTAGGTTAGGTGTGTTAGTAAAATCTTGCATTGATCATATTAATATTAGAACTGATGCAGATTCAATTAATTCCTATGTAATTAAGGTTAAAATGTCAGACCACTATCCTATTGCTGTGTCACTGACTTGGGAATTAAAGGATAGTGACGAGCAAGTATTACAGAAAAAAGTTCTAAACGAGACAGTAGTAAAAAGAGAACTAGGCAAGTTATGCTGGAACAACATAAGGATAGATGAAAATCCCGCAGGTATAGACACAGGCTTTAAAATTTTTTCAGACAAATTTGCAAAGATTTATGAAGAGTGTAGGTCTATCAAAAAAGTAAGTGATGCATTTGGCAATAGCAAAAGCAAAAGGAATGACAAAGTTTGGATGAACGAGAGGTTAGTGAAATTTATTAAAGAACGAGATAGGCTATTTAGACTATGGAAAAGTGACACGGCTAACATTAATCACAGAAGGATATACACAAAATTCAGAAATAAAGTGAATAATGAGATAAATAAAAGTAAAAATCAGTACTATAGAAATTATTTTGAGAGCAACTTTAAGGATACAAGGAAGGTGTGGGACGGATTAAATAATTTATTAGGGAGAAAGAAAAAGAAAAACATTGATATGGTCATCAAGACAGCAATGGGGCAAACAATGACTGAAGAAGAAATTTGTAATGGGTTTGCAGATTATTTTGTAGAGGGTATAGATAACATTAAACATTTTTGTGTACATAAAGAGTTAAGATTTACAGTTCAGGAGAACAAATCTGAAGAGGAGGAACTGAAAAGTGCCTTTATTATTCCTAAAATCACAAATGACGAACTGTGTAAATTAGTAAGAAGCATGAATTCAAAAAAGGCTCCTGGTTCAGATGGCATAAGAATGAAAGATTTAAAGTTGATAGTAGATAAGGGTAAGGATTTAATGACGGATATGATTAATAAGTCAATAACAGTAGGCTGCTTCCCAGAGTGTATTAAAACATCAATTATAAGGCCAATATACAAAAATAAGAAAAAGACTAAATTTCAAAACTATAGGCCTATAGCGATTTTGTCAGCAATAGATAAGATATTAGAAAAATATGTTACTGAAAACCTAAAAAAATACCTTACAGATAATAACATTATTAACCCCAGACAGTACGGCTTTCAAAAAAATAAAAGTACAGAACAGGCATTGGACGCAGTCACAAATACAATAAATCAATATTTAAATGATAGATCACATGTCTTGGCACTTTTCATTGACTTTTCTAAAGCATTTGATATGGTAGAACATGTTGAAATAATAAGATCTTTAAAAATGATTGGAGTAAAAGACAATATTCTTGAATGGTTTAAATCATATTTATATGACCGAAAATTCATAGTTAAGGTAGCAGATACATACAGTTCCTCAAGGAGAACAGAGTACGGTGTCCCGCAAGGAAGCCAGCTTGGGCCTATACTATTTTTAACATATTTAAATAACATCTTCCAATATATTGGAGACTGCCATATATGGGCCTATGCAGATGACCTTTTACTTGTAGCAGGACACCGGGACATTCAAATAGCACAGCTGATGTTACAAAAAGATTTTATTAAACTTACAGCATGGGCACATGACAAGGGTCTGATAATAAATTCCCAAAAAACATCAGTAATGCATATATGCCCAAGGAATATGAGAAAAGACATAAATATAGAAATTAAATATCATAATTGTACATGTATAGCTAATCTGGACTGTTACAATGCACTCTGTAGTTGTGAACGCCTAGAAGTTGTGGAGAAAACTAAGTACCTAGGTGTTACATTTGATAATAAATTTACCTGGAGTGAGCATGTCGCAGAGCTACGAAAGAGACTAAATCCATGTGTTGCATCACTGTATAGAATTAGAAATAAAATAAATGTTAATGTGAAGAAAACTGTCTATAAGGCACTGATTGATAGCTTGATCAGATATGGTATTGGAGTTTGGGGAACTGCAGCAGACACTCACTTAAAATCCATCACAAGTTTACAGGAGAGGAGTCTAAAACTATTGGGTCTTGACAGAATGGAAAATATGCCTAGGCCAGAGTCAAATTCTCATCCTCAATATAGTTTTGCAGGAATGTTAAACCCCAAAGGAATGTTTATACACAACAGAATTATGACGTATTATAGAGATGATACTCATAAAAAAGAGAGAATAAAAAAATTTAACACTAGAAATGATACTAGATATGAAACTCCTCGCATGAGAACCCTTTTTGGAGACAGGCTCCCAGAATAAATAGTACCCTTTTTATATAACCAGTTACCAGACAATATTGAAACCATAACCAACTTAAGATCTTTTAAAAAAGCTGTAAATGATTGGTTATTAACTTTATAAGAATCAAAATCAAAATTCACAAACAATACAGTACAGCCCATCATTAAAATCTCTAGATCCTCCATCTTGAAGTAAGAAAAAAATGGGCTAAGGACTTCGGCCTGATGAAATGGCCAGCAGAATAGTTTGTGTAGGAATAGAGGAATAAAAGAAAACTCAGCTGGTGCAGAAAATGGCATGACAGTCAACTGGGGTACTATAAAAAACTGCAGCTGTCTCATATTGAGATCATTGTTATCTTAGTTATTTGTTAGTTTTTGTGTTATTTATTTGGCTGTATTCATTGATATTTATATTCATTGTTATTTATATTTATTGTTATGTATATTTATTGTTATTTATATATCTTGTTATTTATATTTGTTTTTATTTATATTTATTGTTATTAATGTATTTATTTGTAGATCTTTCGAAGCCTCAGATTATTTGACAGAATGAACCTTGCCACTGGTGTTCCTGTTATGATTGTAGTCACCTCCTAAGCCACACATATAGTTAGGCAATTTGTAATTTTGAAATATTACATAATAATACTGGACCTTACTGATAAGTAGTTTTTTAAGCCTACTTAGTAAGGCCAAATGCTGTGAAATTTTTTTTTTGTAAAAATCTAAATAAATTATATATTTCACATATGAATCGTCGATATCATTCCTCGATCACTCAGAATCTAACTCACTCTATTTAAATTGAAGAGAAAACAGACCATTGCGGAACGTGTCTAAATTGCTAGTTTTTAGACACTTCGGTACTGGTTTCAAACATTTTCCCACAAGACTCGATACAGTTTGTCTATTATATACTTCACGTATGAATCGTCGATATCATTTCTCGATCACTCAGAATCTAAATCATTCTATTTAAATTGAAGAGAAACACAGACCATTGCGAAACATGTCTAAATTGCTAGTATTTAGACATTTCGGTAGTGGTTTCAAACATTTTCCCTCAAGACTCTATACAGTACCGTCCATTTCCTGCTGATCACGTCTGGTTAAACCGATGATTTGATAAAAACTGCCTGGTTAAAAATATGTCAGTTCTGCGGGATGTGAGTTTCTGTGGGAGAATAGTCCGGCTAAACTCATGTCCGGTTAAAAGTTGTCCGGATAAGAGGGAGTCTGATAATACACAAAAACCTCGGATACTGTACGATTTACCCCATTCAAAACATATGCTGCCTGGTCCAATGAGCCGTCTTACAATTATTGTAATGTCAGTGCATAAACTTCACATTCTCACTATTATGATCTCATATTTATTTGTGGGACAAAAGCAATGCAACCCCATAATGCGCTAGGTTGTTGCCTAGCGCATTCAGTTATTGGTCCCATACTCGTAATCAGTGCAGTTCATTTTCTTTTGCATCAAACCAACTCCTTCCAAAAGTTAATTAGATTAAATTCAAAATTTTATCCTAGTTCTTAACATATCTTGATAAAACTTGGTATATAGACTTTCTTCTGGTCTCCTCGATATTGGCTCAATCCAACTTTCATACAGCTGTAACAACAAAGTCAAAGTCAAAGTCAAAAAGTCAAACAACAAACCTGCATACTCATTCCTCATGTTATTCTTGTGGAAAATATAAAAAAATGTTATGTCGCCAATTCCATGATGTATTGAAATATATCTTCAAGCATTTGAAACTTGCTGACCCTGCAGGTTGTTGCAACTTGCCATCCAGGCATGAAACTGAAATTTGTTACTTCGATAGGGATGTTGGAATTTTTTGTTTGTTTGCGGACAGGTACCTGCAGGTATTACTGTACGTAACTTTAATTGTTGATTCCAAAAAAATTTATTTTTTGTAGGTCCAAAAAGGAAGAGTTTTGGGACCATAATTCAGAGAAAGAACAAAGTAGTTTGTTCTTACAAGGTTAAGAGAGAACAAAGAAAACATGTTTCATCAACACCCTTTTTTAAGACGCCTGCAAGTCGAAAATCTCTGAATAATACACTTGCTCCCAGCACTGTGCACAAGGTAGTACTAATTCTTAATGTTTCAAATAAGTAGAAGTAGACAAGTACACAATTTTTCAGTAATTACTCAAGTAGTTAAGTTATAATTCAAACACGAGTTGAGTAGTACTCCTGCCTTTTACCCGAAATTGGATAGGAGAACAGATATCAACAAATATCAAGAAATACAATCTCAGAATTCGGAAACATTCAGCAATATACACTTCCCCCCCCCCCCCCCGACCTAGCATTTATACAACTTCAATCTAATTTTTCCATGGTTTCTCTCTTGCATGGACTATTGCACAGCCTTAATTTCTCTCTCAGTTGATTTGTAAAAATGAGAAGACAATTATAAGACAATTATGATTTCCATGTGACAAATGAGTTTAGGTTTTGGCATTTTTTGTATCTTGTATTTAAATACAGTATAGGTGTAAATATTTTTTTAAGTGTTGTAAGATGTTTTTTATTTACATCCAGATCATAACTGTAAACAGTGTCAGATTTAGGCTACCAATACGCCAGATAGATCTGATCCCATGGACGTGGACTGAGGGGGTCGCACAAGGTAATATGAGGTGATTTAGTTTTAGCCGGATCGTCTATAAACCCGGCACTGACTGTAAACTTACCAGTTTATGCAATCAGGACTCAGGACGCATAAAAATGTTTCTCAACATACCCTAACTATTTTAATGGTGTATATTATATGTCATTTTTATTGAATTAATTTATGCAAACTACTTTGATTGGTTTATGGCAAAATCAAAACTTAATAATTGTTTGAATGCTGAAGGCATTAATTCAACCAATTGACAAATCATGCTCTAGAAAATACTATCGATCTAATAACCTCAGCTCACCAATCTAAATCCTACAGGTGAACCCAGTGAGTCCGAATCCGGAAATACCAAGTCACCCGAACCCCTTTTTTTCTTTTTTTTCAGAATTACTTTACTTTGAAAAATACAAATCAAATTAATAAATTATATTGAAGCCATAAAGGGTGTTTCTATTGGTTAAAATAAATGGTTGCAATAAAGGTCTCCAGCCAAATGCCTACTTAAGAGGCTTCTAGAATATGTAAGCTAAGAAAATATAACACACAATTAATTCATTTTTTTCACTCTGAGAATAAATTGATGACATCTTCGAAAACAAATGAAAACTAAAATAACAAAAATAAAATTGAACCAGCTGTCTTATAGCATTTTCTATAACCCGAAGTTATTAATATTTGTAATCAGAATATCAATAAAAATGATAAAAACCTGTTAATATACCTTATTTTATAAAAAAGTCTCAATTTGGAGGGGGCCGGGCTCTCCCTTGCCCACATTGATGGGCGGCCATGAAAATGTTAACTCGGAATTTCCACTAATATATATATTTTTTTATTTAAGGAGATATCCGAAATTGTATTGCTTTTATTGTTATTTGTTTCAAACTGTACCTTTACTTAAAAAGAATCGTTTATTATTGGAAGCACTTTTTATCCCTAATCCAGGCAAAGAAAACATCAAGCTCCTGGTGGGACCGGTCCCATTCGCCCCCCCCCCCCCCCCCGGTCATTGTGCCCCTGATGCATGTTTACTCTAAATGAATGTAGTGGCAGCACTGGTAGCAGCTTGTTCATTATAGATTAGGTTTGAAGATTAAAAAACGTAGTGGTTTAAGCAAGAAATATGTTGCAATTTAAAATACATGTTTTTTCTGGGTAGTGTAATATAAAAAAAGTATCGTATGTCACACCCCCAGTAAGTTTTACCGAACTCACTTGAAAATCCCCGGAACTATTATGTTCGTTCGGTAAAACAGTACTTGCCAGCCTAGTAACGTAATATAACATCACAACAACAAATCCTTTATTCAACCTTCATGTGCAAATCCAATTTTTAATTAATTTGAATGGCAATGTAAATTATATATCTGTCTTTGCTATATAAGTAACCAACACATTTTTACAGGTTTTAGATTGCCAAATAACCATTATTACTGATTAAAAAATATTATGTTATATAAAATGGTTTTTCAAAATCTTCTCTTAGAATTTCATAAGCATCAATGCAATAAAACCTACACCTTCAAGATATGTAATCAATTGGATAAAATAATTTTAAATAGATGGTATATAAGTATGGTTTCTCCTAATCCAATCATCACCTCAGTTTCTTTAGCCTGTCATTTTTTCCTTGTTTTATCTGGTATACTACCTGTATATTAAGGATCCTGTAAAACCTAGGAAGGATTGAACTTTGAGATATACCAAAGAAGGAATTTCAAGAATAACATTTGAATTTTTTTCAGCGTATAGAGAAAGACAAGCATATTAAATCAACACTAACTAAGCCCATTCCATCATCTCCAGCTGTTTCGATCAATCAAGTTTTTGAAATCTCTGAATCCAGTGCTCAGCCGAGTCCGGCACTTCACAAAAGGAAGTCGATCAACGACGTTGTCCAGCGGTTCCTCAAACTAAAAGAGAGCATGAATAAAAGTTCAATTAGTAACAACGAATCCTGTAGTTACAACGAATAGTCTGAATTTGTAATGAAAATAAATTTTTAATTATATTATTATTTTTGTTGTTGCATTTATTGGTTGTGTTATTTTAATATTCTGAAAACTTCTAGTAGAACTCCTTGTGAAAAATTGATTTAGATCAACAATTTTCAGTAATACATAAATCTCAATAAGCAAATTTATAGTTTATAGCATCATGTGTTTTTTTCCTATCTAATATCCCCTTCTAGTAATGGTCGATAAATAAGAAACAGCAAAGAAACTGTGAACTTAATTTTAAAATATAACATAAAAGTTATTGTCATTTTTCTTGTGAAAATCATTCATTCAGCTGATTGTAAGTCTTTTTGTTTTGATAAATAAATATGACTTTTTGTTTACGGTTTAAAAAATTGGTTAATCAAAATGCACATTAATTTTTTTTTAATTCATTAACAAAGCCGCATGTTATGGTTTATATCAATATAATTGTTATTCAATATGAATGTTTTAATTTTACTACCACATGTCCTTCTGACTAATTCAAGGCAATTCTAGGTAAACTACACAACATTTTATTGGTCCTTTGAGCCGGATAATGGACTTTAATTATAGAGACTTTCAAGAATTCAGTTTCACATTACTTTCAACTGTTTTTCCCCGTGCCTCCCATTAGTTATTCAATTCTACAACCTGATTTTCCAACTTATGTGGCTGTTTTACAAGTATCGCTGATGCCTATCAATATTTAAATTTAAATTTAAATATTGATGTATTAACGTTTTAGCACGTTTAAACTGACTTCATGGTCAGCTGAAACGACATAATGAAATGCAAACAGCTGTTGTTGGATACATAAACCATGTATCTCTTATGGCAGCGATGCAACTACGTTTGTGTAATTTTTAGGCTATGTTTTTGTGTTACCTTTTGGGTTATTATTGAAATATTGTTTGTATTTTTATTTTGTGGATCTTTTGAAATGTTGAATGATGTTTCTAGTGTAAACATGAAATACAAATACAGTTAGTAGGTTGTTTAGTGTCTTTATTCACCTCTGTAATATTACAAGGTTATTGTTTTATTTTGTTTATTCATAACCTATGAAAGTAAATTGATGTTTTATACATGATGTTTAATTATTTTTTATGTTGTTTCACACAAAACTAATAAAAATTGCATAAGTGTGAAACCTAAACATGTTTTTAGTGTAAACATAAAAAATAAATGATGTATTTTTAAATTTATTAACATTTATTAGTATTTTTTAAATTCATGATTTTATGTATAATGTATCTAATGTTTCAACTACTCTACGTTTCGAGAGGTATTGAAGCTCCTCTCGTTTTCAAGTGACCCTACTTAATGTAACATTGAAAACGAAAGGACTTTCAATACCTCTCGAAAATCTTAGACATCGTAAAGATGAAGATTTTTGCCCCTGAACTAGTTTAGACAATAAATTGTAGGTTTAAGTTACCTTAACGTCATTAAGTTCTGTGAAGGTCGTATTTTATTGCGACCTAGGTTTCAATGCGATTACATTATCTTCAGGCATACAAAGTTGTTCAGTCGATTAGACGTTGTAGAAAAAGTTAAAAACTTGCACAAGTAGTTTCGACACATTTAACATAGGCTAAAACAGAAACACGGACATTGAAAATAAAAACTGATCAGTAACATTTAGACAGACGCACACACAACTTGTTACCAGCCGCGGCGAGTGAGATCCTGCCATCAACTAATAAAATTAAAAAGAAACAAAATTGCAATACTTGGTATTCGAGGGATCTGGCCCTTATGAAAGAAAGACTTCTGTTCATGCATACTCTGGTAAAAAACTCTGAGAGTGACAGACTAAAAGAAGAATATTCTAAATTAAAATCGTGTTATAAAAAGAATCTTAAGGATGCTAAGTTAGCCTACAACGTAACTAAAATAGAAAACATTAAAAATAAATGCAAGACTGCCTGGCAAATTATAAAAGATGAATCTTGCAAACCCTTGCCTCAAACTATTAACATAACTCCAGACTGCTTTAACCAATACTTTATTGACTCAGTAAATAACATAAAAGATAGTATTAAAAAGCCTAGTGTTGACAGCATGGCCTTACTAGAAAAAAATCCAATTACAAAAAGTAATTTCATTTTTAGAAATGTCAAAGTTAATGAAGTTATTGCAGCCACAAAAAAACTTAAAAATTCAGATAGTATTGATATTTTTCAACTATCTAATATCTTCAAACGTATCTACCACACAATTTTAGAACCATTGACTTTATCTATAAATAAATGCTTAACTTAAGGATATTTCCCGGATGAATTGAAGCTGTCCCGAATTTGCCCCGTGTATAAGAAGGGTCCACGGAACTTGCCTGAAAGTTATCGTCCTATTTCAATCATACCTGTTTTTTCAAAGATTATCAAAATCATAGTTCATGACCAACTAGTTTTTATCTTGAAAGTAACAATTATTTAAATGTGTCACAGTTTGGTTTTAGAAAGGGTAAAAGCACCATTGATGCTATAGATGCACTAATTAGAGAGATTCTCAATAATTTTGAGAACAGAGCCTTTGCTCAGGCCACTTTTTGTGACCTTAGTAAGGCCTTCGATTGCGTCAATCACGATGAACTAATCTTAAAGCTACACTATTATGGTGTCAGTGGAAATACATCAAACTTTTTCAAGTCCTATTTAACAAATCGTAGGCAAAAAGTTTTTGTGAATGGAAATTGGTCCAATGAAATTGAAGTTTTAACTGGCGTGCCCCAGGGATCAGTCTTGGGCCCTCTTCTGTTTTTAATACAGATAAATGATCTTCCTAGCTCCGTTAAAGCAAAGTCTTTTTTATATGCAGATGCAGATGACACTACTTTTCTAAATTCCAACACTGATTTTCAATTACTGCTAGATCTTGCTAAAGAAATAGTCGAAGAAGCTTCTAATTGGTTCAGAGCAAATGGCTTTTTATGTGAAAATGAAAATAAAACACAAAACATTTTGTTTACCCTAAGACAAAACCCACTAGATGAGCCATCAATAAATTTCTGCACTACTGTTAAATTTCTTGGCATTTTTCTCGATAGTGAACTGACATGGAATTCCCACATTGAATTTTTGTCAAAGAAGCTGAGTAGGGTAATTTTCTTACTTAGGCATATCTTGTGTCGTGTGCCTGAAAACTATATTAGATCCGTTTATTTTGCCTTCTTTCAATCTATAATTAAATATGGTCTTCTTGTTTGGGGGAATTGTAGTAAAATTACAGATATTGTTATTCTTCAAAAGAAGGCAGTCAGAGTAATGGCAAAGGCTGATCCCTTGGAGCACTGTAAGCCTTTATTTATCAACCTGAGACTACAAACAGTAATAAACCTATACATTTTTGATTCGGTCTCTTTTGCGCTTAAAAACATTCAGTCATTAAATCTAAACAGTGATTTCCACCTATACAACACCAGAAACAAAAATAAAATAGCTATAGAACATTGCAGATTGACTAAAACTGTTAAAAGCCACATCATTACATCTCAAAAAATCTTCAATAAATTATTTAATTTAATAAATAAATATCCATTAAATATCTTTCTAAAAAAGTTTTATAATTGGCTTTTAAAAAATCCTTTTTATGCCCTCTCGGAGTTTTTTGACCTTAAAGACATAAGTTTTTAGATTCTGAGACTACTGATTAATTTTAGCAGGCTATCACCAGACTTAGGTTAATACTTATTGGTACCTACCTTAATTAAGTAAGGTAGACCTAAATACCTAAATTAAGAACAATGTATTTCTGACATGTCTGTCTTGACTGTAATGTGACTTTGTCAATGCATTTTTTGTAAAACGGCAAATAAATCATTATTATCATTAACTGACTTGCTCCCGGGGAGGTCGACCTGACCTTTGTCCTCTATTGTACTGCACAGATGTTTTCCGGTGCCTAGATAGTGTTGGTGGCGGCTTCATTTGACTGTCTATTAATTTATTAAAAATTAGGTTGGAGCTGTGGTGGATCTGATTGTTCAATAAATTGGTGGCTGTTTTAGCTGCTTTATATATGTGGAACTCTTGTATCCAATAAAAATCCTTTTTTGCAGCAATTAAGTATTGTGACATTTTCCTCTGCCCTACCCATTCTGTGTTCGCTATCAACCAGGTGTTGGGCAAAAGTAGATTTTTGCTGGATAAGTCTATGATTAGGTTTTTGGCCCTAATAGCAAAGGAAAGGTCTGGCCTAAATAGTACTTGTCACATTCGCCACATTTCAACTTGTAAACACCTGTTTTATTTCATTTATTATTATCAGAGGCTGGGTTTTTATTGCATAACATTTGTTCTATTTTAAATGAAGTTTTGGGTGCAGGGATTAAATTGAAGTTCTTTAGCTCTTTTTTTAGGACATTGTGTAACCTAAGGCCGTATTCTATAGGAATGTATTAAGGAGCCTGTTCAATATCAGATGATTGGGCATTTCTATTTTTCTTAAATTTATTAATTATTTTGTCAATCATTTTGCTTTGATATCCATTAGATATAGCTATATATTTAACAGTATTCAGTTCATTCTGATATTTTTCAGGTGACAATGGTACTTTCAGGAGGCGATTTACCATGCTATTATAAGCAGCTAATTTATGGCTTTGAGGGTGGTAAGACGAGGCATGTATTGTTTGGGCAGTCGTTGTAGGCTTTCTAAAAATATTGAACTCAAATTTGTTGTTATTTTTCGAATAAGGTCTAGAAAGTTGATCTGATTGTTGTTTTCTATTTCAAGAGTAAACTGCAGTTTCGGGGCTATGTTGTTTAGATGGTTTTTCAATATTTGCAGTTGGCGGGGATACCCATCAAACAAACCAGAGTGTCATCGACATATCTGTGGTAAAATACTATTTTGCTGAGGCTATTGTTTCCATTACTAAAAGTGTGATTGTTTTCGATATAGTTCAAATATATTTCTGAAGGAATACCGGATAATGGCGAGCCCATTGCCAGGCCATCTGTTTGTACATAGTGCTTACTGCCAAAGGTAAAGTAATTTTGTTGCCAGGTTAATTCAAGTAAGGTTATTAACTCCTTTATTGCCTCAGGCTCCAAGGTTGCACTTTTTGAGAGGTTTTCTTAAGCTAAATTAATGGTTTCAGTGATTGGCATGTTCGTATTAAGATTAACTATGTCAAATGAAGCTAAGACATAGTGATTGTTGACATTGATGTCTTTTATCTTATCTATTAGTTCAAAACTATTTTTCAGGCTCCTATTTTTTCAAATACATAGTGTGTGAGTAACTGTTGTTCAACTATTTTAGCTAACTTATAACTGGGTGCTGTGGTATAGTTAACTAAGGGCCTTATAGGAATATCATTTTTGTGAATCTTAGGGAGCCCTTTTAGGCTAGGGGCTTTTGGGTTCATTAGCTTTGCTGATTTGATTTCTTCATTGTAAAGTAAGGTTTTGCTCTTATTTATAGCAGTCTTTATTAATGTATTGAATTTATCTGTAGGGTCTTTATTAATAAGTTTAATGTCGTTGTTAGCAATAAAATCATTGACCTTATTCACATATTCATCATTATGCATTATTACAATCGCATTGCCTTTGTCGGCTTTCAGGAGTACTGCATTATTATTTGATAACTTTTCTTTTATACTTTTTATAGTCAACAAATCGGAGCTATTTGAATGTTTAACTTGGGAGTTTGGTTTATTGCCATGACATTTATGAATTTTTCTGTTTACTACAGCTCTAAGATAGTTACAAGAGTCTGCATCAGGCACAAATTTAATAGCAGCTTCGGCATTTATAAGTTCATCGAATATTGACTGCTTGGCTTTCTTTGAAATACTGTACTTAAAACCTTTTTCAAGTACAGTAGAGTCCCACAAACCCGGAATCCTGGATAACTCGGAAAGCCTGCCAGAGCAATAACGTGCACTGAGATTCAAGGCCAGAGCTCGGTTTGACACAAATAAAACAGTTTTGGTAAGCTTTTAAGCTTTTTAACCTTTAAGCTTTTTTGTAACTGATAATGTAGTTTTTGTATTTTTTACTATACAATAAATAAATTATTTCTTATAGAAATAACAGAAACTATTCTTATTTTTTCTTATTTTTACTCATTTCCCGATAACTCGGAAATTTCAAAAACCCGGACACCGTTCGGTCCACATCAGTCCGGGTTTGTGGGACTCTACTGTAATTTAGTTTCAAGTTCATTGAACATAATGTCGGTTTTATTTATTACTTTTGGGTGGAATTCAAAATCAAACATAAGGATTTCTTCTCTAGGTTTTTGTGTGTTCATTAATTGATTGAGTTTTTTTGCTTGTTGTTTTTTCTTTTTTGAAACTTTATTACCTACTCTATTTTCTATCTTCTTGACATTAGACTTTGCATCTTGAATTGGATGGGTCTGATTGGATAATTCAAGGTACTTTTTGAAGAGTAACATGTTCAACATACTTTTCTTACGGTACAAATTTTTATTTCATTTTTATCCATGATTTGTCTGCCAATTGTTTAGCTTTTACTGCAGCAAATGTTTTTGATTTTATTTTTACTTGAACATAATTTGGTATCAGATCGTGCTGTAGACATGACTTGTTGAATTTTATGTTGTGGATGGTATTGGCAAGTTTCAACTTGACGTTTTCGTATTGACTGGCAATTTTTGCTTGACTAGCATTTAAAATCTTAGACATCGTAAAGATGAGGATTTTTGCCCCTGAACTGGTTTAGATAATAAATTTTAGGTTTAAGTTACCTTAACGTCATCCAGTTCTGTGTAGGTCGTATTTTATTGCGACCTAGGTTTCAATGCGATTGCATTATCTTCAGGCATACAAAAGTTGTTCAGTCCATTAGATGTCGTAGAAAAAGTTAAAAACTTGCACAAGTAGTTTTGACACATTTAACATAAAACACAAATACGGACATTGAGAATAAAAACCGATCGGTAACATTTAGACAGAAGCGCACGCAACTTGTCACAGGCCGCGGCGAGTGAGATCCTGCCATCAACTAACTTGCTCCCGGGGACGTCGACCTGACCTTAAACAAAAAAAATGGTCCGGCACTTTTTAAATATTTTTATTATTTGTTACGGCACTATGTAACAGAGATCAGTTAAAATTCATTCACTTGTGTTTTCAATTTTATAACTAGTTTACCAAGTTATTTTGAGCATGATTTTAATTTTGTATCTCAGGGTAGTATAAGGACTTCACCCTCTGGTTCCCTAACATTTCAGATGTCGCATCATAGAACAGCAGTCTATGACTGGGGGTTTGTTGTCACTGCGTGTTGTCTCTGGAATGGCTTGCCAGAATCCATTAAGTCTCTGTAAAGTCATCCATTAAGTCTGTGGTGGCACTGAAAGATTTTTACTTTCAGCGGTTGTTCTTGGCCGGTGCGACCTAGGGGGTGTGTCTTGCGCGTGTTTGCTGATGGATGGAAGTTTGTGTGATTGAGTAAAATTAGTGTTACCTTTTCTTTTTTGTAAATATAGATTTAAGTATTTACGGGACACTTGTATCCCGAAGAAAGGGCCATGTGGCCCTAACTTTGCCTGAATAAATAAACAATTTTTTCATTTTCATTTCACTCAAAGGGTTAATGGTGATTTAGCTTCATGGACATTTATCAATACATTTGATACCACAATCCATATCAACAGTGCGTTATTCAAAGTCCTGAAGTTTCAATACTTACTACGTGTATCTGCTAATAAACTTTTAAATTAAATCCGCAACCTTAGTCTCACAAAAGAACTATACGATCTCATATAATCTACTTAATGATTGTTTATTTATTTATTTATTTTACATGCAACAATACAGGTTATATACCCAATTACATTGTGCATGTTGCAGAAGAAGACATGCAGTTATCATAAAGTCCACAATATTTCAGTCCAGTCCAGTTCAACAAACATAATTATCACTATTAATGCAAGTAACAAAAAAAACAAAATAAATAATAAATAGCGTAACAGTAACAGTAACAATAAACAATAATAAATATTAACAATAATCAACAACAATAAACTCTGCTAAGACTTCACAATAACTAGGCTCCAGAGTAGCGAGAGAAAATAAATATAAAAAAAACAAATGAAATAAATACAGATACTTCCCCTCCCCCTTTTTCAGCAGGCTGACTAGAAATTCGAGCTATCAATTTAAACCCCTTTGACAATATCTTTTGTACTGGTAAATATTATTTGCAAATATATCAACTTCTCCCGATAAGGAGTTATATAATCTCATCATTGAGTTTAAAGGTGATGAAAACTGAACCCTTGTGCGCGAAAAATTAATATTGAACAAATTTTGTGACCTATTGTAAAATGTTGGATCATAAAAATTAATTTTAGACAAACAAAATGAATCAATTATTTCACCTTGGTTGGTGTAGTGGTTATAGTGCCCGCCTACAAACTTGTAGGTAGCCGGATCGATCCCGAGAAAAGTTAGTAGCTTTTTGAAGGGTTGTTTCTGGAGTCAGCTCCCATTGGTTGTTGGGCTAATAATTAACAATCCTGTCTAAGGAACGTGCCAACCTTAGTCAGTAACAAGGCTACAAGATCGCGCCACTATCATCACGATCATCACACTCATCCTTCACTCATATTCAGGGTAACGTCCTCCATGAGGTACCTGTCTTATTAAGAATGATTAAGATTAAGAAATTAAAACAACCTCTTAACAATTTAAAAAGAAATAGTAAATGTGCCAATTTTCTTCTTTTCTCAAGACTTTCCATTTCAAAAATACTTAAAAGCTGATTATATGAAATATCAAAAGTATAGTGACCAGTTTCCTTAAAATATAAATAGCGCAAAAACTTCTCCTGAACTTTCTCAATTGAATTGACATGAACAGAAATATAAGGATTCCATACTATACTAGCAAATTCCAAATTAGACCTAACAAGTGATACGTACAATGATTTTAATGTTGAAATTGAATGAAAATTATGAGACTGCCTAATAATAAATCCTAAGTTTCTATAAGCCTTATTTATAATAGAAAAAATGTGTTGATTAAAATTCAAAGTAGGGTCTAAAATCAAGCCTAAATCCTTAAAATCATACACTCTTCAAGATTTGTACCGTCAATAGAATAATCATTTAAAATAGATATTTTTTCCTAGTAAATGTCATGACTTTACATTTGTTAATATTAAAATTAATTTTATTTCTAATACTCCACGCTACAATTGCATCCAAATCCGCCTGTAATGCTTCAGAGTCCAGCTGGTTATTGACTATTCTATACAATTTGAGGTCATCTGCATAAAGTAAAATCTTTGAAGTTTTTATACAATTAACAATATCATTGATAAATAAATTAAAAAGTACTGGACCAAGGTTAGACCCCTGTGGAACCCCTGAAGTAACAACATATTTATCAGAGTTTTGCCCCATATAAGAAGCATACTGACACCTATTACAAAATTAAGAATAAAAAAAACTTAACTATATCAGATGAGAAACCTAAATGATGCATTTTACCGGTACTTAAAATTAAACTGTGGTCTACTCTGTCAAAGGCTTTACTAAAATCTGTAAAAATCACATCTAACTGAGAGTTATTATCCAACAGAAGTAATGCATATTCTGTAAAATTTAACATGTTCGTAACAATAGACTTTTCAGATTGAAAACCATGCTGCTTATCAGACAGTGATGCGGTCAAAAACGACATGATTTTTTTGCAAATAGCGATAATATGAATAATTATCAATCTTTTAAATTCTATTAAATCTGCTTCACTCCTACTCCGTCTCCACTTCTTCCTAATTCTTGTTTTTAACCTAATACTACCTATTAATTCTTTGCTATACCAAGCTGGAAATTTACATTTTATTTGTTTTCTTTTGGGACAACAATGATCAAAAACCTGATGAATTACTTTATAAAATAAATCTACCGCTAAATTTGGATCACTAATGCTATATAAAAAGGACCAATCAATTGCATTTAGACCATTATACAAATCTAATTAGTTTTGATGAAGTTATATCCACTATTGTTATTACCACAATTAACTGACCTATTCCAATTATTGTATATAATTCTAGCTTCCAAAAATAAAGCAGGATGGAAATTGTCCTCCTTAACAATGGGACTATCACAATGAGAAGCTAAAACCAGCTCTGGCCAATTTGATATTATCAGATCTAATGTTCTACCCTGGTGATTAGGTATAAAGCGCATGGACAAATTTCCCAAAATTAAAAACTGTCTTAATTCCTTACAAATATTATCTGCCTTTGCTAAATCTTCGTGGGGAAGTATTCTTAAGTTAAAATCACCAAAAATGCAAATTTTACAATCATGGGTACTACTCAATTTTTCTACAAATTCAAAAAACCTGACATAAACATCTAAATTAGAATTACACATAAAGTAAACTACCCCAATTAATGACGCAAAACCTTTACTAACTTTAACCCATGTCATTTCTTCACACCTATCAACTAACACATGCTCAAATCGTAAACAATTATTCCTCACAGCTAATAGAACTCCTCCCCCCCTATTCATTCCACTTACTAGCCTATCCCTATCCCTACGGAAAACACTGAATTCGTCATTAAACATTTCTCCACTATTTATTTCAGGAAGTAGCCAAGTTTCCGTTAATGCAATTATGTCGTAATCACATGCCAAAATGTTCGACTTAACAATTGTAGTTTTTGACCTAAGACCTCTTACATTCTGATAATAGATGTTCAGCCTATTATTGCAATTTATGTCAGACATGCGGCAAAACTAAAAATAAAAAATAAAATAAATACCCCCGTTGCAGCAGACCTGCATACTCAGCGAATTTCAAGTGCAAAACAACATATTTCGATCCAACATAGCGAGATTTGACATGTTTTTGTAAGCTCCATAAGAATAACATGGGGAATGAGTATGGAGGTTTGCTGCTACAGGTATATTAAAACTGGGTGTTTTTAATTCAATATTTAGTAGATCTGAACTAGAAGAAGCCATTTACCAAGTTTCATCAAGATATGTTGAGAAATAAGCGAGATATAGAATTTTACTTATTTCCCATAAGGTTAACATTGGGACAACGTACTGTGTTTATCACTTTCAATATCTCGGCAACCAATGGACATAGAGCCATGATTCAAAATACTAAATTGTTTGTTTTTTGGGGCTGAATTCAATGGTGCTAATAAAAATTTGAAAAATTTTATTTTTCTATGTAAAAATATCAAAAAACCCATTTTTGGGGGGGTTTACCCCCCTTTACCCCCCCTTCCGGTGGTCTGATCGGGCTGGTTTACGAACTCGTCCGAATAATTACTATTTTACACGTCTATGCCAAATTTCATTCCGATTGGACCATATTTGCGCAAGTTATCGTGCTTAAAGACACATATATATATATATATATAGATATATATATAGATATATATATAGATATATAGATATATATATATATATATTTATGAAAGTGAACGAATGGTGTTTTTGGCATCTGAGGACCTCAAAAAGAAAAGTTATGATGGTTTTAGGCTTAGGTCTTACCATGAGACCTACGGTAACAGCTTCTTCCCTATAGGGGAAATTCGCTAAAAAATAAAAAACAAAATAAAATAAATAGCCTAAATAACTTATTGAAACAATGGCAAGCTCACCTGGCCCCAACCAGTGCCTAATACTACAAATCAGGTTTAATAGGCCTATATTGGTTTTGCTGCTCACATAGAATATGTCTTCAGAATAAATATAATAAATTAATATAAAACTACTCAAGCCAGACATGCAGAAATAATAATAAATAAATAGGCCTACATTACAACTTGCATTGGTTACCCTTATAACTATAAATATATGACCAAGGGCTACGTCTTGCCTAGAAATGTTGAAGACTACCACAAAACAAATAACTTTTCATTAGAATCATGCATCAAACCGATTCTATTGTTACCACAATAGCAAATGTTTGCAATTAATTGCTTCATCTAAACCAAATTTCACACTTACCACAAGAGTCTACTACACAAATTAACGATGTACAACAATTTCCCAGTTGCACTTGTCCTATAAGCCTAGTCACATGGCAAAAGCCATTGAAAAACGCTGATTTGGAAAACATCTCCAAGTGGTCGTTAATTAATGGTCTCAAATTAAATCCAGGCAAGTGCACTGTCCTTCACACTGCACTTCATAACCTAGTACAGACCCTCATGCATGATGGGGTGAGTGTCAGGCTTGACAGTGGGAGTGTTGCTGTATTTGACACAGCAAGGACTCTTGGTGTCGTGCTTGACAAGGACCTCGCCTTCTCTGACCATGTCACTCAGGTCACCTGTACAGGTATAGAGGTTTACTGCCAGAGGCCGCTAAGCTTCACCTCATGCAGTCACTGATACTATCAGTATTTTACTACTGCTTCCCTGCATATGGTAACAACCTTTCAAGGGAAGATGTGTCATGTGCAGAGGCTTCAAAACTCTGCCATCTGTTTTTTTTGCCTCAAGAAATTTGACCATGTTACCCCTTGTTGTATAGCAGTAAATATGCTACCTTTGGAGGCTGTATTTAGCCTGTTGACGTGCTGCATGACTCAAAGGGAATGAAGTCCTGTGAACCCGACTATCTTGGCGAGAGACCTTCCGTGGTGAGGTGTCTTATTGGAGGGACCCGTCACTATGGGAGGCTTCACTTTCCTAAAGACAATTTGGAATTGGGGAGGAGTTTTTCCTACTTAGGCCCTGTATTGTTCAACGGGCTCCCTGATAGCCTATAATATCTGTCTTGTGATAGTTTTAAGCTTCACCTGAAAGCCATGTGTCATGAAAATACTGACTAATATCAGTTAATTAATTTTAAGAGATAAAAGTTGTTATGAAAAGCTGATGTATCAGAAAAACGCTGGCTAATAAACATTTTTATTTTTTTATTTAATTTGTCAATTTATTTAATGAAAATACTCAAGCACTGAACACGCTACATTGTGATGTTCAAGATACTAACCCTTTACTTACTGCAGTGATTTTACGTAAACTTGACTTACATTGACAGAAGAAATTAGAAGATTTTCTTAACACACCAACTATTTGGCTTTCTAGTTTGACAGATGTATTGTCTGAAATGTTGACATCAGTCCTGACTGGTTTAAACCATCGATGTAAATAAGTTCACTGGATTTAGACCAAGAGATAGACCACTTTTATTTACCCCAAATTTACCATCAAATTTGTTGTTAATTTAGGGTTAGTCATAACATATAGTCTTCAGAATTGCAATTCTTAAGGTTGGTGAGTGGTGGGTGTCCGAGTAATGACGTCATTAATATGGCTGCCGCGCAAAAGTGTAACACTTTACAAAAACGAACGTAACTTTGCAACAGAGTAACGTAGAGCAATGATCTTTTTTTAAATTGTTGGTAATAAAATTGCCTTTATTTTATGTTGTCAATATATATCGTAAGTCTAACGGTTTTCCTGATATTTAACCTAAACTTTACTTTTTGTGAATTTTTAGTATAAAAGTAAATGTTTAAGGCCCAATAACTCCTTAACTGTGAAGAAATAGACAAAATATATAAGAATAAAAAAGGTAGATAATGTTATAAGGGTTTTGAAAATACCATTTATGTGGGCTTTTGATGGTGGCTTGTACGATAAATGTGTTAATGTTTAACATTCAACAAATTTATTTTGCCCTGCAACTTCTGTATACATTGTGCAGTAAAATTAAGTGATTAAATAGGTGGAGGTAAATAATTGAAACAAAAATTATTCTTGTTGTAAATGGTAGGTAATATGCTCCTAATCGGCATACATCCGTAATGTCGCGGGAAACCCCTCAAAATCACGTTTAAAAATGGCGGCTTTTCCCGCCATAAAAAATCTTGAAAATAGTCTGTCGACTGCATTTTTTGTCAATTTTTTCAAGATATTGACTTTGGACTACCACCAACTATTGTTGGGTGATTGGTTCTTAATTTTGATAGGGTACTCATTTTTGGCCGCCATCTTGGATCCGCCATATTGGATATAAATTATTTTTTCTCATCTAAAGATGGTGTTGTGACGCATCATTATAGACTAGATTTTTATCCTGAACTCAATGCTGAAATCCGTTTAAAAAAATCTCGATTCGTTAAAAAGGTGTGCTCAAAAAACGGCACATAATATACAACCCTATTTAAAAAAAATCAGCCCTATGCATTTCTTATGGACATTCCGTGCTTTGAATATTATTTTTGATTATTTATCTCATATCTCCAGTTCTAAATAATATTTGCTGCATGTTTTGGTCTTAAAATACTCAGTGATTTAACAGCTTTTATGTGAGGTACTGATAATTAAAATTGGACGAATGTTGGATGAGCTATAAGGCAAAAAGCAGCTTGAAAATGATTTTTTTTTTCAAAATTTATTTTTGGTTTAAGATTTATACTTTATCCTAATTTTATCTGATTTTCATTATTTATAGCTTAAATGAAAGCTGATAGTTCACCAGTTGTCTTAAAACCATTCTGACCTGCAGGTCCATGGTTGGGGCTGGGAATATAAATCTTTAAATAATTATGAAATTTTTGAAAATTGAATTTTTAGATTAGTTGGAGGTCCATACCTCACGTCAATCTAAACCGATTTAAATAAATAAAAGCTTAAATGAAAGCTAATAATATACTGAGTTAATTAAGACCTAAAACCTTCATGAGTCTCTGTTAGATTTCTATGTATGAGTCATTAATTATTTTCAGTTTAAGAAAGTAAACAGATTTTATTAGGAATGAAGGTTCATAACTCAAATTAAGTAAGTCCGATTTTGATGAATGATATCTTATATGAAAGCCTATAATTTACTGAGTAATTTGAGACCAGAACGAATGTTGTGACCCATTTAGAACCTGCACTAAAAATCTTCAACAAAAAACCAATTTTGAAAATATTAATTGTCTAGTTGCTTTAAGCATTAATATAGCTCGTCCAACACTTGTCCGATTTTATTGATCAATAACTCACATGAAAGCCATCAAATCACTGAGTATTTTAAGACTAATACATGCGGCATATATTATTTAGAACTGGATATATGAGATAAATAATCAAAAATAATATTCAAAGCACGGAATGTCCATAAGAAATGCATAGGGCTGATTTTTTTAAATAGGGTTGTATATTATGTGCCGTTTTTTGAGCACACCTTTTTAACGAATCGAGATTTTTTTAAACGGATTTCAGCATTGAGTTTAGGATAAAAATCTAGTCTATAATGATGCGTCACAACACCATCTTTAGATGAGAAAAAAATAATATATATCCAATATGGCGGATCCAAGATGGCGGCCAAAAATGAGTACCCTATCAAAATTAAGAACCAATCACCCAACAATAGTTGGTGGTAGTCCAAAGTCAATATCTTGAAAAAATTGACAAAAAATGCAGTCGACAGACTATTTTCAAGATTTTTTTATGGCGGGAAAAGCCGCCATTTTTAAACGTGATTTTGAAGGGTTTCCCGCGACATTACGGATGTATGCCGATTAGGAGCATATTACCTACCATTTACAACAAGAATAATTTTTGTTTCAATTATTTACCTCCACCTATTTAATCACTTAATTTTACTGCACAATGTATACAGAAGTTGCAGGGCAAAATAAATTTGTTGAATGTTAAACATTAACACATTTATCGTACAAGCCACCATCAAAAGCCCACATAAATGGTATTTTCAAAACCCTTATAACATTATCTACCTTTTTTATTCTTATATATTTTGTCTATTTCGTCACAGTTAAGGAGTTATTGAGCCTTAAACATTTACTTTTATACTAAAAATTCACAAAAAGTAAAGTTTAGGTTAAATATCAGGAAAACCGTTAGACTTACGATATATATTGACATGACATAAAATAAAGGCAATTTTATTACCAACAATTTAAAAAAAAGATCATTGCTCTACGTTACTCTGTTGCAAAGTTACGTTCGTTTTTGTAAAGTGTTACACTTTTGCGCGGTAGCCATATTGATGACGTCATTACTCGGACACCCACCACTCACCAACCTTAAGAATTGCCTTTTTGGAGTCTCAAGATTATGGATTTACTTAAGAACATAACAAAGATCATGGTAAACTCGGGTAAATAAAATGTGTCCTAGCTCTTGGTCTAATTGGTGACTCAGGCCCCACAACGCGAGCAGCCGGCAGTGTTTGCCTTTAAGATTTTGCAGGGGTGATGGGGGAACGCATCTTTTGCCGGCCAACATATACTGGATCGTCTTGTAAAATATTAATATTAATTGTAATTACTTAATCGTTGCAGCAATACATCTGTTATAGCAAGCTTTACCCGTAAAACTGCTCCCAAATCCGTGTGGTTTCAATGTGGTTAACAATACAATTTCGAACTTTTTCCCCCAACCCCCCTTCAATTCGGCCCGGCTGCAACCCCAACTTGCTGTGTTGGCTTGGAAATCACTACACAAGCCTTACGGGGAGCGCGCTATCCAGTTGTATTTATTTACATCGATGGTTTAAACAAAGCTAACATCAGCTGGCACACATCTAACATCAGATGACTTGATGAGTGAGTGACTCACTACTCACTTCTCACCCGTTTCAAAAATAGGGCCTCAAGTGTACACACAAAAATGAGTACTGGGACAATTAGTTTAGTCAAATTATATGTTTGATAGACAAGCGAATTATCACGAATTGGGTATTATTTTGTTTAAATATTAACTTCAAATAGATGTTCGATATAACCTTGGATAGAAGATAGAAGGTCTGAGGAATCAGTAAAAAATCGGGTGCAATGAGTCAGACTAATATCATTGACTATGAATGTATTCGAATACATTCATAGTGAATATGCTAATATCGAATTTGTTTTGTTCTCTTAGTTTTGTCTTCCTTCTTTCCTCCTCCACCCCACACGGATTGCGCAATATACAGTGCGCATAGCAGGTTGTCATGGAATTGACGTATTGTCATTGCACAGGGCCAATTAGAGACTGCCATGCATTGTGAGTCGTAAATGCGAACGCACAGCAATGTGAAGCAAGATAGGTCGATTGTTTGGCGTGTGCGTCCGAGGTCCAAGGTGTGTGACCTTAACCTAGTCAGGATATCAATCGATAATCATTAATTTTTGTGTCTTCACTTAGTTCATGGATATGAGCTCTATATGTCCACTGCTTAAAGCCTAGTATGGAATAAAAATACAAATACATGAGAGAAATAAATATCCATTTGGTGTATGGACCGTACTAATAAAATGTATGGTATTTTAAACAATGCGTTTGGACCATTTGAATTACATTTTAAAATGAAAAGTTGATTTTGACACAAAACATTTTGAAGACAATTCCTTCTCAAGTATTTGTTCAATTGTTCTATGGAAACGTTGCCTTGAGAGTAGAGAATTGTGTTTGTGTAGTTTCAAACTGGCAGCTCTGTGGGCCCACAGTAAAATTTGTCATGGGCCCCCCCACTCGAGAATTTTTACTCCCAATGTAATATGAAAATAAACTGCAACACATTATTCTCCAAACATTTAATGGCATCCTTCTATTAATGTTAAGGCCTAAGAAATACAGGAAATAAGTAACCGTTGACACTGGACAATTAGTTAATAAATATGGTAATACGAGTATGATTTCATAGAAATAGAAGATTTATTTTAGGCCATAATAATACAGAGCTGCCAAATAATAAGCCCACAGAGCTGCCAGTCCAGCACTGCACAAACACGATTCTCTATACTCTCACGGCGGGAACGGGACGACTGCTACTAATTTTTGGTCTCTCTGTCCATGGCACTACTGCTCCGATCATTAGAGCGGATTAATTAGGGTCAACTCGCTTGGTTCGAAATGGCACTACTGCTCCAACCGCCCGGACAGGTAGTCGCGGTATACATCGAGGGAAATCGGGAATTTAAATTCCTCGTCACTTCTGCTTGACTGTTATGCCTCCTATAAATTAACAATTGCTTAATGAGTTGTCAAGTTGGTTACGGAATAACAACAAAATGTAAACAAATTCAGTCACGAGTTTTATTGGAGTAATGAGCAAAAACTAAACCCAGATATTTTCTGATTGAATTTATACCAATATGCGATCTCTAGTATAACATATCATACAATTTAAGGTAAAAAAGTAATTTCAGTTCAAAGCCAAGCATAGTTCAAGGAAAATAACATTTTTCTTAAGGGACTTAAACATTATATGGCGGGTAGTACAGCAGGCTCTTAATGGCTTATTAAGTAAAGAATGAAAGCAATACCCTTGAATTTTATTATTGATTCAGGGATAAATTTATCAATATTTCTTGACTTATTTCTTCCTGAAAATTAGCTCATAAGACTCATGAGAATTTTGCGTCTAAATTTGACCTACTATAGATCACTTAAAAGCATGAAATACTTTTCCGCAAGCAAAGGATTTCCAACTCCATTGTACTTAGGAACAAATTGTGGTACAGTTATTCATTAATACGAAGAGCATGTGTCAATCAAAGAAAGTAAACTGTTTCCAGTAAAAACGTCCAAAACCCATCAATTACACTTACAGAGGGAGGAACGGTACATTCCACCAGGTCCACTTAGGAATGCCGAGGCATACCGAGGGCATTTGAAAATGTTTGTTGACCTCCCGGGAAACCCTCACACGGCAAGAAAACTGTTATGTACTTCCGCTCTTCTACGTAGAGTTCAATTACATTCTGAATTGATCATTAACACCTGAGGTTGAACTTCTTTCTCAATTCGTCTGTTAAAGGTGCTGCTATACATACACGTCACGTCGCGTCCATTTTCAAAGTGAATGAAACCTGTGTAATCAAATGGAACCGGCTATACATACACGTCACGTCACGGCACGGCCCGACTCGAATGCTCTGATGGGCATACATGGCCGAATCGGCCGAATTTGGACGCGACGCGACGCGACGTGACGTGACGTGACGTGACGTGTATGTATAGTTTACACCATCGACCACTCGGCCATTTGGCTCTTAGAAACTAGAAAATGCGAATCGATGCGAATCAGTTCTTATCAGGCGCCCGATGCGAGCGGAGCTCCGCTTGCTGCTCGTGTCGCACTAACCTGCATGTTGTAGCTGCCCAGCCTAGTTAACCGCGTGTCCGCGCTATGAGTCTTTCGACTTAATACCAGATATTTAGTGCCTTAAACAGTTTGAAATTTTTAAGTCTACCCGGACTATTAGTTATTATCGTTTTTTCGGTGTGTGGTGACTTAAAACTGTATGTAAAATGCCGGTCGAAAAGTGCGTGAGATGTAGCAATGACGTTCAGCCGCGTGATATTATGAAGTGTACTGATTGTAATGCTGTGTTCCATTTGGAGTGTGCAAAAAATCTGTGTGGAGAATCTGGAAGAAAAGTAAGTTCTAGGAATAATTTTAAGTGTGATGGGTGTGCGTCAGAAGTGTCGTCTGTAAGCAGCAGGCCTGGTCAGGACCGCGACACTGCCGCTGTGCTCGAAGCGATCGAGGCCCTTCGTAAAGAAAACGCTGAATCGTTCGCCGCGGTTCGTAAAGAAAATTCCGAATTTTGGTCCCAAACTCAAGAAAAACTAAATAAAGTGGTAAATGACGTTAACACCCTTAGCTCAAATCTGAGTGGGATAAAAATTGAAATTGATGATATTAAAAATAATGTATCAAAAAACACTGGCGGTATAAGTCAATTAGAACAACAAAATTTAACATTAAGAGATCAGGTGGCCGAGCTTCAATCTGAATTACATGATTTGCAACAATACTCCCGCATTGACAATATAATTATCACTGGTGTGCCTCTAACCAAAGGCGAGGACATTTACTCTATTCTAGTGGACATAGCCAAAGCTCTAAACATTACTTTTAACAGATATGATGTGTCAGCTGCGCATCGTCTCTCCTCACGAATGGTTCAAGGTCGCCCTCCTGCCATCGTGGTTAAATTTACGTCCAGAAGTATTAAGGCCGAGTGGATGTACGCCCGAAAAAATAAGAGCACCTTTAAAGCTAATGAAATTCACAGTAAATTCCCTGATTCTACTGTGTACTTTAATGAGCACTTGACAGCCCGCACTAGAGACATTTTCAACGCTGGCAGACAGCTCGTTCGTGAAAACAAACTGGCATTCGTCTGGGTGAGCGACGGCCGGGTCCTAGCCAAACACACGCCAACGGGGAAGACGATCAGGTTGAAAACCGTCGAAGACATGAAGCGTCTCCCTCAGGCAGCTCCACGGTCCTCACAGCCTCCCCAGCAGTCCTCTGGACCGTCATCTCTTAGCTCCGCCCCCACCCACAACCAGCACGCCACAGCCTCCTGAGCAGATCGTCGCCGCCATCGCACTACGCTCGCTGCACTGCCGTAATTACAGACCTTTACTCTCCATAACAGTCCACTTCTCAAGATACTTTTAATTTATTTTTACACTGCCTGTTATTATTATTTATTAATATGATTTAATTTGTTTTTAGTATAACTTATTTATGCGGTTGAACAGAGGCCATTTATAGTTTATACTTCATTTTGTGCATTGGATACAACTTAAACCTGTTTATTAGGAGAAATCCAGTAGAAAGAACAAAATATGTACAGTCATTAAAAAATAATGGTTTGTTCTTTCATGCATGCGAATATTTAGCTTAATTTGTTTTTTAGAATAACTTATGTTTTCGGTTGAGTAGGGGCCATTATATTTTATACTTTTTTTGTGCATTGTATACAATCTGTTTATTTAGAGAAACCCAGTAGAAAGAACAAAGTATGTATGATAATTAAAAAAAACAATGTTTGGTTAATTCATGCATGTGAATATTTCGCGTTAAAGTGCATTGTTTACACTGCATGAGAATATTCAGGGTTAAAGTCCATTATTTAATATTTTATCAATTTTATATGGAAACTTAATGAAAAGTGTTGTAGTCTTGTTATTCCTGATCGTCATAAAATACGTGTAGGCTATTCCCCCTTATAAGTTTCATTCGCGGTATTACATAACATTAATTCTTGTAAACAGTAATCTTATTTCTGTAGTTTAATATTTAACTATTAACTATTTTCTGATCATCGTTCATTACTAATGTCATGCAATTAATTTTGTAAGTACTAGTATTAGTTAACGGAAATGTGATCTTTTTTTAGTCTAGCTTAACTGTACATTTTTCTCTTTCAAGGGTAACAGTTATACTGGTTACTGCATCAAGGCCTATAACAAAGAACTTATAGTGTTTACCCCTAGTAATTTTCTGAAATTAGAGTTAACTTTTTTGAAATGTTATCATTTGTCGGGTAGTACTACTAAATTTCCACCGAGTAAATTACGGGTATTGAGTATGTTTGCTTTCACGCATTGTAATAAAACGTATTAAATATCCTAGCAATGAGTATCTGCCCAAGCTACTCAAATTTCAACTATGATTTAACGATATCTGACTTTGTTTCTTTTACATTATTTTGTCAAAATTATTTATGAGATTATGGGCCCAAATGTTTACTCGAGTTATTTATAACCGCCTAATTTATTATAACTTCCTAAATGAATAATGAATAATAATGTTTATTGCAATAATACAGGACATGGGTTACAATATTTCGATTGGAATAATACACAGGTCACTGTTTCCAGTCATGAGATCGGTAAAGTTATATAGCTACAGTATAAAACATGAAAAAAGTGAGTTCAAGTCACATGGTAATGTCGTGATGACGCAGCACTCAGCACTCCGTTATGGCCTTATCAATGTTTGTTTAGGCCTAATGCACATTTCTTGCTGATAGTTAGGTATAATTCTTAATACAGCCAAATGTTTACATATATAAACTTCTTGTTTAAATAAGAACTTAATTTAATAAATAAAGCTTCGTTCAATTTCTTTGGCAACTATTAAAATATTTGGGTCCAACATAACTTAAGGTTTGCCGATATATTGAGTTCAGTACTTTGGGTGATTTAAAAATATCTTGGTTCTGGCTTCTAGTAATATAATAATTATTGTTATCAGTGCCTTTGTTGTCACTTTGTAACATAATATAATCTAAAACTTTAAGCACGTACAAGTGCTGCACTGGCAAAATCATTAAGCTAACAAATAAAGGAAAAGAACTATCTGTTTTGAAATTTTTTTTTTTTTTTTTTTTTTATTATTCTAACGTAATGATTCTGTGATATTCTTATCTTATCTATTAGATATTGAAAAGTGTTACTGCAACAAACCAACCCACACTGAAGCCTAGAATTTATCAATGCATAACAAAGTGCTCTTAACAAAGATGCATTACAAAATGTACATACTTGTTTTTATCAACGTTGACTAACATTTTATACTTAGAGCACCAGCCCTGAAATTTGCCAAGATCATTATTTAATGAACTTAATACAGTTTTTTTTCTGAATAAAATAATGCCATCATCGGCATAATTTTTTAGCCTAATATAAATTGTTCTTATTATTTTCTAAACCATACCATACTTCAAAGGTAGTCACTGTTCACCGTTAGTTTTTCGGTAAAGTGCATTTTTTTTTATTGCAAAGTGTACAATTTTGGTTTTAAATTGTTATTATAAATGCTGGTATTTCTGTTTTCATAATATATCATAAATAATAGCGCTAAATTTTAGTCTGTTCATTGCTGGAAGGCTTCCAACGGTTTAATATAGTTAATTCCTATTGTTTGGTTCTATGTTCTCTCAAGATGAATCAAACGAATTGCCTATTAAAAGATGTTCATTGTGTCTGGACTTAGATCATGTGAGCGAAATCTTTAGTAGTAGTAACGATAAGGAATTTAATTTTAGGGTAATACATCAGAATATTCGCAGCTACCGCAGAAATTTTGATGAATTTCTGTTAATGTTGCAAAGCTTAAAGGTGTTTTTTAATTGCATAGTTTTATCTGAAGCTTGGTTAAGTGATGACTTCGAACCTGAGAATTTACCAGGCTACAACATGTACCGATCGCTAAACAATCGTAACCAGAACGACGGTGTCGTCGTCTATTTAGACAGCTCGATATCGGCGACCTGCAGTCAGCTGTCTTTCACCGGGTCAGCCACGGCTCTGTCTCTGACCTTCGACTGGGCCGGCCAACCCTGCGAACTTGTCGCCGCGTATCGCAGTCCCAGCTCCAATCTGCCGCGCTTTGTGGATGCAGTTAGTAATTATTATACTGATAATTCAGCCTCTTATTATTTTCGTTTATTTACAGGAGACATTAATTGTAATATTTTAGATCCTATTTCAAATTCAACTGAGGAAAGATATATTGATACGTTATATGATGCAGGATTCATTTCTTGTATTGACACTGTTACAAGACCCGATAGTAACTCTTGTTTGGATCACTTTTTTATTAAAATTAAATCATTCTCGGAAATTACACCCTTAGTATTACAGACTCGAGTAACTGATCACTATCCTATTGCAGTGGAAATTTTGAAACCGGGTAAAAAACACAACGGAAAAGATGCAAATTTCTATAATAAAATTGACTGGAATAAAATTGAATCTGATTTAACAAAATACAACTGGCAAGACATTTTAGATTGTGCCAACGTTAACGAATGTTCTTATTTATTTATTGATAAAATTAAAAATCTCCTAATCAGTGCAACAAAGCAAATTAAAATCAATGCTAAAGGTAAAAAATTAAAACCTTGGATTACATCTGGTTTGATAAACTCTATCAGGCAGCGAGATACTTTATATAAACGATTAAAAAGAGAACCTTATAACATTGCATTACGTTATCGCTATACCACCTATCGTAATACGCTAAATATTTTGATAAAACGCACTAAGACTGAGTATTACAAAAATAAAATTGAAGAAGCGGGGGGAGACGCTAGGAAATTTTGGTCGGTTGTCAGCGAGGTGTCCGGGCGTCCCCGACGTGTTGATTCGTTTCCGGTTGAAGGTTTCCTGGCGGACGGCACTGCCGCCACCCTTTTAGATATCAGCCAAAATTTTAATAATTTCTTTGCTAGTGTTGGTCTAAATCTGGCGCGCTCTGTCACTGCCAATGGCCCGCCTGAGGTGGAGGATGCTGACCATCCAGTTTATTCAGACTTTGCATTGGAGCCTGTCACTCACGCCCAACTTATTGATGTAATTAACAGCCTTAAGGGTGGGTCTGCCCCCGGGTGGGATGAAATTCCATCTAAATTGATAAAGAACTACTCTTGCTATTTAATTCAACCCTTGCTCCACCTAATCAATCTTAGTATACGAACTGGAGAGTTTCCAGATGCTTTTAAAATAGCAAAAGTGATTCCGATTTTCAAAAGTGGTTCAAAATCTTCTATGAATAATTTTAGGCCGATTTCTTTGCTGATAGTCATTGATAAAATACTTGAAAAGTGTGTCAAAATCCAATTGAACAAATATCTAGTTGCGGAGGAAATCATAACAAATTTGCAATATGGATTTAGTAAAGGTAAAAATACTTCTGATGCACTATTTGACGTTTCAAAACTAATTCTGGAAAAAAATGGTGAAAATTGTAATGTAATGATTACATTTTTGGACCTTGCCAAGGCATTCGATTCTGTAGATAGAAATAAACTTTTAGAAAAATTAGAACTGATTGGTGTTAAAGGAAATTCGTTGAATTGGTTTAAAAATTATTTTAACAATCGTAAGCAATATGTCACAATTAATGGTATTAATAGTCAAACTGTCAATGTAGATTATGGAGTGGTGCAGGGAAGCACACTTGGTCCATTACTTTTCCTTATTTACATAAATAATATATCTAAATTGAATATTCAGGGAAATCTTTTCCTCTTTGCTGATGACACGGCTCTAGTGTCTTATGGTAGGGACTGGGAGGGGGCTTATGATCAGGCATCCTCTGACCTGGCTAAGATTAAAAACTGGTTTGATTATAATATTCTCACTGTTAACATAGACAAAACAAAATGCTTGCCTATATATTTCAAGAACAATTCTGGTCCAGGTCAGAGGGTGCTTCGCATGCACTCTTGTGGCGATCCGCGGTCCTTCACCTGTGGCTGTGGTGTGATTGAGCAGGTGACTCAATACAAGTACCTAGGCGTAATATTTGATCACAAATTGACTTGGGAGTCACATGTTCATCACATTAAGCAAAAATTGAGAAAAATGATTTATGCGTTTAAGCAGCTAAGTCAGGTGTTGGCCGTGGATCGCTGCAGAAGTGTGTATTATGCATACTGTCAGTCCCTGCTGCAGTATGGATTGCTGGTCTGGGGTGGTGCCTCTGCCTCGGTTCTTGAGCCCTTGGCGGTCACCCAACGGTCTGTGATAAAAGCAATTCTTAATAAAGGCCAAAGATATCCAACAAATCTCCTTTTCGAAAATTTTTCAGTTCTTAATATTAGGCAATTGTATCTTAAAACTCTCTTAGTATATGTTAAAGATAATAAAAGCAAAATCTTTACCCCAACTACCCATGGCTACCAAACTAGAAATAAAACAAACTTTGGCTATTCAATTCCGAAACCTAAATTCAAATCAGATCTGTTCAATACATTTTATTTGGCTCATCAGTTGTATAAAAATCTCCCATTCAGCATCATTAATAAAGAGGGTGGTAGCATGTCTGTTTACAAGCGAGAGATTGAGAAGTGGCTGCTCGGTGTTGGACCGGGAATGCCAGAGCTGTTGATTCGTTCGCCATATGCATCATAGTGTTTGTTGTCTGCGGGTATTCTGATGTGTTCTGATTAAATATTTTTGTTTTGATTTTGAATAATTGTACGATATCTGATTTTTTTTTTTCTCCTTTTGTTTTATATAATTTCTTAAGTATAATTTGTTCTATTTTTTGTTTTTTGTTTTTAATGGGTAGTTTGTTTCTCTTATAAGTTTTGTATGTATTTGTGCTGCCAACCAGTGGAAGAAGGACCAGTAATATTTGTTCGTGCCTAAGAACTCTTCCTCACACTCAGACTTTGGTCTTGTGGGGAATAATTTCCTTTTTGTTTCGTAAATAATTTTCTATGTCAACTTAATGGAAATAAACAATCTTGAATCTTGAATCTTGAATCTTGATGCAAATATGTATAGCACCCCCTTAAAAATTTTAGTTTTATTTACAATACTCTAAAAACGATACCAAAAAGCGACTTTTTTACTTGGCTTGCGTTAAATGTTTAATTAATTTGAAAAATACTTGAATAAAAGTCTTATGTCACCCGCTCAACGAACGATTTTCGTAGAATAAGACATATTCGTAGAATAATATTAGGTTATAATTTAACGAACAGCCGTTATTGATTTACTAGAACTAATTTAAAAAGTCAACGGCATCAATGAAAATTGACCCTGTATATTTCAATGGTCGGTCAAAATGGATTTGAGCACAGGGAGTACGATTCCGGGGGGGGGGGGGTACAAATCCGGGGTAGGAACATAAATATATAGGTGAATAAATACCGGGGGCCAAGAGTCAGTAAATCCTTCATAAAGTAGTTTTTTTACATAGGAGTGAATGTGCAAATATTTAGCCGTTCCGGGACTTTTTTACACACTGTATACAGGGTGTTCAAAAGATGTGGGGCAATAATTTACGTAGTGATTCCTTGGGTCAAAATAAGCAAAAAAGTTTATATAAACATAGGTCCTAAAGTGCTTCGTTTTCTGTCTGTGTGTCAGTTTATGATTATATTTAATCATATCTCACGAAGCCCTTAATGTATAAACTCCAAACTTGGTATATGGGTAACCACTACTAAGAATTATTTTTGTAAGAAGTATCAAATTTCTACTTTTACCATTTAAAAATGGCGACTATTTTTTGTTTTCAAAGCTAAATAACTTAAAAACCATAAATTTTAGAAAAACTATACAAATGACAAAAAAGTTGGGAAATTTAATTAATTAACGATGATATTCAGATTATAACAATCGGACCAGTAATAATGGAGAAATTTTAAATTTTCCGAATAAAAACATGCAAATATGAGACATAATGTTCTAGGGAACCATGTTTTTATGTAGAAAAGTTAAAATTTCTCCGTTATTAGTGGTCCGGTTATCATAATCTTAATACCAGCATTAATTATATTAAATTCTGCAACTTTTTTGTCACTTGTATAATTTTTCTAAAATTTATGGTTTTTAAGATATTTAGCTATGAATACAAAAAACAGTCGCCATTTTGAAATGGTACAAAGTAGAAATTTGATACTTTTTACAAAAATAGTTCTTAATAGTGGTTACCCATATACCAAGATTGAAATTTATACGTTAAGTGCTTTGTGAGATATGATTAAATATATGTAAAAATCATAAACAGACACACAGACGGAAAACGAAGCACTTTAGGACCTATGTTTATATAAACTTTTTTGCTTATTTTGACCCAAGGAATCACTACGTAAATTATTGCCCAACATTTTTTGAACACCCTGTATACAGGGTGTCCCGTAACTATCTGGTCAGATGTATATAGCGTTATAGCTTAGGTCAAGACTAACACATTTCACCATAGGAACATGGGTCCCTGGTGCCTAGTTTTCCGTCTGTCTGTCTGTATGTGTTTTTTACAAACAAATTCATAACTACCAAACTGTTTGAGCTACAGCGTTGAGATTTTGCACAAATTTTTATGTTATTAGGCCCTATCTACGTTTGAAAGAATACCAAAATATCATGAACCGTTTCAAAATGGCGGCGATTTAAATTTTTGATGCCAAATTTCACGAAAAATGATAATTTAAACAGATAATTGCAAGATACATAAAAGTAAGACCATTTTACCTAGTTTTCAATGATACCTTGTTTGTTGAGATTGGATGAAGAGTCACTGAGAAATTAGTTTTTTCGTAATGGATGAACACTTTTCCCCATATAAACAATGTTAAAACACGGGGTGTTAAAAATCAAACTTTAACGGCTTATATCCACTTGAGGTTTTAATTATCGTCACTTAATTTGAAAATAGGCTTGCTTTTAACTCAGGAACATTTTATTAATAATGAACTCAGGAACACTTTTATAGTATCGAATGTCTTTCAAATATAATTGTCTTATTTCTTAATAACTATCATTTTTGATATATTATCATGATTATGCAAAATTATAACTATTAACTTATACTCGTCAAAATACTCGATTCGAAAAAAAAACCTCGGGAATCCACGAGTATTTTCAAAAACTTGACGACTTCACTACTCGCACACCCCTATTAAAAACAAAAGGATATTCAATCCGAAATTTCAGGTTTGGGGACCGGAAAATGACATTAATTTGAAAAAAATGCAAATTCATTTAATTATTCTATTTGCTGTCCTTCAAAACAAAAGCGTCCAGTTTAAACCCTTTTTATTGTAAACAGCCAAGCGCCAACATGCTCCTCAAGAGGTATGATAATTGGTTTGACAGCCTTGACATCTGTTAAATATATTTAATGAAGGTAACTAACCTGCCTGAGATGTCAAAAATTGTTCTCATTACTGCGAGACGCGTTTCGCATCTTGACGATGCATCATCGGTCGCTGAAAACCTATACTATTTCACACATTAGACGTGTTTGTCACAGTTCACACGATGGAACACAACCTCAACATTTAAAACAGTTACTAGACACACACGGACACTTATTACGTTAACACTTATTACGTTAACACTGAGTAGGCCTACGGAAGTCGTGATAACATGTCCTTTACCCGCGCTGGCAGTAAAAGTTTTTATCGTTTTAGTGTTAACGTAATAAGTGTCCGTGTGTGTCTAGTAACTGTTTTAAATGTTGAGGTTGTGTTCCATCGTGTGAACTGTGACAAACACGTCTAATGTGTGAAATAGTATAGGTTTTCAGCGACCGATGATGCATCGTCAAGATGCGAAACGCGTCTCGCAGTAATGAGAACAATTTTTGACATCTCAGGCAGGTTAGTTACCTTCATTAAATATAGGTATGATAACTTTCCTAATTTTGTTAGATCTCCTAAAAGTTCAATAAGCAGCATAGCAGAGGGTCCGCGGGGACAATATAATTCCCGTTTTCCCGTTGTCTGGCTACCTGGCGTCGACTACCTGTCCGGGCGGTAGGAGCAGTAGTGCCACTTCGAACCAAGCAAGTTGACCCTCGTTAATCCCCTCTAATGATAGGAGCAGTCGTGCCGTGGCCAGAGAGGCCAAAAATTAGTAGCAGTAGTGCCACAGCCCTCACGGCAGGCAATGCCATAGAACAGTTGAACAATGTCATGGATTTTATATCTATCAGCTGTTTTATTTGCAATGTTTATTTGTTTTGTTTTTACAATCTTACATTATGTACATTAATGGTGTTCTGCTTAATAAAACCTTGGTTAAAGGTAAAACCTTTTTCATTTCTATTTCAATTTATTGAGCAAACAAGAATTCATAGAAAGATTGTTAAGGCCTGAGAGGTTAGACATAGATCCTGAGTCCAGTACAGCAGTTCAAGATTATCAACTCTGGTTTTGTATCTTTCAGAACTTATCACTACAACCCAGGCTAATGAACAAGAAAAGTTACGTTTGCTTATCAATCACGTATCATCATCCATATCTGACTAAATCAGTAAAGCCGAGAACTAAAATTAAGCGATAACTATACTAAATAACGTTTTTGTCAAGTCGATAAATGAAGTTTTCGCAAGGCAACCAGGAAACAAGGCAACCAGGAAACAAATCCAAGGTGAATCAGTTAGCAAATACTTAAGAGTCTTTGAAACTTTTGAGTGAGCAGTGCAACTTCAAATCAGTTTCAGCTGAAGTTAACGGAAATGATTGTATAAGAGATGCTTTCATTGTGGACTGTTCATCAACGACTTCTAGAAAGTTCAAATCTCAGTCTTAAAGATGCAGAGCAAGATCAAGCAATATCGTTGGTACTAGCTCAACACCACAAGCAGATACTACCTAGATCCGCCGTTAGTTAACTTCGCCAAAGAAAATGTAGAAGATGAGACGGTAAATCAATCTAAAAAGAACATTACAGCTGCTGTAAATACATCATGTTATTTCTGCGGACAACGGAGACATCCGAGGATCACATATCCAGCTAGAGATGCAGTTTGCCACCAGTGTGGTAAGAAAGGTCACTTCAAACATGTATGTTAATTATGTGTAGTTATTCAAACATGTAGTGTTAATCATCACTTAAAATAAACATATCATCGTCCATTAGCAATGACTGTATAGCTAGTATCTCAACTAGTCTATCAAAAGCTCTTGTAAGTGTAGAACTTAATGTGGCTCTCATCAACACCGTTAGCTCATCTAGATTCATAAATAAAGATTTATCACAGAGATTAAATCTTTATGTAGACAAAGCTAGAGGCACTCAAATATCCACGGCAAACATGTCACTTCGCTCTTCGACTTGTGGTGAATGCTTTGTTTATATGAAAATAAATGGGCATGTGTATAAATCTATTAAACTCAATATTTATTGTTTAATCTCTGTTCTGATATCATCATAGGACATGATATTCTGGGTCGCCATTCTTCACTTAGTATTAATTTTGGGGGTGACCAAAAACCACTTGAAGTTTGCTCTCTAGCAGTAGCTAATATGGAACCTGCTATCCTTTTTCCAAACCTCCTTCCTGATATAAAGCCAACAGCACTTAAATCGTGACGCTATTCATTTTTAGATTCCAAATTTATTGAGGATGAAATCGCTAAGCTTCTAAAGGAGGGGATAATAGAGGAGAGTCTCTCACCTTGGAGGGCCCAAGTCGTGGTAGTTACTGACAACAACCATAAAACAAAAAGCGAATGGTTACTGATTACTCACAATCAACCGTTATACTACACTGGATGCGTTCCCACTTCCCAGGATTGACGATATTGTCAACAGAGTAGCTAATACCAAGTTTTCAGCACAATCGACTTGAAAAGTGTTTATCATCAAGTCCCTATATGAGAAGAAGATTGAGTATTCACAGCATTCGAAGCTTGTGGAAAGCTTTTTCAATTCAAGCGAATTCCTTTAGGGGTCACCAAAGGCATTCCAAAGAAAAATGAAAAAGATCATTGATGATGAAAAGCTAGAGGGTACTGAGGTTTATCTAGATGACATAACCATTGGTGGAAACACCCAAGAAGAACATGACATAAACTTGAAGGTGGTTATGACGTGGTTCTTCGACCGACGTTTCAGCCAATGTGCGTCACTGGTGGCACACACGATTCGCCAATGGCGCGGCAGGCGGCATTGTAAAATTAAAATAGTAAAATCAAAGTACAACAGTCAAAGTAAAATTTGACTAAAAACACGGAAAAGTATAAATACTCCTTACAAACAAGACACTTGCTAGAATATATGTTATCAGTAACAAAACTATCCAGCCAGATCCTGATCATTTGAAACCGTTGAGATCTCCCTATTCGAAAGGACACCTCCGATCTCTTGGGATGTTTTCTCACTATGCAAATTTCATTCCATGTTTCTCAGAGAAAATTCATACTCTGACCCACAGTAACTTTCCTCTTAGCTCCGATGCCATTACGCCATTCCAGTCATTAACACATTTAGCCCAATGGAAGTCAACAGTCAGTTTTTGTACTTTCCATAATCCCGACGTGCGCCACCGGTGGTGCACTGCAATCTTTCCAAAACTCTGGCGTGTACCACATGTGGTGCACTGTTTCCATTTGATTCAATGCATTTTCAAAGCGCTTTCGGAGCTTTGCTGTGTTATACTATCAGTGTGTTCGTAGTTTAGGGTTGTGTAGGCACACCGTGGCCAACGGTGGTGCATGTGTAAACATTTGTATAAAAAAAATAAATGTTGAAAAGATTGAGGTGACGTAAAAACGCCAAAAATGGCGGAAGGGGCGTAAGAAGACCCAAGAAGAGCTTCTCGTACGGAGGTCAAAATAACTAACAGTGATTTGTTCGCCACTTTGCCGCCTGCCGCGCCATCGGCGAATCATCTGTATTCCACCAGTGACGCACGTTGGCTGTCACGTCGGCCCGTGGTGATTTCAGTATGCCCACCGGACAACATGCGCCACCATTGGTACACTATTAAAATTTATTAATTTCACTCAAATAAGCTATTTTAGGTATACACAAGGTAAAATCAACAGATATTTTTAAGATTTAGTTAAAAGTACTACTTAGGTTAGTTTCGCTTTTTGGTCGGTTTACTGATTATTGCATCATCCTTTTAATAAGTTTGAAAATTCAGTCGTGTACCACCGGTGGCGCATGTCGGGCTGAACGTGTTAAAGAAGGATATCTAAAATGCTGTGGTATCATCCACTGATCCCAATATACTTCATTTGTTGTAGAAACTGTTGCATACAAACAAACTATCGCTGCTAGTTGAAGTAAATGGCAGTCCAGTGGCATTTTTCTCAAAAACACTGCCATAGTCGGAGCAACGACATGCTGCTGCAGAAAGAGAAGCGTATACCATTATAGAGGCCGTTAGAAAGTGGAGGCATTTTTTAATGGGGAAATACTTTAAGCTAGTAACTGACCAAAAGTCAGTAGCATTCATGTTCGATTTTCTACTTTAGTGAAAGTGAAAAATGAAAAGATCTTGCGCTGGAGACTTGAGCTGTCCTGCTTCAATTACGAGATTGTTTATACAAAATCCCCGGTTTTACCTGTTTTTTTAACTCTCAATCCCCGAAACGTCCTGCACAATACCCGAAAACCAGGAAAAACCCGGATTGTTGCAGCACTGTTCAGTCTAGGCCTGCTAGACCGCGCTCCCTCTCTCTAGCTCCCAAGCCCCTCGACGCAAGCAAATGGAGGTTATGGTTCTAATTTTCTGGGGACCAGACCCTCTAGTGTAAACCCCCCCTTGGATCATCCTAGTTACGCCCAAGGTCTACACAAGTTAAGTTCAAAAAATAATATGAATTTAAACCAAGATACCACAAATAATTAGGGTTCATGGAAAATAGATATTTACATATTGACCAGCTCAACACCAGTCTCTATGTCCTGAAGAGAATAAAACATTCAAGGGATGAAATCACCACGAAGACTGCATACCATGCTCAAGTCTCACTTGTCATATATATGAGCTGGAGAGGAACCACAGCTGGAAACCTAAAATGGATCCTTCTTCTTAAGAAAAAAGCTATCGGAATTATCAAAGGACTAGATTCAAGAGAAAGCTGCAGCCAATCTTATACAGAACTTAAGATACTGACAGTCGTTGCTCTATACATCAAGGAGGTGATTCTTTATGTTGATGGAAAATCTCTTCTAAAGGGGTCAGAAATCCACTGCTATAACACCAGGCATGCATCCAGGTACCAGCTACCACATCAGCACAGTGCACTGTACGAGAATACACCTTCATACAGCAGAAGGAAGTTCTGCAATGTACTTCCAGAGGATGTCAGTAACCAAACAGGAAAAAAAACTGAAGACTGACAGTTTGTCACACTCATTTTTCATAGTGCTAATATTTTACTGGCTGGTTAATACGATGCTGTAAACTCATAGAATGTTCCAGAAAGTTCCTTGGAACCTTCGGCTCTTCTAAAAGTAGTCCTTGTTTTTCGACCCGATTTTATCTAAAATCGGGGTTCTGGGGTTTTTATCTAATTTTCTTTTAATAATTTGAAAAGTTTATTGTCGAATTTTGTGCTGGTCAAGTTCTAATTTAGTCTAGTTTTGTTTCGCTGACCATGTTTTCTTTAAATCCCTGCGCCAGGAGGAAGGTGAAGCTTGCGTAGCACTTTCTCCTCCTGTCCATCTCTGGCTCTATTCCGATTCGGATTGTTTTACCCAAACTTACCAGTTTAACTTTTATAATTCTTATTTTGGCTTCAAAGAAGAATTCCACTGTTTTTATTAGTTCGTCCCTCCTTGTGAGGTATGTAAATAGTTTAATTACTCTATTTGAAATCATTGTAATATAATTTAAGTTAAAAGTTATTTTCTGTTGGGCTAGGTCTGAGGCCCCAGGAGACCTCACGTTCCATTCTGCAATTATTTGCATCCAAGAACTTTTATACCTTGTAATATACTAAGAGATAGTGATGTGCGATTCGCGAACGAATCGTTCAATTTGAACGACTCATCGAGTGAATCAAATGAATCATGATTCAATTTTTTAAAGAATCGATTCGTGGCGCGAATCAGTTGTAGAAAAACATGCCGCAGACGACGCGACGGACGCCGCGCCGGTTTTGTTCATAATTCTTTACGTCAGTCAATTGGGTTTTGTGTCTAATTTCCTGTAGAACAAAGGAATGGGCATTGATGTATTTGGAGAGGGGTGAGGGGTAGGAAAGTAGGAAACAAAGGGAACTACAACAATGTAATAGAATCAGTTTGACTTAAAGGAAAAGAAAACTATAAAATTAGTTTTCGATTAACTTACAAACTTTTATTAACTTTATGTATAATTACGAAAATAGCAACAGGCTGCAGAAAAAATAACAACTGCCCTTCTTCCGTTCTTAATAACTTAATAATAATAAAGATATTATTGGATACAGATTACAAAAGTAAAGGGAAGTAGAGTCAGAGCGAGGAACGAAGGAGGGGAGGAAGGGCAAAAGGGTGAGGGGGTGTTAGGGAGGGAGAGAGGAGAAGCATGTGACAGGTAGAGAATGTTAAAGGAGCCAGGAAACAGTTTAATCATTGACTTTATACCTAGCAATATGGTTTAATGTTTAAAAATGCAGCTAAACCAATCAATTTTAGGTTGGATGAGTCGTTCAAATTGAACGATTCGTTCGCGAATCGCACATCACTATCTCTTAGTATATTACAAGGTATAAAAGTTCTTGGATGCAAATAATTGCAGAATGGAACGTGAGGTCTCCTGGGGCCTCAGACCTAGCCCAACAGAAAATAACTTTTAACTTAAATTATATTACAATGATTTCAAATAGAGTAATTAAACTATTTACATACCTCACAAGGAGGGACGAACTAATAAAAACAGTGGAATTCTTCTTTGATGCCAAAATAAGAATTACAAAAGTTAAACTGGTAAGTTTAGGTAAAACAATCCGAATCGGAACAGAGCCAGAGATGGACAGGAGGAGAAAGTGCTCCGCGAGCTTCACCTTCCTCCTGGCGGAGGGATTTAAAGAAAACATGGTCAGCAAAACAAAACTAGACTAAATTAGAACTTGACCAGCACAAAATTCGACAATAAACTTTCAAATTATTAAAAGAAAATTAGATAAAAACCCCAGAACCCCGATTTTAGATAAAATCGGGCCGAAAAACAAGGACTACTTTTAGAAGAGCCGAAGGTTCCAAGGTACTTTCTGGAGCATTCTATGAGTTTACAGCATCGTATTAACCAGCCAGTAAAATATTAGCACTAAAACAAATGAGTGTGACAAACTGTCACAAGACTGCCCTCACCAACTGGTTGACAAGAAACCCCTTTTTACTCCTTGGATGAGTTTCTGATATGGAGGGAAAACCTAAAAGAACACTAATGTACCTTACGCCATAAAAAATCTTTATTTTGTTAATAAAGTGATTTTTATTATACTTAATTTTATCTGGTTTGAGGAACAATTGCCAAAAAAGAAAGCTGATTCTTTTTTCATTTGGTTCATTGATAATTTTATTGGAGGATGAAATCCACACATAAAACTAAACACCAACAATTTTGTTGGACCAAGAAGTCAGTTACTAATTTAAAAAAAATGTTAAAAGTGAACAAAAAATTCAAAGAACTTCTAAACATCTTCTATAGCAATTATTAGAGTTTCCTCTGGATTAAAATGTTAAAAAATCTGTTGACCAAATATCGTTTACATATTCTTTGGTTTAAATACTTTTTTACAAGGCTGGTTTCCAAATAGTTCATTTTTACACTTTTTGTTTGCATAGTTTAGATAAAAAAGAACAAATTAAATACTACTTTAACAAGATTTCTATAACAGACACAACAAAACAATATATGTACAACATGTGAAATGTATATTATTTTACAATATTATTTCACTATTTACATAAAAATTAATAATGAAAATTGTAAAGAAAAATACTTTCTTCGAAAGGGATGTTCAAATTAAAATTAAAATCATGTTTCACTTTGACTTCAAACTCTGGAATTTTAGCAGTTTGTGACACATCTGAAGAAGAAAAAACATAAAATTAGTCTTTACTTCAATAAATAGCTTGACTCTGCGTTTTACTCTATGATGTACCATTTCCCTCAACAAGTGAAATTGTTTTGCACTGTGTAGATTACAGGGCGCCTGTGGAGTCCCCGTCGGTCACAGGTGTAACTGAACTCTTTTCATTGTCTGTTTCTTCAGTGTTTTCGTCATCCTTTCTCTTGACCTCCTGTGTTTGTGCGACCTCCTGATCCATATCCATATTTACACAAGTCTCCTCTACTTTTCTGTCTTGTCTGGTGACTGTATCCTATAAAAATTAATCAAATCAAATCTATTTGTACAAGTAAAGGGAAGAGAGATAAATAAAAATTCCTTTCACAAACAATCAGAATACAACATTCCTAATAGTGATGTGTTAGTTTTCAGTATCACTAGAACTTAACATTCAGTTCGGACCATTTTTGTGGGCGCTATCATGCTGACAAGACACATACAGGGTGTCTCACCTAAGGTGTCTCAAATGTATTGTGGACAAACTAGTAGTCCTATATAGATGAAACAAAATCATTCTCCACTAAATCGACCCCAAGGAACATCGTAAAAATATTTTTAAACTTTTTAAAATACACGGTGTTCCAAAAACTGGGGGTCATGGATTCAAATCTCAAAATTTTCAAATGTAAAAATATGTAATGCTATACATCAATTTAAAGGTCTAAAGAAGACAAACGATTTGGTGAAAACAGAATTCACTTATTTTTATTAGTTTAAAAATGATGGCCATTTTTCTGAAAAAGATCGGTATTTACGGAATACCCTGTATCTCAAGAACTATTTAACATTTTTTTGTTCTGTTTAAAAATTACAGTGGAACCTCGTTATATCAAACCTGAAGGGGAAAGTGAAAACTTCGATATATCTAGAATTTCGGTATAGCGAGGTTCGATATATCAAGGGGATTTTTGACTGACTTCGATATGTAGAGGTTCGTAACAGCATGGGTTGAAACAAGCGAAATGTAAAGAATATGCATTCAAATTTAACACACTAATTTCAATGGATTATAAAGTTCTCTAATATATAGAGAAAACTAAAGATAAAACATTAAAATTTATAAGTAGATTAAAGTCTTAAGTTTTTAAAATACTTATCGACAGTACGGTTACGTTTTTCTTCAGTTTCTATCTACTGTACTGCTCAATCTATGTGTCTAGTAGAACTTCGATTTGAATCATAAAAAATACTAAAAAATTAACTAAAAAAATTTTTAGAGTCATCTAGCGGAAAAAGTAACTCGATAAGTAGGGGTGTGAGACTAATGATTTTTGAACTCGAGCCGAGCTTTTCAAAAGTTTTCGAGCTCGAGTTTTTTCGAGCAGAGCTTTTTAACAATCACCAAATTATTAAGGATTTATGAAGCTTGATTTTAATTTTAAAAGATACAATAGAGTAATGTTTGCATAGCCTACCTTAAGTGAATGCCAGCTCAAAACTAGAAAGCTCATCTTCGAAACAAGTTAATGTTCTGATAGGTTCATCAATATTTTGTATTATGTTACATAAAATTAATCAAACTGGCTCAAAAAATAATTTTTGAAGAAAAATAACAAATTTAAAATCTAAATTTATTATTTGACTCCCCAATTCTACAATACTTTACTTTAAAATAAATATTTAAAATTACATATTTTAGACTAGTTACTTATAGGTCCTATGACATTAAGGTTGTGCAGACGAAAATTTTTATGATATGTTTTCTTCTATTTTTATGTTACTCATGATAAGAAAGTTCAGAGGAATTAAAACAAATTTTTTTGGATGTAAAATTTGTGAGCTACAGATGTCAAAAGTGCAATAATGGGGCGAAAATTCCTATCTTTCTTGCATCATTAACGAAGACACGGTTTAACCTACAGAGCCTATATTTGGGAATTATTTATGATTAATGTATGTCTTAAACCTAACATCAAGGAAATAATAAAATAAATTAAAAAATTTTGAATGTTTTTGGAAAATAATTTTTCCTTCCGTTTTCATAAGAGTCAAATCATTTAAAATTATGCCATTTTGTAGGCCAAATGATTCCGCACTATATCCCAAAAAATAAAATTTTTATAATTTAAACTTTCTCCAGGAATGTTGCACAAACAAACTGAACTTAACACCTGCATAATTTGGTTAGGCAACCCGCATTCAACAAAAGGATGCTACCAGAACATTCTTATGACACACCCCAATCACATGCACTGACAAAAAGTTCAGAAAAATAAAGTAAAAAAATCATTAGACTGTCATGCTGCCTGGCGGAATAGTTTGTCCCTAACGGCGCCCGCACAACCTTAATTTCAAGAGTTGAAAGGAGTAGATGGAAAGGTTTTAAAATGGTTATATCTAGTAAAAAGTAACATAGTCAAAGATTGATTTTTTTAATGTTCACAAATAGACCGGGAGCTGGGAGGTCGAAAATTACGTCATAAGGTGCACATGTAAAGGCTATGTCGTTTTGAAGAGGCATCCTGGGGGGTTTCAAAAATGGGTTTGTTAGCCCTCAATCTGGGGGCTTTCTCCAAGGTGGACAAATTCAAAAATTTGAAAAAGGTCAAAATTTACGTCATAAGGTGCATGGATTTGACACATCCCATGACGTGGGAAAAGTTGAGGGGATCACAAAAGCACCTAGGTGGACAAAAATTTTGGGGGCTTTGACCCAGGTGGACAAACTTGAAAAGCCAAAAAAATGCCAAATTTTACATCATAAGGTGCACAAATAAATATAATATGCAGCATTTCATTCCTCAGGTATTCAGGGACCTAGAACCGCTGAGGTGGACAAAATTTTTGGGGCTTTACCCAAAGTGGACAAGATTGAAAATTTCATGTTTCGAATTTTGGAATTTTTTAAATGCGTCTGTACCTCATCATAACTAACCCATTTCGATGAAATTTTTTTGGGAGGTCTTGGCATGTAACTAAAACGATTTATATCAACATACTTGAAATATATATAATTTTCCACTAAAAAGGGCAATTTTTTGGAAATTATTCAATTTTTTGGGAAAAAAGTTTTTTACGCTCATAAAAATTATCCAATGTTTATTAAATTTGGCACGGACATGTAAAGTGACAGAAACTTACATAATCTCGAAAATTAGCTTGTCCGGATTATTAGAAGGGGGGTAAATAGGGGGTTTTACCCCCAAAAATGGGTTTTTTGGAATTTTTACGTTTAAAAATTTAGAAAATCAAATTTTAGTTTACACCATTGAATTCAGCTTAAAAAAAACAAAAAATCTGGTATGTTTAATCATTGCTCTATGTCCATTCGTTCCTGAGATATTGAGGGTGATAAACTCAGTACGTTGTTCCAATGTCAACCTTATGGGAAATAAATTAAATTGTACATCTCGCTTTTTTCTGAACATAACTTGGTAAATCTTGGCATATGGCTTCAACTAAGGTATAATTGATTATGGCCTAAAATCCCCCATTTTTGGATTTCCGTGGCAGCAAACCATCATACATTGTTCCTATGTTATTCTTATGGGAAGAAAATAACATGGGAACAATGTATGATGGGTTGCTGCCACGGAAATACAAAAATGGGGGATTTTAGGCCATAATCAATTATACCTTAACTAGTTGAAGCCATATGCCAACTTTTATCAAGTTATGTTCAGAAAAAAGTGATATGTACAATTTAATTTATTTCCCATAAGGTTAACATTGGAACAACGTACTGAGTTTATCACCCTCAATATCTCGGGAACGAATGGACATAGAGCAATGATTAAACATACCAAATTTTTTGTTTTTTCAAGCTGAATTCAATGGCGTAAACTAAAATTTGATTTTCTTAATTTTTAAACGTAAAAATTCCAAAAAAAACCATTTTTTGGAGGTAAAATCCCTTATTACCCCCCTTCTAATAATCCAAATGAGCTAATTTTCGAGATTATATAAGTTTCTATCACTTTACACGTCCGTGCCGAATTTCATAAACATTGGATAATTTTTATGAGCGTAAAAAACTTTTTTCCCAAAAAATTGAATAATTTCCAAAAAATTGCCCTTTTTAGTGGAAAATTATATATATTTCAAGTATGTTGATATAAATCGTTTTAGTTACATGCCAAGACCTCCCAAAAAAATTTCATCGAAATGGGTTAGTTATGATGGGGTACAGACGCATTTAAAAAAATCCAAAATTCGAAACATGAAATTTTCAATCTTGTCCACTTTGGGTAATACCCAAAAATTTTGTCCACCTCAGCGGTTTTAGGTCCCTGAATACCTGAGGAATGAAATGCTGCATATTATATTTATTTGTGCACCTTATGATGTAAAATTTGACATTTTTTGGGTTTTCAAGTTTGTCCACCTGGGTCAAAGCCCCCAAAATTTTTGTCCACCTAGGTGCTTTTGTGATCCCCTCAACTTTTCCCACGTCAAGGTATGTGTCAAATCCGTGCACCTTATGACGTAAATTTTGACCTTTTTTCGAATTTTTGAGTTTATCCACCTTGGAGAAAGTCCCCAGACTGAGGGCTAACAAACCCATTTTTGAAACCCCCCAGGATGCCTCTTTAAAACGGCATAGCTTTTACATGTGCACCTTATGACGTAATTTTCGACCTCCCAGCTCCCGGTCTAAAAGTAAAGATGATTACAAATTTGATAGCAGTCCCAATTGTGGCATAATATTCATTGCTATACTTATTATATCAGAATTTAATATATGAATAAAACGATATTTTAATAAAAAAAATAACTTATTGTAATATTAAAATTAGTTGCATTTCTAAACTTTGGTGAAGAAAATGATGCACAGTTTAAGAGAGATAAGAAATTAGGACGGAATAGAGAGAAAGAAAGAAACAGCAACCTCTCTCTCACTCTCCTTATCAGTGGCCAGTGAGGGGGGGGGGGAGGTTGTTTACTCCAAGCCCCTGTCCCTGTTTTTTTGTCATTGTCTGACTCAGAGCGTGCGTGCGTATTTCAGAGAGCGTGAGTTAATTAGGAGATAAGGAATCCTTACTACAAAATGCAAAAATACAAACTACTTGTCATACAACCATAAATGAGGGCTCATATTTTTTCTCTTATTTTTATAAATCAAATGAGACCAAAATGAAACTTGTACGATATACTGTTTAAGAGATAAGCTATGATAAAATAATAGACTTAAATGTTGTATTTCGGGTTCTCCAAGGTCAACTAAATATAGCTCCGATTTCCGTCTAAATGGAGATAATATTTCTTGTTACCTTTTAATGTCCTTTCCTTATCACTAGTGAATATTTTTTGTTTGTTTTTCGTGGCAGGGAAACGCTCTTCCTGTTTTACGTGTCCAAAAATAGATCGCAATAATTATCTTTCCAATAAGAACTCTGTTATCAAAAGCTCGGCTCAAGTGTCGAGCTTTTTCGAAAAAAGTCGAGCCGAGCCGAATATTGAAAAGCTCGACCTAACAAGCTCGACCGGTCGAATACTCGCACACCCCTATCGCTAAGTTTAAGGTTACGCAACCGCAAGGCTTTTGCCCTGTTTTTACGCTTGTATTCTCTCATAACTTCGCAGCGCAGTCATTGGGTCGCTGCAATGACACAGAGTGACGCAATGGCATATGATTGGATGGAAGTGTGGTTACAGTAGAGCCCCGATTATCCGAACTAATTGGGGACAAGGGGTGTTCGGATAACTGAATAATCGGATAATCGAACATGAAAAGACAAAATTTAAAAATTATATATGTAATGTAATTTTTACTAGTAAAAATGATAAAAAATGACTAAACAAAAATGATTCATGTAATTTTATTATGAAATCGATCAGAATACATGGGTATAAATGTTTAAAGAACAATTTATCATACATAGATACAGAACAATGTATACTTTTTATTTAAAGAAAAAGACCAAAATTTGTTTTTGCTTTAGCCCTGGCCCTTTTTTTTGGTGCGCATATTTGAATTGCTTGAGAATCATGTTCAAAATATGAACTATTACAGCGTTCGATTAACCGACGGTTCGGATGACCGACGTTCGGATAATCGGCCCTCCACTGTACCATGACAACCACCCTTGACCTGGGGACTTATTGGTGTGTTTAGTTGAGCAGTTAGTGACGACGCACACCCGCTTGTCGTTGCGTCTTACCTTGGACTGACGATCGATAATGACAAGAGAAACAACTTAGGACACGTGGGCATAGCGGATGTCCCACGGCAGCAGGATGCAACACAAATGACAGGTCACTGAATTTAAAGATAAATTACATATTTGCACAATAACTTCGTTACATTGAGGTTTCCGGCTAAAACTTCGATATATAGAGGTGGTTGGTTCGATATATAGAGGTTTTCCAGACAAAACTTTGATATAAAGCGGTGAAAAGTGCCTACCCAGAAACCATGAAAATTCGTTTTATCAAGGTGTTCAAGGTCAGTACTTCGATATATAAAGGTAAAATTAGCATTGGGATGATAGAAAGGTTCAAGGGAATTGAAAAACTTTGTTATATCAAGGAATTCCATATATCGAGGTTTGATATATCGAGGTTCCATTGTATTAATCATTATAAACTCAGCTTTAATTTGATACATGACATCCCAAGATTTGGGAAATAAAAGCTTTTGAAAATACTTTCAATTTTTTTTTCATCATACTAACACAGAATCATCTGTTTTCAGTTCCTTTTTGTTGGCTCGAAAGTTACCCATTGCCGGCCTAGGCCGGATAAACTTTTTCAGCTGATTTGCAGCAAACCGACGTTTAATAGTTGCTTATTGGTTTCTTTTTAGAGGAATGTAGTGGAAGCATTGCATCCGTTGCAAATGTTTGTTCCGTTTATTATAGGTTAGGTGAGAAGGTTTGAGAAGTATGTTTATGCAAGGACTACGTAAGGTGCATTTGCTACGTTTGCATCTGTAGCAAATGTTTGTTCCGTTTATTATAGGTTAGGTGAGAAGGTTTGAGAAGTATGTTCATGCAAGGACTACGTTATGATTGAAAGTATGTTTGTTTTCTGCGTAGTGTGATGAAAAATATTGTACATTACACAGCCGGGAAGTTTTGCCGTACCAGGTTGGCCACTCCAAACAAATTTTTCCATTCCCGGTTTTTTCCCGGTTTTCATGGGCATTTTCGGCCGTATTCCCGGTGGCAGGGGCAAACCCAAGGGGGGATAAAGGGGATATATCCCCCCCCAAATTTTGGAGAACAGAAATTTTGGACGAAAAGACAACCATTTTCGGCTATCACGACGCGACTACGATTTTTATCTACCTTTTTTTTTAAGACGCTTTTCGTATAACGTAACGCGAAGACCATTGTCGTTTCCCGCGACGCGAAGAATTTCGTTTACCGCGGCGCGAAGACAATTTTTGTCTACCGCGACGCGAAGACGATTTTCGTCTACTGCGACGTGGCAACGATATATGTGTCTACCGCGACGCGATACTCGGCTACCGTGGCGTTTACCACAATGACGATATTCGTCTACCGCGACGACTATATTCGCTTCCCGTGACAACGATTTTGTCTACCGCGACGACGATATTCGTCTAACACGACGACCTTATTTGTCTATCATCACATTAGTACAGGTGTTTGTGTGGCATATTAACTCCATAATAGTCGTCCCAATTGGTGACAACTGAGTAAACAATGTCTTACAGTTATTCTATATTATTATTAAAATCCATCAACCATGTGGAAAAAACAGAATAGCCTGATAATTAATAGAGTTTAAAAAGGTTTAAACACAAGAACGCAAGAGGCAAGATGAGTTTCCACCGGCCGCTTGTACAATCAGGGTGTTAACGAAATCAGGCTATAATTACCGTATATTTTACGCCGAAATCACGTATTTTACGCTGGGTAATAGATAATGCTTGGGTATACACGAAATAAACCACATTTTCATAATTTGCATTTTTAAATTTCATTGACTCACTGAGGAGTCACGGTTAACCCAATCACGGAACCAATAGAGCCGTGGCAACAACAACGGCCGGCAATATTTTTTATAGCAGGCAGTATTCAACAATTCAACTAGAAGTAGACCTAAATCAAAATGAGTCAGAACACGCAAATACAAGGCAATAAAACGTGCATGGTAGACGGCAAATCAGCATTGATCCTCTACTCACGCGGCAGCAGACTGTTCGCCATGGAACGGTTAAAAAATACTTGAAAATAAATAGTCCTCAAAAGTTTTTGTCAAAACCAACTTTTCATTGTAAAATGTAATCCAAATGCATTTTGTAACGTACCGTACGTTGTATGACACCAAACGGATAATTATTAAATTACTTCCTTATCGTATTCGATACTTAAAGGTAGTAGAACTATGAACTATATAAATTAGATAAGTGGAGGAAGACGCAAAAATATGGATATCGTTAGAAAACTTGACAAAGTAAAGGTACGCATGCGCCGACTATCGGCCTGTCTTGCTTCACATTGCTGTCCGCCCGAATTCACGTTTCACAACGCAGTGGCAGTGGCAGTCGCTAATTGGCCCGACGCAATGACAACACGTGGTTACCATGACAACCTGCTATGCGCACTATATTATGCGCCATCCGTGTGGTGGGGGTGGGGGGAGGAGAAAGAAAGGAAGAAAGGATGAAAGGAAGTAAGACAAAAAACTTCGGTAACCAGAAAGACAACAAAACAAAATTGATATTAGATGTTGACTCTCGCACCCGATTTTGTACTGATTTCCCAATTCTAACCAAATTTGAACTAAACGCCATTTGAAGTTGATATTGAAAACGTAAAACCCAATTCGTGACAATGAATAACTTCTGAAGATAAAATTTGCTGGTCTATCAAATATTTAATTTTGTTACACTAAATGTACTCATTTTTGCGATTTGTCATGCCGTACACACGGCAGGTGACAAGGTCACGTACAGATAAAAATCAAAAGGAAAGCCAATTTTTTGTTTGAAATTCATTATTGGTGACTGTGAATTTGTTTTGATTTTGATTTTTGCGCACATTTATTTGCCATTACTGTTTTTACTAATAATAAGTGATGGCAAATCACGGCAAAAATCACAATCAAAGTCTAACCAATGTTATGCCGGTTCAAAAATTATTTTACGAATCGGACACCTTTAAATTATACGTTTAATAAATCTTTTAGGGGGGGGGGGGCGAATAGTGGGTTTTCATTTTGAGTCAAGTATTAAGCCAACTACCCGAGTATAAGTTTAATTAACTAATCATGCAGAAAAATATACAGTAAAGAAAACGTAAGGTGAGGTACTATTCCAAAATAATTTCAAACACAATTTAAAATCTTCGGTACAATGATAATTGTTCAGCGTTATCAATAAATCACTTCAAAATTACGTTCTTCAGTATAACCCACGCTTTTATCGACATTCGTCGAGCCGCTAGTCAATACGCATGAACACCTGACCACTTTTTGTCGCTTTCTTATCTTCCATTTTCCCTAAGCCGAATCTAGCCGACACAAAAAAGCCAATCTCCTGAAATAGGCTGCTGTTATAATAATTACAAACTGAAAAATACAATACTTGTATATTTCGTACGTCAATGATCTCACAGTTATTCCTTTCAGAAAGACGGAAATCTTTACCGGTAAAATTGATCCGCAGTTTACAGAATCAAACTACTGGACCATACCAAACTCAAGTTCATTTGTACGTTTTGACAAGAAAATCGCCACAACTAAATAGAGGCATATTGTAGGTCTACTTCTCGTTGAAATAGTGGCTTTTTTTCTTGCTTACAAAACAGAATAAAAAATGTTAAGCTTATTTTTATCTTCGTCAGTTTTGCAACCGAGTTTGCGGTTATTCAAAGCACAACTAACCACGAATCGATACCTAATAAAAACAAATGAAATCGTCTTTTTATGGAGAAGTACGTTATACGAATAAAAATTAACCCTTGGCGGTATAAGAGCGACTTTTTTTAAGAATAGGTACTCATCACTAATAATCCTTGAGTACGTTGACTGTACGTGATAAATTTTCGTAGAAAACGTTTTAACCCCAATTCTTCTGCGTAGAAATTTGTTGTTCCATTATCTGCCTACCCCTCCCTCCCCTCGACTGCACTATTGCACCATCACTGTTGTCTGTCTGCTCCCCTGCAGGTGGACTGGGCAGAGACAACGTCATTCACTGTCCTGTCGACCAACAATCTTCACCACAGATTGGCTTTTACGCTGAGGGTGGCGCTAGACACTCTTTGCCGTCTTTCACTTTTTACTGACGCGTATGTGATTCTGCTTCAAGCAGTTGCACATTAGTAGTTGTATTTGGAAGTTGCTTAGCATAAAGATGACGAAATAATCTTGCATTTTTCGTCAACTATTTTAATATTGATTTGTTTACGATATTTATTATTGTTCTTTAAAAAATGGCGTTTTCCCGGATTTTGCTCGAGATTCACGGTTATTTCCCGGTTTTTTCACGGTTTGAAAAATTCCCGGTTTTCCCGAATTTCCGATGCAGTGGCCACCCTGCGTACTCGCATGAAAATCCCGCACTCGCTTTTGCTCGGATGGGAACTATCATGCTCGTCCAGCAGAACAGTACTTCCCGGCCTAGAAACGTAATATACTATTTTATATTGGTAGTCCTGAATCAAAAATATTAAATGGCAACATATGACAAATTGAATGTATTTTTAAACGTCTAGCAAGAACCAACATTTTCCAATATATACCTTCCTCCTATATTTGGTGGTTTGGTAGTCCTACACAAAAAACTCCATTTCCCCTTATAAATGCTAAAAGTGCTGCCCTCGGGCATTGAATTTTGTAATAATTAAACTTGAGTACTACACATTTGACATCGATTTATATGAGAAATGGGTGTTTTTTGTTTATAACTACGAAACCACTAAAGATACGAGGTAGGTATAAATTGAAATGTTGTTGCTTTTTGCAAGACCTTTAAATAGTGTTCTATTTTTCATATGTTGCTATTTAAAATTGTTTGATTTTCAGGGGTTAAAAAAAATTAAAAGTATTGTCAAAAGCTTTTATTTCCCAAATCTTGGGATGTCATGTATCAAATTAAAGCTGAGCTTACAAGGATTATTAATAATTTTTAAACAGAACAAAAAAATGTTGAGTGGTTCTCGAGAGCCAGTAGACATGCCACTGACCTGTGTCGCCTCTGTTGTGCCATCTCGCCTGGAGTCGGGCTCAGCTCCCTCCGCTTCTCCATCCTGACTGGCTGAGCATGCAGACATCACCGTATTCTCCTCTGAAGGCTTCCAATCTCCCGAGGTCCCGGCACCATCTGAGCCCCCTTCTACCGCTTCATCTATCGGGTACCTCATCACATGATACCTGATACAACAATAATTACTGAAACATCTCTTCTTTTTATTCTGCCTCTAAAAATTTATGTGCTTCACTTTCTTTGGTTGTAACTTGAAATTATGCCAAAATCGGAAGGCAACGAATTTGGATGGTGACAAAGATACGTGACATCGTATACTAAATCTTTAAGTTGGGACATCAAATGTTATTTTTTTTAGTTCCACCACCGAAAAGCAGAGCCCTATAAACCAGAGAGGCAACTAAAATTTTTCATTTCGAAAGGTACCTAGCACCTACAATCTCTGGGATGCAGGAAAAATAGTGGTATCTAAAAGTTACTATAAAACAAATAAATGTAAGGTAAAATATCTCCAATTTCAATAAGATAGGAATTTAAAGTCTGTTTTGTTTGCATTAAAACAAATGATAGTTGCTGATGATGTCTGACGTTGTAGAGCAGGCTTCACATACAAGAACCAATAGGAATAGGGGGAGTAGGTAGTATAACAGAGAGTATAGTCGGTAACACAAATTAGGGTGTGGCAAAATTTTTTTCATTTGTTGGTTCTCAAAACGACAAAAACAGATAAGTGTCCAATGGGACAGTCACCTGAAATGTCAGGCGACGAACCTGGACGGTTTCATTTCTGTATAGAAACAAGGTCACAAGGTGACAACTCGAGCAAAAATGATGCTTAATGAACAATAACATGATATTGCAGAATGATTAAAATAAATCTGATTACATAGTGCAGTAATTCATATTAACATCACTCTCAATTATGTGAATAAAGCTTCCACCTGAATTTTAAAAGTTAGTGGATCCTTAAATTTTTTCCTGATTTCAATGGAGTGGATAAAATTTTATAGCTTGCGAAATATAGTAGGGGATTTGTTGTTGTGAATATGTACCTACTTATACATATCAGTAGTGCATTAGATAAGATAAATTATTTAAGGGCAGGCAAGTAGTGGTTTTTGATTTCGAGTCGAGAAACAAGCCAACTACTTGAGTATCGAGTTGAGTGAAGTTGAGTAGTGGTTTGTGATAAGTAGTGAAATATATTGTTTTAGCGAATTTCCCCTATAGGGAAGAAGCTATTACCGTAGGTCTCATGGTAAGACCTAAGCCCCAGACCATGATAACTTTTCGTTTTGCAACCCCCAGAAGCAAAAAACACCATTCGTTCGAATTTTTATATATATGTGTCTATTAGCACGATAGCGGCCGTAAAAATAGTCCGATCTTGATGAAATTTGGTACAAACATGTAAAGTGGTAATCGATTGGACGAGTTCGTGATCCAGCCCGATTGGACCACCGGAAGGGGGGGTAAAGGAGGTAAAGGAGGGTAAAGGACCCCCTCAAAAATGGGTTTTTTGAGCTTTTTACATAGAAAAATAAAATTTATTAAATTTTTGTTGGCACCATTGAATTCAGCTCAAAAAAATAAACAATTTAGTATCTGAATCACTGCTCTATGTCCATAGGTTACCTAAATATTGAAAGTGGTAAACACAGTACGTTGTCCCAATGTTAACCTTATGGGAAATAACTAAAATTCTATATCTCGTTTATTTCTCAACATATCTTGATAAAACTTGGTAAGTGGCTTCTTCTAGTTCAGATCTACTAAATATTGAATTTAAACCAACCAGTTTAAACATACCTGTAGCAGCAAACCTGCATACTCATTCCCCATGTTAATCTTATGGAGCTTACAAAAACATGTCAAATCTCGCTATGTTAGATTAAAATATATTGTTTTGCATGTGAAATTCGCTGAGTATGCAGGTCTGCTGCAACGGGGGTATTATTAGTAATTAAGTCCTTTAGTTACAACTAATTAAAATCATTCATCAATTTTACTTGTCAAATTCGTCTACTTTATTTTGGCTAATAATTTTATTGTTTTCTTAAAAAAAAATAAAACATTAATTCTAAAATCATTTCAAAGCCTACTTTCAAACTAGGCTTGAAATAACAAATCACTTAATGTTACTAAATTTCCTAAAATTTAAAAATCAAATAAGACAGAAATTAAGGCTATGCTACATTTATAAATAAGACTATGAATAAAAATATATTGAAGTTGTATAAGTGAAGCTATAACAGAGCAAAATAAAGCTGGAAATTTTTGAATTCTGAGCAATCACATTTCTAGATACCTGTCATAATCCTTTCTTCCATGAGTTGATGGAATATTGAAATTATTGTTTTGAAAAATTCATGAATAACCACGTAAAACGACAGCGTGTGTCATCTGTCGTTCGTGGATCAACGACTAATTTGCGAAATTCACGGTCGCCCGCGAAATACAATTTTGTGTATTTGCCTATGGCCGATGAACAATAAATGCAGCTTTGCGAAACTCGCGGTCGGCCACAGAAAACGATCCCGCTTGCTTGCTGGTCGCAAACGAACCAAATGCGACATCGAAACTCGCAGTTGGCCGCGAAATACGATCGTGCGAAATGCCAGTAACAAATGAATGGAAAATGTAGCTTTGTGAATGCCGTGAAAGACAATAGCGTGTATCTCTTGATCACAGATAAATGGGAGATGTGGTTTTGCGACATCGAATGCGCAGTTGGCCGCGAAATACGATCGTGCGAAATGCCAGTAACAAATGAATGGAAAATGTAGCTTTGTGAATGCCGTGAAAGACAATAGCGTGTATCTCTTGATCACAGATAAATGGGAGATGTGGTTTTGCGAAACTCGCAATCGGTCGTGAAAACGATGTGCATAAACATTTTGTGTAAAAGGCGAGAGTAACTACTCCAGTGCTTGTTTTTCCGAGTAGCTGTAACTACTTGACTCGAGTTTGAATCGTAGTACCCAACCCCTAGTATTATTGTATATTTGAGGATGTTAACCCCTTAATCGCCGCGCACGAGTTAGCTCGTAGTTGTATTCTGTACGCGCTCTGCCAAGCATGAGATAATCTCGTGCGTCACCCTTGCTTCGTTGACCGCCACGCCCGAGTTTACTCGGATTTGACTTTCTCAGCTGATTTATGTTGGTACAACTGTTCTGCTTGGTGTTTTTTCCTGCTAAGACTGTACAGTTGACCCTGACAAGTTGCAGACCGTTTGGAACTACGTCCACGCCACGAGATCTGCAGTATCGCACTCGCCGCGTTAAAACGAAAACGGCGTTTTCGTACTGATCGTGTAATTAAACTGTGCGCTACTAAAAACTGCGGGGGCTAATTACTCGGCGCTTAAGGTGTTAATTTAGGCAACTGCAATAATATCACAAAAACACTGTCTTCAGTTTTTTGATAAAGACTATAAATACCCCCGTTGCAGCAAACCTGCATACTCAGCAAATTTCAAATGCAAAACAACGTAATTCAATTAGGACTGGGCGAGTAGTGGATTTTGAATTTGAGTCGAGTCAAGTATTAATCCAACTACTTGAGTATCGAGTCGAGTTGAGTAGAGTAATTTGTGAAAAGAAATTAAATGTTCATTTTTTTAAAGTAATTAGCTCTTTGAATTACAATTAATTAAAATCAATTTCACTTATCAAATTGGTCTACTTTATTTAACCCTTTGACCTACTATTTCTTTCTTTCTCAATTTTCAATTGTTATATATTTATTTTGTCTGTATTTGGTCTAATATTTTGGTTATGACCTTTTTGTTTGTTCATATGTATTGACAATATGCTGAATTAATTAAGAAAAACAAAAAAACATGTCCTCCTCCTCTATACAAGGGTAAAAAGAAGCAAAAGAGGTGTCCACTGCAATTTCTATTAAACCTACAAATGCCATCTACTTCCACCTAATCCGGTCACTGTTTATTTTAGGTGGGCCCACCCACCAACTTTACCACACAATTGCAAGCCTAACAGGGATTGCTCATGGTGCGGGAATCGAACCCGCGCTGCGGCGTATGGCTTCAACATTGACTCGTCAGTCAACGTCTTAAACCACATGGGCGCGCAGTATTGTCAAGACCAATGCTCGTTTGACTCTTAAAGCCTACGGCTCCAGCGATCCCTAGCGGCGTTCCATTGAACCGCTTGAGCAACCGGCCTGGTGGCAAACCAGTGAATTACTAAGCCAGCCCTCACTAACGGCACCCGCGCGACCGGCGACGAGACCACTTCGTCAAAGAGTAGGCAAATGGGTTAAGCTAATTTTTTTTTATTTCTCTTTGAAAAATAAAACTCTGACATTCTAATACCCCTACATTGCACAAACCCTACTTTTCAATGAATTACTATACTAAATAACTTAAAATAACAAATCACTTAATGCAACAAGATCACAAAATAAATTCATGTAGAATATGCATAGTTCTAAAATTTAAACAGTTGTAAGATTTTATTATTAACCTATCATTTTAACTATCAACAACAGGTTCATTTTTTTCCTAAAAATAATTGTAATTAAAACCTTAGACAAGAAATTGTGGAGGAAAGAATTAAAAACAAGATCAGAGAGGAGAGCTATGCCCAGTTATTTGTTTACTTCTAAACCCAACCCCACCCCCTTGCCTGCTGATCTATTGTTTTTTGACATCCAGTGTCATAGCTGCACCCAGACAAGAATAAAATATCCCCCAATACAAAACTTATAAAACCTAAACTTATTGGCTTTATGTAAACCAATGAAATCCACAATTATCTTCTCATTTTTACAAGTCAAGTGAGACAGAAATGAAGGCTGTGTATCATTCAATAGATAAACTAGGAATACAAATTGAAGTTATGAAGTGCAAGGTTAGAGCTAAATATAGCTGTAAGTTTTCAATTTCCAAATTCTGAGAGATGGTATTTCTAGATAACTGGCGAAATCCACTCTTCTATGAGTTAATGAAATATTGTTGAGGTTATTGTTATAAAAAACTCGTAGACGGCTGCGAAACATGATAGCGCGTATCTGTCGGTCACAAATAAACGGCAGATGTAGCTTTACGAAACTCGCGATCTGCCACGAAATACGATTGCGCGTATTGCCGATCACCGATAACCAGCAAATATAGCCTTGCAAAAGTCGTGGTTAGGGGTGTGCGAGTATTCGACCGGTCGAGCTTTTAGGTCGAGCTTTTCAGTATTCGGCTCGGCTCGACTTTTTTCAAAAAAGCTCGACACTCGAGCCGAGTTTTTGATAAGAGAGTTCTTATCGGAAAGATAATTATTGCGATCTATTTTTGGACACGGCAAACGGAAGAGTGTTTCCCTCCCACAAAAAATACAAACAAAAAATATTCTCTAGTGATAAGGAAAAGACATTGACAGGTAACAAGAAATATCATCTCCATTAAGACGGAAGTCGGAGCTATATTTAGTTGACCTTGGAGAGCAAAATACAGCAAGAAAGTCTATAGTTTTAGCATGGCTTATCTCTTTAACGGTATATCGTACAAGCTTCATTTTGGTTTCATTTTATTTATAAAAATTAGACAAAAAATATAAGCCGTAATTTATAATTGTATGACATGTAGTTTGTATTTTCGGATTTTGTAGCAAGGATTCCTTATCTCTTAATTAACTCACGCAGCTCGCACTGAGTCAGACAATGACAAAAAACCGGGACAGAGTTGTTGTAAACAACCTCCACCCCCCCTCCCTGGCCACTGATAAGGAGAGTAAGAGAGGTAGCTGTTTCTTTCTTTCTCTCTATTCCGTCCTAATTTCTGATTCTTTCTTCTTCCTGATTATCTTAACCCAGTTATTTTCTCCACAAAAGCTTAGGGACACTCGAGCCGAGTTTTTGATAAGAGAGTTCTTATCGGAAAGATAATTATTGCGATCTATTTTTGGACACGGCAAACGGAAGAGTGTTTCCCTCCCACAAAAAATACAAACAAAAAATATTCTCTAGTGATAAGGAAAAGACATTGACAGGTAACAAGAAATATCATCTCCATTAAGACGGAAGTCGGAGCTATATTTAGTTGACCTTGGAGAGCAAAATACAGCAAGAAAGTCTATAGTTTTAGCATGGCTTATCTCTTTAACAGTATATCGTACAAGCTTCATTTTGGTTTCATTTTATTTATAAAAATTAGACAAAAAATATAAGCCGTAATTTATAATTGTATGACATGTAGTTTGTATTTTCGGATTTTGTAGCAAGGATTCCTTATCTCTTAATTAACTCACGCAGCTCGCACTGAGTCAGACAATGACAAAAAACCGGGACAGAGTTGTTGTAAACAACCTCCACCCCCCCTCCCTGGCCACTGATAAGGAGAGTAAGAGAGGTAGCTGTTTCTTTCTTTCTCTCTATTCCGTCCTAATTTCTGATTCTTTCTTCTTCCTGATTATCTTAACCCAGTTATTTTCTCCACAAAAGCTTAGGAGTGCAATCAATTTTAGGATGACAATAAATTATTTTTTATTATTTCATTCATATTCTGAAATAATTCAACCATCAATATTATGCTACAATTGGGACTGCTATTTGTAATCATCTTTATTTTGTAAACATTAAGAAAATCAATATTGTGTTTGAGTTTTACTAAATGTAAATATGTTATTTTTTAAGATACAACCATTTTAAAACCTTTCCAATTAACTCCTTTCTACTCTTGAAAGAAATGTTGTAGTATGTGGCTAGAATGATTATGTAAGTTTAACTATTTATTTTAAAGTGAAACTATTGTGGAATAATTGGGGAGTTAAATTATAAATTTAGATTTTAAATTGGTTATTTTTCTACATAAATTATTTTTTGAACCAGTTTGATCAATTTTATGTAACATAATACAAAATATTTATGAACCTATCAGATCATTAACTTGTTTTGGAGATAAGCTTTCTAGTTTTGAGCTGAGTTAACTTAAGGGATGCAAACATTAGTCTATTGTATCTTTTAAAATTAAAATCAAGCTTCATAATTTTGTGGTTGTTAAAAAGCTCGGCTCGAAAAAGCTCGAGCTCAAAAACTTTTGAAAAAGCTCGGCTCGGCTCGGCTCGAGTTCAAAAATCACTGTTCGTACACCCCTAGTCGTGGTCGGCTACAAAAAACGATCGCGTGTATTTCCCAATCTTAATAATACTAAATGAAACTCTGTGAAACTAGCGATCGTCCGAAAAAAACGGTCGCACGTCTTTACCGGCCACAAATGAACAGTAATGCTGCTTATTTGTGAAACTACCAAGCGGCCACGATAAAGAATCTGTTGATTGCGGATAAACAGCAGATGTAGCTTTGCGTAACTCGTGATTTGCTGTAAAATTCGATCACACACCTAATTCGCACGTAAATTTGATCGCCGGGTAAACTACTCGACTTGCTTGAATACAAGTTTTTGAGTAGGTGGAACTACTCGAGGTAGCAACTACTCGAGTAATTACTTGACAGTCGAGTACTCGCCCACCCCTAATTTCAATCCATCATAGCAAGATATGACATGTTTTTCGTAAGCTACATAAGAATAACATGAAATGAGTATACAGGTTTGCTGTAAAAGGTATGTTAACTGGTGGTTTTAATAGTTTCAAGATTTAATAGATCGGAACTAGAAGATTTATCATCATTTGTTAAGAAATAAGGAAGATATAGAATTTTTTTTATTTCCCATGTCCATCAGATCCTATTATATCTCTTGCAAATTGTACTTAGCATACCTCCTGGGATGCAGACCCTCAGAGAAGCCACTTTCAGGGGAGTTGAATGAGTTTGGAGTCTCGTAGGGAAAGTTACTATCACCGCTGAAGTCGTCTGGGCCATGCACACTATCTGGCAGTCGGAAACTGTAGCTCTCAAATCTGAAAGTGAAAGTGTTTAGATATTGGGCTAGTTATATAATTTATCAGAGACCAAAATTTCTTAAGTCAAATTTCTTCTTAGCAATATCGGTAATATGACGCTGCTCTAGATGAGTCACTGCCGATGTCTCTACAGTACAGTCAACTCCCGATTAACCTGGGTGATGACTGGTCAAAGTGTGATAACAGGGTTCCCACTCAAACTGAATTTTAAAATTCACGGCTCCTACACGGTTTTTAAGGTCCGAAAATTATGAAATTTACGGTCTAAATATAGGAAAACATTTTTCCGGCCGCACAGTTTAATAGAGAATAACAGGGTGGAGGGTAACGAGGGAAAACTCGGCAGACGCATAGCGGCGGCGGCGGCGGCGCCAGCACAACGGAGAAGCAATTTTGAACTGCACACCAATATAATTAAACTGTGTAATATTTTAGGTAAAACAAACTATGCTTGACGGAAAAATAATTTTAAATACAATGCAATTACATAAATTACAACTATTTTACAAAATACGATGTGATTTTAACATTATTGATTACTTAAGAAAACAGAAAACATTGTACTGGCGATTGTGGAACACGCAAGCAACTTAAGTATTTTTAAATTTTTAATGCCATTCTCTCTTCCTTCCTTCCTTTCTTCCTGTCTTTCTGCTTCTATCCGCCCACACAATGCGCAGAGTCCAGTGCGCACTGTATGTTGCCATGACAACCGTGTGTCGTCATAGCAACGAGCCAATCATGCCAACGCACTGCGTTTTAAGACAACAAACAGCCGTGTAATGAAAGACATTATGATAGTCTGCGCTTGCGTATGTTGCCAACCTTTCAATCAATATTCGATAGTTAATTTTTTGCGTCTTGACCGAGTTGAAGTTCGTGATTATCAACTCTAATCCATGGAAAACTCGAAATATGATCAATATAACACGTATTAAAATAATGTCGTGTTTGATTAAAAATTAATTGCACGTTATTAAGTGCACTTCAATTACATTTTTTTTGTAAAATAGTTTTTCCGTGAAAGTTGAAGGTAAAAACGTGTTTAAAAATAATTCTTGTTGCCAGTTTTGGACACCGGTTAGGCGCGCCGCCTGGTTAATACGCCCCCGGATAATCGGTGTTCTACTGGCCGTAAATGTTAGTTAATGGCACAACGTTTTGGTTGCCTGCAGGCATGTTTTCCAACGGCCGAAGTTAGGGCCTTGTTGTTGTCATTCAAACAGTACAATGGGTAGTGTTGAGTGATAAGGGATGTAGTGATGGGTGGCGGTCAGGCGAATGACGCACACACACACATACGCGCGTTCTTCAACATACGCGCGCGGGGAAGGAAGTGTGGAAGGGTGTAGGGGGAGAGGGAGAGGCTGACAAAATATAATAACGTATGACTCAAAATATTTTTGACGTCAATATAAAACACAGCTTACTTACAATTACCTTCATAAATTTCAGTACAGCATCAAGTTAGGTAGATTAAACTTATCAGTCACTTGTATTCCAGGATTGTTTCTATGTTTCGTCAAAGCAAAAGAAAGAAATTCACGTATTAATTGCCACGCAAACGTAAACCAATGAGCGTGCGTCTTCAGCTATTTAGTCTTCTCTCTCTTCACCTTTCCATCCCTCCATCCCCCCCCAAGGCAACCAATCGCCTTCCGCCATTACCTCCCCAGTCTCCACCCCTCACAGTGGAATCTCAATCTCAGTTTAGCAGGCCCTACCGTCTAGCCCTGTACATACAATCTACGTCTTAAAGTACAAAATTGCTGTCTTCGTCTTGGGACTGTGAATCATTTTAATGTCTCTAATAAATTTATACAAATATTTCTCTATAATTTAATAAAAATATTAGCTATTTTAAAATTGGCTGATTTTAAAGGTCTGATGACGAAATTCATGGCTCTTTCCAGGTTTTTTCATGGTTTGCCAAATTCACGGCTTACTCATGGTTTTTACTTTCACGGTTAAGTGGGGAACCCTGGATAACCCAAAACGACAGTTAAAACAAAGACATTCAATAAATCGAATAAAACACTGTAGGAAGTGGGAAGGAGGGGAGGGAAATTTTATTGGAAATGTTTTATTGCGATCCATTTTGGAACACTATCTATTTTGGTGGTAGTGTGTTTCTTTCCATGAAAAACAAACAACAATATCCCATCAACTGATATTAATGATATAAGTATGGGATGGCCTTCCGATGGTCGGATCAAGCTGGTTTTCGAACTCATCCAAATAATTACTACTTTACATTTCTGTGCCAAATTTCATTCAAATCATATCATTTTTACATGAGTTATCGTGCTTAAGGACACATACAGATACAATATATGAAAATGAATGAATGGTGTTTTTGGCAACAGGGGGGACGTTAAAACAAAAAGTTATGATGGTTTCGGGCTTAGATCTTACCATGAGACCTTCAGTAACAGCTTCTTCCCTATTCGGGAAATTTGCTAAAAATACATACTACTTGTCATACAACTATAAATTAAGGCTTGTATTTTTTGTCTCATTTTTATACATCAAATGATACCAAAATGAAACTTGTACGACATGTCATTCATGAGATAAACCATGATTACACAATAGACTATAATGTCCTATTTCGCGGTTCTCCAAGGTCAACTAAATATAGCTGAAACTCTCAGGTTTTTGACTAATTAGAGATTATATTTCTTGTTACCTGTCAAGGCCCTTTCCTTATCACTTCTGAGAATATTTTTTGTGTATGTTTTTTCATGAATTTTTTTAAATTTATAACAACCACAGGAGTAAGACAAGGAGATGGGTTATCACCAATTTTATTTAACTTGGACATAGAAGAAGCCTTCCAAGAAACGAGTAAGTTAGAAGAAGAAATAGTTATAGGCACCAAAATTAATGTATTAGCATATGCAGATGATGTAGCCTTAGTAGCTGGATCCAAAGACGACCTGAAAATATTACTAAGTAAACTGAAGGAAGAAGCTAGGAAATTTGGACTAAAAATCAATGAAGAAAAAACAAAATATCTCGTATTGTCAAGAACAGGTCAAATTTCAAATAATAATCTTCAAGTTGATGATGTAAAATTCCCTAGAGACAGAGAATTTTAATACTTAGGGGTAAAATTTTCCCAGGATAACAAAGAGGAAGTAGGAGTAGAGAGCAGACTGATAGCAGGAAGGAAAAGTTTCTATTCATTATCCAAATTATTTAGCTCTAAACAAATTTCAAAGACAACTAAACTGAGAATGTACCAAACCCTAATTCAACCAGTCCTGCTGTATGGAACAGAAAATTTAGCTCTAAGTAAAAATTCAGAAAAGAAAGTTATAGTTTTTGAAAATCAAATTTTAAGGAAAATATATGGTCCAATAAATTAAAATGGCGAATGGAGAATTCGAAGGAATCAAGAACTGAGAAACCAACATCCAGACATAGTAGCCATCATCAAAAGCCGAAGACTAAGATGGGCAGGCCACATAGTGAGGAGACCCGAAAACACACTTATTAAAGACGTATTTGAGGGGAGACCTGCAGGCACCAGACCTCTAGGAAGATCTAGATTACGATGGAAAGACCAAGTGGCAAAAGACCTCAGGAGACTACAAGTAACCTGGGAGCAAGCAGAAGACCGGGAAGAATGGTGGCGCATCGTTGCGGAGGCCAAAAACCAACTTCGGTTTGAATAGCCACAGCGGTAAGGTAAGTATGTTTCTTTCATGGGAAAGGATCGCTCTTCCAGTTTCACATGTCCAAAAATTAATCAATACTTATCTTCCCAAAAAGAACTCTCATGAAAAAAGCTCGGCTCGAATTTCGAGGTTTTCCAAAAAGACTCGAGCCAAGCCAAATACTAAAAAGCTTGAGTAAAAAAGCTTGATTGTTAAAATATTTGCACACCCCATATAATAAACCTGAGTTCACTCCATAACAATCTGGAAATGATTAAGTTCAAGTTTTTTTTTTATAAAAGTTTAAACTTCTCTGTTATTGTGAACACAAAAAAAAACAGTACTTCTTTTACAGTTTAGTCTGTAACTTTAATTGTGATTGCCTGAAAAAATGTTCAATGGTATCACATAAAATCTATTTAAATAAGTCACAGTTTAATTTTTGGTTTTAGCTCGATTGGATGATTTGTTACTGAGATATTGGCTTTCAAAATCTAGTGCACATGTTTTCCCAGACAGTACACTAGAAAAGAGAGTGGCGGCAGAGGACAGTGGAGACCAATATAAGTGTGGGGTGAAGGGCAGATTCGGAAGTGTTCAGTTCATATCTGGTTAGAGATGTGCGAGTACAGGTTTTTCAGGTCGAGTCGAGTTCGAGTCGAGTAATTATCAAAAGATTCAAATCTCGAGTTTGAGTCTAGTATTACCTAAAAAAAATGTAGCCTAAGTTATAGTAATACATGTAAAAAGTTTTACTTCTTAAAATGACAATATATAGTGTTTCAATTATAAATTGAGAAGTATCAAAATATGCACTTCTATTAAATATTATTAATTTAAAATAACAACAGTAAGGGACAGAACATTAATGAATATCTGCCTCTGATAAAAAAAGGTAAGTATTTTACATGTATTAACAAGAAAAATTACACTAACCCCCATTAATTACAAATATTGCATGATACTTGGCTAAAAATATTTGATTCTTGTACCTGTTGGATATTAAGGTTGCAATATATTGTTTAACAAACTGATTTATTTTCAGACTTGAATTCTATTTCCTACCTTCATTTTTATTTTTAGTTTATAATTTTATTATCATTCTTTATTGTATGATTTGTGTAGCATTTGATATTTTCCTCAATAATAAAATAATGCTATAACCAATAGGAACATAAAATTGTTTAAAGATAAATTTATTCTATGACCTTCTATAAAAACAATACGTTATTAAAGCATCACTAAGAAAATTTAAACATATTTAACACAAACATCTCTGAAAATTACTGAGTACTTATACAAGCCTAAAGTAGGCCTATTTTTCAAAAAAGAATTGATATAAAATGCAAACTATTAATTGAAAATAAACATTTCAAGTGGAGGTGTTTTGTTTTGAAATAATTTCACTTTCTAAAATCAATGGCAGTAAACCCATGAAGACGCAGACAAACCAAATATTAATGTGTCGATTAATTCTAATCAATCTAAGAATGAAAACATAAATGCAACACAGACTATTTTAACACGTCGAGCGCAAAGGACGAGAATTCTCGTCCTGCGGTAATGGCACCAGTGGGGCAAGGCGAGAAATCTCGTCCTCCTCCCATGCCAAAAACCTTGCTTCAGTGTGAGCTCAGCCTCGTACGGGGACTGTGATGTGCAATTGCCGCGTTTTTGGTATGGTAAGGTTTTTGGTATCTCTACAACTTTTGGCATGCATAGTTTCCATGTAAGCCATTCGTTTTTTTTTTGTGCTTAGTGTTTGTGTCCACTGCATTGTGCCGAGTGTCGACGTTGGTTTAGTACAATGGAGGAACAGAATGACAGCGAAATTATTGAAAACGTGTTTTCCGAAAATTAAGAAAATTCGGAATCCTCGTCTGGGAGTTAAATGGTTTTAATGGTCGGCCATTCCTGGTAATATGGCAGGATTGCGGGACATCCCGTTTACATATAATTTTTGTTGTAAATATATTTTTTTATAAATATTGATGTTATAAGAACAATTGAAAATGAAAAAACTATTTACTGTGTTACTGTGGGCGTGTGGGGTTAAAAATAGTGACTGGTTGGACAAGGACAAGCACCAGTGCCTAAGGACGGGAATTCCCGCCCCGGACGTGACGTCACAATTTCGGCCGATATCGTCACTGACACATCCAGATGCATAATTTTGGATACCCTGACATCATTTTCGAGTCAATAATAACATTACCAGTTTCATTTTCGAATTGATAGCCTCCGGATACCGATAAATACTAATAATGGTGTAAATACCTGCTTTACTGGTATCCAACTAACTGACCATTGGATACCAGTAAAGCAGGTATTTACACCATTATTATTATCAGTTTTTAGCATTTTAGGGTCGCAATACTCATTACTAGCACTGAACGTGTTAAGAAGACAAATCATCACACTACATAACAACTTAAAAGGAACGACAAACTATTAATTCGATAAATTGTGATAACAGATAATAGACAGTGATAACTGGCACCTTAGCAAAGGAAATGTTGACAAAATAAATTAAGCCAAGAAGTAAGAGAACAAGAATGTTTGTTTACTTTTCAAGGCCACCCCACCCCCTGCTCCCAGTCCCATTGTTCCAGGCCAAGCGACACGGCCGGCCGCCGCGGCCGGCCGTGATTAGATAAGAAAGAGATAACAACTCCCCAATTCAAAAATAGCATAACCTAAACTACTGGTCGTATAAAAACCAATGACGTCTCATATTTTTCTTCTAATTTTTACAAATCAAATGAGACAAAAACGAAAGTTGTGCGATGCTCCATTCCAGAGATAAACAATGATTAAAAGACAAGATAAGCTGTATGAGTGCGAGTTCAGTCAGAGCTAAATACAGCTTTACTTCCTGTTTTTCCGAATCCCGAGAAATCGTTTTTTATTGAAACCTGTCAACATCCTTCCCTTATCAGTTGAAATATTGTTAATATCCAACGACTAATATTTATTTTTATCAATCGTGAAGCTGACGACCGGTGATAGTTGGCTTGTGACCTTCAAATTATCGATTGACACACGAGCGTAATTTCTGTTAAAATAATAACTATGCGAACAATTTCGGCAGTTTCGAAGGATTCGATTCTCGAATCTCGAATCCGAATCTTTTCTAAAGATTCGAGGGATTCGAGAATCGAGATTCGGATTCGACACATCCCTAGTGTCGACAGTCACAACCACTGCTGTGAGTATGATCTGTCGTGACAGCTGTAAGATAGGTTAGGTCACCTACCTTTTGCATATTTGTATAGCACGACAAAATTAGACAGCATTTTGAACAAAATAATTGAACAAAAATTTAGAACAAAAATTATATTTTGAACAAAAATTACAGTTTTTGCAATTTGAAATCAGACTCGACTCAAAATTGCCGAGTTTGAAAAAAGCTCGAGTTTCAAGGCCATACTCGACTCGAATTCGAAATCTCGAGTACTCGCACATCTCTATATCTAGTCCAAGCGGTCCATTGTGAGTGTACACCGCCCCTTACAGCTTGTTTTCAGTTTCAGCAAGCAAGTTACCTCTCAGTGTTGATGCCCATGCTGGAAGGGCGAGGGGTATCAAATGAAGGGTCCTCCTTGATGAACATCTTAATGGGTCGCTGAAAGCCTTTTGATGGATGCACCGGAGCTCCGATCACTTCACACTTGCTGAACCCCACCTCTGTCAGCAGGTACTGGCTGAAGTGGTGGGGAAATAGCTCAACCGCATGGTAGTTCTTCCATATCTCTGCCTGTAACCATGCAAAATTTCTACTGTAACGGGTCAAATTTGTAAGGGGGTATAAATTTACTGATTAATAGCTAGAGAAGGTGATTTGTTATGGCTAGTTATCCTAGGCCTACCCATAAATAGGTAGAAGTTACCTGATGTAGGCTTTCACATAAGGTGAAGGTTTGCCTCAAGCCTAGCCCTTGACATTGTGTAGGGTTGCCATAAGCCTAACCTTTGGTTCGTTGACATTGTTGAGCACCTCATGAATACTGGCTATTGCAGTGAAATATAACCCGAATCACACAGGTGCACTGCTGCAAGCCCATAAACCAATCAAGACTAACCTCTCTCGCCATGTCACAGACCATAGTGTAGACATGAAGATGATTTCATAAAACTTTTTAGTTAAAACACTTTATCACTTGTGACTAGTGGTGTGCGGATATTGAATTTTTGGATCGGATCAGATTCGGATCGGATAGCTTATGTTCGGATCGGTTTCGGATCGGATAACAACAGGTGCAGATCGGATAACACCGGATTCGGATATTTACGGCGCGGCATAATGAGCAGATTTAAGTTTTCTCATAAGCCTAAGGTAATTGCAAGGAACTACCATATTATCCTAATGAGTAAGGTAAGGTTTGCCTTGATAGGCTTGAGTTTTTGATTGTTGTGACATATTGTTTCCAATATAGGCCAAATGTCAATTATTAAAGTGTGCAAAAGGTACAACTAATCATCTGTTAACCCTTGAGCGGGCGCTTCACCAGCAAAACGTGAGCGGGTGCATGCGGAGTTTTACTCCACAACACGAGATTGCACAATTTTAACCCATTTTACTTGTTTTATAATGAAATATTGTATTTAAATATTGGCAAACTTCATTAGGAATCACATTTCATCGTCGATTCAATTAATTGTTCAACTTAATGGGTGTAATATTTCAAATATAACAGGTTACTCACCAAATGCCATCAACAATTCTTGTAATCCAAAATTTTGGTTACTCGAGTTTCAACCTATTCATAGGTCATTTTCAAACCATATATCTCCATCACGAAGATTGTCAAAACACTAAAAACAGTCCACAAACATTAACTTCACAAATTGGACAAAGTTTGTGGACTGTTTTTAGTGTTTTGACAATCTTCGTGATGGAGATATATGGTTTGAAAATGACCTATGAATAGGTTGAATCTCGAGTAACCAAAATTTTGGATTACAAGAATCGTTGACGGCATTTGGTGAGTAACCTGTTATATTTGGTCAAAAACGATTCTGGAGGCATCATGATGTTTAAAGTAATATTTCAATTAAACATAGTAAGTAATTTTCTAGTATAAAATATATATTAATTATTATTTACATTTTTGGACTTTTCCTTTCACTCCCTTTTTTCGAAAGCAAAAGGAAAAGTCCAAAAAATTAATAATAGTTACAAATCCATTGTTATTATGAATTTTAAAATTAGGTATCAATGTCTGTGTAACGGGAGAGGGCGCTCCACAAACTGAGAAGGCATCTCTGAACTGCATATAACGAGGTACCAAGGAGGGGGTGGGGGGTATAAATAGCTTTAGGAAATTCCTGGAATGAGGGGCATAAAGTACAGAGCCGGACACGACCGCCGACACCCATTATGTCTGTTTATTTTAACATAAAAAACACGTGCGGAGGAAAACTCCGCGTGCGCCCGCTCGAGGGTTAAGAATTTAGAAATGTATTGATTCCCCTTAAGCACAGGAAGTATTTAACTGAATAAGCTTAATAGGCCTAAATCAATTTCAGGATTTGCAACTTAAAAATTCCTTTTTCAATGCAACCTAAATTTGTTCACTATTAGGCCTCTGTATTTTTGGTACTTTTCCTTATTAGCAAATTTCCTTAAAGGAATAAGCTATTACGGTAGTACTCATGGTAAGACCTAAGTCCAAGACCATGTTAACTTTTCATTTTGTGGTCCCCAGAAGCAAAAAACACCATTCGTTTGAATTTTTATATATATATCTATATATATGTCTGTTAACACGATAGCGGCCGTAAATATGGTCCGATCTTAATGAAATTTGGTACAGACGTGTAAAGTGGTAATCACTCGGATGAGTTCGTGAACCAGCCCGATCGGACCACTGGAAGGGAGGGTAAAGGGGGATAACCCCCCCAAAAATGGGTTTTTTGAGTTTTTCATACAGAAAAATAAAATTTATCAAATTTTTGTTGGTACCATTGAATTCAGCTCAAAAAAACAAACAATTTAGTATTTTGAATTACTGCTCTATGTCCATTGGTTACCGAGATATTAAAAATGGTAAACACAGTACGTTGTCTCAATGTTAACCTTATGGGAAATAAGTAAAATTCTATATCTCGCTTATTTCTCAACATATCTTGATAAAACTTGGTAAATGGCTTCTTCTAGTTCAGATCTACTAAATATTGAATTTAAACCAACCAGTTTAAACATACCTGTAGCAGCAAACCTGCATACTCATTCCCCATGTTATTCTTATGGAGCTTACAAAAACATGTGAAATCTTGCTATGTTGGATTGAAATATATTGTTTTGCACTTGAAATTCGCTGAGTATGCAGGTCTGCTGCAACGGGGTATTTTTGATCATTGACTAGGCCTAAGTGATTAGGCGAAAGAATTAGATATAAAACTTGATTCACCAATCACTTCATATTTGAAGAAAGCTTTAAATTTTATATATGCATTAAAGCCTGACAACCAAGATTTTGATTCACTACAATAATATTATAAAAACAAAATAGTAAGTCTGAGCAGTAAACTTAACCTAAATTTAAAAATAAGTTAATAAGTTTCAGATGTTGTAGGTTTCACTCAACAACCTTTAAAATATATAGACTGCTCATCTCGTAAAAAAGTGAAGCCTTTGTGGGCGCTGCCATGTTGGCTATTATCTAAAAAAAACGAGCAAACCGGAAAACTCATGGACGTCACCGGAAAACTCACGACATCACAAAACACTTCATCGACCTTTAAATTATTCAAAACAAGGAGGTTAAAGTCTGTTGTACTGGAGTTATTGCCACAATACATTTGTTGATGAAAAAGTGGTTGATGAAAAGATAGGCAATGTGAAGGGGAGTAATATAGTAATTTAGGACTTGGCGTTCTTTGAACAGTAATTTAAAATGAAACGAATCTTTTGAAGACGACTAAAGATTCGAATAAGTTTTTAAAATATGTCAGAAATGCTGTACAGATTTATAATCTTAATACTTTTTGTGTATTTTATTTAATTGAAGTAAGATAACGACAAAACTAATTTAATTACGTCGACTCTTTGAAAATAAGTTTTTATATTCGATCAATTAAATCGTTCAATTCCCATCGCTGAATCGTTCGTTTTTCGTTTGTTAATGTAGAATACGAAATTAATTCCACATACATTGGTCAAACTGGGCGGACCTTTAAAACGAGGTACAAAGAGCATCTCCCCATTTAGACAAACAAAAATCCTCGTTTGTACAGCATCTCGTTGACCACGGCCCTGACTTAGAAAATATTGACAGCACCTTGGAAATTCTCCATGTATGTAATAAGGGTGGCAGGCTCAACACACTCGAGGAATATGAGATTTATAGGGCACAAATGGAGGACAAGAAAAAACAAACAAAAACTATTCTAAATGAAAAACTCCAGTTCAAGTCCCACCTCATATTTAATTCTATTTTAAATAGTACCAAGACATCGACGCCCATTGATAACATCGGCAGTGGCAGTAGACCTGTTTAGTTCGCTATCAGGACAACCCTCAGTCTGCAACCTGCACCGTGGCCGCGATGACTTGTCCCCTCGTGTGATAGGCCTATCAAATTTTGTTTGTATTAATCTGTCGTATGTACGTGTTGTGTTTTTGTTGTTTAATTTATTTTAACTTTATGACGACCACAGGAACAATGTGTTTTTGTAAGATCGGTGTGCTGTGCTTTGATAATGGTATTCTTATACCGAAACATGTCAGCTTGATTTAACCTGTGAAGATCAAGGATTTGAACTGCAGACGGAAAGGTAATTTTAACCTTGTTTTATTGAAATTTGCAGTTCAGGGGCTAAAAACATGAATTTTAATTGTATTTTTGGTTGCAGAATGAGTTTCTATAAAGTAGATCAACATGACTGTTTTACTAGTTACTAGTTATAACGTTCACAAACATTTTTAAACTAAGCGCAAAATATTATTATAGCATTGCTATAATTTAGACTGATACGGTACCTAATTTTTTATTAATTATGTTACAGGTGTAGAAATGCGTGGATCAATGTTACACATAAGGAATTGCGTCTAAAACTACTTAAAATACTACAGCATTCTAAAGCAGCGTGCGACGATCCGGTACTGAATTATCATGGTTATTTATAAATTAGTTATGTTTTTCAATATTACTGGTTGAAATATTATTTCAATCAATCAACCAATCAATCAAAAATTCTTTATTTTCACAAAATAAGTTGCAGCAATACATATAAAATTGAAAAAAATCACATGGGTCACATGACCTGTGCGTGATCTGAATTCTTGTGTCTGGCTGCGGAGTCACTTTTTGTGCACATCACTTTTTAAATTAGTACTAAAACTATTTAATCTAATATTAAATATTTATCGATGTCGTCTACGATGTAAGATAAGTATATAATAAAATTATAAAACGATAGTAATATGATTGAAAACTAATTTTTGGTTTTATTATATAACATTTTGATGATTCAAAAACAACGACAAACGAAATTAAAATCATGTTCATGTTTTCAAGTCTTTGACGTTTGTGTTTGAAGGTCGGTGACAATCCTCCAGTAAGGCTTCACTTTTTCCTATCTCATAAGCAGTCTATATCAGTTATATGTCGTTGGTTTCACTATTAAAGCTTGGTCATTTATTTAGAACAAAGGTCTATTTGTTTTAGATAACAAACAACAAGCAAATTCACTAATTATTTTCATAGGCATAGGCTGTCAACTCAGCATTGTACTGTTATCTAAGAGAGTCCATTTTAATCACGTATTGAAAATACGGCCGGCCGGCTTTGATTCGGCTTTGACTCGGCTTCATTCGTCAAAGATTAATATTTCAGAAAAATAGAAACTTATTTTTGATCGTTCAACTTTCTTTTTTTTGGTAGGTAATTGCTGAATTGAAAAATAAAGTAATCTGGCGACTGAAAACTCAGTTTTTAAGCAGACGACATTGAAAAACGAAGTGAGATGACCAAGATAAACAATGAAATCAACAGGTTCGCCAACCCTTTGGCAGCCCAAAATTACTGTAGGCTTTTTATTTTATCGTATGAACTGGCCGCTTAAGATATTTACGGCCTGAAATAGTCATACGAAACATCAACACGACTATTTATTTATGGGTATTTACGGGATATTTCGTTTGGCAATTGAAGACGAATGTTGGACACTGTCAGTCATTGGCAAACTCCGATTTGTCTTGATTGCGATTCTCTTTCATACCAATCTATGTTTCGTCGGTAACAGATACTAATCGAGACAGAACTAATAAAGCAATAAAGGATGTACTATTATTTGTTAACTGATTTTTAATGCTACGATACAAGAATTTATCTTAAGAAAATGTTTGTTATCGCGTCGGGTATTGCGAAGTACTCTGATCGTAAACAACGATCTCAATCTAATCACGAGTTGCAATATCAGCAACCGAAATACATCGCTCGATGCATACCACTACATAATCGCATCGTGTTGAGGCGTTGTTCAAGACGCTATCGAAACCGTCACATTTCAAAGCATCGTTTTTGCTCCGCGAAGTTTTCTGTCACTACTGTACTTTCGCCAGCAGTGACTTCTTTTGTTTGGAAGACTTTCCAAACTTGAAAATTTGATCCTTCTTTAAAATTTACCCCAAAATATACAGTCTATCCGATAGAGTCAGATATCTAGTCAGTCTTACCGGATAGTTATAAAGCACTCGGATCGGATTCGTATATCCGATCCGATCCGAATCCGATCCGAGTTTTCGGATATCCGCACACTTCTACTTGTGACACTTGTTGTTATAAACAACTGCCCCCACACTTGTCTGTTAAACATTAAAAACCCCTTTTCGGCACTAATAACACCGTCAATGTTGTGTTTGTAAATGAGCAACATAACCTCAATCGTCTTTGTTGAGATAACAGACGATGTCAGCTGGATTGACAGCTGTCGGTTAGCCGGTGGCAGAGATGTTATGTCACACAATTAAAGCCACTGGTGATCAGCTGTTTATTCCCTCCTCATCCCTTCCTTGAGGGGGGAAGTTTGGAGGGATGAACCCGCAGGACTAGAGGGTGGACTATTCTGTCCCTGGTTGTTAAGCTGTGTGGTTAATTTCCACTGGAGTTTGTCCGATCCGAATCCATCATGACAAACCTAATCTGTGTTAGCCGGCAGGTCAGAATTCATGATTGGTGTTTTACTCATTTGTTTTTAGTTTGGTTCATAGCGTTTCCTAAGTGTCATTTGTGCCGTTTCGTACGTAAAATTTATTTAATGACCATTGCGTTTGTTATGGGGTGATTAGTCTCCTTTTGCCACTTAGATGTGGGTGGGAAACTGGCGTGTCAGAACAGGAGCTGCGTATGCAGGCGACCTCCCTAATGGGGATTAACGTCCGCACTACTGAAAACTGTAATGTTTCATTCGCCTCATCCATATTTGTTATTGTAAATATTATTATTTTCTTGTTTCCTTAGATTAGTTATCGCAAGTTCCACATAATTTATTTAATACTTAACCAAATAAGATAAATACAGATAATAGTTAATTAATTAATGAGTTTTAATGTTCAATACTTGTTATTATTTAGTTTGTCATTTTATCCATCACCCCTCAGAAGATCATCCATTCATTATAAGTTAAGAATATTAAAAATCATAATTATTATTTTAAAATTAATTGTTAGAAAATTTAGATTCTTAAAATTTGAGAAATGATTTATTAATAATAGCCCCACCCAAAAACAACATATCCTTTTAGTAATAATAATAATGTGAGAGAGTTGTAATTAAAAATAATTTCATATAATATAAAATTCAAAATTAAGTCTCATAATTTATACAAAATTCCAGTGACCAGTGAAATGTATTTCTGCATCCTACAAGACATCTGGACAACAATACTATTGTTGTACTTGGACACATACCTGAGCATCTTTGAGCCTCCAGCACCCAGCAAGAACAGTGTTAACATGAATTTATAAATTCTGGAGGTACAATTCTCCATTTCAAATTAGGCCCAGTTGGACTAAGATTTGCATAGCCTAGTCCTGTTTCAAATAGGGAAATTTGCCTGAGTACCATTTAAAGTCAACCCCTTTTATCAACATCAAGATTCAAAGTACCAGGTGAAGAAAATGTTGTGAGCAGATTTGGTAACCACCATTTTGATTCAACAAGGACTATCATAACTTCCAATTCATCATTTTGATCAAGCCTAATAACTTAATTTATTTCAACTAAACTATCTGAAGATCCTATTCAAGTGAACTTTCTTGTATTCTTTGTGAACTTAAATTGACTCAATTTTCATTAGGCCTATTTTAAATTCTGAGACTATTGGCATATTTTATATCTGTATCAAAATTCAATCAAAATTGGCTTTAGATTATCACTTCATTAAAAGAGCTAAGGTTATTTCCGGCACAAACCTCTCCCTGAGAATAAGAATCCATATCTATTGTATATTTTATTTCATTAATAAATATTCTTTGCTTATGTGAATGCATAACCGACTTCTTTATTTAATAGTATTAGACATAGGCAAATAGGTTTCTTAGCGTCAGTCAAGAGCCGTGGCGTCCCCTGCTGCACACGTCACCAACGTCAAGAAGATAGTCGTGGCAGAAGAGTAGATTAAAATAGAATAAGTCATTTATTAATAAACAGCAAATAAATAAATAAAGGTATAAATATTTAGATAAATTTATATATGTGTATTTGTAAAACTACGTTCATAAGACCATCATCATAATTAGACCAGTTCATAAATTGTAAACCAGGCGAAATTGTGGTTCGGACCCCGCGTTAAAATGTAGGTCCCTTAGTTGCCACTGGCTCTTGAGTCAATTAATTAACAGTCCTGTCTAAGGAACTACAAGATAGCACTACGATCATCCTTCACTCATCTGTTATAGATAATTGGCTTAAAATACCTACCTGGGTCGGTCGCCAATTCAAGTAATGTATCTAATTGGTTGGTAAAACCGTGGTGCTGGGGAAATTTGTGGTGTACCGTAACGTTAGTAAGTTATCAGGTATAGATAAGTAGTTTGCTTGACAATTTTATGCGAATTAAATTTGTCAGTTTCCAATTGGCTTTACCGTCAGGTGTGATCGATGATGGTGGTACAGTAGCGTTGCGTTTGCAGGCTCTCAGTTCACACCTGAATCATTTAAGTAATTTCTAGTTTTGTAGAAATCTGTACCTTTTCAAAATTCATTTAAAGAACCCTGGAATACACCCAGCTGCCAGACTTGAGCGGTCCTGCTGGCATAGGAATAAATAATAATAATAATAATAATAATAGTAAATAAACTTTTCAACTGGCTACTTATAAACAGTTTATAAGTAGCCAGTCTACAGTTTGAATGAATTTTTTAGTTATAAGAATATTGAATTTCAGTTTATTTTTTATTTTTAAGAAAATAAGTAGTAGGAATTATTATTATCCTTGTATTAACATTGTTTTCCTTTTATTATCACAAATATTTGTCATTATAATATCTTACAGTAACTTTTTATTTATTATTTAATAGCCTTCCTGACATAGCGTAAGTTTTAAGCAATAAGCTCGACTTTGTCAATGATTTGTAAAAATTGAGATGACAATAAAAAAGATTTTGTATTATTATTATTATTATTATTATTATTATTATTATTATTATTATTATTATTATAGGTCTGACATGACTTCTCGTATTGTTAGGAAAGTCAATTTTGTTCCTTTCACGAGAAAGCCGTCACAAAACTGTTGTGCAAGAATTTTTCTTGGACATTTTCATGTGGATAAAAAATTAATCTGACTTGGTTCAAGTTAAAAAGAACTGAACAACAATCTAATGAACATTAGGTTACCAGTTTAGTATCATATACTGGTTGCCTTACTGTAAACCTGGTTGACAGTACAGTTACCTTAAAAGCGTTCCTATCGTAATCAGGTGAGTTGCATTTCATAAAAATGGAGAGGATTCTTAGTTCAAATCACATAATACTCACTTTCACTAAACATCTTAACTGCATTTTAGAATTAAAATCTGATCTTTATTCCAGAGCATCTTGAGTAGTAACAGGTTCAGTGTGTCTATAATCGGGGGCACCAAATATCGCGGATGAGGCAGGGTGTCTACAAAATTTCATATTTGAAATTCCCAAATTTTTCCCAACTTTTCCCGATAATTTAAAAAAATTCCCGCCCATAGGCAACATGACCATTACCTCTAATAACGAATATTTGAGCACAATATTTTTTAATTAATATATTTTGACGGCTGCAATGCAAGCGAAAGATCGCCAAAAGATGAGCAAGATGACCGCGATAAGTCCAAAAGATTTGCCAGCTGTAATGCGACCGAGATTTCCGGCTGTGGAAAGAACAAGCGATTTTCCGGCCACGTTGTGACCAAGAGATTCTCCGGCCGTGGTATAACGACCGAGATTTAACAGCCACTATGCGACAGAGAGATTTGCCGGCCGCAAAACGACCGAATCATGTTACGGCTATGAACCGAGTAAGCCAGAAAAAAAACGATGGTACGATGGTTTTTACGATGGTACCATTCGAAAAATTTTTTTGTCCCATTTCTTTGCTCCATATTAAGAAAAATTAGAAGTCAAAAATTTTTTTTGTATTATGCCTTTTACTGCGTTTTCCCACATAATATATTTTGATAATTAATTTACAAGTTATTTTTGTTTTTATTTTCATACTCAGGAATGTATTCTAAAATTCTTTTCCTATGATGTAATTATCAATAATTAGAGGTGTGCGGATAGTGAATTTTTGGATCGGATCGGATTCGGATCGGATAACAACAGGTTCGGATCGGATAATACCGGATTCGGATATTTATGGCGCGGCGTAATGAGCAGATTTAAGTTTTCTCATAACCCTAAGGTAATTGCAAGGAACTACCATATTATCCTTATGTGTAAGGTAAGGTTTGCCTTGATATGCTTGAGTTGTTGATTAACACGTTAGCTGCCTCGCATATTTTGTGCTGATTACCGTAGTGCCACACACATTTTTTGTTGAAATTCTAGTTATGTGATGTTTTTTGTACTTTGTGAGGTTAGTTATGATGACTTTTAACGAAATAAATAAAAATACACGTTAAAAAAATTGATGACCAATCGGGTCGGCATTAATTTTTTTAAAGAAATATTCGATGCTATTTCGACGTGCCGACCCGATCGGACCGACACAGCAAAATTAGAAACTATGAAAACAATGCTATATACCAGTAAAATGCTTTGTAAACGATTTTTGGGCACACAAAAGATAAGATCAACTCAAGAACAATGATATATTAGGTGTATTCAACGATATTAAATAGTTTTTAATAATGAGAAATGTTGCTAGGTAACAATGCCGACCCAATCGGATCAGCGAAATTGACGCGAATGCTCGAGTCACTTCCAGTAGGTTTAGAAAACTGCTGCAACGCTATCTAGAAGGCTTGGGATGTACTACGTCATATTAGTTCCCCAGAGTGCCGCTAGGTGCCTACCAGAGACATCTATCGGCGATTCGGTCAAACGCTGCACTACTCCGGTTGCCGACCTGATCGGGTTGGCAGGTTGCTCCGCCGGACCTACCTATGCCGACCCGATCGGGTCGGCGTGGCAGAGACCGTGTTAATGTGATATATGTTTCCAATACAGACCTAATGTCAATTATTAAAGTATGCAAAGGTACAACAACTAATTAATTATCTGTTAAGAATTTAGAAATTTATTGATTCCCCTTAAGCATAGGTAGTATTTAATTGAATAAGCTTATTAGGCCTAAATCAATTTCAGGATTTGCAACTTCAAAATTCCTTTTTCAATGCAACCTAAATTTGTTCACTATTTGGCCTCTGTATTTTTTGTTCTTTTCCCTATTTGATCAGTGACTAGGCCTATGTGATTAGACAAAAGAATTAAATATAAAACTTGATTCACCAATCACTTCATATTTTAAGAAAGCTTTACATTTTTATTTATGCATTAATGCCTGACAACCAAGATTTTGATTCACTACAATAATAGGCTACTATAAAAACAAAATAATAAGTCTGAGTAGTAAACTTAACCAAAATTTCAAGATAAGTTTCAAATGTTGTAGGTTTCAGTATTAAAGCTTGGGCACAGATGAAGAACTATACAGATTGGCAACCTAATGCACTTTTGCGAGCCCGTTTTTTCGCGCGGCGTCAAGTTTTTTAGGTCGTTTTGCCGCACTTATTGCATTGGTATCAAAGTTATTAATGGCTATAATTGTTCTTTGGGACCTGAAGATTTGATATTGACGAAATTATACTTGATACCAATGCAATATGTGCGGCAAAACGACCTAACAAACTTGACGCCGCGCGAAAAAACAGGCACGCAAAAGTGCATTGGGTTGCCAATCTGTATAGTTCTTCATCTGTGGCTTGGGCAATTAATTAGAGCATAGGTTTATTTGTTTTATATAACAAACAACAAGCAAACTCACTAATTATTTTCATAGGCATAGGTTGTCAACTCAGCATTGTACTGTTATCTAAGAATGTCCATTTTAATCACGTATTGAAAATACGGCCGGTCGGCTTTGACTCTGCTTAATTCGACAAAGATTAATATTTCAGCAAAATAAAAACTTTTTTATCGTTCAACTTTCAGTTCCTAGGTAGGTAATTGCTTAACAGAAAAATAAAGTAATCTGGCAATTGAAAAGGCGTTCTAGTCAGTTTTTAAGCAGACGGCAGACGACGACATTCAAAATCAAAAACGAAGTGAGATGAAAAAACAAACAATGAAATGTACAGGTTCGCCACTCTTTGGCAGCCCAAAATTATTGTAGGCATTTTATTTTATTGTATCAACGCTTAAGATATTTATGGCCTGAAATAGTTGTGCGAAACATCAACACGACTAATTAATTATGGGGTATTTACGGGATATTTCATTTTGGCAATTGAAGACGATTGTTAGACACTGTCGAATGTCGGACAATGGCGAACTCTGATTCGTCTTGGTTGCGATTCTTTCTCATATCGATCCATGTTTCGTCGGTAACGGATACTGATCGAGACAGAACTAATAAAGGATGTATTCGTATTTGTTGACTGATTTAATGCTACGATACAAGAATTTGTCTTAAGAAAATGTTTGTTATCGTATCGGGTATTGTGCAGTATTCTGATCGTATACAATGATCTTGAATTCTCAATCTAATCACGTGCCGCAATATCAGCAAGCGAAATACATCGATTGATGCTTACCACTCAGGGTCGGATTTCCCAATAGGCCCAGTAGGCCCGGGCCTATGGGCGCGAGCTTCCAGGGAAAAAAATATATAAAAAAATCTAAAAATAAAAATAAATCACCATAACTGAAATTTTTTTTTTATTGATTTAAAAGCAAATCATCACGCCAAAATATTCTGATTTTTAATATCATTGAAACCAATAATTGTTGTAAAAGTTTTATTGTTTTTCAACATTACGCATCAACTTCGTTACAGTACATTGATCTCAAACAAGGGAGAACTGGCTGTGGATGTCGTCGAGTGGTACGCATCGTATTTCCTCCATCGATGATTTCCTCTATACTGGCTCGGCGCCACTGCTCATGTGCTCTGAGTGATAAGGGGCGCATGCGCTTGGCAATGTTATTGTCGAGACACTGTTTACCACCCTCACCTCGCGTGAGGTGAGGGTGGTAAACCACCTGGCGTCTTCTTATCAGTGTTGCTTGTGTCAACGGCCGGGGATAGTTGTGTTGAGCGTATTTCGTTGTGCATGCCACCGGCTTTAAGTATTTTTATTGCGACAATTATTTTTATTAGTGTAGTTGGTCAAGTCTTATTGAATAATGAGTCAAAAACCAAAGACAAGTTGTGCAGAATTTAGAAAAAAATGTGAGGAAAAATTACTCAATTTTATTGGCCCAAATGTCTCAATTGAACTAATTTCTGATTAGCTGCCACAAGTCTAAATATATAATACTCTGTGTTGAAAGTTAAAGAACGATGAGTTTGTCTTTAAAAGTAACGATAAAAATATTTATCGGAGTTTGCAATAGGTTTAAGAATAATTCAATACTCTCCGGAGCGTCATTTTAATTCTGTCAATCTCTCCTCAGGCCTGAGGATCCGTATGGTTGGCCGAAATATATTGCTTTGTTTTGCTTTGCGGACATAATCTAGATGCAGCATCATTCCTGTCCGGAGTTCGTGATTGTAGGCCTGGAATTTGAAGGCGCTGTGGCAGCAGCAAAGGCCATGCTATTGTTGCAGGAATGCTCTGCGGGTTGCATCGTTTCGTTTCAGTCCTACAAACGTGAGCTCACTGCTAAATAGATAGCAGTAAATAGTAAATAGTAAAATAGTAAACAGTAAATAGTAAATAAATAGCAAAAATAATAGATAGTTTATTTTTTTTCTTTCAAGGAAAAAGAATAAAAGTAAAAATGACTACCTGACTCTGAAAACGCAGGCTTCAAGAAATGCTTATTGCAGAGCTCGCAATGCGCTAAATGTGGCCATACGATTAGCGAAGAGAAAGTATTTTACTGAGAACCTGAATACAAAAAACCCTAAGACCTTCTGGGCTACTTTACGAGCAGGAGGAGTAATGAGTCCAGTTGAAACAAAAGATCATTCTATTGGACTAGAAGATTTAAACCATTACTTCTCAACTATGGGTTGTAGCAAGACTGTGAGCACAGAAAAACTGATATTTTTTTTTTACACAGTAATAAATGTGCAGGGATAAAATCACCATTTACTTTCTCTCCTGTCTCAGAAAGTAAGGTAAAGGAGTTGATAAACAGTATCACAAGTACTGCATTTGGTGTGGATGGAATATCCATAAAAATGGTCAGAGGTTTGAGCCCTTTCTGTATTGGAGCAGTTACTCACTTGATCAATGTATCACTGGGCACTGGCAATTTTCCTTCTAGTTGGAAGCAGAGCGTGGTAGTTCCTCTCCCAAAAACCCTAAACCCTTCTTTGGTCTCTGATTTCCGACCTATTTCAATCCTCCCTGTCATATCCAAAATACTGGAAAAGGTTGTGGCAGAGCAATCGGTCTTCTATTTAGAATCCGAAGGATTGCTTCCTGAAACACAATCAGGATTTAGGCAGGGGTTTAGCACTTGCTCAGCACTTCTCAATGTTATTGATGAAATGATCACAGCAAAAGATAATGGCCTAGAGAGTGTGATGACTTCTCTCGACTTCTCCCAGGCTTTTGATTCGGTAAATTTCGATTTGCTGCTTGCAAAGCTAAGGTTTTATCAGTTTGACGATATCTCAGTAAGGTGGTTTTCATCATACTTGACTGGGTGTACTCAACGAACAAAGGTTAATGGACAGCTCTCGTCAGCACTTTCTAGGTTTGTTGGTGTTCCTCAAGGCAGTTGCTTGGGACCGATTCTTTTCCTTATATACACTGCAGATTTAAAAGATAATTTGAGTCACTGTTCTTTACACTCTTATGCAGATGATTCCCAACTGTTAATTTCTTTTAAGCCCTCTGAAACCACTGAAGCTATTCGTTGTATCAACACTGATTTAGAGAGTGTAAATGGATGGTCGGACGATCATGGTTTTCTATTGAACTCTAGTAAATGTTCTGTCTTGATTGTAGATAGGTCATCTTCTGGTGCCAAATCAACGAATAGTTGAGTTGAACAGTGTATCTTTGTTGATGGCAAACCATTGACTTCAAGTAATATTCTTAAGATTCTCGGTGTCACTCTCGATTCCCAAATTGATTTTTCTCACCATGTCAAAGCTATTTGTAAAACAGTAACAATACGTTTAAAAACCCTTCGCAGATTAAGCTCAATTTTGCCAGAACTTTCTAAGCTGGAAATCGTCCGTTCAACCATTTTTCCTGTGATTTACTATGCTCTTCCTGCTTTTGCCTGTTGTCTTACTCAGGAAAATTTGATGATCCTTACCCGGCTGCAGAACAGAGTTCTTAGATTCGTCTACAATCTGAAAAAATTTGATCACATCAGCGAGTACAGGTTGCGTTCCAATGTGTTGTTGCTCCTCCGACATGCAAACTGTCAATCTGATCCATAAAGTTCTTCAGACGGGAAAGCCTGAGTACCTTAGGAAAAAGTTGGTGTTTAGACATGAAATCAATGAGCACAGTACCCGACAGGACAGTCTGTTGCACTTGCCAAAGACTAAACTGGAAACGGGGAAAAAGGAGTTTAGCTACTTTGGCCCAAAAAAGTACAATGCTTTGCCACCCACTTTAAAAGAGTACAATTGTAATAGGTTTAAGGAATGTGTAAGAGAAGTGTTTATCTAAACTGCTTATATATACTTTTTTTTGTTTTTATATTATATTATTATACTGTTCATTTATTTATTTGACAAAAGTTGTCATGAAAAACAGAGTTTGTACTTTGATGAACGCTGGCTAAATAAAGACCTTATTTATTTATTTATTTAGATAATATTGCTAAAAGTGTTTTACTACGGCATTTTGTTAAGCCAAGAACCTAGTTAATTCTTCAAAAACTTGCAATGATTACCTTGCATCGTGGAGTGAGGAAAGCAACTAACAAATAGGCCTGATATAAGTTTATAATGAAGGTTTTTAGAAAAGTAAGTTTAACCAGACTAGGGGGCGGAAAAAATTTTTGGGCCTATGGGCGCCAAAATGCTAAATCCGTCCCTGATACCACAACTTAATCGCATCGTGCTGAGGCGTTGTTCTAACCACTGTCACAACCGTCGCATTTCTAAGCGTCGTTTTTGCTCTGCGATGTTTTCTGTCACTAATGTACTTTCGTCGGTAGTGACTTCTTTTGTTTGGAAGACATTCCAAACTTGAAAATTTGATCCTTCTTTCAAATTTACCCCAAATTGTGCTGTCTATCCGATCCGAATCCGATCCGAGTTTTCGGATATCCGCACACCTCTATCAATAATACTATGAATTACTGACACTATTCAATGTATTTATGTGCATGACATGAATAAAGTGATTTTTAATTGAATTGGATTGAAGCGACACAATACGATCAAGAAACAATTGGGAGCCCAAAAATTCGAGAATGCCAGTCAAAACTTAAAAGTATAAAATTTTCAGTCCCACAAGGATCAATTCTGGGACCTTTCCTGTTCTTGTGTTATCTGAATGACTTGCCAAATTTTATACGACATGTCTTAAAAGTGAGAAATAATGTATGTATGTATGTATGCAGATGACATTAGTCTGTCTATATCTGGTGAGACTCTAGAAATGGTTTTTGAGTCCATGCAAAGTCTGTTTCCAAAGCTCTCCAGTTTTTTAAATTCCAAAAACCTTCTCTTAAATGAAAATAAAACCAAACTTGTCAAATTTTCCTGTAGAATCACTGAAAACAACCCTGTAAATATTGAAACCGAGGAAAATGTAAAGTTCTTAGGCTTGATTATGGATCAGAGATTAAACTGGTCAAGCCATGCCAGATTTTTCTTTGTAATTACCATAATAGTCCAGTAAAAATACTGTTTAACCTAGAACAAATTGCAACACGAGCGTTTTTGACGGTATTCTGCTCAAAAAAATGTGCATATTAACATATCCAAAATCGGACAAAATCGGACCATGGGAAACCCCTTAAAATCACGTTTCAAAATGGCGGCTTTTTTTAACATTGGAAAGTTTTTGAAAAAAGCCACTCGGTTGCATTTTTTATCTACATTTAAAAGATATTGAGTTGGGACCACCGCCAATAATTTTTGAGTGGCTAGTCGTGCATTTTGACAGAGTAAAAATTTTTGGCCGCCATCTTGGATCCGCCATATTGGATTTATTTTATTTTTTTCAAATGTAAAGGTGGTCGTGTGACACATAATTTAGAACTAGATTTTTACGCTGATTTCAATGCTGAAGTCCGTTTTCAAAAATATCGATTCGTTTTTAAGATATGCTCAAAATAAAATTCTTCCCTGTACATTTCTTATGGGGGCTAAATAAATACTAACATTTTTACGATTATGTTTCTTATATCTCAGGAACCAAGCAAGGCTTTCAGTTCGTTTTGATCTTAAAATGATGAGTGATTTTTTGGCTGTTATTTGGGCTATTGATCACTAAAATCGGACAAGTGTGAAACGAGCTATAAAGCTAAATGCTACATGAAAATTGGTTTTTTTAAAATTTGTTTTTTGTTAAAGATTTATATCTCAGGTTTGAAATGAGTTAAAAAGTTCCTTCTGGTGTCAAATTACTCGGTAAAGTATAAGCTTTCATATGAACTATGACTAATCGAAATCTGACTAATATAATTGGAGTTATGATCCATAATACAACTTAAATTCTTCTAACTTTAGAAATTTGTCACCACTTAAAGACTTATATCCCCAAATTTAGCTGAGACTCAGGCCTAATTAAGGTCTTAATTAACTCAGTACATTACTGGCTTTAATTTAAGCTCTTAACCATTTAAATAGGTTGAGTTAGATGCGAGTTATGGACCATTAATAAACATAAAAATTATTTTTTTCATAATTTTTAATTTAGTTAAGGACGGGTATCTCCAGTTTTGTTGAGGGAATATAGGTTTGAATTGTTTCATAACACTCAGTGAGCTATCAGCTTTCATTTGAGCCATTGATCATTAAAATCGGACAAGTTTGGAGTGAGTTATATTGTTTTATTAATTTTTTTTGGTAACTATTTTTTGTATCACATTTAAAGCTTACACGGTATCAATAAAACCAAACATTTACCTATTTTAAAGGGGAACTGTGTAATCCAGGAATGCTAAACAGAATTGTCCACCACTAACTCAGATATGTAGAATTCATTGAAAATGTGTTCATCGCGATTTATCTACAGGGTGTTCCACAAATTAAGGCCAAGGGTAAAAATATCACAATATTGTTAAGTAAATCTATACCACGTTTTATATCATTTTACAGGTCCTGCTGAACGGAACATTTTGAGGAAAACTGAACTAAATAATCTCTATTCGTTTCAAAAGGCGGCCATTTTAGAGATATTTTCCAATATTTACGGAAAACATTGGATTTTTTTTAAACCACTACAAGTATTTTAGTTCTGTTTAGAAATTCTTAATCCTTGTCAACTCAGTTTTGCTATGGTAACTGCTATGGCCATATTATATAAAATCAACTATAGTTCCTATGGAAACCAAATAAAAACTACAAACATTATTCAAAACACTAGTGAGAAATAATGCATACGGGGTGAAACTTAAAGGGATATTAAGGACCTGGGTAGACCCATGTTTTGCCTGGGTAGATGATATACCTTGGTGCGATGATATAGCCTATTCCCCTCGGAAGTTTTTGCATTTACCTGAAACAACTTACACAAAAACAACACCGAAACGACCTTTATTTCATATTATATAAATAAATAAATAAATACATACTTACATAAATAAATAAATTATATATATAAATATATGTATATACCGGGTGTCCCATAATAACCCCCCTCCCCTAACTTTTTCCTATATTTTTTCAAATATCAATTTTACACCAGCCCCAAACATTATTGGGTAGTTAATACTTAATTTTGAGAGGGTACCCAATTTTGGCCGCCATCTTGGATCCGCCATATTGGATCCAAAATAATGATTCCAAATGTAAAAGTGGTGTTGTGACCCATCATTTCAAATTATATTTTTTCACTGATTACAATGCCGCAATCCGTTTTTTTAGTATCTCAATTAGTTCTCAAGATATGGGTACTTTTAATTAATTTATTTTCAACCAATTTAAACATTACAAATTGATAAAATAGGCCCATAACCACAAAATAATGCTAGGTAGTGACGAATAACCACCACCAGTCATTGTTGAGCGCTTTACACTTAACTTTCACCGATGTAATTTTTTTGGCCGCCATATTGGATCCGCCATTTTCGAATGAGGCAAGTTATTTAAAATATGAAGTTGGTATTGTGACTCATCATTTTAAACTAGCTTTTTACGCCGAATTCAATGCCGCAACCCGTTTTTAGCTATACAACTTATTTTTTGAAAAATTCAGGTTTTTTGAGATATTTATTAGAAACATGTCAATATCTTGAAAACTAAACACTATAACAAAAAACGAGTTACGGCATTGAATTCAGCGTAAAAATTTAGTTTGAAATAATGGGTCACAATACCAACTTCATATTTGAAATAACTTGCCTCATTTCATAATGGCGGATCCAAGATGGCGGCCAAAAAATTTACATCGGTGAAAGTTAAGTGTAAATCGCTCAACAATGACTGATGGTGGTTATTCGCCACTATCTAGCATTATTTTGTGGTTATGGGCCTATTTTATCAATTTGTAATGTTAAAATTGGTTGAAAATAAATTAATTTAAAGTACCCATATCTTGAGAATTAATTTATATATTAAAAAACAGATTGCGGTATTGTAATCAGTGAAAAAATCTAATTTGAAATGATGGGTCACAACACCACTTTTACATTTGGAAGAATTATTTTGGATCCAATATGGCGGATCCAAGATGGCGGCCAAAAACTTTTACCTTGCCAAAATGCACGACTAGCCACTCAAAACTTATTGGCGGTGGTCTCAACTCAATATCTTGTTAAATGTAGATAAAAAATGCAGCCGAGTGGCTTTTTTCAAAAACTTCCCAATGTTAAAAAAACCGCCATTTTGAAACGTGATTTTTGGGGGTTTCCCGTTGACCGATTTTGTTAGATTTTGGATATGCTTGAATAAGTATTTTTTGTTATATTTTCATGAAAAAAGGTTGTGTTGTAGTTTGGTCTAAGTTGGTGAGCATTTTAACAAATTTTAAAAAAATTAAAAAACAAATTTGTTATATCTTAAAAACAAAAACGGATTTTTGAAAACAGATATCAGCATTGGAATCAGCGTAAAAATCTAGTTCTAAATGATGTGTCACATGACCACCTTTGTATTTGAAAAAAAATAATTGAATCCAATATGGCGGATCCAAGATGGCGGCCAAAATTTAAAATCCTATGAAAATGAAGTATTACCCCCCTAACGGTTTTCTGAAGCATTTCTAATTTTATATCTCTAGAGATGTAGTTGAAAACTAAGAATAAAACTTAATTTTAAATTTTTCCATTGTAATCCGCCATTTTAAAACGTAATTTTAGGGAATTTCCCATGGACCGATTTTGTCCGATTTTGGATATGTTAAAAAGCACATTTTTTTGGACAGATTTCCACCAAAAACGCTCGTGTTGCAATTTGTTCTAGGTTAAGGGTGTTTTTTGCGTAGATTTACTGGACTATAACTATTGAATTGTAATTTGAATTCATGGAAGATTTGTTTTTTGTTAATATTACTGGAAATAAACGATTTTTTCATTTCATTTCATTTTTTTTTTTCATGTTTCTAAAGTTAGTCAAAAAATCAGCTCTGGGATTTTTGCAATAAAACACTTGTCTTTTTTCTGTGATATAGAAATTATTAAAACAGTTTACTTTTTGATCATTCAATCACATATTTCTTACGGACTGGAAATATATGGCGCAACATCAAATGATAATTTATGACAAATTTTACGTCTTCAAAAAGTTGCCATCAGATCTATTCTGAAAATTGCTCCAGACGCACCATGTCAGGAACACTTTAAAGATCTTGAGATTATGACAGTGTACAGTTTATTTGTTTTTAAAACTGTTCTTAATGTTAAATCCCGCCAAAACGACATTTTAAAACAATCAAACATACATGCATACAACACCAGAGGTAGACAGAACTTTGTCATTCCTAAACATAAAAAAGAAATGTACAAGAAGAAAACATTATACATAGGAATCAAATTTATCTACAGCCTCCCAGATGATAATAGAACAGAAGGGTCTGCCCCTAAATTTAAGAAAAAATTAAAGAACTTTCTCTTGAATAAAGCATTATATTCATTTAAGGAATTATTTAATTAACTATACTCCTGTACTTTTTATTTTGGTTGGAATGTAAAAAAAAAAAATTTGCACTGTTAGAATAATTTATTTTTATTTTAGTTATAATTTACTATATCTTATTGACACCATTCATTGTACATGTGTAGTTTCTGAATAAAGAGATTCTGAATTGAATTGAATTGGCCACCCGACAACCGAAAAACAAGCGAAAGATTTCTGGCCACAATAAGACCAAAAAATTTGCCAGCCATGTGATAAATTACAATATCTCTGGCCTCGAAAAAATTTAGCGATTTTCTTGTCGCTATACGACCGAGAGATATGACAGCCGCTAAAAAAGCAAGGAACTCGTCTACCACCGATCAACTAAAAAATGTTTCATTCCTAAGACGAGTGAGGTAATTTCCGGCCGCAATATGACCAAGGTCTAATGGCCGCAAAATGAGTAAGGAATTCATTGGCCGCGATGCGACCCAAGAGATTTGCAGGCCACAAAACAAGCGAAAGATTTCCGATCGCAACAAGACCAAAATTCTTGCCGGCCATGGTATAATGGTAGATATTCCGTCCGTGAAAAGTTCGAGCGATTTTCTTATTGTAATACAACCGAGAGATGTGACGGCCGCGAAAAGAGCAAAAATTTGTCTACCACGAGACGACTGAAAAAGGTTCCTATTCAATTTTCTGGCCGCAATACGACCGAGAGGTCTAACACTAGCGAAAAGAGGAATAAAGTCAACGGCCGAGGTGCGACCAAGAGATTTGCTGGCCGCAAAACAAGCAAAAGATTTCCGGCCGCAATAAAAGCGAAAGATGTGATGGCCGGAAAAAGAGGGACAGATTTGACGGCCGTGAAGGAAGCGAGATATTTGACGGCCCTAATGTGTCCGAGAGTTTGCTGACCCCAAAACGACCGAGGGATTTGCCGGCCGGGTTATAGATTTTCTGGCCTTAATGTGGCCAATAGATGTGATAGCCACGAAAAGAGCGCACAATTTTAAGGTAGCAATACTAACGAGAGATGTGTCGGCAGCGCAAAAAGCAAGAGACTTGTCGGCCGCATAAAGAGCGAGAGACTTGTCGGCTGCATAAAGAGCGAGAGACTTGTCGGCCGCATAAAGAGCGAGAGACTTGTCGGCCGCGTAAAGAGCGAGAGACTTGTTGGCCGCGAAACAAGAGAACAATTTTACAGCTGTATTAGGACCAAAAAACTTGTGGCAGCAGTATAAAACGACAGATTTTCTGGTCGCTAAAAAATTGTCTGCCGCGATTCGTTTGAGAGATTTGCTGGCCGAGACGATGACAATAATGAAGAAAACAGCTAATTCGTTTTGTTTTATAGCCGAATTTGAATTTCCCGACCAAAAGTTGAAATTCATTACTTTTTCCCAACTATTCCCGTCCTTACAAAATCCCCAAAATTTTCCCAACTACCCGACTGGTAGACACTCTGTGAGGGAGTGCGCTGCTGGCGAAATCAGCTTTCATTATTTGTTTGGGAAGATAATCAAAATAATACCTTGATTAGCATGATACGTGTTGTTGTATTCATTGAGTGTGAATTAACAGAAAGTTCTGTGTGAATATTTAATCCATAAAGAAATAAAAAATTGTATTTATTGGTCCACTGTAAAAAATTGACAAGTACAAAAGAAAGTGATATGTGACATGTTAGTAGCATAATTACTATTAAACATATCAATATAACATGTTATCAAGACATCATGTAACTCGTTACTAATTCAGAGTTAATAAAATTGTACTATTTAAAACATTACAAATTCAGGAATGAATAGAGCATTTATGGCAATCACATTACAAAAAACCGAGACACATAAAATGCACCCAGCGAATGCCAGGGAATGATTGTTGATTTTAGCTGCCATACGCCTGAAATGAGCGGCATGTGAAACTTGTTACTCTTGATGCCGTGAACTTGTTAAATCACTAAAATCCAAAAATTGACAGGTGCATATGTTGTAAAATTTTGTAAATTTGTAAATTGTAAAAGAGACAAAATAAACCTCAAGTTTTCACACAAGAAAATACTTTAGCAATAATCAAAATCAGGTCATCAAAATCAAGCCCAACACCATGGTGGGTGAAAGGTTGGTTCCCATACCGTTAGGTTGCGCTTGCGCTTGTAGGAGCTCCAGCACTGCGCCTCTAGTATGAGGACTCCGCCAGGCCGCAGCTGAGCGAACATCCGCTTGAATGCCCGCTTAAGCCCTGCGTCGCCCCAGTTGAGCTGGATCCACTTGGTGATACTCAGACACAGGATCACGTCGTACTGAGGCTGCTCGAGGGACAAAAGAACGTCTGAATCCAACACGTAGTTGCCCTGCAACACAAGACGATGTGACTGGCAGCAAGTTTAAGGTTCATTGGCATGGCTTGAAGAATGGAATTTTTTTAACATGAGAGGGGAAAAAAGGGAAAACAGTTCACAAAGTTTACCACAATATTCAGCCTTTCATGGGGAATTGAACCCAGGCTAACTGGGTAATAATGTGAAACTCTACCATTAAGCAACAGCTGCAGCCTGAACAGGGTGTCTACCAGATTTTGAATATGAAATTCCCGACTTTCCCCGACCATTGTCAAAAGAATTCACGGCCATTGAAAACACAGCCACGGTTCCTAAAAAGAATACTTCAGCAAAATCTTTGTGATTATTTTGTCCTACAAAAACAAATCAGCAAAGAATTTAAATTTTTGGCACCATATTTACCATACAGTGTTGAAAGCTTTTCTTTTTTTTTTTAAAGAGGGTGGCGGCTTCTTTTTACCTTGGATTTGCCCCCCCACATGGGCCTCAGGCCTGTGCGTGGAAGTTATCAAGCAAACCCAAGGAGTGAGCCGGTACAGTACAAGGATGAACAGTACTGCTAAAAGTATGCGGCATCATCGGGACTCGATCCTGCGACGCTGCCGCCACAGAACCGGGGCCGAGTGCGCTACCAACTGCGCCACCGACTCACCAAATTTGGTTTCAAATTTGGTTTTGATTAATCATTAGAAAGCTTTTAACAATTTATTTAGTGAAAAATCGTAATAATTTCCCATAAACTTTCTGAAACATTGCATAAGTTCATTTTCTCTCACGTTTTTGTCATTCAATATTTGAAACTATAATGGCCACTTTAGGTCTGCTAATTGTTATTCTACACTGCAAATTTTTTTATATATTTTAGAGGTAAAATAAAATCACACACATTTTATTAAGTACAGGTAAACAATGTCGACGATAGAAATACAAAATACCTGAACGGGTAATGACGGGAAAATATGCAAAAGACTTGAACGTCAGTAATAATAATTGGGCACTACTTGTAGGCCTATTTACTGATAGAGGGTGTACAGGACGAGTAACTTAGTGAAAATATCCTACCTTCTTCTTTTGTTATGTAAAGGACATTTTATTAACACTCCAAGGGAATTACAAATTTTCCAGAATCTGACCAACCTAAATTTGTTTGGATTGTTGGAGTTACTCAGTATGTTTTTATGTCCCTAATTTGCCTGAAAACGAGAGTTTGAAGATACAATTTTCAAAAATCTCCTTTTGGAGGGGCCCTGAGCCCCCTCCTGCTGGGGTATATCCCATCAGGAGGGTCATTGTAGTCCCATTCCTGAGTGTGCCACTGGCCCTGGCAGACACCGGTGCACGACTCTTGCCACAAATGAACACGGCTTTACCTTTCAGAGCTTTGAATAACTCATATTCTTTGTCACATACATAAATGCAGGTGTTATGATGCCATAATTTGATGCAAATCAAATTGCGAGGCGTCGTGCTCGTCAACCACCTCATCTCGCATTTCACTAGCGAGTAGGGGAAATTCAATCTCCCGACCAACGGTTAAAATTCATTACTTATTCTTGACTATTCCCTAATATTTTCCCAATTTTCCTACTGGTAGACACTCTACATTACAGTTACAGCACACACGACACCACCCCGGAAAATCCCTGACCGCCTCGGCCCATCCTGATAATGTCAAAATAAGTCTGGTGAAGTGCGCGCATTGCATAGTCTGCTCAATTTCATAATAAGAAAACTTTTTTTCAGGTTTCGAACTTCGATCATAAGAAAATTCGTTACTTTCATAAAATGATTAAGCTAATGAAGTATCTTATTATATTCATAAATCTGTTCCATTTATCAATAGTTTGGTCTACTTTCATAGTTAAATCAAACAAAATCCAAACCCATACCATAAAACTTAACATAATACTTACAGCCACAAATGAAATATTATGTGGGAAGCCTTTCTCCTCATTGACGCCGGGGATTTCGATGGGCCCGTACACGATCGGCATGGACACTGGGAAGAACTTGTCTTTTTTGCCACAGTTCACGTAGTGCCTGATGTTGGAGCGTGCAGCATTGATCAGCTTGCGATCAATGTCCATGCCAACAACGCGGTTGGGACGCAGGTCTCGCGCGATGGCCAGCGTCAGGTGCCCCGTGTTGCAGCCGATGTCAAGGACATCCTTGCCTTCGAACAAGTGTCTGTGTTTCTCCAACACCTTGAACCTGGAATCTGCGCATTGGTTCGGGTTCCGATATCCGTAATACCTGCAAAACGACAACCGATGATATTTAATATTTCCCAATTTGCAATCATTAATAATAAAACTGGTATGTAAGGCTGAGAACTAGTGTTTCTATGAAAAGATTGAAAAGGAGGTGTTAGCAAAATACCCCCATTGCAGCAGTCCTGTATAAACGAATTTCAAATGCAAAAAAATGTCAATCCGACAGCGAGATATGACATGTTTTTGTAATGAGGGGTCGTCCATAAATTACGTAATACCCCTAGAGGGGGAAGAGGGTGGTCGGCAGCATTATGCACCGTTAAAAGAGAGGGAGGAGGGGTTCAACGTAACATTATGTAACTATGATTAATTCATTAATTTCTTTAAATATGTTAAATTATCTCCAAAGTACAAAGTTTTTGACTTTTTAGGGGAGGGGGGATAGCACAGTGTTACATAATTTTTGAGGGGGAGTTAGTGACAGCGTTACAAGTCCGTTACAAGGGGGGAGGAGGGGGGGGTTTGAAAAGGCCGATTTTAGCGTTATGTAATTTATGGATGGCCCCTGACATGTTGTTTTGTATGATAGGCCTACTTCTCGTTGAAATACTGCCTGCTTTTCTTGCTTGCAAAACAGAATTATAAATTATAAGCTTATTTCAATCTTCATCGGTTCTGTAACCGAGTTGCGGTTATTCAAATAAAACTAACCAAGAAAAGGTACCCAATGAAAACAAACTAAATTGTCTTCATATGGAAAAGCACATTAAATAAATAAAAATCAACCCTTAGTGGTATAAGCTTAGAGTAATCGCGAATGTGTTATTACTTTTAGGTGGCTACATACTCATCACTTATCCTTGATTACGTTGTCTGTAAAGTAATAAATTTATGTAAGATATGTTTTCTGAAGACATTTTAACCCCAATTCTGCATAGGAATTTGTTGTTCCATTTGTTGGATTATCAGGATTCCATATGTTGTTCCATTGGACATCAGGATTATTCCATTTGTTGTTCCTGTCCCTCCCTCCCCTTGACTGCACTATTGCATCATCCCCCCCTATCTGCTCCCCGGCAGGTAGACGGGACAGAGAGAAAGGTCACTAACCCTATCCTGCCAACCAATTATCTTTCCCTTGGATTAGATTTGACACTGAGGTTGGCGCTAGGCACTGTTATTGCAGTCACTACTTTGATCGCATCTGTGCTGCAAGCTGTTGCGCATTAGGTTTAGAAGTTGCATAGAATATATGACCCAATACTTTCAATACTTAAAAGTAATATCCCCAGCTCCATTCATTTCAAACTTATTAGAAAAATCATATTATCAAAGAAAAATACAGAAAATTTCAAAGATTCTTACATGGTCTGGTGTTTTTCACATCATTTAATAATTTGATACTTTACATCTTGCATCAGTGTTACAATCTAATTCACTGTGTTCAAAAAATTAATACACCCTGTTTACTCACATTTCCATTACAACAATGTCTTGACAGACACAAGATTTAACAAACGCCCACATTGTGCTACACCACACTTTAAACCATGAACAGCTTTGATCATGGTCTCAAATAAACATATCAAGTTTTAAATTGGTACCTAAAGCGGTTTGTGTGATGAAGTGGATTAAAACGGATGTCTTTTGGTTTTTTTATATGTATTGCATTTCCATGGCCTTTACACCGTGTATGGAAGCATTAAATAGTCAAAATAATTTATAGTCCAGTAACTGAAGGTAAAAAAACAGCGTAGGTAACTGGAGAATTTTCTCGGTCACCACCGACTTGCAGACAAATTTTGATTTTGGCTCTACTTGGCCTCTACTTCAAAGTTAAAAGAGTTTTAAGGTTGCTTTTTTTTTTTAAAGAGGTAAAACAACCCCTAATAAAATATGAATAAAAATTTTATAAATATATTTAACTATTGCAGAAATCTCGTAAAAATGGTCCAATCACAATTAAATTTGGCATAAACGTGTGAAATGATAGTTATTAGAATAAGAGGCAAAATCAGCCATAACGGAGCACCAGAATGGGGGTAATGGGGGGGGGTTTACCTCTCAAAAACGGGTTTTACCCCTCAAAAACGGGTTTTTAGATTTAATACAATGTATTAAAAAAAGGATATCATAAAAAACTGAATTTTTGTTTGCAATATTGAATTCAGCTTGGAAAAACAAACAATTTAGAATTTTGGATCATTATCCTAGCAAAGTATTGATAGTGGTAAACACAGTAAATTGTCCCGTGTATGTTAACCTTATGGCAAATAAATAAAATTCTATATCTCACTTATTTCTGAATATATCTTAAAGAAACTTAGTATGTGGCTTCACCTGGTTGAGATAAAATGTAATTTAGATTAAAATCACATATTTTTAACATTCCCATTGCAGCAAACCTGCGTGCTCACTTCCCAATGTTAACCTAATGGGAAATAAATACAATTCTTTATCTTGCTTATTCCTCAACATATCATAATAGAACTTGGTATGCGGCTTCATTTGGTTGACATCCACATAATTATAGCTTTAAACTACTTTTTTACATTCCCGCGGTAGCAAACCTGCGTGCTCACTTCTCAATGTTAACCTTATGGGAAATAAATACAATTTTATATCTCGTTTATTTATCAACATGTATAAATAAAACTTGATATGTGGCTTCATCTGGTTGAGATCCATCGGATTATAGCTTTAAACCACTTTTTTACATTCCCGAGGCAGCAAACCTGCATACCCACTTCACATGTTATTCTTATGAATAATAGCGGTAATTAGAATTAACATAATTGCTAAGACATGTACTTGGTTTATCAGTTATAACTTGGTCAGTTTTTAAGTTACGAGGGTTTTCTAAGTATCATTTTGTGTGTTTTTTAGGAGCTTTAAGCTCACAGAGTAGTATTTTTTCAACCCTATATCACCTATAGATTTAAAGTTATTTTGAAGAAAAGATATGTTTTTTTAATTGCTAAATACCCTTTTTATTTGAATTTACTTTTTTTCAAAGTTAAGCTCTTAAAAGAGGTCAAACTTTTTAAGTCTATTGAAAACACACAATTGAAGGAAATTGCAGAGCGGTAAGGATTAATTTGAATTTAATTTCAATTGGGGGTTGATATTTCAATATTTTTAACACCAAAAAAAATGGACCAACTTTATTTTGATCATAATTTGCTTAATTTTTATGATAATAACTTTTACAAAAAATAAAATTAAAGGTCTTTTAATTATCTTTAAAAAATACTCAGTAAGTTTTCCTCAAAAAAATAGTTAACATTTTTAGTTATTTCACATTGAAATTGTGTGTTTTGGCTTTCGACATGGTGGAAGGAAAAACAAAGGTGTGATATTGCGCAGGTCATGTGATGTCACTCGGGAAGCAAAGGGGTGATTCTGACAACCAGCTGATTGTACCTGTCATTTCTATTATTATTTTCATGTTTATTGTTTTCTGTTTTGTTTTGTTTTGCCGAAACTGTTTTTGAAAAAATGCCGGGTTGTGCAGTTTTTGGCTGCAAAAACTACAATCGGAAAACTAAAGGTTCTTTAATAAAATAATACAAATTCCCTTCGAACGAAGACTTAAAGTCACAGTGGATTAGAGCGTGTAATCGGCAAGAAAAGATAAATTTAAACTATGCACGAATCTGCAGTCAACATTTCAGTGAAGACAGTTTCAGAACACTGCTTAAACATCGACTTCTAAATTATAACCCTCTAAATTTTAGAAATCTAAAAGAAGATGCTGTGCCGACTTTGAACTTGCCAACAGTGATGAATAAGAACAGCGATGGGAGTGACTGAGAAACAGCCACGATTATAGATAGGCCGAAGAGTCCACCAAATCATATAGACGAAAGAACCTAGAGTTATGTCTGAAAATGAAAATAATGTAGTGATGCCTGATGCCTCATCTTCTTATCTAGTGTCTGTCAATGAAAAATTAAAATTAATGTCTAAAAATCAAAACCTTAGAAAAAAAATTTGAAACTTAGAGAAAAAACGCAAAATTTGATTGATAAGACCAAATTGGAGAGTTCAAATTTATATGAACAAATTAGACTCCTAAAACGGAAAGATATTAATAAAGAAATCAGTTCTGTGCTGTCAAAAATTTTTACTTCAGGACAGATAAAGATTTTACTAAATTCAAACAAACGTATCCACTGGTCCAACGAGGACATTGCTTGCGCCATGAGCCTAAGATCAATTAGCGCCTATCGCTGCTTTCGAAATAAACTGAAATACCCTTTGCCTGCGTTGAGTACCAAAACGCCCCAAAGCTACCCCAATAAAAAAACCAATACCCTTTGCCTGAAAATGGGCCTCAAAATTTGATTGTTCACCCGGAATTTCAAACCAGGTTCTTTTAGTATTAAAATCATACTCCAACACAATGAACGATTTTCAAAGATTAACGTGTTTGACTTTCAACGAAATGAGCATCAGCAAAAAAATAACATTTGACAAAATAAATGAGCAGGTCATTGGACCCCAAGAACATGTTCACCTATGTAAAGTTTTATGATATTATTATAATAAGTCAGATTTGCCATATCACTTTAATTCACGTAAAATTACCTGCAATTGTGAAGCGATTATAGTATGGTAAGCTACCGATTCCGATAAAAGAAGAGTTTATGAGGTTTTCGTAGTAAACAAAAAAAGTTGCTTTTGAAAGATGAAATTAGATTTTTCTTTCTTAAATCATTTTTAAACAGTTTTAATCCTTTTCATTTTTTATAGTAGACTAATCAATCTAATGTTTCAGAGACGATAATTGCGGCTCAATGGAATTAACTTGAAACAACTGAATTCCGAAAATTCAAAAGTTATTCTAAATATGTGTATTTTGTTTAATCTTGTATTTTTTATTTTTTATGACAGTGTAAACTTTTGTATAAAAAATAAAAAATACAAGCTTAAAGTAAATACACATATTTAGAATGATTTTTCAATTTTCGGAGTTCAATTGAGCCGCAATTATCATCTCTGAATTTTATAATAAAATTACTTTATGTGGGATTAAAATGACCACAATTACAAAATTGTGGTAATTTTAATGTTTATTTTAAATGTTTATTGGAATAAATAGTATTTCATTATTTCAGGTCACTATCATAAGAGGGCTTACCGGCAGATGGAAGCAACCTGTTTATTATGACTATGACAAACCGATGACAAGAGAAACCCTAAAGGATATTATAATTGCTGTTGAAAAATCAGGCTTTAAAGTAGTTTCCGTAACATGTGACCTGGGAGGCGAAAACCGATCGGTATGGAAATCTTTAGGCATAACGACAGAAAAAACAACATTCCCAAATCCATTTGACCCATCCAGAAAGATATATGTCTTCGGAGATGCGCTACATTTACAAAAACTTGCCAGAAACCATTTTTTGAATAGAGGGTTGTTAAGAATGACGGGACTCTAATGACAAGCCAATGTGTGAAGGAGGTCATGACTCTTCAAAAATCTGATTTAAAAGTAGCATTTAAATTAAAGAATGAACACATTTACGTAAAAAATAAACAAAACGTAAAACTGGCAGCACAATTGATGTCGAACAACACAGCAAAAGCAGTAAAACTTGTCGTTGAGAAAGGTCTTCTCTCAGATCCTAGCTGGGCATCTACAGCTCAAATGATACAACTGTTTAATAATTGGTTTGATGTTATGAATTCACAAATTTCAAATGACAAAATTCTTGAAAAGTGTGGATATGGGCTCCACATTGAGAAACAAGCTAAAAATATTGGATGAAATGTCGACATTTATCAGCAGTACCTATGTATATGGAAAAAAGTCTTTGCTTCCTTTTCAGAGAGGTATATTAATAATGAACAAATCATTGAAAGACATGTTTGCAGACTTAAGTCTTTTTAAACTGCATATATTTTAACATCAAAGTTAAACCAAGATATCCTTGAAAACTTTTTTTCTTACATCAGGAGTATGGGCAGGACATACGACCATCCCGATCCCTTGCAATTCGCTTACAGATTGCGTTGGTTCATTCTGGGGAAACATTCATCGACAGTATTCTCCTTGAAAGGAAACGTAAAGCCGGACGATGAAACTTGCCTAGTCCATTTCGATAAAACTAGCTGTGATTCACAAGAGATTGAACCCGAAGTTTGTCCAACAGCTAAAATGGTAAATGGCCTGTTTAAAATTCCAACAGTTGAACCAGAGCAGTTAGAAGAAGACGAGACCTTGCTTTCTGATTTGTTGTTTCCGCAAACCTCAGATATGCTGGACATTTATTGGGCAACTCACCACCTTCAGGTTATTTATGGCGTTTGGTCCTATGGTGAAGATTTTGTTGGTAAAATCCTCTTGTATATATCCTCTTGTAATATTAAAAATAACAGTCAAAAAACACGTACACACACACGAAAAACACATAAACGCCACGAAATGAAAAACCAGACGTTTCGAGAAACCACTTAAAAAAAGTTTCTCGTTATCGAGGGATACCTTGAGAATTTATTGAATTACCGAGCCGTACCCGAGCTGATCGCCTAACGACTGCCAGTGACACATCGCCAGTGAGGGGTGGGGGAGGAGGGGCGGGAGTCCTGCCCTGACCTTGAACTGATAGCAATTGTTTTGCATTATGATTCAATTGCTCTACCTCCTTTCGCACCACGTCCAAAAAAACCGGGCTAATTTCAACAGTTGGTCGTGAGATGGGATGCTGTTCAATAGCCATAAATAAAGACTCAGCTAAATTTATTTTTTTTCCAATCCGGTTCTTTGTATAAAATAGCACTTTAATCCCATTTTATTTCGTGGCCAGTGTCAACAACATGCTCACAAAGTTTTGAACTGTAAACCTCATTATTTTTAACTTTTTTTGCATGTTCTGAAATGCGAATTTGCAATGACCTAGATGTCTGTCCTATATAATTTTTATCACAGGAGCAGGATAGTTTGTAAACCACATTTTTATTATGTTGTTGTTCATTTAAAGGTTTCAGTTTTGTTACTTGACTTCTTATGGTTGTTTTAGATTTAAAAACTGTACTGATTTTATGTTTTGAGTTGACCCACCTTATTTTTTCCGAAAGATTTTTTACGTATGGGATACATACTGTGGCGATAGGCTTTTCAGGCTCGTTTTGGCTAAGACTGTCATCTATATTTTCATTTAAAACTTTGTCACATGCTTTGTCACATGATCAAGCGGGGAAAAAGTATATGTAGCAATAAGGAGATTTTTAAAAGCGAGCTTGAAAACATAAAAAAAAGCTTTGGAGATTAGTGGCTATCCTAAAAAAGTTTTTTGAGAAAGCATGTGACAAAGTTTTAAATGAAAATATAGATGACAGTCTTAGCCAAAACGAGCCTGAAAAGCCTATCGCCACAGTATGTATCTCATACGTAAAAAATCTTTCGGAAAAAATAAGGCGGGTCAACTCAATCATAAAATCAGGACAGTTTTTAAATCTAAAACAACCATAAGAAGTCAAGTAACAAAACTGAAACCTTTAAATGAACAACAACATAATAAAAATGTGGTTTACAAAATATCCTGCTCCTGTGATAAAAATTATATAGGACAGACATCTAGGCCATTGCAAATTCGCATTTCAGAACATGTTGTGAGCATGTTGTTGACACTGGCCACCAAATAAAATGGGATAAAAGTGCTATTTTATACAAAGAACCGGATTGGAAAAAAAATAAATTTAGCTGAGTCTTTATTTATGGCTATTGAACAGCATCCCATCTCACGACCAACTGTTGAAATTAGCCCGGTTTATTTGGACGTGGTGCGAAAGGAGGTAGAGCAATTGAATCATAATGCAAAACAATTGCTATCAGTTCAAGGTCAGGGCAGGACTCACGCCCGTCCTCCCCCACCCCTCACTGGCGATGTGTCACCGGCAGTCGTTAAGCGATCAGCTCGGGTACGGCTCGGTAATTCAATAAATTCTCAAGGTCTCCCTCGATAACGAGAAACGTTTTTTTAAGTGGTTTCTCGAAACGTCGGGTTTTTCGTTTCGTGGCATTTATATGTTTTTTGTGTGTGTGTACGTGTTTTTTGACTGTTATTTGTAATATTGACAAGAGAATTTTACCAACAAAATCTTCACCATAGGACCAAACGCCATAAATAACCTGAAGGTGGTGAGTTGCCCAATAAATGTCCAGCATAATTCAGATACCCCACCTAAAAATGTCTTTTAAAGAAAAAAAAAAACTCAGATAATAAACCAACAGGCATTATTGAAGATGAGGGTCTAAGATATTTAACAGGCTATGTTGCTTTTAAATTGAAAGGAAAATACCCCCATCTAGGTAACGGGACACATAACTTGACAATAGAAAATCAAAACACACCTTCACCTCGTGTATAATTGGATACAAACCGTTTCAAAAGGAGGATTAACCACACCTTCTAATGGCTTTTTCGCTTTCTCAAAAACAGTCGAAACGGCATTTTATAAAGTTCACGGCAGAGGTGTGAGCAGAGAGCGAGGTGTAACCAATATAGTATAAAAATCACTTTGCACAAATGGAAAATATTCAAGCATACCTGGGGCTATGAGACTGATCCAAGTGCGGACTTACTTAAGGATTAAACACCTTAACTCTAATCCTAAAGTTACCTCAGAGATAGAGAGTAAAAAGTACAAGAAAAAAGTTGAAAAGTTCAAGAAAAGAAAAACTAGGCTATAAATATTTTATTTACAAGCTAGCTTGTAAATAAAACTATATAAATGTTTGCCATAGCATGTTTAATAGTAGGCTTAAGTTTTTATGATTCACCTCCTTTGCTTGTAAATATTAAGTTGTACAGAATATAGCAGTTAAATACAATATTTCCACTCTTGATTTAAAATGTTTTCATTACGAGTAACTAAAAACGATAGTTATCATCTAGAGAAATTAAGTTTAAGTTGAAACCACTGCTTATTTTAAAATGGACTATAGGGGCACAACCTGGTAATTTGTAATTTTTAATTTAATAATAACCTGATTTTAATTTAGAGAATTTGATTACAGTTGTTAAGTGGAAGGAAATGATTACTGCTTTTTACCCTAGATAAACGCTGGTCAGCATTTAGTTTTGTGGTTAAATGATAAACGAACACAGTGAAATTAAACAAATCTGTATTGTCATAATCAACGTTTTCTGTCAGAGAGTGTGAATGCTCTTATTGTGATAGTTCAAAAGCAGTTGCACTGATCGTTTTAAACAGGGCTTAATTTCTAAAGTAAAAAGTACCGGAGCTATGGCACAACGGGTGGCCGGGGGGGTATAGAAAACCCCCCAGCAGAAGAAGCAGGGGCCCTCCCCTAGAAATGTTATGCAGTTGCACTGATCGTTTTAAACAGGGCTTAATTTCTAAAGTAAAAATAATCGGAGCTATGGCACAAGGGTGGCCGGGAGGGTATAGAAAACCCCCCAGCAGAAGAAGCAGGGGCCCTCCCCAAGAAATGTTTTATGAATTGTGATTAAATTTGGTGACCACCTTACATTTGGTGACCTTTTTTACATTTATGACCACACTGTGAAACGTTTGGGGCCGTTTTCACTTTCGCACTAGCTAGGTTTTGCCCTGCCGCGGCTAGAGTGTACTTATGCCATAATGATCATGAAGGTTGTGATCTCCAGAGCTACGTGTGTTAGCGCCACTCACGACTCATAGTGGGAATTGACTATCGTAGAACAAGGGCGCATCTGGCTTGTCCAAACATTTGACGAACTACTTGCCGGAAGAGGCCTTATAAGATCGATGTAGAAACGAGTAATGCCGAACGCACCCAGTGCAAGCCTGTACTGGCCTGGATTGGATTCACTTTTGATCGACGATAGTAAACTTCCACCATCACTAGCTAAAGCCGATCTCAATTTTATTAAGTGATCAGTATCCAGAAAAGAGGTTAAAAAAGCTACCATCTATATACCTTGCGTGAAACTAAGTAAAGGAAAGTAGAGTTGTAAAGTTGACTTAGATAATTCCCAAATTAGAAAGAGTTGTACACTTTTATAAAATCGTTTTTAAACAGTAGGTAATAAATAAATTACTTGGCCAGAAAAAAAGGTCCAGAGCCGCACCGGTGAGTTGAGAAATACCGGAGCGTGCGCTCCGGTGTGCTCCGGCTGAAATTAACCCCTGGGTTTAAAATTGTTCACAAACGTTTAATATTTCATGAACTTGTAAACTATGAAGCGAATCCCCTGAACAGATTTTGTTGGCAGTTACAAAAATTTCCAAAATTAACGTTGGATGAAAATGCTTTTAATAAACTAAGGGATTGAAAAAAGATCAAACTTAAGCCTGGTTTACACGGTGCTAAGTATACCGTCAAGTACAAGTCAGTCAGTCGCTGGCGGTCTACTTGCACTTGCTACTGAGCACCGTGTAAACGGAACGTGCGAGTTACTGATGTGTCAGCTGACATGCGCGAGTAGCTGACCCCCCGTGCGAAGTAACTGACAACTGGCGGCCGACAAGTAGTTACTTACAGCCTACTTAGCACCGTGTAAACGGACAACGATAGTTGTACAGAGATTTATCATCAATATTTTTGATCTAAATAACGTAAAAATCGGACAGAAAATATAAAAATCATTATTTTAATTATAAATAAAAGTTTTAAAGCAATTTAAAATTAAATTAAACTTGGCAATTTGTTTTAACTGCTTTCAACATTTTTCAACTTTTCATATAGGTAATTTATAACTTAAGAAACAAATTAATTTCTTATGCAATCAAAGAAAAACTAAAGAATTTTGAATAACTCGGTATTGCTGTAGAGGTATAAAAATAATATCAGATTTTATTGAATTGCCTACCAATTAATTCTTGGTGGCCAACAGTGAATGGTTATTACTGTATTTCAAAGGCAATAAAATCCTAATGATATAAGGGGGCAGGACGTAACAAAGGACAGGACAGAGTTCATTCTAAACAACAGTCGCAGGCGGAAATAAAACCATACTTATTGCTCATGTTTGATGTCATTATTAATATTAACTATTTATGGTAGCAGTGTGCAAAATCTTAAATGGAGCCAATATTATTACAAATTATACTAAGTTGGAATCTAATTAATAGGAATAAATTAATATGTCCGTATATAAAACATGCGGACAAGAATCCTCCGCTCTTTAGATATTTTCGAAACAACAGGTTTATTTAAACGGGCGGTTTTAAAGCGACCCGCAAGTTGCAAATACGTGTAAACGCTCTACGTCAAGCGCCAGCTGGCGGTCGCGAGTAGACCGCCAGAAAATCGTCTGCTACTGGCTACTCGCGCGCGAGTGACTTAGCACCGTGTAAACCAGGCCTTAGAATAAACTGTACTCATAAAATATGCAACAAGTATATTGTTTGGAAAAAATAAATACCACTGTATCTAGTTAACGATTGTTCATTCGATTTGAAAAATAGTTCTATGATAAATGGAACAACCCTGCATACTCAGACCTGCATACTCAGCGAATTTCTAATGCAAAACAACGTATTTCAATCCAACATAGCGAGATTTGACATGTTTTGGTAAGCTCCATAAGAATTACATGGGGAATGAGTATGCAGGTCTGCTGCTACAGGTATATTAAAACTGGATGGTTTTAATTCAATATTTAGTAGATCTGGACTAGAAGGAGCCATTTACGAAGTTTTATCAAGATATGTTGAGAAATAAGCGAGACATAGAATTTTACTTATTTCCCATAAGGTTAACTTGGGACAACGTACTGTGTTTACCACTTTCAGTATCTCGGTAACCAATGGACATAGAGCAGTGATTCAAGATACCAAATTGTTTGTTTTTTTGAGCTGAATTCAATGGTGCCAACAAAAATTCGACAAATTTTATTTTTCTATGTAAAAAACTCAAAAAACCCATTTTTGGGGGGTTTATCTCCCTTTACCCCCCTTCCGGTGGTCCGATCGGGCTGGTTCACGAACTTGTCCGAATAATTACTACTTTACATGCCTGTGCCAAATTTCATTCCGATTGAACCATTTTTGCGAGCGCTATCGTGCTTACAGACACATATATATATACGAGGTACAGTCAAAAAGTTCCCGGAATGAATTTTTGTAGACTTTTAGCGCGATCGCCAGCGGGAAATTCGCCTTGCAATAGTTGGTACGACTCCTGGGGAGGGCATATCGGTAATGTGGGTATAGCTGACTTGCCGTAGTGCAGCATTGGAAAGCTCTTTTTGTGTACCTGCATGTCCAAAATGTCGAATTTCTTTGTTAAGTGAACAAATTCTATGCATGTTCAAATGATCATAAAGAAACACTTCCATGTGATACATTTACCTGAAATGCAATTTCATCGATTGTTAATTTCCGAGTTTCATGCACAACTTGTCGCACTCGCTCAATGTTTTCGTCATTAACTGATGTTTGAAAGTCGTCCACTACGAGGGTCATCCTCAATGCTTTCACGGCCTTCACGGAACCGTTTGTGACACTCCTAAACTTGACTTTTCTTCATCGCCTCTTCTACATTAGCTTGAATTAGCAACTCAAGAGTCTCACTATGTGATTTTTAAGTTAAATACAGAACTTAATGTTCGCACGCTGGTCATGAAATACCATTTTTCAAAATTCGACAATGTAAACTTGCAGGAACACGAAAAGGGCTTTCCAGTGCTGCACTACGGAAAGTTAGCTATACCCCCACTACCGATATGCCCTCTCCAGGAGTCCTACCAACTAATGCAAGTTGAATTTCCTTCTGGCGATCGCGCTAAATGTCTACAAAAATTAATTCCGGGAACTTTTTGACTGTACCTTGTATATATATAGATCTAGAAATTTGAACGAATGGTGTTTTTTGCTCCTGGGGGCCCCAAGACGAAAAGTTATCATGGTCTCGGGCTTAGGTCTTACCATGAGACCTACGATAATAGCTTCTTCCCTATAGGGGAAATTCGCTAAAACAAAACTTAAACGTAATAAGAGGCAACATTCTCTCGTGGTCTTATCTTTAATGATTCATAAATTTGCCGCCAGAGAGCATCACGTAATGAGTTGTTTTGCCTCCTGGATGACGTAGATGCGCAGTAGGTGTGCATTTTGAACTGTCGGAGTATCACACCTATGTTTTTCCTTCCACTATGGGCTTTCGACGAATTAAAACCACTCTTAAACAAGCTATAACTTGGCTCCAATTAAGTTTACTGACTTCATAAGCCCACCATTTTCTTTGTTTTTTTATAAGCTACAATTTATCTTATCATAAATTTTCAGCTAAAACTATTACTTTTTGAGTTATTTGCGAAAAACCATTTGAAAAAGTGGTTTTTTGGGGGGGAAAATTGCCACTTTCAATCGTGAATATCTCGAAAAGTATTGACTTAACCCTTGAGTGGGCGCTTAACCACGAAAACGGCAGCGAGCGCATGCGGAGTTTTACTCCAAAACATTAGCTTAGGGTCATTATGGCGCTCATGTCACAATGAAAAACATAAATTTTAATTGTAACACGAATAATCATATATATAGAGTATTTATTGATAACAACTTATTGTATTGTAGGCTTAAACGACAAAATTGGTCTGAAATTTACGAAAGCAGCAATGTAAACTTAGCTCTGAATACTTTCTTGACATTATATGAAAACTGTGTTAAATCTGCTTCTAAGCTTGTTAGAATTTCTGATCAGAATAAAAAACGTTCTCCATGGATAACTAATGAATTAGTAAATAAGGTGAATGAAAAAAATAGGTTGTATAAATTGTTTTCTAAAAATAGGAATGATCATAGGATATGTTCATTGTATAAGAAATTAGCAAAAGATGTAACTATACTGATAAGGAAAGCAAAACTTAATTACTACTCAAATGAGATTGGTAAGGTAAAAAATAACACTAAAAAATATTGGCAAACTGTAAGAAAAATTGTTAATAAGCCTAAAGAGAACATGAAAGAAATTAAAATTGGAAATAATGTTGTAAATGTTTTAGAAAATGAGTTACAAGTGAGCAATGAGTTTAATCAATATTTTATAAATTGTATCAATGAGTTGAAAGATTCAGGATTTGGTTATGATCTGCACGAGATGCCTGAATTTCCTTTGATAGATAGTAAAATCTCTTCTGTTAGTATTACACAATCTGATGTTGTAAATATAATAAAGAAAGTAAAAAATAAGTTTGCTAGTGGTGTTGACGGGATAAACATAAAAATTATTGAAGGCAATCTCGAAGTTTTTATCCCAATTTTACATTATATTTACAGTTTATCTCTAACTACTGGAATTTTTCCTGACAGATTAAAAACCGCTATAATTGTACCTATTTATAAAGCTAATGATAGACTTTTAATGTGTAATTATCGCCCAATATCATTGTTGTTAACACTCTCTAAAATAATAGAAATTCATGTAAAAGATAACATTGTTAACTATTTTAATATGTACAATCTTTTTTCCCCACATCAGTTTGGATTTATTCCTGGCAGAGGTACTGATAAAGCAATAAATGGGCACATTTCAAAAATAGTAAATCATGTAGAGAACAATCAGCAATGTGTTGGTGTATATCTGGATCTTGCTCGGGCATTTGACTTGGTCGATGTTAATATTTTAATGTATAAATTTGAAAGGTATGGGATCAAAGGAACTCTCCTTAAATGGCTCTGGTCATTTTCTAAAAATAGGAAGCAAATTGTAAAAATAGGAAATACTTACAGTACTGAACTGGAGCAAATTAATGGAATCGCACAAGGTGGGGTTCTTGGCCCGTTGAGTTTTGTAATATACATAAATGACTTGCTATTTTTACCTTTAAAGTCAAGTATTTATACTTTTGCAGATGACACAGCAATTGTTTGTGCAGGACCAAAACTACAGGAAGTTAAAATATCTTTACAAAATGATTTGGATATTATTTCAAATTGGTTAGTTGAGAATAAATTATTAATTAATATTAGTAAGACAAAGGCTATAGTTTTTTCCCAAAGAGAAGTAGATAAATCTAATTTAAGGTTGATGTGTCATGTCCATGGATGTTTGTACGAATGCAAATGTGAATGTATAGAATTAGTAGACAAAGTAAAATATCTTGAACTGGTAACTGATTTTAAATTAAAATGGAATTTTCATATTGAAAGTTTAAATTTAAAGTTAAGGAAAATTAATTACTTGCTCTATTATTTAAGGGACTTTGTAAATGAGGATTGTTTAAAAAGACTCTATGTGGCATGGTTTCAAGCAACCGTCAGTTATGGAATCATACATTGGGGTGGAACATATCCTACCATTTTAAGTACAATTGTAAATACTCAAAGGTTTGCTGTTCGAAACATTGCTAAAATTAGAAAATTTGATCCTGTATCTCATTGTTTTAAAGAATTTGATATTTTAGATTTAAATCAGCTGTATAGATATAACATAATTATGTTCTGTATAAGAAAAATTAATATATTTGAAACTAAGACATTTGCTTGCAACACCAGGCAGTCAAGAAATTATGAGCTGGTAGTCCCCAACTTTAACAGACAAATGAGTAGGAACCAGTTTTGCTTTGCAGGACCAACCCTGTTCAACAAGTACTCCAGTAGGGTTATAGATATTTTAGGAAATATTGTGACATATTCCACATTAAAGAAAAGCATAAGATCCCTGATAACTGAATTTGCTTAGCTCAACAAATTTTTATAAAACCTAAATAAATGTCCAAATTATTACTGTTTGTTATTAGAGATGTTTATTCCTGTTAAATTTTTCAATGTTTTGTTGATAATTTATAAATTTTAAATGCTAATTGTTATTAATTATTTTGTTATTAATTGTTCGTTATTGGTTGTTTTGTTGATATTTACAAATATTTATCTGTATTATATTTTTTGTTTGAGTAAATTTATTGGATGTTACATAAATGCTTATAAAGTTAACTATATAGTTTAAGTTGAATATATAAATGGACTGGCCTCAATGCACTGCAACTATTATAATATCAAGTATGTGATATTTCTTGCCCCACGCGTGCGGTTTGCACTTGGGGTTATGTTTGTAAAAATTGTATTTACTTATCTTGAGAAATAAAGTATTTTGAATTGAATTTTGAATTGAATTAAATTGCACAAATTTAACCCTTTTTACTCGTTTCATACCGAAATATTGTATTTAAATTTTGATAAACTTAATGAGGAATCACATTTCATCGTTATACAATCAATTGTTCAACTTAATAGGTGTAATAATTCAATTGAACATCGTATGTAATTTTCTAGAATAGAATAGGTATCACTTTTTATATTGTACTTAAATGAAAAAAAGTATTAGGAATCATATTTCATCGTTGATACAAATAATTGTTCAACTCAATTGGTGTACTAATGCATTTGAACATCTAAGTAATTTTCTGGTATAGATAGGAATCAATGTCTGTTTTACGGGAGAGGGCACTCCGCACGATGACGCGGCGTCACTAAATTGCAAATATCAAGGTTGTGGGAAGGTAAAAATAGCGTTAGGGGCTTCCAGGAATGAGGCGTGTTAAGTACAAAGCCGCACATAACTGCCGACACCCTTTAATAAAAAACCCATATACGGAGGAAAACTCCGCATGCGCCCGCTCGAGGGTTAAAGAAAAAACTTTAAAGAACAAAATTTGCTTAGAACTGGTCAAAATATCCATTTCCGGGCTTAGTTTCAATGTTACAATTTTCACCCCCTAGAAGGGGTGGCACCCACCCCCTGGTAAAAAGCAACCCTTAAAACATTTTTAATTTTGAAGTAGAGGGTAAATAGAACCTAAATCCAAATTTTCATGTAAATCGGTTGTGACCCTGAAAATTCCCCAGGGAAATGGTCAGTTACTGGACTATTAATGATTTTAATAGAGACAGAAACAAACTTTTCTATAAAAAATTCGTCCAGAGTATAAAACTTTAGCTTTTACTATATAACCATTATTTTATTAATTAGAAAGTTTGTCATTATTTTACCAATAAGAAACATAATAGTTGTTACTTTTACGCAGCAAAACTGCCTACTGTTATTACTATAGCATTAAATAAGTATTTAGAACCAAAATTGAGTTACCTATTATAGTTTCCATATTGAAACCTGGCATCGCTTTCTTTAAACTTGGGCAGTTCTTTGGCTAGTGACTTGTCAATCTGAGGCGTTCGCTGTGGTGGCCTAAAGCGGTGTCGGTCATTCCATGCTCCAGGCTGAGGTATTACAGGGCTCACTATTTTGTCCAAGTCTGCTTTGCGCTCTTTTAACTCAATTTTCCGCAGACTTGCTCTGTTGTTTTGATCAGACTTGTGACGTTTTGCTGGCGGAGGTCCTTGAGGTATTTCTTTTGCATCTTTTGTCTCTTCTACAGTTTTTACATCTTTATTAATTTCTTCTGATTTCTCATTTTTCTCCTCCTTAGCAGGCGAGGGGTCTGACTGATCTAGCCTGAAAATAATGGAAAGTAATTTAAAACAAAAATTATAGAAAAGGAGAGGAAAAATTCAAAAACTGAATCCTGGTTTTGTTAGAAGCTCGCTGATCTGTATTAATTAATTGATACATATTAACAAATAATACAATTTTTGTTATTTAAATAGTTAGTGTAATAATATATTAAACGGCATAACAACAAATATAAGAATATGAATATTTTATTGTTGGCCAACACAAAATTGGTTACAGACATTGTAAACATAGACTTATCACACTTTTACATTAATGATACAAATACAACTAAATATGGTCAAAACATAGTGGAACGGTTAGGCTAGAGTTTAGCGGAGAACATAGCTGAGAGCCTGTTGCTAAATTTTGAAGTTCCTTGAAATCCGAACTACAAGACAAGACTGTACCATCCGCTTAGATGCAAGTTGGCATATTTAAATTTTGAGGTAGACCATTAATTCAAATAATAAAAGCAGCGAGCCAAGAATGGACCCCTGGGGCACACCACAAGTGATTTCAGTGATTTTTGACCACTCACCCCCTTTAAAAACAGATTGTCTCCTACTCTTGATACTTACAAAACTTTGTGAATAAGCTGTAATCACATTTTATTGTACTTACATCAACAGGTAGTTTGGTGAAAAGTTAAGCTCAGTCACCCTTATCCCATAAAATTCTAATTTTTTCTCAAGAATCACAATAGAAACATACTCAAACACTTTGCTAAGGTCATAGAAGGTTCCCCAAGCTACTACATTTAAAACTGGTATTAATTTGGTATATAACTGAACCTATAGCCTTAATTGTGAAACTTTGTCTACGGAAACCAGATTGAGATGCACTAAATAGGTTATTTGATTAAAAAAAAAATCAAAAAAGTTGGTTGAAAAATACACAGTCTAAGATTTAAGCAAGAACTGGAACAAAAGATATTAGCTGGTAACAATCAGGATTGGTTTTGTCTCCTTTTAGCGAATTTCCTTAAGGAATAAGCTATTACGGTAGTACTCATGGTAAGACCTAAGTCCGAGACCATGATAACTTTTCATTTTGGGGTCCCCAGAAGCAAAAAACACCATTCGTTCGAATTTATATATATATATCTATATATATGTCTGTTAACACGATAGCGGCCGTAAATATGGTCCGATCTTAATGAAATTTGGTACAGACGTGTAAAGTGGTAATCACTTGGACGAGTTCGTGAACCAGCCCGATCGGACCACCGAAAGGGGGGGTAAAGGGGGATAAACCCCCCCAAAAATGGGTTTTTTGAGTCTTTAACATAGAAAAATAAAATTTATCAAATTTTTGTTGGCACCATTGAATTCAGCTCAAAAAAACAAACAATTTAGTATTTTGAATTACTGCTCTATGTCCATTGGTTACCGAGATATTGAAAGTGGTAAACACAGTTCGTTGTCTCAATGTTAACCTTATGGGAAATAAGTAAAATTCTACATTTCGCTTATTTCTCAACATATCTTGATAAAACTTGGTAAATGGCTTCTTCTAGATCTACTAAATATTGAATTAAAACCAACCAGTTTAAACATCCCTGTAGCAGCAAACCTGCATACTCATTCCCCATGTTATTCTTATGGAGCTTACAAAAACATGTCAAATCTCGCTGTTGGATTGAAATATGTTGTTTTGCACTTGAAATTCGCTGAGTATGCAGGTCTGCTGCAACGGGGGTCAGCATGGTAAGACTTAAGCGCAGGACCACTGTAATTTTTCATTTTGATACCCCTAAGCCCCCAAAACACCGTTCGTTCATTTTCATATATGTATAGGGATATATATGTATATACATAGGCACAATAACTTTCGTAAAAAAGATCTAATCGCGATGAAATTTGGCACATATGTGTAGAGTGACACTTATTACTTCAAGTTTGAAAACCAGCACGACTGGTTAACAATAAGGAAGGTTTTTATCAAGACAAAATTTATTTTTAAGACTTAACACCTTTTTATTAATTTTATATGAGTTTAATAGTTGTCAAAATTGGATTCAGCTTAAAAAAATAAACAAATTACCATTTAAAATAATTAATCAACGTCAATCTGTTGCTTAGATATTAGATGTGCTAAACACAGTACGCTGTCCAATATTATTTTTTATTTTACCCTCCAAAAAAAATAATCACCCTGATTTAACGGGGTGTCTACCAAATTTTAAATACGAAATTCCCGACTTTTTCCCAGCTTTTCCTGACAATTTAAAAAAGAATTCCCGACCATTGGAAACATGACCATTGCCTCCTATAACGAGTACTTGAGCACAATATTTATAAATGAATATATTTTGACGGCTGCAATGCAAGCGAAAGGTCGCCAAAAGATGAGCAAGATGACCGCGATAAGTCCAAAAGATTTGCCAGCCGTAATGCGACCGAGATTTCCAGCTGCGGAAAGAAAGAGAGATTTTCTGGCCGTGTTGTGACCAAGAGATTCTCCGGCTGTGGTATACACGACCGAGATTTGCCAGCCACCATGTGACAGAGATTTGCCGGCCGCAATACAGCTTCAGCAGCCACTCTGTCATTGCTTTCTTGAAATAATTTGGTGTGTGGCTTCTTAGTTCTTCTGGAAGCAGGTTAAAAAAACTCGCTCCTCGATAAGAGGGTTTCTTTTCAAATAAACTGAGACGATGTGTTGGTAGAGCAAAGTTTTGTCCGTTTCTGGTATTGTATCGGTGATGGTCTGCTAGTCTAGCATTTTCTGAGTTGAGTATGTATAATGTTGTTTGCAAAATATACAGGGATACTACAGTGAGGATCCTAAGCTCCTTGAAGTGTTCTCTGCAGCTTTACATTTGGGTCAACCCTTTTAAGGCCCTCATGGCTCGTTTTTGCACAACTAGAACTCTTTACATGTTGGTTACCGTGGTCCGTCCCCAAGTGATCAACCCATATTTCAAGGTTGATTCAAATAAAGCAAAGTAAGCAACTTTGGCTGCTTCGATGGTACTGATTTGTTTCATCCTCCTGATTACATACACTTCAGCTGAGCTTTGAGCACACAAGGTCGACTTGAGGATTCCATGAAAGTTAGCTATAAACCGTGATACCTAGGTATTTGGCGGTATCTGTTATCTTGAGTCCCGGGGCCCCTTCTAGATTTTCTGATTTTGATGTGAAAATTATTTGTTGTGATTTTGCTTCATTCCAGATCAAATCATTTTGCAAACAGGACTATTTTGCAATGTTTAATGCTGTGATTGTTCTGTTGGTTAATGTGTCAATTTGCTTATCAGCCAGGGTAAGAGTTGAATCGTCCGCATACATGATAAGATCACATACGTTTCCTAAGGTGTTAGAGAAGTCATTTGTTAGTAGGATGAACAGCACTGGACCCAGTATCGACCCCTGAGGTACTCCTCTTGTAATTGGCATTAGCCGAGGTTGTATCTTTACGTGTTTGCTTGTGTCTCTTACTGTTATTTCCACTATTTGTTTCCTATCGTAAAGGTAGCTCTTGAACCATTCGGCTTCCTTCCCTTGTACGCCTAGGGTTTTTAGTTTCTTTAAAATGAGATCTAGACCTAGACAGTCAAAAGCTTTACTGAAATTGAGAAGGATGCCTGTAGCAATATTACCTTGTTCCAGTTTATCAATGATAGTTTCAATGAAATGTGCTAAAGCGGTTGCTGTAGATTTCCCTCTGACAAACCCATGTTAGTGTGCAGAGAGAAGTTTATTGCGATGCAGGTGTTCTGTCAACCTTCTTTGTACTACCTTTTCAATAATTTTCGAAAATGTTGATATGAGGGAGATTGGTCTATATTTGCTAGCTTCAGCTGGTGATCCATTTTTAAATTCCAGGTAGACTCAGGGGTGCCCACAGGGGGGGGGGGGGGGTTCATGATGCAAACTGCGTCACTGAAATTTCTGGGGGGGGGGGGGGTGAAAAATAGCACTTTTTCGCCAGCCTGGGGGGGCATCATAAAACAATTAAAAAACGTAAAATTGAGAAATTCAATTTCAGTATTAAATCAAAACCCATATTTCTAGAACTTTGGATATATGCAGAACGATGCCTACCTAAGATGTACAGAGATCTTAGGTTACAAAACGTAGTGTGGGCTCTGGGCAGTGACAATGAGTTTGACAACGTTGAGTTAGTGGTTGCTATGGTAACGAGACTCGCGTGGTGGCGCGATGTACTTGTAGTTCGGAGAATTTCGGCGCATGCGTTCACTCCCACCCCTTCGATCTTGTGTAAGTTGCAGTTGTCACTGTCTGTCAGTGGTTACTGGTTAGTTCTTGCTGTCTGATACACCTGACACCTGCTGTGTTTTGTGACTTTCGAGTATCATAGATGTTTTAAAATATTTAGTTTGTGGTTTAGGTCTACTGTAGTTTATTGTAAGATGTAATCACGGTGAAGTGCATCGGGCTTTATCACGTTATATTTGTATTTTGCTTATAGTTTAATTATTTAAAATGCCTAAAATACAAAAAGTATTAAAATATAAGTGTTTGAACCTATTTGTAATGCTAAAGTACACCACGATAAATGGACACAGCACTGCATTTTTTTATTTTATAATGTTTAAATATGTATATATTTAAAGAATTATGTATACAATGAATTCATCTTCCGAATCCTAATATCTTGGATGTGGGGAGGGGGTTGGTCGCAGTTAAGGGGGGGGGGGGTAGTCATTGGCCAAGGGGGGGGAGTCATTGCCGGGGGGGGGGGGGGGCGGGCACCTCTGGGTAGACTTTTGATATTTTGAAGCAGATTGGGAAGGTGCCTTTGCAAAAGATCTGTTCAATAGATGGACAAGAGGTGTGATGACTTCTTCTTTGCATGATTTTATAATTTTTGAGGAAACTTCATCAGGGCCAGCAGATGTTTTTGCTTTCATGGCGTTGATTACCGATAAGATTTCAGTGTGACTCGTTTCCAACAAAATAAATTTAGTTGAACAATTGTTGGTGACATCATGTTGTGTTATTGCGTTTTTCAGACTACTTTGAGCCAAAGTCCTCTCTGCGTTGGATATAAAGAGCTCATTTAAGTGGTTGGCTATTTTGATATGGCATGTGACTGTATTACCATTTATAACTAAGGAAAGGTTTGTCCAACCTGCATTGTATTGCTTCCCTTCATTACTAATGATTTTCCACAGGGCTTTTGTTTTATTTTCTGCCTTATTTATGCATTTTGCATTTTCTCGTCTCCTGATTTCTTCTTTCAGATATAGGTCATAGGACATCTTTCTTCTTGCCGTTTCTTGTTTGTCTTCTTAATTACCTGTTAGTTGTTGGTTGTTTAAAGTCTCTAAGTATTCTTCTTTAAGTTTTTTAATTCGAGCATCCCATTTTATTTTTTGTTTTATTCTAACTTTTTTGTTACATAGGGCAGGCTGTATCCAAGGCAAGCTGGAAGATTTTATTAAAAGAGTCAAAAGCACGATCTACATCTTGTATGTTCTTAATTGTGGTCCAGTTTTGGTGCTGGACTAAGTATTTCAGATGTGCCATTGTGTCGTCATTAATATTTCTTTTCCTTTCCGAAGGTGTAACTGTTGTTGTTACTTCAAGTTTGAGTTTGCAGGTCTGGCATGTGTGATCGGATAGACTCAAAAAATTTACGTTGTCCTCGTCTAAATTAGTGCACATGCAGTATAACGAGGTTTGCGTATGTTCTGTTATCCTAGTGGCTGGTAATTTGAGCCTTTTTATGCCGTACGCTATCAAGGCTTCTTCAAACATAACCGCTTTTCTGTCGTTTACTAGCCTGTCAATGTTGATGTCCCCCATTATGACTAATGGTATGTGTGAAGTCAGAGCTTTGCCTATCTCCCCATATATGATTTCCATTGCGTTTTCGAGGTTACCCGACGGAGGCTTGTAGACTCCCAGGATGTATAATTCTTTTTTCTTTGTTCTCAGTTTGAGCAGGACAGTTTCACAGGTGAGTTCAGTTGTCAGGTCTGATGTTGATTCTAGTGTTATTTAGTTTTCAAGTGACTCCCTGACAAATGCTGCAACTCCGCCCTTTCTGTGCTCAGTTCTAGAGAAACCTCCAATTAGTTTGTAGTCTGGAACCCTGGTGTTTATTAGATTATTATAACTCATTTCGTGTTCCGTTAAAAGCAAAATATCTGAGCTAACAGTGACTAAAAAGTGTGTCAATCTTTCTATTTTGTCTTTTAATCCATCGATGTTTTGGTGGAAATTTAGCAGTTCTTTCTTTGTGTCAGTTTTGTTTTCCTTTTGGAGTTTAGAAAGATCCTGGTTGGAAAAGTAGCTTTGTGCCTGTCCCTTTTTGTTTGAGCTCGGTCTAAAAAAGGTGTGTCGTCCAAGTTTCTATTCTGAGGTGGAGTGAGGGGGCGTGTACGACTATTTACGTCATTGCTTTTGTGCTGACCCTGTTTTGTATATATTTCATCGTCTTGGGAGTCCATAATTGTGATACTATAAGGATCTTCTTGTGCAACTTTTTTCAGGACTATGCGTAACTTCTCTTTTAAGTAGGTTGGAATTTCTACTTCCGTACCATCTGCGTACTTGTGTATTTCTGGTAGTACAGTCAAGTACTTTTGCGGGTATTGGTTTGTTTTGGAGTAATTTAGATGTTGTATATCTGGTCTCTGTGCTGTCTCAGTTGATGGTTGATTGGTCTCTGTAGGGGGTTGTGTTGGTTGGTGTTTATGCAATGCCAGTTCTTTGTTAAACGAGTTTATTTTTTTGAGCCACAAGTGCACGAGTTAACTAATCGTGTTACAGCTATGAAACGAGTAAGCGACACAATACAACCAAGAAACAATTGGCCAGCCGACAACCGAAAAACAAGCGAAAGATTTCCGCCTGCAATAAGACCAAAAGATTTGCCAGCCTTGATATAAATTACAGTATCTCTGGCCTCAAAAAAATGCAGCGATATTCTTGTCGCAATACAACCAAGGGATATGGCAGCCACTAAAAGAGCAAGGAACTCATCTGCTGCGAATCGACCGAAAAATGTTTCATTCTTAAAACAAGTGAGCGATTTTCTGGCCGCAATATGACCGAGGTCTAATGGCCGCAAAATGAGTAAGGAACTCGTCAGCCGCGATGCGACCAAGAGATTTGCCGGCCACAAAACAAGCGAAAGATTTCCGATCGCAACAAGACCAAATATTTTGCTGGCCATGGTATAAATGATAAGACATTCCGTCCGCGAACAGATCGAGCAATTTTCTTATCGCAATATGAACAAGAGATGTGACAGCCGCGAAAAGAGCAAAAAATGTTGTCTACCACGAGACGACCGAAAAAGGTTTTGATCCCAAAAAGAGTGAGCGATTTTCTGGCCGCACTACGACTGAGAGGTCTAATGCTCGCGAAAAGAGGGATGAAGTCATCAGCCGAGATGCGACCAAGAGATTTGCCGGCCGCAATAAAAGCGAATGTGAGCATTCAACCTATTTGAAGGAAAGTATTGTTTGAATGATACGTTAAGTAAATAATATATGAAAAACATATGTTTAATCATTCATGAGCTTTGAACATGAAGAAAATTAACGAAGAGACCACATTTGTTTTCATTAGTAATACATACACTTTTGTATTTTATATAATTCTCCGTCTTTTTAATTTTTAACCCTCGAGGGGACGCTAAGCGGAGGAATCCTCCGGGTTAATTTTTGTTGTAGTGGGAAATATTTATCTTTGGGTTGGCAGCGCTGTCCTTTTGTGTAGCTGTTGCCCCTCCCTCCTAAAACATTTGACCGCCCTGCCCTCCAATTTTACCGACTCAGATCAGTTTGGTGAGCGATGTCCTGAGTTTCCGGAGCATTCCTCCGTGAGCGTTTTCGATCGATACCTTGAGGAAACCTCCGTGAGCGTTACAATGTGTTTTGTAATAATAGTTACACTGTTATTCTAACTTTGCAATTTTCACTCCTTTTTTGCAGAGATATAGCGTGAAAACTATTTTTTTCTCATATTCTACTATTATTTCAAACAATTTAAGTATTTAAAATACATTTTGTGCATTATTTAAAACCCGGACGAAACCTCCTTGAGCGAGATACGACGTTTATAATTTTAAGCGACCTCTGGAGGGTTATTAATGTTTATATCTCTACAGTTATTAACTGTAATCTTGTTATAGTACCTATATAAATGTCAACAAACATATAATCAATTAATTCAAAACACTCAAAACAAACAAATAACTTAAACTCACGAGAAAATTAAATTCAATCATATGGTCAGTTTTACAGTAATTAAAACATCCCTGTTGCAACAGACCTACATCTCCAGCCAATTTCAATAAAACATATTATCAATCCTCATCATTGTAAACATACCATATATTATGCTACATTTTCAGGCAGTTTAGAACATCACATCTCTCCTCCAAATGCTCATACTTTCTTTATTAAATTTAAAAATAATTTGTATTTTTTGATATAGTATATATTTTCTGCAAAATCTTGATCAATGAACTCTTAACTAGTCAAAATAAACACAAATAAAATATTCACCTGAAAATTTCATCACATGTTCAGAATTGTATCTTTTTTAAATATCTTAAATCAGGGTGACTATACTTTTTGGAGGGAAAAATTAAAAATAATATTGGACAACGTACTGTGTTTACCACATCCAATATTATCCAATATCTAAGCAACGGATTGATGTAGAATAATAATTCAAAATGCTAAATTGTTTGTTTTTTTTAAGCTGAATTCAATTTTTACAATGAAATTTAAAAATGATTAGTAAAAAGGTGCTAAATCTTGAAAGTAAATTTTATTTCGTCAAAAAAACCTTCTTAGAGTAAACCAATCTTGCTGGTTTTCGAACTCGAAGTCATGAGTGACACTTTACACGTTTGTTCCAAATTTCATCAAGATCGGCCCTTTTTAACGAAAGTTATCGCGCCTACGGACTGATATATATCCCTACATATATATATATATATATATATATATATGAAAATGAACGAACGGTGTTTTTGGGGTCTAGGGACCTCAAAATAAAAAGTTACGGCGGTCCCGCGCTTAAGTCTCACCGTGCCGCCTGCGTTGTTAAGAGAAAATATATGTATGTATTTCAAGGAAACTTTATTTGGATAACAAGAAACAGTAATCGTAATCTGTTCTAGGTGTATGTTTACCTAGAAGAAGGTAAACATACAATGTGTTTGTTATTGTTTTCATCTCAGATGGTTATTTAAAAACCATCTGATATCAACACATCTTCCCTTCTTGAAAATAAATAAATAATGTTCAACTACAAATCAAGTCTTGAAGGCTTTCTTACACCACGTCCACTTCATGTATGGTATCCTTCAATTTGACTTTCATTTGCTTGTTGTTGGAGTACTAAATGACCATTATTTTCCTCTTCCTCCGCGTTTGAGTTAGGTTTTGAAGGGGCTTCTTTCAAATGATACGAATTTCTTCTTAGCAAACTGCCATTTGATTCAACGTAATATGATCTTGGTGTTTCTGCTTTCTTTTTAACGACTCGATATTTTTGACAATCAGTAATCCACACATTTTGGAAGGAATTAAACTCTAATCTTTCCGTTACACGATGATGACGATTAGGTATAGTCTTTTTTCTGACGGTTTTTAGACGTTTCGTTCAGCCTCTTAAATTCTTCCATGTTAACATTACTAGGCTTCAATTTCTCTTCGTTTAAGGGAAGAGTGTCTCTCAATTTCCTTCCCATCAGTAGTTGAGCTGGGCTGTACTTTAATTCTGCCAACGGTGTATTTCTGTAGCTAAGTAATCCTAGATAAGGATCAGCAGATCTTGAAATTATATTTTTGACTATTTTTACAGCTCCTTCAACTTGTCCATTGCTTTGAGGAAATCGAGGACTACTTGTAATGTGGTGGAATCCATATTCTTTTGAGAAAACCTTAAATTCATTTGATGTATATTGAGGTCCATTGTCGGAACGCACTTCCTGAGGTATACCATGTCTTGCAAAAGCAGACTTCATTCTTTCAATTATACAGGTTGAAGTTGTTGTAAGTAACAAAAAGACTTCTGGAAACCTTGAATAGTAGTCTGTAATGAGCCTAATTTGTAGGGGGGTAATATTCAGCTCATTGGTATGACCCATACGAGTAACTAGGCTAAGGTTACCTCGTAAGGTGCACATCGTAAGGTTACCCGGTCACTGCGAGCTTCCAGGCCTAGGCTTAGGCCTAACCTGTCAGGCCATAATTGGTGTTGTCACTATCTATAAACACCACGAGGACACTCAGGAAAGCTGGTAGGATTGATAAAACGACACATCTTGAAGGGTGGCAAGAGTAAACCTTTGTTGTCGTTGGGCGATCCTAGGCCCTAGTCTGCCGCTATCTGGGTAGCGTCGTTTGGGTGATAAGTGTTGGCCTCGAACGTGATAGGTGGGAATAACTCCGAATGAACACTTAATTAAACTCAACTTCACATTGCTACCTACATACTTAGCATATTTCGCCTTGGCTGATCGTTTACTGGTATTGTTAAACGCCGTGTTTGTAAACAAGCCGATCCTAACCTCTGACTGGCAGACGACAGTGTAGATAGCCCGCCATCTTCTTCTTCTGCTCGCCGAGCGCGCCAAACTGTTTTCTGGCGGACACTCGGAAAAAAAGGCCCCCCGGAAGAGCCCTTTTTGATCCTGTAACCAGCTTCACGTCGACAGCTGGTGGGTTTTACCAGTGGAAAGTGAACTCAACGAGGTCTTGATAAGAAACCTCACTTGTCGGTGCTCTGTCGAAGTGTCCGGTGCTTTCGGTTTCTCGTGCGAAGTTCTTCTCTTCCTTACGCAATTTCGTACGTGTGGAAAGCAGCGAACCAGTCGTCTTCCAATACCTATTAGGTGTTAAAGGTACGACAACGTCTTTCTTATTAGGTTTTATTTAGTTTAAACGCTAGTTTTCGAACTCGGTGTTGAATTCGTCCAAGATAGGGTCGAGCCCTATTCTCCTCACACTACGGCTGTAACCGAGACTAATTAGTTTAATTGTCTCGGTGCCGACGTGTATTGTTTTTAAAGGAAGACTATTTTTCTAAATTCATTTTAACCAATTTAAAGTTACAGTAATTGGTGATTTTACTGAGTTGGTTCAGTCTTACTTGTTAGTTTCCCTGCTGTTGTAACAGGCTGACTTGTCCAAACCTGCTGTGCTTCAGGAGTAAGGTCTGTCCTGCTCCTGTAATTACTGGTCACTAGTGAAATAGTTTAATGTTGTTTCTTGATTAGGGTAAACATTAACTATGGGTAACTAGTGTTAACTCTGAACATCTCGCATAGCTAGGGAAAACAGCAGAGGGCATTTTACTTAGAAGGTGTTTCCAGATTTAGTCTGTCCTAAGTTGAATGTCATCTAGGTTGAATATAACTGAACTACTGTGATTTCGATCTTCGACCCCTGGAATTATCCCAGCGACCGAGCTGAGCGATTCCAAGGCCTCTGACAACCCGTGACGTGATTTCCTGCGGTTCGGTGTACCAGTGTAACCGATCATCTTTTCTCTCACCAGGAAATATCCGTCACAAACATGGCGCCCGAAGGCAGGGACTAGTGATAGATATCTAGTCGTATTATAACATTAGTGTGTGTCAGATTGAGAGCTCGGTGACAGGTACAGTAACCGATTTTTATAACGGTGTTATCGTATACCTGCTCATTGAATATTTCAACTAGTTATAATACTGGTGTTGCCCTTTTGAGTTTTCTTTGGTAAATTGTGGTTTTATTTAGTACAAAAATAAATAAATGAAACTTATAGTCTGAATTTATTGGGTAAGTTCAAATATTGGTTTTGGTGAATTATTTGAATTATTTTTGAATTCGACCGATATGCCGAACGACCCGCCAGTCACGACTGTGGCGTCTACGCTGCAACAGTCGATAGCAACCACACAGGTCATGGACCTAGTGGTGACATGCTCAGGCGCGCCCACTTCAACCACCTCATCGGTGGCGTTCACAACCGCTGTGACCACAACAGCGGTGGTAGCGCCCAAGTCTCCGGTGGATGATCCTCGTGTTGGATGGATACCCGAGTTGCCGCAGACTGAGCTCGAGACGGAGATGACTCGCCATGGTTTATCTGTGGAGGGCTCTGTGTCGGAGCTTCGAAAGCGCTTCAGGGATTATTGGAGGAGTGTGCCTGTAACCGACATGTCGCAGCTGAGACAATCGGTGGCGACTCTACCCAAGGAAGCGGGAATTTGATGCTCGGCCTATACAGTCACATGGGGTCCCCCCGCCATGGCAACCGTTAGATACGGTGTACGCGGGTGGATATGGACCGCGTCTTCCGGCAACTTTGACTTACAGTCAAATGGGTCTGAGGTCTTCAACCGCTCTTGGTGACTGGCAACCGTTCGCGGTGTCACGCCAAGTGCCCAGGGTAACCATTGACCCCCATCTCCAGTGGTCTACTCAGCGGCTACTGCTTACCGACCAGGGTCTGTCTGGACTTCTGGTGCGCATCCTGGTGCACTCGGCCAGTGGCCAGTTCCAACTAATGGAAACTATTTTCGGTCAACATCAGTTGGTGTGCCCCTCACTATGGCCAGTCTGGACTTGTCCCATCGGGATTCCCAGAGGGCGGCATCAGTCCAGCAGCCACCTCAACGTCCCGACTACTTGACTGTTAACCCGTATGCGGGTGAGCCTGATGACATCCGGAAGATTTTGGGACTGTCACCGAATGCGGACTCTGGTTATGTCCGTCGGACATTATCCACGCTGGTGCAGGCCTTAGGGCAGTTGGAAGAAAACCAGCACCGCGCCCACTCAGAGCCGGTTATGCAGCGCAACCCATACATGGTTGGAGTTGAACGGGCCACTCAGGCCATAAACTCCGAATACGTACCTCAGTCCCGGATATCCGACCCGTATAGACCAGCGGATTACTGAGGCCTGGTCCTGCCGTCCCAGAGCTGGATCGCCGCACTTCTGACGTTGGTAAAACGTCTTCTGCTCTCTGCGACAAGGTCAGGAAGTGGAATCTGCGGTTTGACGGTAAACGGGATGCCGTCTCTTTTCTGGAGCGACTGGAGGAACTCCGGGAGGCGTATTCCCTGACCTCGGAGGAGGTATTGAAGGCAATGCCTCAGCTCCTCCACGGCCAGGCCCTGCTCTGGTATCGGAACAACAAGGACTTGTGGACCTCGTTCTCCGAATTCCAGCGTACTGACCTTGGACCTCAAGCAAGGTTATTGGTAAGTACCTCTGGCTAAGGAGAGTCGCCCAATCACGGCCTTTACGGTCCCCGGCATGGGCCTCTTCCAGTTCAAGGTCATGCCGTTTGGCTTGCACTCGGCTGGTGCGACCTTCCAGTGTCTGCTTGACCGTGTCATTGGGCCTGAGTTGGAGCGGAAAGCTTTCGCTTACCTCGACGACTTGGTGATAGTATCCTCTACATTTGAGGAGCACCTCGAGTTTCTCAGGGTTGTGTTCCGCTGGCTGCAAGACACCTGGCTTCGTTTAAACCCTGAGAAATGCCATTTCGCTCGGAGAGAGCTCAAGTACCTCGGCCACGTTGTCAGCGCCGAGGAAATCTCGACTGATCCGGAGAAGGTCAGAGCCATCCAGGACTTCCCCGTTTCTCCGAATGTCAAGTCGCTTCGTAGCTTCCTCGGACTTGCCTCCTGGTATCGGCGCTTCGTCGAGAAGTTCGCTTCTGTCTCTGCTCCACTGCGTGGCTTGCTCAAGAAGAACGCCAAGTGGGTTTGGGGTGAGGAACAAACCAAGGCGTTTGACGATCTCAAGCGTGCCTTGAGCACCGCTCCTGTTCTCGCCTGCCTGGACTTTGCTGAAACGTTCGTGCTGCAGGTTGATGCGTCAAACACAGGCCTTGGTGCGGCTCTCACTCAGCGTCAAAACGGCCGGGAAGTGGTCGTTGCCTATGCTAGTCGTCTTCTGTCTGACGCAGAGCAGAACTACACGACGACAGAGAAGGAGTGTCTCGCCCTTGTGTTCGCTGTTCGGAAGTTCAAGGCGTACCTTGAGGGGTACCATTTTGTGGCAATAACCGACCATGTCGCGCTTAAGTGGCTCCTGAAACTTCATGAGCCCAGCGGACGTTTGGCTCGGTGGGTCATGGAACTTCAACAGTTCGACTTTGAGGTCAGATACCGAAAGGGGACCTTGAACCGTGTCGCGGATGCTCTTTCACGGCAACCTGTCCCTCACGTCCCTCAGGAGTCTCCTGTAAACCTGAATACGTTCGAGGTTGGAGTCCTGACGAGACAAGGTGCGAGGGAGCAGCTACAAAGGCAGAATGAAACCGTTGATGAGGTGACCCCTGAACCTCAGGACGGTGAGCTTGGTGGGGCAGTCGGTGATGATACCGAACGAGAATTGCCGGGAACCAATGACGCTTGGAGTTGGTCGGTAAACACCCGCGTCGATATCCTCGATACCATGTCCGATCAGGCACTTTGTATCGGGCCCTGTTGAAGAAGAATCGACTGACGACCTGGCGTATGTGCGTGCCGAGCGATAAGATCTCGGAGGTGCTGCACGAGAACCACGACACGGCGACGGCCGGTCATCTTGGGGTGAAGAAAACTCTGGCGAGAGTTGGTGCGGAATACTTTTGGCCGAACTGGCGACGAGACGTAAAGTCGTATGTAAGGTCCTGTGCTCAGTGCCAGGCTTACAAAGTCTCCCAAGCCAAACCGGCAGGTAAAATGTATTTTCGGCAACCCCAAGGCCCTTGGTACGTGGTGTCAGCTGACCTCATTGGTCCGTTGCCTCGGTCCCAGCGCTCCCAGCGATTCCTCTTGGTTGTGCAGGATACGTTTAGCAAGTGGACCGAACTTGCTGCGCTTCCCTCTGCAACCGCTCATAATGTGGTGACGAGGCTGAAGTCCATCCTGCTGCGCCATGGGGCTCCTGACGTGCTCATCACTGACAATGGCACTCAGTTTGTCTCAAACCTGGTTCGCAACCTGGCGGCGGAATGGGGAGTCACTCTGCGGACGACTGCCCCCTACAGCCCGCAATCAAACCCGGTGGAAAGGCAGAACCCGGTAGTGAAGACTATGATTGCCCAGTTCGTGAAGGACAATCATAAGTCTTGGGATAACCACTTGGGCGAATTCATGTACGCGCTCAACACTGCGGTACATGACTCGACAGGATTCACTCCAGCGATGCTCTGTTTCGGTCGAGAGTTGAGACCTCCTCGTGCCCTCCGTGGCCCAACCCTTGAGGCTTCTGATACGCCTGATGACCTCCCGTTGACCGAAGTCCAGCGTAAACGGGAGGCGGAATTCAAACGGTTGATCGAGGACGCTCGGAAAACCTGAAAACGGCCTATCAGAGACAGGCCAGATACTACAACCTCGGACGAAGGGAGGTGACGTATCGGGCTGGCGATCAGGTTATGCGGAGGCTTCACGTCCTGTCCTCTGCTGCTGATGCCATCGCGGGAAAATTAGCCCCGAAGTATCATGGACCCTGCACCGTGATCGGGACCAAAGGATGTAACCTTTACGAGGTGAAGGATGAGGACTCGCAGCAGACCCACACCGTACATGTCAAGGACTTGAAACCATTTTGTCCCCGGGAATAAGATTCTAGTTTGTAGTGCTCTGGGTTTTGGTGGTGGACTGTTCGGTTTGGTGGTGGGAAGTAATGCGATGGCTGCCCACTGACGCTTTTGTCCTTCTCGCTTTCAGATTGCAGTTTGCTGTTTGCTGACCAGCGTCTGAGCGTCTAGGGCTGTGCGCAGCTTGTTGTTCTGCTTCCTCCTGTTCTGCTTTCTCCTGTTCTGCTTTTGCACGCTTCCCTTTGTCGCTTGAGCTGAGGTGAGATGGCATACGTTCGCCCCCTCGTCGGTGTGTCTCAAGGTGAGCTGAACCGACTGGAGCAGGGTAGCGTGAGCGAGACGGTGGTGAGGGCTTTCTTTCGGCTGGTGGATCGACGTAGTGCCTTTTTCCCAACTTTTCCGAGGACCTGGTCGATGGATCCCCGGTTCCTGCTACGCTGGGACCGGTCGCCCACAACCACGCTGCAGGCCTACGCCAGGGGGCAGGATCTGCTGGAGAAGGATCTAATCCTATTCCCAGCTGCCGCGCCCCTCAAGACTCTGATCGCCGCCAGACCCCGTCGGAGGGAGGTCTGCGCTTTCAACCCGGCGAGAGTCGACCGTGCCGGAGAGATGACCAAGGTCATCAATTTCCTCGAGGCGGTGGCCGCATTGGAGGGGAAGCCATTCGCATGGCAAGAATGGGTAACCGCCGGAACACCGGAAGCCTGCCCAACGGCCCAAGACAACTCCACCGCGGCGATCGTCGTGTGCGTCTTCGGCGACAAGTTGTCGCGCGACGCCGGCATCTACGGGTTGGTGGTTGGACACTTGGAGGCGTGCACCACCATTCGCCGGGTGCTGCTCAGTGGGCGGTTCGAGCGGGAGGAGTTCTCCGGCTTCACAGTCAGCAGGGAGACTCCGGCGGCGAGCCCTACTCCTTCGGCTTCGTCGGTGAGCGGCCCGGCCGTGCAACCGACGACGAGGTCAACCGAGTCTGACATGGAGTTGGACGATGAATTAAACTCCATGGAGGCCGTCCTGCTCGGAGACCCCGTCCCATCTGCCTCAAGCTCCAGCTTTGTTCCCCAACTGGCTGGGGCGACGGTGACAGATCCCTTGGGTCTTGGCAGCCACCCAAGCTCTCCTCCGGTCCTGAACCTCGATTGTTCGGATGTGGAGGACAACCAAACGTCCCCTTGCCCGACATCGACTCCGGCGGTGCAGCAGCAACCACCCTCAGCGGTGGTGGAGCAGCAACCCCCGGCGACGTCGAATGTTCAAGAACTGCCCTCCCGCAGACGATGACGACAACGGCAGCGAGAAAACCGGCGCGCTAGGCGTCCGCAGGACCAGCTAGGTGCGGATCGTTCGCCAGACCGATCGTCGATCGGAGCCAGCACCGGATGTCCGGCAGATCCCCCCGACACCGGCTCCACGGACCATCCCTGCCACCGTGACTGCACCCCAGCAGCAGGACGTCCGCTTCCGGGTGGAGATCCCCTTCGTCCCGGAACCCGCTTCTCGGCCAGCCAGACCCTCAGCTCGGAATGTGACTACCTCCATCGCTCCGGAGCTTCTCGCCGTCCCCGACGTCATGGTCGAGAGGCTGATGAATGACACGATGATGACGCCGGAGCAACGGAGGAACCGGAGGTGGCGTATTTTCGTCGGGGAGAGGGATTTCGTCCGAGTCCGCCCTTCCCAGATTCTGCGGCTGCTGGAGATGCGGGAGCGGGAACACCAGTCAGATCAGCGTCCCCGTGATCGTTGCCGTCGCCGTTGATCCTTTTTCACTTGTGTAAACTACGGATCGTAGTTGATTGTTTTTTTTTTAAATTTTAGATGCCATTCTGTAAACTGCTATCGGCAGTTGAGGTGCGTCGTCGTATCTTCTGTAACCCCGAAGTTCAAAGATTTTTTTTCTTTTTTTTTATTTCCGATGTGTGGAGGGGGTGTAATGAGCCTAATTTGTAGGGGGGTAATATTCAGCTCATTGGTATGACCCATACGAGTAACTAGGCTAAGGTTACCTGGTGCACATCGTAAGGTTACCCGGTCACTGCGAGCTTCCAGGCCTAGGCTTAGGCCTAACCTAACCTGTCAGGCCATAATTGGTGTTGTCACTATCTATAAACACCACGAGAACACTCAGGAAAGCTGGTAGGATTGATAAAACGACACATCTTGAAGGGTGGCAAGAGTAAACCTTTGTTGTCGTTGGGCGATCCTAGGCCCTAGTCTGCCGCTATCTGGGTAGCGTCGTTTGGGTGATAAGTGTTGGCCTCGAATGTGATAGGTGGGAATAACTCCGAATAAACACTTAATTAAACTCAACTTCACATTGCTACCTACGTACTTAGCGTATTTCGCCTTGGCTGATCGTTTACTGGTATTGTTAAACGCCATGTGTTTGTAAACAAGCCGATCCTAACCTCTGACTGGCAGACGACAGTGTAGATAGCCCGCCATCTTCTTCTTCTGCTCGCCGTGCGCGCCAAACTGTTTTCTGGCGGACACTCGGAAAAAAAGGCCCCCCGGAAGAGCCCTTTTTGATCCTGTAACCAGCTTCACGTCGACAGCTGGTGGGTTTTCCCAGTGGAAAGTGAACTCAACGAGGTCTTGATAAGAAACCTCACTTGTCGGTGCTCTGTCGAAGTGTCCGGTGCTTTCGGTTTCTCGTGCGAAGGTCTTCTCTTCCTTACGCAATTTCGTACGTGTGGAAAGCAGCGAACCAGTCGTCTTCCAATACCTATTAGGTGTTAAAGGTACGACAACGTCTTTCTTATTAGGTTTTATTTAGTTTAAACGCTAGTTTTCGGACTCGGTGTTGAATTCGTCCAAGATAGGGTCGAGCCCTATTCTCCTCACACTACGGCTGTAACCGAGACTAATTAGTTTAATTGTCTCGGTGCCGACGTGTATTGTTTTTAAAGTAAGACTATTTTTCTAAATTCATTTTAACCAATTTAAAGTTACAGTAATTGGTGATTTTACTGAGTTGGTTCAGTCTTACTTGTTAGTTTCCCTGCTGTTGTAACAGGCTGACTTGTCCAAACCTGCTGTGCTTCAGGAGTAAGGTCTGTCCTGCTCCTGTAATTACTGGTCACTAGTGAAATAGTTTAATGTTGTTTCTTGATTATGGTAAACATTAACTATGGGTAACTAGTGTTAACTCTGAACATCTCGCATAGCTAGGGAAAACAGCAGAGGGCATTTTACTTAGAAGGTGTTTCCAGATTTAGTCTGTCCTAAGTTGAATGTCATCTAGGTTGAATATAACTGAGCTCTCATATTGGAATATCTGATAACTACTGTGATTTCGATCCTCGACCCCTGGAATTATCCCAGCGACCGAGCTGAGCGATTCCAAGGCCTCTGACAACCCGTGACATGATTTCCTGCGGTTCGGTGTACCAGTGTAACCGATCATCTTTTCTCTCACCAGGAAATATCCGTCACAAGTCAATTAGAACAAGATAGTTTTTCCCATTTCTTTCGGCCAAGTCTGTGCCAACAACTTGCCATGGTAGCTGAGGTAAAGGAGTAGAAATCAGTGGTTCAGGATGGTTTCGCCTTTGCTCTAGACAAGCAGCGCATCGTGAAACATACATTTTTATGTCATTTGTAAATCCTGGTCACCAAACCACGTCTCTAGCACGTTGTATCGATTTGTGAATGCCCATGTGACCATCATGAATGCACTGAAGAACTTCCTGTCAAAACTTCTCAGTTTTGACGGGATATAAAGTGCATTTCCTTTCATTATTAAATTTTGTACAATGGCTAATTCACCTCTTATACTCCAAAATGCCCAACAAACTTGAGTTAGCTTTCCTTGGCCATCCTTCTGAAATCAAGTTTCTTAGTAAACTGCAAGTAATGTCGTTGTTCTATGATTCTAGAACCTCTTTCATTCTTGTGTCTGTGGCCGAAATAGAATTAATAACATTTCTTTCTAATTCTTCTATTTCTTCAACTTGGAAAACATTGTCAGGATCTTCATGTGTTTGGATTGGAGCTCGGCTTAGAGTATCTGGTGTGTAAAATGCTTTTCCTGAAACATGTTGTACTTTGTATGAGTATCTCATTAGTCTCATCCTGTATCTTTGTAGTCTTGGAGGTAATTCATCCATGCACTTCTGACCTAGTATAGACACTAAAGGATGATGATCGGTTAAAAGTGTGATCTCCTTTCCTATAATTTATGTAGCAAATCGATCGCATGCCCAGGTCAACGCCAAAGCTTCTTTTTCTATCTGTGCTTGACGCATTTCAGCTGGATTAAAAGCTCACGATGCGTATAAAACTGGTCTCCATTGTTCATCCGAAAGTATTTCGAGAACTGCACCAGCACCGGAGCTGGAAGCATCTGCACAAACTCTTATAGGTTTATTGGCATCATAGTGGCATAGTACAGGTGGACTTGTAACAACAATCTTAATCTCCTCAAAAGCTCTCTTTTGATCTTCCCCCCAGTAAAAATCATGCTAGTTCTTTAATAATTGGCGTAGAGGTTCTGTCCGTTGAGCTAGATTTGGCAAAAACTTCCCAACATAAGTAACCATCCCTAATAGACGGCGAACATCACCCTTTGACTATGGATTTGGCATCTTTGTAATAGCCTCACACTTTGTAGGATCAGCTTCAATTCCTTCAGATGAAACAATATGTCCTAGAAACTTCACTCTTCTTGTATTGAAGACACATTTGTCATTAAGGGTGACTCCAGCTGCAGATAACTTTTTAAGCACTATATCCAGGACTTTGAAGTGCTCCTTTTCATTTTTCCCGAAAATAAGGACATCATCCATGTGAAAAACAACCCCGGGAATACCTTCAAGAATTCTCATCATCTCTCTAGAGTAAAACTCTGGCGCACTGGAGATCCCAAACGGAAGACGATTAAAGCAATAACAGGGTGTCTACCAAAGTTCATATATGAAATTCCCGACTTTTTCCCGACTTTTCCCGACAATTAAGAAAAAATTCCCGACCATAGGAAACATGACCATTGCCTCCTATAACGAATATTGAGAACGATATTTGTAAATAAATACATTTAGATGGCTACAATGCAAGGGAAAGATCGCCAAAAGATGAGCAAGATGACCGCGATAAGTCCAATAGATTTTCTGCCGTAATGCGACCGAAATTTCCGGCTGCGGAAAGAATGACCGATTTTCCGGCCGCATTGTGACCAAGAGATTCTCCGGCCATGGTGTAAACGACCGAGATTTGACAGCCACGATGCGACAGAGAGATTTGCCGGCAGCAATACGACCGAATCATGTAACGGCTATGAAAAGAGTAAGCGACATAATACGATCAAGAAACAATCGAACACCCGACAACCAAAAAACAAAGATTCCCGGCCGCAATAAGTCCAAAAGATAGACAATAGACAATAGACAAATCTTTATTGTACATAAACGCCTGTTTAAGTTTTACATAAGTAAAATACAAGCAGGTACATGGTCAAGTCTTCTCACTAGTCCTATTAAAAATTACAATGTAATAGTTATATGTATAAAACAAGTTATTAGTCTATTTTGTATGACAGAAAAAACAAAACAAAATAATGCACTTTAAATCCTATCTTTGAAAAAGTCATCAATACAATAGTAAGCCTTTTCACACAAAATCTCCTTTAATTTAGAATTAAATTTAGTAACTGAAAGGTTTTTAAAAGATTCTGGAATGTGGTTGTAAATTTTTAATCCCATGTAAAGAGGACCGGATTCAAATTTTTTTTGACTATGGATTGGATATTGAAAAGTGATATTGTTGTTCCTAGTGTTATAATTATGATTAAATTTATATTTTTCAAAAAAAGATGAATTTTTATGAACTAATTTTGCTATTTCCAAAATGTAAATGGAAGGTAAAGTAAGAATAGCATAATTTCTGAAAAATGGCTTGCAGCTCGTTTTTGATTTCAAGTTAAATATTGTCCTCAGAATAAATTTTTGAGAGATAAAAATCTTCTTGGCCTCTCCAGAATTTCCCCATAAAATGACTCCATAACTTAGTAGGGAGTGAACGTACAAAAACCGCTAAGCATAATAAACTGCTAAGCAAACTTTGTTTGATGTAACTTTTTTTAATATACTAAATGCGAATCTGATTGAACCCAATTTCTTTGTCAAAATTCCAACGTGTTCAGACCAATTTAATTTTGAGTCCAAATATACCCCTAAAAATTTCACTTTTTCAACATTACTTAACGCTGACTCAATAGAACTGTTTTTCAATTTAAACTGTAAAACGCTAGTCTTGCCTTTATTCAATTTCAAACCATGAGTTATGAACCAGTTATTAATCTCCCCAATTGTATCATCAATAATGGATATGAGGTTATTTAGGGTGTTTGATTTCACTAGGGCTGTTGTATCATCAGCGTAAAGAGTAAAGGTGCAAGGTTTTTTAAGAAAAAAAGATGGTAAATCGTTAATAAATGCTATAAACAGCAATGGTCCCAAAATTGAGCCCTGAGGCACACCATATCGTATACTAGCCCATTTTGAATAATATGTTTCTGAATTTTTTGTTATTATTGTTCGTTGCTTACGATTAGACAGATATGAATGTAAAAGCTTTAAAGCAATTCCCTCAATCCCCATATTTTTTAATTTTTGCAATAAAAGTTTGTGGTCAACACATTCAAAGGCCTTAGCCAAGTCACAGAAAACCCCCACAGCTAACTGTGACCCGTCCAGGGTCCCAAGAACACTATTGACAAAGTTGAACAGAGCTTCCTGCGTACTTAGATTTTTTCTAAAGCCAAACTGTTCCTGGCAGAGCTTTGAATTGGATTCTAAATAACTAGAAAGTCTTAAATGGATTATTTTCTCATAAATTTTAGATATATTACTTAATAAGGAGATTGGTCTGTAATTCTGACTGCATTTTTTTGAATCTTTTTTGTAAATGGGTTTGATCTGTGCAAATTTGAATAATTCAGGAAAAACACCTTCTTGAAACGACTGATTGATCAACTTTGCCAAAGGATCAGATATTATGTCAACACTCCCTTTCAATACTTTTGTGGGGACCTCGTCCCAGCCACAAGCATTACTATTAGTTAAACTTAAAATAGCATTTTTAACCTCAATTTTGTTGGTAAAGGAGAAATTGTGCAGCTTAACACTAGTTTCTAACATAGAGGAACAAATACCAGCTAGACCCATACAATTTGTTTCATTCCAATTGACTCCAGGAACATTTAGAGTTTCTTTTATGTTGGAATATTGGAAATTAAAATATTCAGCTATCTCTACAGGATCAGATGTAACCCTTCCCCCTATATCAATTTCAAGATCGGTTGTTTGCTTTGTCTTGATACCTAATTCATCTTTAACTACTTTCCACATAGCCTTATTTTTATTTTTAGATTTCATAATATATCCATTGATTTCCAAAGATATCCAAAGATTTGCCAGCCATGTTGTAAATTAAAATATCTCTGGCTTTGAAAAAATAGCGATTTTCTTGTCGCAATACAACCGTGAGATAAGGAACTCGTCTGCTGCGAATCGACCGAAAAATGTTTCATTCCTAAAACGAGTGAGCGACTTTCCGGCCGCAATATGACCGAGGTCTAATGGCCGCGAAATGAGTAAGGTTCTCATCGGCTGCGATGCGACCAAGCGATTTGCCGGCCGTAAAACAAGCGAAAGATTTCCGATCGCAACGAGACCGAAAATCTTGCCGGCCACGGTATAAATGATAGATATTCCGTCCGTGAAAAGATCGAGCGATTTTCTTATCGCAATACGACCGAGAGATGTGACGGCCACGAAAAGAGCAAAAAATTTGTCTACCACGAGACGACCGAAAAATGTTTTGGTCCCAAAATGAGTGAGCGATTTTCTGGCCGCAATACGACCGAGAGGTCCGCTCGCGAAAAGAGGGATGAAGTCATCGGCCGAGGTGCGACCAAGAGATTTGCCGGCCGCAAAACAAGCGAAAGATTTCCGGCCGCAATAAAAGCGAAAGATGTGATGGCCGTGAAAAGAGCAACAGATTTGCGGCCGCAAAGAGAGCGAGATATCTGACGGCCCCAATGTGACCGAGACGTTTGCTGACCCCGAAACGACCGAAGAATTTGCCGGCCGGGTTATGGATATTCTGGCCTTCATGTGGCCAACAGATGTGATGTGATAGCCACGAAAAGAGCACACGATTTTAAGGTAGCAATATTAGCGAGAGACTTGACGGCCGCGTAAAGAGCGAGAGACTTGTCGGCTGCGTGAAGAGCGAGATACTCTTCGGCCGCGTAAAGAGCGAGACTTGTCGGCCGCGTAAAGAGCGAAACTTGTCGGCCGCGTAAAGAGCGAGACTTGTCAGCCGCGTAAAGAGCGAGAGACTCCGAGTACAGACCGTAGAGACTCGTCGGCCACGTAAAGAGCGAGAGACTTGACGGCCGCGTAAAGAGCGAGTCTTGTCGGCCACGTAAAGAGCGAGACTTGTCGGCCGTGTAAAGAGCTAGAGACATGTCGGCCACGTAAAGAGAGAGACTTGTCGGCCGCGTAAAGAGCGAAACTTGTTGGCCGCGTAAAGAGCGAGAGACTCCGAGTACAGACCGTAGAGTCTCGTCGGCCACGTAAAGAGCGAGAGGCTTGACGGCCGCGTAAAGAGCGTGACTTGTCGGCCGCGTAAAGAGCGAGACTTGTCAGCCACGTAAAGAGCGAGAGACTTGTCGGCCGCGTAAAGAGCGAGAGACTTGTCGGCCGCGAAACGAGCGAGCGTTTTTACAGCTGTGTTAGGACTGAGAAACTTGCGGCAGCGGAATAAGCGACAGATTTTCTGGTCGTGATATAGCTAAACATTTTTGTCTGCCGCAATTCGTTCGAGATTTGCCGGCCGAGACGATGACAAAAACAAAGAAAACCGCTATTTCGTTTTGTTTTATAGCCAAATTAGAATTTCCCGACCAAATGTTGAAATTCATTACTTTTTCCCGACTATTCCCGACCTTACTGCAATAGTTCACAAATATTTACTTTGAAATTGTAAATAAACATTAATAATTATTTATTTATAATATATGTAAACAGATGCTAGTTAATGACAAATATTTATTAATTATTATTTTATCCTATAAATAAAATCAGAAGGAAATTTATTGCTTAGTTAATGTAAATCACTTGAGAAATTTAATTACATAATACAATACCTTTGCCCATAGTTAATTTTAATGTAAGTTATTTATTAAGTAGGAATAAAGCTATCTCAAATAATTATTTCATATAATACCTAAATTTTCAAAAATGATCTCTTTTTAAATGTTTACCAAAAGTGGAATCATACTTCAATGATTTGTGAACCCCAGTGCAGTGAAAACATGTGCTACATTGTTACAACAAAGGAGATGAGGGGAGTCCAATTGAGAATGGCCAAGTGTTAACATCTTTCTGTAAGGACCTCTGTCCAAGTGTTAATTTATTTCCCATTAAAGAAAGTATTAGGCCTTAATAAGCCTATATTTTTGGTAGCCGGTGGTATACCAGGTCACAGTTGTCCCTTTTTAATGGCCTAGAAGAAATATAGTGACCTGGGTGAAGAGTTAATATTTTGGTAAGATCTGCCCTTATTCATCTTTACCTCCATTGGACTAGCCTACCAGTGATTTTAAATTGATATTAAAATTAAATAAAGACTAAAGAAAATATATAACCTACACACATCAAGAATAAATTCTGACATCAAGAAATTTAATAATAAACTTTGATTGGAGAAACTTCATAAATTTTGACTCTTAATAAAATTTCCCATCAAGACTATTGTTGAGGAAGACATATTGGTTTATAAACAAACTCCTGATTAGTGACTATTTTATAGAGATCATAATTATCCTTCCATAGACTTTCAAGCTATAATTACATTTGATAATTAACCATTTTCAAAATTAAAAGTATCAAATATATTATCAAGTTAGATATTCAATGTTTCGACCAGCACTTACCTTAGACCCGAACCAAGAGACTCTTGCCATCCTTGATAACTAGCCTGAGCAGGATTCAAATATATTTTGTATAATTAGCCTTCAACTATAAGCCCCTAAATTGTGAAACTTTGTAAATCCCCTTTTTATTTAAAAAGAGAGAAAGCTTATGATTTAATTGTCAATAAACTCATATTTCTGTTGTATCTCAGCCTAATTATTTTAGAATAGCCTAGATTTAAGTGTAGATAGTTAAAGAAGTAAGAGATATTATCCACTTACCTTAATTCAATCCTACTAATAATAATAAAATAATCATACTCAATAGATAGGAGGAGAAATATCGTTTATTTATTTAATAAAATATCAAAAGGTCAACAAGAAGAAAAGTAACATTACAAAATCCCCGACATTTTCCCGAATTTTCCCGAATTCCCGACTGGTAGACACCCTGAATAACGACCAAATGGAGTTATGAATGTGGTCAACAACCTAGAAGATTCTGAAAGAGGAATCTGCCAATAACCAAAATTAGCATCAAGATTAGAAAAAACCTTTGCATCCCTAAGATTCGCAAGTGACTCCTCAACTGTTGATAGTATAATATGCTCCCTTCTCACATTATTATTCAGCTTAGTCAGATCGACACAAATTCTGATCTTACCATTTGGTTTTGCACAATAACAATACCTGAACACCATTCAGTTGGAGTTTCAACAGGAGATATGACACCCAATGTTTCCATCCTGTCCAGTTCCTTCTTGAGCTTTGGTCTTAACGGCAATGCTACTCGTCTTGGACTTGACATTTGAGTCGTTGGTATATAAACAACTTTGTTCTTATCTAGACTTCCACAAACTCCTTTGTGACTCCCAGTTTGGTTTTCGCAAGGGGAGATCCACAGTGCAGGCTGTGGATGCTCTCATTAAAAAAGTACTTGATGCGTTTGAGAATAAAAGCTTTGCTCAGGCCACCTTTTGTGACCTGAGCAAGGCTTTTGATTGTATTGATAGAGAAAGACTTATTGACAAACTCAATTATTATGGTGTTCATGGCGCTGAACTGTCATTCTTTGATTCTTACCTGAATAACCGCACCCAGCTTGTAGTCCTTAATTCTGGTAGGTCATCTGTACTATCAGTTGACTTTGGCATCCCACAAGGCTCAATTTTGGGACCTTTATTGTTTTTAATTGCAATAAATGACCTGCCTTCTAATGTTGGTGCAGACTGTTTTATGTATGCAGATGACACCACTTTCCTTACTGTCAATAAGGAATTTGCTGCCTTGCATAATCTTGTCAATGAGACTTTGGACATGGCTTCTTTGTGGTTTACAGCTAATGGCCTACTTTTAAATGAAAGTAAAACCAAACAATTGACCTTTAGTTTAAGACCTGTGCCTGATAAAACAAGTAAGGATCCAGTAAAATTTTTAGGAATGTTTGTTGACAGACAACTCACTTGGGCTGCTCATATTGATTACATCTCATCTAGGCTATCTAAAACTATTTTTCTATTAAGAAGACTTAGAGATCTGGTCAGCCTTGAATATTTAAGGACTGCTTATTTTGCCTTTTTTCAAACTATAATTGATTATGGACTTGTGTTATGGGGCAATTGTAGTAGAATCTCTGAAATACTTGTTTTACAAAAGAAAATTGTTAGAATTATGGCAAAGTCTAATAGGGTTGCTCATAGTAAACCTTTGTTTTTAGAATTAAGAGTTCTCACTGTCATCAACCTTTATATTTTTGAATCTGTTAAATATACTTTGAATAACATGCCTAATCTAACTCTGTGTAGTAATATACATAACTATAATACCAGAAGTCTGAACCATATTGATTATGAATTCTGTAAACTTAGCAGATCTCTTAGAAGCCATACAAGTGTCAGTTTGAGAATATTTAATAAAATAAGTCATAATTATTTAGGTAGACCTAATTTTTTAGCAAAATTTTATGAATGGCTACTGCAACACCCATTGTACTCGTTGGAAGAATTTATGGCCCTTAAATCCTGTGATATTTGTTTTTGACTGGTCACTTTTAACCACCTTTTATTGCTTTTATAATTTTTTTATGCTGTTGTTATCCCAGGGCTTGTAACAGTTCTTGAGGTTGAAAAAAATAAAAAAAATAACTAAAATAAGAAAAAAAATAACCAAAAAATAACCTTTTGCAAACAAAAAATGTTGCTAAAAATTAGAAAACCGGCGTTATATTGGGGATAACACATTTTTTACCCTGGTAAAAAAGAAAATCTCGACAGACTAATCACAAATCAGCCTAGATTTGACGGCAAGACCTGGTTTTCACGCAACAAGACTTGGTTTTCACGCAATGTAGGATGACGAGATTCGTCTGCTGCGATGCTGCTACGAGATCGTCTGACAGACGAATAGTGTGAACAGGGCTTGTAGCAGTTCTTGAGGTTGAAAAAAATCAAAAAAATAACCAAAATTCCCAAAAAAATAACAAAAATAACCAAATTCCAAAAAAAATAACAAAAAATAACCAAGAGCGAAAAAAATAACAAAAAAATAAAAAAAATAACCTGTTACAAGCCCTGTTATCCCTGTTATATAATAGTTTTATTTAGGCCTAATTGTAAATAATTGTTTTTGCCACTCATTGTTACTTATTATTATATGATGTTTAACTTTTTAACTATTAACTTTACATGTTGTGAGCTCAAGAAAAGAAAGGAACCTTGACATTGATAATTTTAGTGACTTGTGCGGAGCACCCATGATAGATTTAGTGACATGGCCTATTGTACTATTTTTGTATCTAATGGCAATAAATGAATTTGAATTTGAATTTGAACTTTAAAATGGAAGCAACAAAGAAATATCATAGCTTAAACAACATTTATTTGTTATTTCGCCGCCACCACCACTACGAATATCAAGTCAGCCGTGTGCAGGCCTTCACAGCGCAGGAAAAAGTAGTGATGGGCTGACGGCAGCCTTATTCGGATTCGGCATCCGCAGTCGCTATCAATAAAACACTGCCATTGGTCACTGCGCATGCTAAGAACTTCGTATGCACAGTATGAATGCGGGGAAATAGAATACGAGTGATTTTGGAAGGAAATAAATTACGACTGTAAATATACTGCTGATACACGTGTAATGTTTCATTCACCCCATTCACTCGGAGAGCAATCTAGATGTTTGGATAAATATCCTCTAAAGACAGCTCTTGAATCTTTTTGACGATATCAAGTGGAATTGCTTTTTCAAGATCGTTGATGAGCAGTGGCGGATCCAGAGCATGAGTTCGGAGGGGGGGGGGGGGGAGCAAGTAGGATTACGAGTGTGACCTGCCGGGGGGTCTGGGGGTGTGGGGGCCCTCCCCCGGAAAATTTGTGAAAATTTGAACTGAAAACTCGTGTTTTTAAACAATCTAGAGAAAAAAAAATTTCAATTTAAAACTACATATTTTTATTGGATTTCTTTATAAAAGTATACTTGATTAGGTAATTAGGGAAATAAAAAAGATTTTGAGTCGAGCCTTCTTTTTCCTCCCTTAGCATAACGCTCAGTTACATTATCAACATTCACCTCAATATCACGATGTATGTATAAAAGACATAGTCCGTTCAACCCCTCTTCAATCATTCTTGTCCGTGAGTTCCGTCAAGATTGTTTCTTGTGCCGTTTATCAGCGACCGGCAAATAACTCGCGATCGTTTTTCACAGCCGATCGCGAGTTCCGCAAAGCTAGATCGGCCATTTATCCGCGATCGGCTGATACGCGCTATCGTATTTCGCGGCCGTTCACAAATTCCAGGTGTTACGTCTGAATTTCCACAAAGTTTATTTAGCCGTTCACCCGCTACTAACAAATACGCGCGATCTTTATCGCGGCCGATTGCGAGTTTTGCAAAAAACTGTTTTTATTCGCGATCGGCAAATACGCGCGATACTTTTGGCGGCCGATCACGAGTTTCTTAAAGCTGGATTTGCCGTTTATGCGCGATCGTTTTTTGCGTCGGATCGCAATTTTTGTGAATCTACACTCTTGTTGCGATTGCTAAAACGATCCCGTCCCCAACATTTCCCGAAGATAATTCATATCCCGCCCAAAAACCGGGAATTTAATTTTCCCGAAAATTTCCCAAACTTTCGGGGACCGACCATCCCTTATAATATTTTTACTCAAAAATAGTAGGCTATATTGTTTACTTACCAAGAATATATTTGTCACAATTATATACGTCTATTGAGAAATTACCAGAAACAATAACGAACTTATGCAGGAAGATGTCAACAAATCTCGCGCCCTCGTGCTCTAATAAAAAAGTTCATGGAGTAAGAAATTTCAGCTTATGAAATTTATATTATTTATACACGACCACATTTGAAAACAAATTAAATCTTTTTTTAATGAATTAGTAATTAGGCTACCATAATTTTTACACACGATATTATTTTGATTTTCAAATATTTTTCAGCTATTACTTTCTAAAAAATTACTTTTGTGCTGTGCTCTGTTGCGTCATCGTCGGCCGCCCTCTAAATTTGCGCCCCCTTGCTCTTGCGCCCTTGGCGGGGGCCACTCCTGCCAACCCCTAGGTACACCACTGCACTCCACCATGCTCCTACCCCTTGCACTGAACAATGGACTCGTCCATTTTTTGTATATCGATGATTTCCTTCAATCGGTAATCGATGTTTTCTCTGTTTGTTGTAGGACAAATTTCGCACATATTTCGCCCAGTCATTAGTGTGTGAAATACCCGATCTCTTGTCTGTCAGCGGTAGGTAGCGCATGCGCACACTGCGAAGGGTTGGAGGAAGGATAGCGTTGGGTTCACAACGATAAGGTATTCTGGTGTTGGGTTTCTGTATTCGGTTAAATATCGATCGTCGTAGTATGAACTGCTAGCGAATATCGTAAATCGATTGGCTCTTTAAACATTGTCGTCTCAAAACATGCCCGGCCCAACTTTTCAATTCATATAAGGATAAAATTTAGGTCAAGCATGGCCTGTAGGCCTACTGATGGCTGTTCAGTATAACAAATGAGGATAAACTTTTTCTAATAGCCAGAGAGTGTTGAAATCATGAAATAGGCCCTCTGCTGCTCGGATTCTAACAAATAAATGTAAATATTTCTTTGCCAGTTTGTTTGCTTGCAATATCTACAGCCCCTAAGAAACGGTTTTTAGAGAGAAAAAAAAACAAGTTGGGTGTTATCCCAATATACCAAAGACAGCTCAATTTAAAGGAATGTACGATTAGGGACTAAGTTATTTTTGAATTAGGAAAATTTTGTTAATCTATCCGACAATTGCGCACGGTACTGGAAGATTTTTAATTCCTCTGTAATTTATTTTAGTCATCATAACGATTATCAGCATACGGTTCTGTTAAAGGAATCAACATTAACAATTTTTAACATGGGCAAATTTGTCAGTAGTCAAAGTAAAATATTACTCATTGTCTAAGTCTTCATTGACATCACAGTACAATGTATAGAAAATAGTACCCTGGCCACTGCATTTTAATAATCTAATACAATTGCGTAATTGTTGGACAGTCATAAAGTCATCTAGTTATTTGTAAAATTGGAAGAGTCCCAAAGGAAGAATCTATAGTATAGGTATAGATATGTCGTATTTATTTGCACCGATTCACAATAATGACGAGTTAAAAACGACAGGCATTGGAGTTTGGAATGAAAACAAAAACAGAGGGATGATGACGACAGGGAGCAGACAACCGAGCCGTAACTAAAAAGTTTATGCCTGTCATTCGGTAGATAATAAGGTCGATATTTAACCGAATGCCTACCTTATCGTTGTGAACCCAACGCTATCCTTGAAGGATTCATGGACACGTCAGTGTTCCCAAATTTTGAAAGCCACATTATCGTACCAGACCAGGAAAGTTATTTTGAATCCATTTAAATTATCGTACTCTTCCAATGAAACTCGTAAATTTGGTAAAATGTTGCCAAGAAAACCCTGTAATACTGCCAAAATCCATTTTTAAAACTGAGATGGTATTAATTTATCCTTAAAAATAGTAAAAATAAAATATAATACAGGATTTAAAACATCATCAAACTATCGTACCAGACACAAATTGGATCGTACCACATACAAAATTATTGCTAAAGCACGATATAGTATCGTACGTCTGGGAACACTGGCACGCCACCGAATCGGCTGTGTATTCTCTTCGACTAGTACGTCACTGGTGTCTGCTTTGCAGTTCCGGAACGAGAACTGTTCCGACCATTCCACATCTGCCGCGGAACATGTGCTTTTAATAGTTCCCGTTCCGTTCCGACTGTAGTTACGATTTCTTGGTGAAACGAATGCTCCGACATCGGCTCCGCGAATAATAATGGTGACTCTTTTAGGACAAAAGCCTTATAATTCCGTTCCAAGGAAATGTAGTACCTGTTCTTTTGTGCCATAATTCGTTGCGAGAGTTACGAAAACTACATCGGAACAAGATCTCGTTGTGCAAAGTATTAACAGACAGTCGAAATAGTTCCTGGAACCAGAATGGAACAATATAACAGTTCCAGTTCCTTTAGCACACCTCTCTCTACGTTGGAACCACTTTGTCTTCCTGTTTTGTTCGAACGGCAACTTATGCTTTGTCCAAAACACCACGAAACTGGCCGATCTGATCGATAAATAACCATATTATAGACCGACAGGCCAAACTATCGCTATTTTAGAGTTTACATGATTTTTATAAAATTCAAGGATCTTTCGAAAAATTCACAGATAGTTCATAGGTTTTTTCCCGGAGTGTGAAATTCACGCATAATTCCCTGTTTTCCCGGAATTCCCGGCTGCTGGGAACCCTGCTTATGTGAACACATAACTGACTTATTATTTCAAAGGTATTAGAATAGGTAAATAGGTTTTCAGCATCATCAAGAAGCCGAGGCGTCCCTATTGCTGCACACGGCACTAAGGCCGAATGGACTGTCGTGGCAGAAGAAGATTAAAGACCCATTAGCGTAATAAGTTATTTATTTAAGAACACAAACAATAATAATAAATAAATAAGGTGTGTATTTGTATAGGCAAAAAGGTAATGATGAAATCAGAAAATGGTCTCCTGTTGACGACTCCAAGCTCCACGTTGGAGCCTCTGGCTCCACTTCTTAAGGGAGTTAGGTTTGTAGACCACGAGCTAGGTAAATAGTTAATACTGAGAATTTTACCCTACGTTCAACACGTTTTTATGGTTGCCCGTAAATAAATACTGCTTTGTCTTGGTAGATTCAAGATTAAATATACTTTTATTGGTCAAATTTACATTATAGCTGGATTTTAAATAAACATTCATGGTGTGTTGTTTTAAATCAAGTATAAGCAACAAATTTTTAATGTGAACAAAGCAGATGTTTACAGATCCCAAAGCTTTTTAAATGGCAGATATTTTATGTTATTTCTCATTTTCTGGTAAAATTCAAGCAATTTCAGTATTTTTCGGAGTCCCTGGGATCAATACCTTCAATTTGAGACCTCTCTCATCATCCTGCAACTTGAAGAACACCCACAATTTTGGCGCAAAAATTTCCCAGATAGATCATGGTAGCTCATTTAGGTAGATCATTTAGCATTAAATTGTCATCGTCATAACGGAAACGAAACAAACGTACTAAACTTTTGACAATTTTAATTATTAATATGATCAAATTCATAACTATGAAATCGGAATATCTTTGACATTTATTAATATTTATTTATTAATATTTATTTGAATTTAAAATATTTATTTGTTATACATAATAAACAAACACATGTATACATATTTGTTTGTTGTACATTTAACTTGCATAGTTAGCTGCCTTTTGAAAAAAAACCATATGTCAACATCTAGCATATGGCTTTGAATCAAGCATCAGCACCACATGTTTTAATGAAACAAAGCAGACGTTTTTAGATCTCAATGCTTTTTGAATGGCAGATATTTTTCATTATTTCTCGTTTTTTGGTGAATTTCATGCAATTTCAGTATTTTTCCCGTCATCTAGGAATAGAGACCTTTAATTTGAGAGCCCTCTCTCATCTTTCTACGGCTTTCCAGACGCCCACAATTTTGACGCAAAGAATCGCCTTACGAAATTAAATATATGATATATATATATATATATATATATATATATATATATATATGATTGAAATGAACATAATATTAACAAAGTACCCTTTTTTATAATATTTTTATTTAATTTGACAACATGTTTCGGGTATTATCCCATCTTCATGGTCAGAATATAAATACTTAACCTCATAATATTTGGTAGTAAACATTTCATTCAAAATCCACCTGGTGTACTATTATGGTTTGGTTGTTCTTAATTATTTAATTTTATATTTCTTATTTTCATAAATATCGGGTTGTTGTCGTATATATGTGTGTTTAGAAGTTCATGGGGGTTTTCTTTGTATGCATTATATATTTGAAATTCTTCTTCAGCATTCATTTTTTCTCCTTTGGGCATACAGTTTATTATTTTTAAATTTTCTTCGATGCTCTTGTAATTGTGGTTTGTGGACAAGAGGTGTTCAGCGAAGTTAGATCTCATGGATGTTTGATTATTTGTTTGACTTGAATATGTTCCTTAAATCTTGATTGAAATAATCTTCCTGTCTGCCCAATGTAAAATTTGTTGCAATCTGAACAATTAATTCGGTAAATTCCAGTAAAATCATAACTATAGTAGCCCTAACAAATGAATGTTTTTTAAATGATATATATATATATATATATATATATATATAAATTCGAACGAATAGTGTATTTTGCTTCTGGTGGCCCCAAAACAAAAAGTTATCATGGTCTCAAGCTTAGGTCTTACCATGAGACCTACGGTAGTAGCTTCTTCCCTATAGGGGAAATTGGCTAAAATCAGAAAATGTGTTCTTTTGACCCTATCATCTAAAACTTGCTGTTCTGTAAAATTTTGTCTGGGAATATAAGGTCCCTTTTCCCTTGGCAGGTCACATAATATATCATATATATATCAAATCTTTTAGCATTAACGAGAATATCACTTACTTTGCTCCTTCGATAGAGTCTTCTTTGCCAGAACCTAGACCAGAGGATGACCGATGACTTCTTCTTTTCTTACTTTTCTTCTGCTTCTTGGCAGTTTTCTTGACAGGAGATGTTAACATTGCTTCATAAGTAGCATCATCGTCCCCTGCTATAAGGTTCAATGGATCTGTGATGTCTGGAGGGATGATCACCTCTATCTCTCCCTTCCTGTGCTTCGGTGTGGGCAGAGGAGACGACTTTGGTGTCACTGCATTCATTGCTCTGAAATTTCATAAGCAATTAACATTCTTCACATGGTGAAACACCAATAACATATTTAATTAATAATAAATGTAGATAATTTTGTATTATTAAAACAATTCATTAAAAGCAGATAAGTTTTTCCAGCTTCTGAAACCGCAAAGCCAAACAATTTTTTAAATCCAAGTAAAATAAAATATAAACATTCCGTAGGCCTCTTTGTAAAAAACTATGATTTTATGAAAATTATATGTTTGCCTAAACTTGTAGCCCTACTTAAAAAAACAATATCTTAAATTATTGATTGATCAACTATAGCTCAGGTGAGAATATTTGGCGGGTGAAAAAACCTGTATAAACTCCCCATGAATTATCTGCAAAAACTCGTGTTTGTATTGAATTGCTGAAACCTTTTTTTAAGGCCATTGACAACATGCAATACATGCTGCAATGTAGTACTGAGTATTACCTCCATTGGTATGAAATTTATCTCTGATAGATTTGTGGAGCATTTTCTGTCAAATTATATACAAGTTTGATATAGAATACAGTGTACCATTGCTTGGATGTCAAGATGTCAAATGTCAAGATTTTGCGGTTTGGAGACTTTAAAAACTATATATTTTTCTATGATTCATTCTCATTTATCTTACGGGATCAGCATTTATGGTTCAACATCAAAAAAGAATTTAGATCAATTACTTATTCAGCAAAAAAGAGCAATCAGAACCATGCTTAAATTAAAAACTACAGTTTCTGTAAAAAAATTGTTTGCAGAGCTAGGCATTTTAACAGTTTACGGATTAATCATACTTGAAACAGTTAGTTACGTTAAACATTTTTTTAATCCCCGGCTACAAAATAACACTCATTCTTATAATATTCGTCTAAATCGTAAAGTAGAAAAGCACAATTTAGAGTTTTTCAAAAAGAAAACTGTTTATATGGGATCTAAATTTCTTCATCTCCTCCCTCGGAAATTCATCGATGCGGTCGATGAAATAAATTTTAAAAAGCAGCTAAGAGACTACTTGTTAAGAATTCCTCTCTACTCTTTTGAAGAGTTTTTTGAAATCAAGCACAGCTGATTCACCACTTTAAAAGAATTGTACCTATATTTTATTTTGATGTATATTTATGTAAATTTTATTTTAATGTATATTGATTTTTTTTTACTTAAGAAAGGAAACAGATGTAATTTGGAATTTTGTTAATTTAGATTTAGTTAATCCTCTGACACTATTCTTGTACAATGTACATTTTGTGAATAAAGATATTTGATTGATTGATTGATTGATTGGACTTAACATTGATTGCTTATGAGCCAACTTAAACATTATATTCATGTTGTAAATGAGCCTTTAATTAAACATTATTAAATTAATAGTCATATGATTGATAAATTCATAATACAGATGTTTAACACTAAATTCCATCATTTCCATAACAACACACTCACTCACGCGCCAATACAGATATGGTCAAAGAAAAGGTAAATTTATTACATTTGTGTGAAATCTAACTAAACAATTTAAAGTCAATTCCTTTGCATTTGAAGTTGACAATTGTTCCCAATGCATGTTGTTTTTATAGCCACAATATCCTCTTCTGGCCGCGGACAGATCCAGCCGGTTGTAAAGGGGGGGGGGGGGCTGCAGACCATTCCGGGGGTCTGGGGACCCAAGCATTTACATTTTAAATGCTTGAAAATGTCTATTTTACACTATTTAAAACCCTGAGAATCACACCTGAAAATATTGTAGGAAGCTAATGGATTTACATATATTTCATCATCATTACATAAAATCCAACATATTTTTACCTTGATTTTCCTGAAGGTCCTGTGATGATATGTTATAGCCTTCAGGCAAACCAAGGTAAAAAAAAAAACACCTCTACATATCGAAGTATTGGCCGGAAATCTCAATATAACAAAGTTTTTTGCAAATATGTAATTTATTTTTAAAGTCAACGACCTGTAATTCGTGCCGCATCCTGCTGCCGCGGGACTGTCGCTCTGAGTACGCGTCCTAAGTTGTTTCTTTTGTCATTATCGATCGTCAGTCCAAGGTAAGACGCAACGACAAGCGTGTCTTTCTTTCATTATCTGCTCAACTAAACACACCAATAAGTCCCCAGGAAAGCGTGGTTGTCATGGTAACCAAGGTTGTCATGGTAACCACATTTCCACCCAATCATATCTTGTAACGTTCCTCTGTGCCATTGCAGCAACCCAATGACTGCGCTGTGAGGTTATGAGAGAACAGAAGCATAAAAACATAGTGAAAGCCTTGCGATTGCATAACCTTAAATAAACTTATCGATTTACTTTTTCCACTAGATGATTCAAAAAGTTTTTTTTAGTTAATTTTTTAGTATTTTTACGATTCAAATTGAAGTTCTACTAGACACAGATTGACCAGTAAAGTAAAGAGAAACTAAAAAAGTACGTAACCGTACTGTCGATATAAGTATTTCAAAAACTTGAGACTTTAATTTACTCACACATTTTGATGTTTTATCTTTAGTTTTCTCTATATGTTTTATATTAGAGAACTTTATATTCCATTGAAATTAGTGTGATAAATTTGAATGCGTATTCTTCACACTTCCCTTGTTTCAACTCACGCTGTTACGAACCTCTATGTATATCGAAGTCAGTCAAAAATCACCTTGATATATCGAACCTCGCTATATCGAAATCCTTGATATATCGAAGTTTTAACTATCCCCTTCAGGTTCGATATATCGAGGTTTCACTATATTTGTGTACACTAGACTCTTCACGTCATTTGGCCTTGGACCTGACACGCAATGGAAATGCATTGACTCTCTGTGAGTTTATAAGCGCTTTTACCTTTACGTTTCTTTCCCACAACTGTAAGGATACTTGCTCTGCATATAATTTTATTTTAGCGAATTTCCCCTATAGGGAATAGGGAAGAAGCTATTACCGTAGGTCTCATGGTAAGACCTAAGCTCGGGACCACTATAACTTTTCGTTTTGGGGCCCCCAGAAGCAAAAAACACTATTCGTTCGAATTTTTATATATATATATATCTATATATATATATATCTATATATATATATATCTATGTGTCTGTTAGCACGATAGCGGCCGCAAAAATGGTCCGATCTTTATGAAATTTGGTACGGACATGTAAAGTGGTAATCAATTGGACGAGTTCGTGAACCAGCCCGATCGAACCACCGGAAGGGGGGGTAAAGGGGGATAAACCCCCCCAAAAATGGGTTTTTTGAGTTTTTTACATAGAAAAATAAAATTTATCAAATTTTTGTGGGCACCATTGAATTCAGCTCAAAAAAACAAATAATTTAGTATTTTGAATCACTGCTCTATGCCCATTGGTTACCGAGATATTGAAAGTGGTAAACACAGTACGTTGTCCCAATGTTAACCTTATGGGAAATAAGTAAAATTCTATATCTCGCTTATTTCTCAACATATCTTGATAAAACTTGGTAAATGGCTTCTTCTAGTTCAGATCTACTAAATATTGAATTAAAACCATCCAGTTTTAATATACCTGTAGCAGCAAACCTGCATACTCATTCCCCATGTTATTCTTATGGAGCTTAACAAAACATATCAAATCTTGCTATGTTTGCTTGAAATACGTTGTTTTGCATTTGAAATTCGCTGAGTATGCAGGTATGCTGCAACGGGGGGTATTTATTTTACCGTACAGCCTTACTAAATTATGCCTTATCCTAAAGGGGGGGGGCTGCTGCCCCCACAGCCCCCCCCCCCCCAGATTTGCCCATGCTTCTGGTTCAATAGCATTCTCAGGAGTTACAGAGGAATAACTATGTATCCAGCCCCTTGAACTCCAAAACAGATTTAAATCTATTAGATCCCACTGATTGGTTTGGATCACAATGGTACAAGTGTATACTACTGTACATTACCATGAGTGGCCTATCAGATTTTCAGAATCACTGCAAATACCCAGAGAGTTTCTACCAATTTTGATTTTGATTTTTTATTTGTTTAGAAAATTTAATAACCGCAACAATACTTATACAACTCATCCTTTTTGGTTTGTAAATATAAATAAATAAATAAATATCTTTAATTATAAGTACAGGTAGGTGACTCTTATATTTTCTTCTTAATTCTAATTAATTATTATTGTTCAAGATGGCGTCATTATAATTAGTGTGATACTAGCCTATTTAATATTTAAATTTGAAATAAAAGAATGGTAATCTGTTACAAAACTATTATTTATTCAACAATAACAATAAATATGAATATCAAAATTGAACTCTAGGGGGACGTACAAGGATTATTACAGTGGATGGGGTTAGATAAAATTACTTATGCTAATTGGATTAATATGGTACAATTTAAGGGCATTAGCTCAGTTCTTGAGAAGCATGATCTCTTCACATAGGGTTCTGGGAATCGTGCGGGCATGACATTGAAAAATTAATTTGTTTGAATATCACAATCATAAATACTTTAAATAGAATAAATAATTTTGATAATAATATAAATTGCCAATTCTGATCTCTTTTTATATTTAATTAAATCAAGTCTTTGTTTGAAAGTCTGTTCCTCTTCAACAATGGTTGGTGAAGTAAATTTTGGATTGGTCTTACCAAGAGTTTATCTCTTCACCCTGATCTTTTCTTCAGATAGATAAATTTGGCCACTTAAAGGGGAATCAACTAAGATCAGGTTTACCGCTGGCTAACCAAAAAAAAAAATCTACTAATTAAGGGGGATGAAATTTAAAACTGGAACGAGGTCCAGGTACAATGAAGTTAACACTTGGCCATCTCTCTCTGGAAAAGAAGCTGGAGTCCTTTACAATGGTTCCACTTTTCACTTTAACAATGTAACACATGGTTCACTAACTTGGTCTTTGGTAAACACTTCACTGAATTATTAGAGATCAAATTTTGAAAAACATGCTATATAAAATAGATAATTTGAGATAGCGTTCCCTGACCCATAAATATAAATTATATTAAATTATGAATACAGCTGATCTAACTTAACTTATCTAAAATTTTTATGGTAGATGGTAATAAATTAATGAATGATTTTAGGAAAATAACATTATCAAATAATTTATATTAACTGAGTGATATACTAGGTTGACATATTATATACAAATAATTATTAAGCTGTGTGTTTGTTTATTTATATGGGTGTTCATTTATGAAATTTAAATGTAAATGTTTGTGAACTATTACACTTATACTTTCTTATTGAATGGCGTTTTATGCTGCAAAACCCCACGAATAATCTGAAAGAAACTAAAGCCTATTTTATTATAATGTTTTTTATAAAGTCACAATATGATGCGGGCTGCTAGTTATTATTATTTTTATTAGTATTACAGTATGTGTTTATTATGAGAAAGAAGCATATTTTCTCTATGTCCTCTAATTACCAAATGCTTGTAGAAATGTATGTACATAACCATGTTTTTCAAATGTGTAGGCCTAATGATCAAGTGGTTGTATGTTGTTGTATGCTTTTTTGGAAATGAACTTTATTCTTATACATTTGTAAATAAGAAATTAAACATACAAACCTATTTATATCCTCATCTTGGAGGCTGTTGAGATTCAATGGGTCAGTAATGTTCCCACCCAACAGAAACTTTGTTGGTGGAATAATAAAGTCTTTGCTGCGCTTTTTGTATGGAGGGAAGAATTTCCCATTAGCAGCAATCTTCTTCCGGAATTTGTGGTCATGTTTGTATTTCTTGTTCTGGAAGTTGGAGGATCGCCGATGGGCTTTTTCCGTATCCTTGCTACGGCGCCGGGGCTGTTTATCAAGTCCAGTATCGACCGTTTGCACATCAGTAGACATTTCTCAATCTATAAACAAATCTTAATAGAGAAAAATTATTTCATATTAATGATCATTACTACATACAATAAAATACCTGCTAATTGCTTATTCACACTATGATAGGCCTGCAGATAAAAGAAATACAGTACCCCTTGGAGTATCTGGATTAATTTGGCGGAACAGCGATCCAGGTAGCACAAATCCAGAAAATCCAAGGTCATCATAAATATTGTTTAAACCTCATATATAATGAATCATCAAGATCATCACACTCATCCTTCACTCATATTCACAGGGTAACGTCATGAGGTACCTGTCTCAAAAAGAATGAAATTAAATGAAAATGAAAGCATATCAAGTTCGTAAAAAAATATGACTGTGTGGTTTTGGTGTACATAATAATTATGAACAAGTCAGAGTAACACTCTAACCTACGAAATTGCCTGTGGTTAAGCATGAGATAAACCAAAACACTCGTATGAAAATCGGCAACACACAGTCACCTTCTCTATGAGTCGAGCTCAAATATTGATAGGAGTTTTCAATGAAGGAATAACTAATGACCAAACTTCTAGAAATCTTTATTAAAATTGTTTCTGGACTGTCTTAACTAAATCACAAGAGTAAGCATAGCAAGTATTCCAAACTATTACCGAATTCTGGGCGAGATTGGCCCTGGAGCAGGCTTTGGATAGGACTACCGGTCAGAGTTGTGCAATTAGGCTAAGAGGTTTGGTATGAAAAGATGAGATTAAGGAATATTTTAACATTAATGGTCGTTTGGTATGGTTTGAAAAGGGGATAGTCAAGGTTAGGTGATTTTGTATCTTCATATAGTCTGGTGGTGTTCTTTCTTCTTTCAATTGTTGCCTTTTACTGCTTTAACAATTTTGATGTTCGATTTTCATTTCATTGTTCTAGCCTACCTGTCTGTGTATTACACTTTTGTAATAATTGTAACAGATATTATATACAATAAAGATTTGGCATTGTCATTGTAAATACATTTACAAAACTGTCCAGGTAAGGGATTTACTCATAAGATCGATCTGGTTTCGAATTGTGATGCTTGCACGTTAGCACTATAAGTTGTCCAATAAGATATATGAAAAAATGTTTCGTATGTTTCAACCTATGAAACACACTTAGGAATTAGAAACATCCATGATGTGATTTATTTAAACCTCTATTTGCAAAGCCAGCTGGGGATTTTTTTCAGAGGAACTGCAAGAGTGCTCACACATCATAAGCCACAAAAAAACTTGATGTACTTCTGCTTCCAAATGCATCACTTATGCCACAGTAAAATGTTAAGATTTAGACTTGTTTTACTTTATTAACTGATGTTACTTAGTGAATTTTTTCACTGAATATTGATGTCTGATATTTATTAGGCTACAGCCTGACTTTTTCATAACACGGTAGAGAATATTACATCTTAGTATCGTAGGTGAATAAACAATACCGCCTAAATAAAAAATCCCAAACTTTACAGTTGGAGAGAAGAAAAACTGTTTTAGCAACACTTCTTAAAAACAGTTCACATCAAAAACGTAAAGTAATAACAAAGCAGATGGGCGGTTTTTTCCATTCCTATCTCTTGGGTGGTATTAGAACAGTGCTTTACTTACGATATCCCTCGGATTTATAGTGAATTGCGACTGCCATTACGTGTGGAAACGGTTGCTAGGATATCATAAACTCAATTTTCCAAGATTTGTCAGATAGGCGGTTATTGTTTCTTCACCGACTGTATGTTAGCCTTAACTTAAATATATCATGCTTTTTAAATTACACTTTTTGTAAATTAGGTAGGCTAATAATCACAAGATTTTTATAAGGAATTGTGATTATAATTATTTACACAGTTATTTACATTCGATTGTATCACCGAATCTCTGCGGAAGTGCAGCCTTGGCTGTTTTTCTACATATCAAATCATAAGCATCAAAAGACAAACTGTTTTGACAGTAACATAATCAAAATAAAGCAGCTGATCATATACCCTAGAAGTTTTAATTGAAAATTTATTTTAAAGTATGAGGCAGCTGAAATAATATAAAGCTATTCCTGTTCACCTTTGTTCTGCAAACAAAAAGTTTTTTAAATATTGAATTTTTGGTAAATGTTCTGTATACGGTAACCTCATGGATTTTGATGAAAACTGTCTTAATGTGTTCCTTTCACTATTTTATTACAGAATCAACTCGAATTTTGCCGCGGAAAACCCTTTAAGTACCTCAAATCGAGAAATGAAAAGTCTTAAAACGCACTTCATAGGTGGGAAAACTACTTACTGACGGACGACTGGATGGTTCCATTGTCTAACGGCGACTAAGGATTGCAGGGGAGTTTTAACAGCAGATTGAATCGTATGTTCCGTGCAGTCGAAAAGTAAATTCCAAAACGACCAACTTCTTTCGACTGTCGCTGTCGTCTGTAAGTCGGCGAAACGACTCCAGTGTATATTGAGCGATTAGTTTGTTACTTCGGAAACGTTGTGTTCGCATTTTTCCTCAATAACTTAGATTTTACGTTTTAAATAATGATTAATATCATAAATAGGATAAATTCACAAGTACGATAGCAATTATAAACCCTAAACAAAAAATCCAAAAGAACACTACTTGCAAACCCTTGTAAAATAAGGAACGGACAAGGCCACAGTGTGGCCTTGGAACGGGTTGTACAGGTGTGCCAACCTAGGAAAATATAAAGATTCTATTTTGTTGATTTTATTTAAATTGTTCCGATTTTCCCTAATCGAAAATATTAATTTAGGTATTGAATGGCATGAATTAGAATTGACAGTGATACAATGACACAATTTGGTCATAGTTATACCAAATGAAGAAATGTTAGATGGTTTTTTTAAAGCCTGTTGTGGTTTAAATTAAATTAAATCTATTTATTTTCTGGAGGAGGGCATTACACAATTAGTGTGTGAGTCACCATTTATTAATGAAGTGTTGAGCCGGCTATTTATTTATGAAGCCCCCAATTAGCCCCTCATGGGGAAATTATTTGATTTATGCGGTGATTCTAAATACCCGATAACTCAAAAACTCCCACTGATTCAACCAAATAGACTGAATATATAAACTAAAATAAACTAACCTAACCTAACCAAAAGTAAGCAATTTATCCTAACCTAAACCATCCAAATGCATTCAGCTATGAAGGAGGTCGATGGAACGGCAGGTAAGGTTATGTTAGGTTAGGTTAGGATAGGTTGGGTTAGGTTAGGTTTGTTAGGTTAGGTTAGGTTTAAGTAAAGTTAGGTTAACTTAGATTAATTTCTTAATTGGTCATGCCTCCGGCCTCCGGCCCATGGCCTACGGCCTCCAGCCTCCGGCATGACCAATTAGGAAATTAATCTAAGTTAACCTAACTTTACTTAACCTAACCTAACCTAACATAACCTTACCTGCCGTTCCTTCGACCTCCTTCATAACTGAATACATTTGGATAGTTTAGTTTTATTGTTTCCCTTTTAAAAATTCCCATTTTTTTGAATTTTCCCAAATTGGGAAATTTTCCCACAGTGGAAAAATTTCCCAGTTTGGGAAATTTTACTTTTTTATAGAGAAATTTTTAAATAGTTCCTCACCCAATACCCCGGAATCCCACCTAGATACTTAGTCAAGGTTTTGATGTGCAAATTATTTCTTTGTTTATTATTTTACGTTTTTTGAGGATATCTTGTTTCAAAAGTGTACAATCTCAAAACAAACTTCATATTCGTGTTCAGGACGAAAATCCGCACAATTTGAGTACCCACAACGTAATATTTGAAGAAAAAAGTTTTTCTCCCATTTTCCCAGTTTTTCCCGATTTTCCCACTTTTCCCGGCGTTTCCGCGGAAAATTTTGCATTGATTCTGTAATAATATAGTGAAAGGAACACATTAAGACAGTTTTCATCAAAATCCATGAGGTTACCGTATACGGAACATTTACCGAATTTTTTTTAGGTTTTAGGCATGTTTCTCCTAAATAGGCTAAATATCACAATGAAACAAAATGTTATACGTGGGACCAACGGGAAACCATCCCGGTTATATTGGTGGTAGAATCGCATTGATTGGTAAAAGTATCATAGAGAAATTGGTGAACATCCCTAGAAAAAAATAATCGTAGCCCAAGAAGAATTGAGAACCTCCTATTTTTGTTGGTAGTTGGGGGAAGTCTGTACAAAATGTAGGTTTAAGTAACTGCAGCCATGGTTGAAACTTGATTGGTTTAAGAATTAATTTAAGATAGGTATAACAAGATTTTGTGATAATGAGTAAGTTAATTTAGTTCAATTGTAGTTAATAATCATTAATTAATAGCCTAAGATACAATCCCAACCATAAAGGTAGGCTAGCTAAATTTATGTCAAGTGTAGGAGGAGTATATTTAAATTTCTTTGCCTCCTCTGAGTGAATTAAAAATAATCAAAATGTGTGACAGATGAAAGAGTAAATTCAAACATGGGGACTGGGGAGGGAACTCTTTGCAATGTGTTCGCTGCGCATGCGCAGACTACCACCATATTGTAATGTGTAATGAAAATTTCATTTGATAAACACAAAACGTAACAGCGTGTTTGGCGCAAAATAGGATGATACTACTCACCTCTAAAGATACTTTCACTAAGGAAATCATATAATAACGAAATATTGTCCTAAAACAAGTAAAAACCCTTAAAAACTGGATTCCTCAGCAGCTCACTCCGACAGAGTTACTCCCGACGGAGCAACCATATGTAATATGGCGATTGGCGAAAGACGATTGACGATGACGAACAGTGTTGCCACTTCTAGGGATTTGTCCCAAAACTAGGGACATTTTGGGACATTTTCAACCAGAAAATAAAAGGGAAGTTCTATGACGGACAAAGGATTTTCTAAGGATTTCTAGGGATAACACATCTTTAAGGACTTTTTAGGGATAAAATTTCTTCGAGGGTTAAAGTTAAAAAAATAAGCTGAACCTCCAAACAACATATATATTTTTTGTATTGGTTTAACAGGTTACATCACGAAAAAAAGGTTTACCAAGGCAGTCATCCAAACTTTTGTAGAAGCTTGCCTAATTAATTCCTTTCGAAATGAATTGTATTTATTCTAATAAAAAAAAATCTTAACATCTTTTAGGGGGAGGATTCCTCCCCTCCTAATTTACTAAATATACCGGGTAATTACTAAAAACCCTTGAGGTCTTCGGGATACGGTTACTTATATCAAACTGAGAAAAATGTTCCTGTAAACATGGATCCTAAAATGCTCGGTTATCCGTCTGTCGGTATTTATGTGTTTTAACATGATTTTTTCATAACTTTGGAACCACTCGAGATATCAACTTCAAACGACTTGGTGTTGATTAGTTTGTTGCGGAGTACAGTATCAAGATTCTATTTTGCCCCATTTAAAAATGGCAGCCAATTTTATATTTTAAAACTTAATATCTTAAAAACTAAATACCAGGACTTTGAAGTCGCGGCAATCGAATTGCAAAACAACGGCTCAAAATTATTGGTTGTGGGAATATATCGCTCCCCGAGTGGTGATGAGGAAGCCTTCTTTTCAAAATTTGAATTGTTACTGACAGACTTGACTAAAAAACAACCGGAATTCATTCTAATGGGGGACTTCAATATAGATGTTCTTAAGGTCCATCATCCTACAACCTCGCGTTTCGCTGATCTATTAAGGTCATTTGGCCTCAAGTGGCTTATTAACTCCCCGAAAAGAGTAACAGCTACTTCAAAGACGGCGATTGACAACATCATCACCAACATACCTGACACTAAGGTTTCTGTGGTCGACACAGCAATCTCAGACCACTATGGTCAAGAGGCCTTTATCGGTGGTTGCAACCCAGAACGAGAGCCTCAGGCTCGCCGATGGATACGAGACACAAGGTCCTCAAATATTGCACTCCTCAATTCCTGTTCGGCGGGACAGGATTGGAGTTTCCTCAGTTCCCCAGGGACAGTAGAGGATAAGTTCTCTCAATTCAGTTGCAGTTTCTTGTTTCATGTAAATGTATGCTGTCCTCTCAAAGAAATCAAAGAAAAACTCTCAAACAAAAATGATCACAAGAGGAATCCTGGTTTCGAGAGAAAAATTGAAAATTTTCTCCGAAATAAACAAGCATACAACAAGCGTCCAATTCAAATCCTTTTTCAAAAACTACAGAAAAATCTATCGCAAAGTGATCAAGGCTGCGAAAGCTTATGACATCACTAAATCTTTGATGAGATCCAATAATGTGTCCAAAACAGCATGGGTCATTATTAATGAAAAAAGAACCATTCCAGACAAAGACAAATCAATATCAAAGTTGGAGATGGCATCGTTAATGATGCCCGGAGGGTAGCGAACGAGTTCAATGAATTCTTTGCCAACGTTGCCAACCATAATAATCTGGGACCGCTACGGTTACAACCGCCACCCCCCTCCAGAAGGAGTCCAGTATCTTCATTGGCACTGGCTCCGGTCACAGAAAAAGAGGTCGCCCAAATCATTGCGCAATTCCCGGCAAAAAAATCAAATGATCTCAACTTCATTTCAGTGTGGCTCCTCAAAAAGTGTTCAAGGCACATACTGAGTCCACTAACCCAATTAATAAACATTCCTTTTCAATCAGGAATCTTTCCTTCCTCCCTCAAACAGGCAAAAGTAACACCAATCTTAAAAAAGGGCGACCCAGTTTTAATCGATAACTACAGACCAGTATCGATTTTGCCTGCTCTAAGTAAAGTATTTGAAAAACTTTTTTTGGTAAGAATGATTGGTTTTCTGGAAAAGCACAATCAACTCTGTGACGGATATTTCCTGGTAAGAGAAAAGATGATCAGTTACACTTGTACACCGAACCGCAAAAAATCACGTCACGGGTTGTCAGAGGCCTTGGAATCGCTCAGCTCGGTCGCTGGGATAATTCCAGGGGTCGAGGATCGAAATCACAGTAGTTATCAGATATTCAGATATGAGAGCTCAATTATATTCAACCTAGATGACATTCAACTTAGGACAGACTAAATTTGGAAACACCTGCTAAGTTAAATGCCCTCTGCTGTTTTCCCTAGCGTTTAAAATAAAATCGAAAAACTTTGAGAACAGAACGCTGTCGTACCTTTAATACCACAAGGTATAGGAAGACGACGAAGTCAGCTCTCGAAGGTGGTCGAAGTAGTGGACGGGGAAGCGACGCACGAAACGACTATCAGTCCGAACACTAACGTAGCACCGACCAGAGTGAAGCTCTTATCAGGACCTCGTGGAGCTCACTTTCCGCTGGGAAAACCCACCAGCTGACCAACGAGCTGGTTAAAGGGTAAAAAAGGCTCTTCCCGTTGCTGTTTTTCATCGTCCGCCAGAAAACAGATTGGCGCGCTCGGCGAAAAGAAGAAGAAGCAGCGCAGGCTCTGTCGTCGTCTGCATAACGCAGTCGTGACGATGTCTTTCGAGGTTATGTACGTTGTTTACACACAACAACCTTTCCACTCGCAATATCGTGCTTATTGGAAGAAGTGATCCAATTATGTGTCCAACTCAGTGTTTACCTTATCAGAGTATAGTCGCCGTTATACGCTTCAACACTTTGCTTTCCACATCAAACTCGGCGATCGGAGTCGGCAGTTATGGGACCGACTAGGTTAGCCTTCCGATGGTGATAATTAGGGTTATAACCATCCACCCCAACACCGTGAGTTACTTAATCACTCAAAGGGTTTAAGTTAGGGAAATAGCAGTGTTTATACTGATTGCCAACACTCCCTCCATAGGCTGGACATAGGCTAGGTAGGCCTAGGCCTACTGATCCCATGGCCTAATGAGCCAATTCTTACCCCTGCGCAAATAAGGCTCATTACACCCCCTTCACACATCGGAGCGAAAAAAAAACAGTAAAAAAAAGTTCTCGAAGTTCCTCGTAGTAAATAAAATCAAAACTCGTCTGGCATCAACCGCAGACGCAGTTTACAGAAAGCACCAGGGAAACAGATAGTGGCACACTTCGCTTCAACTACCATCTAGCAGTTTACAGAAATATCACCGTCGCGGACAGAAGGGTTTCAAGTCCTTGACGTGGATTGTGTGACACTGTTGGGAATCGTCATCCCTCACCTCATAAAGATTACAACCTTTGCTCCTGATCACGGTGCAGGGTCCATGATACTTTGGGGCTAATTTTCCAGCGATGGCATCAGCAGCAGAGGACAAGATGTGAAGCCTCCGCATAACCTGATCGCCAGCCCGATACGTCACCTCCCTTCGGCGGAGGTTGTAGTATCTGGCCTGTCTCTGATAGGCCGTCTTCAGGTTTTTCCGAGCGTCCTCGATCAACCGTTTGAATTCCGCCTCCCGTTTACGCTGGGCTTCGGTCAACGGGAGGTCATCAGGCGTATCAGAAGCCTCAACGGTTGGGCCACGGAGGGCGCGAGGGGGTCTCAGCTCTCGACCGAAACAGAGCATCGCTTGAGTGAATCCCGTCGAGTCATGTACCGCTGTGTTGAGTGCGTACATGAACTCGCCCAAGTGGTTATCCCAAGACTTATGATTCACGAACTGGGCAATCATAGTCTTCACCACTCGGTTCTGCCTTTCCACCGGGTTCGATTGCGGGCTGTAGGGGGCAGTCGTCTGCAGAGTGACTCCCCATTCCGCCGCCAGGTTGCGAACCAGGTTTGAGACAAACTGCGTGCTATTGTCGGTGATGAGCACATCGGGAGCCCCATGGCGCAGCAGGATGGACTTCAGCCTCGTCACCACATTATGAGCGGTTGCAGAGGGAAGCGCAGCGAGTTCGGTCCACTTGCTGAACGTATCCTGCACAACCAAGAGGAATCGCTGGGAACGCTGGGACCGAGGCAACGGACCTATGAGGTCAGCTGACACCACGTACCAAGGGCTTTGGGGTTGCCGGAAATACATTTTACCTGCCGGTTTGGCTTGGGAGACCTTTTAAGCCTGGCACTGAGCACAGGACCTTACACACGACTTTACGTCTCGTCGCCAGTTCGGCCAAAAGTATTCCGTACCAACTCTCGCCAGAGTTTTCTTCACCCCAAGGTGACCGGCCGTCGCCGTGTCGTGGTTCTCGTGCAGCACCTCCGAGATCTTATCGCTCAGCACACACATACGCCAGGTCGTCGGTCGATTCTTCTTCACCAGGGCCCGATACAAAGTGCCTGATCGGACCTGGTATCGAGGATATCGACGCGGGTGTTTACTGACCAACTCCCGCATCCGACCGTACCAAGCGTCGTTGGTTCCCGGCAATTCTCGATCGGTATCATCACCGACTGCCTCACCAAGATCACCGTCGTGAGGTTCAGGGGTCACCTCATCAACGGTTTCAATCTGCCGTCGTAGCTGCTCTCTCGCACCTTGTCTCGTCAGGACTCCAACCTCAAAAGTATTCAGGTTTACAGGAGAATCCTGAGGGACCTCAGGGACAGGTTGCCGTGAAAGAGCATCCGCTACACGGTTCAAGGTCCCCTTGCGGTATCTGACCTCGAAGTCGAACTGTTGAAGTTCCATGACCCACCGAGCCAAACGTCCGCTGGGCTCATGAAGTTTCAGGAGCCACTTAAGCGCGACGTGGTCGGTTATTGCCACGAAATGGTACCCCTCAAGGTACGCCTTGAACTTTCGAACAGCGAACACAAGGGCGAGACACTCCTTCTCTGTCGTCGTGTAATTCTGCTCTGCGTCAGACAGAAGACGACTAGCGTAGAAAACGACCACTTCCCGGTCGTTTTGACGCTGAGTGAGAGCTGCACCAAGGCCTGTGTTTGACGCATCAACCTGCAGCACGAACGTTTCAGCAAAGTCCGGGCAGGCGAGAACAGGAGCGGTGCTCAAGGCACGCTTGAGATCGCCAAACGCCTTGGTTTGTTCCTCACCCCAAACCCACTTGGCGTTCTTCTTGAGCAAGCCACGCAGTGGAGCAGAGACAGAAGCGAACCTCTCGACGAAGCGCCGATACCAGGAGGCAAGTCCGAGGAAGCTACGAAGTGCCTTGACATTCGTAGGAACGGGGAAGTCCTGGATCGCTCTGACCTTCTCCGGGTCAGTCGAGATTCCCTCGGCGCTGACAACGTGGCCGAGGTACTTGAGCTCTCTCCGAGCGAAGTGGCATTTCTCAGGGTTTAAACGAAGCCCGGCGTCTCGCAGCCGGCGGAACACAACCCTGAGAAGCTCGAGGTGCTCCTCAAATGTAGAGGATACTATCACCAAGTCGTCGAGGTAAGCGAAAGCTTTCGGCTCCAACTCAGGCCCAATGACGCGGTCAAGCAGACGCTGGAAGGTCGCACCAGCCGAATGCAAGCCAAACGGCATGACCTTGAACTGGAAGAGGCCCATGCCGGGGACCGTAAAGGCCGTGACTGGGCGACTCTCCTTAGCCAGAGGTAAGTACCTCTGGCTAAGGAAAGCAAGGTTATTGGCAAGTGCCAATAACCTTGCTTGAGGTCCAAGGTACTGATGTACTTGGCTTGCCTGAGTTTCTCAAGGATGGCATTGATCCTGGGGAGAGGATACGCATCCTTGATCGACGAGTCATTCACCCTGCGCATGTCGATGCAGAAGCGATACTTGCCGGTCGATTTCTTGATGAGTACGATGGGAGAGCTCCAAGGGCTCTCCGATGGTTCTATCACACCATCCCGAAGCATCGTAGCTACCTCCTCGTTGATGATCGCTTGCATCGCAGGGTTACGGGGATAATGCCGCTGTTTGATTGGGACTGCGTTTTCTTTCAGTCGAATCACATGTTCGACCAACGCAGTCCGCCCGACAACAGCGTCAAACAGAGGAAGCTCCTCCTGAAGGAAGGACTGGAGGCGTCGGTCCTCCTCGCTAGACAAGGGCTTCAAGGTGCCAGAAGCACAGGCCATCGGCTCCAAACAATCTGCCTCACGATTGATGTTTATTTGTATGAGGTTATGATCGGTGATACACCTCATACCCAAAACAACATCCGTGCTCAGGTTCGGGACATAGTACACTCCCAGTATACAGTCCTGACCCAAGATGGCAGCTGGTAGGAAGTACTTCGCTCGGACTCGACAGCGAGTACCATCTACCATTTTCAGATCCGCATTGGCCTTCTCGGGGTTGACACCACACTCGCGGAGATACTGTTCAACCTCGTCCCCAATGAGGTTTACAACAGCCCCAGTGTCCAACAGGGCTCGGAAGTTCCGATCGAGCAGCCTCACGTCGATGAAAGGACGGATGTCGGAGACTCCATGCTGCTCGGTCGTACCAAAGTCGAAAGTGACTATCGTCTTGAGCCACTTCGACCACTCCTCGGAGGTTGTTCGGCGTTGGGACGCTTCGGGCTCAGGGGACCTCCGGGTGCCTGAGTCCGCTTCGCGTTTCCTGACTGGCAATCACAACGAGAGGATGAGACACCTGCTCGTTTGCACCGTGCGCACCACACGCCCTTCGGTTGCTGGCACTGACGGAAGCCATGTCCCTCGGCTCCGCAGTTCCAACATTTCCACTGCCGTGACCGCTCGTTTCGAGCCACAGGGGAAGTGGTTGGAGACGCCCTGCGTGGACTTGGAGATCGGTCGCGCCTCTGTCGCTGATCAGACCAGCCGACGCGTTTATCCTTGCCTCGCGGGTTCGCCACCAGGCCTGGGCTCACAACGCTATTTTGAGGCGGCTGGTTCACAGGTTGCGGTTGCGGCTGCCCCATGAGAGGCAACACATCAATCACCGCAGCGACGTCCAGGGAATTTTCACCCTTCCGCCGACCAGAGTAAGCGGTCTCGGGCACCAGCGCCTGAGAAACTGGAGGAGGGGGACGGAAAGTTTTCCGCTCGCGCACGGCTTCTTCAAACTCCTCAGCTCGTGCGAGGAGCTCAGCCAAGGATGAGAAGTCCTGACGCCGAATCATAAATTTATATTCAGGGCGCATGTTTTTGTACACCAGGTCCAACTTCTGCTGGTTACGAAACTCCCCACTCCTACATATCAGGGTTGTAAGCGAGGTCACGAAGTCTCGGCATGCCTCGGTCTCACCCTGCGTCCGTTTGCGGATTTCTTCGTCCAGGTTACGACGATAACCTGGAGGAAAGAACTGGACCTCAAACATACGCTAGAATTCGGAGAACGAGGTCCACAAGTCCTTGTTGTTCCGATACCAGAGCAGTGCCTGGCCGTGAAGGAGCTGAGGCATCGCCTTCAATACATCCTCCGATGTCAGGGAATACGCCTCCCGGAGCTCCTCCAGTCGCTCCAGAAAAGATACGGCATCCCGTTTCCCGTCAAACCGCAGATTCCACTTCCTGACCTTGTCGCAGAGAGCAGAAGACGTTTTAGCAACGTCAGAAGCTCGGCGGTCCAGCTCTGGGTCGGCATGACCAGGTAATCCGCTGGTCTATACGGGTCGGATATCCGGGACTGAGGGACGTATCCGGAGTTTATGGCCTGAGTGGCCCGTTCAACTCCAACCATGTACGGGTTGCGCTGCATAACCGGCTCTGAGTGGGCGCGGTGCTGGTTTTCTTCCAACTGCCCTAAGGCCTGCACCAGCGTGGATAATGTCCGACGGACATAACCAGAGTCCGCATTCGGTGACGGTCCCAAAATCTTCCGGACGTCATCAGGCTCACCCGCATACGGGTTAACAGCCAAGTAGTCGGGACGTTGAGGTGGCTGCTGGGCCGATGCCGCCCTCTGGGAATCCCGATGGGTCAAGTCCAGGCCAGCCATAGTGAGGGGTACACCAACTGATGTCGACCGAAAATAGTTTCCATCAGTTGGAACTGGCCACTGGCCGAGTGCACCAGCATGCGCACCAGAAGTCCAGACAGACCCTGGTTGGTAAGCAGTAGCCGCTGAGTAGACCACTGGAGATGGGGGGTCAATGGTTACCCTCGGCACTTGGCGTGTCACCGCGAATGGTTGCCAGTCACCAAGAGCGGTTGAAGGCCTCGGACCCATTTGACTGTAAGTCAAAGTTGCCGGAAGACGCGGTCCATATCCACCCGCGTACACCGTATCCAACGGTTGCCATGGCGGGGGGACCCTCTGGGACCGTGTAGGCCGAGCATCAAATTCCGCTTCCTCGGGTAGAGTCACCACCGATTGTCTCAACTGCGACATGTCGGTTACAGGTACGCTCCTCCAATAATCCCTGAAGTGCTTACGAAGCTCCGACACAGAGCCCTCCACAGATAAACCATGGCGAGTCATCTCCGTCTCAAGCTCAGTTCGCGGCAACTCGTGTATCCATCCAACACGAGGATCATCCACCGGAGACTTGGGCGCTATCACCGCTGTTGTGGTCACAGCGGTTGTGAACGCCACCGATGAGGTGGTTGAAGTGGGCGCGCCTGAGCATGTCACCACTAGGTCCATGACCTGTGTGGTTGCTATCGACTGTTGCAGCGTAGACGCCACAGTCGTGACTGGCGGGTCGTTCGGCATATCGGTTGAATTCAAAATAATTCAAATAATTCACCAAAACCAATATTTGAACTTACCCAATAAATCCAGAATAAATTCAGACTAGGCCTATAAGTTTTATTTATTTATTTTTGTACTAAATAAAACCACAATTTACCAATGAAAACTCAAAAAGGCCACACCAGTATTATAACTAGTTGAAATATTCAATGAGCAGGTATACGATAACACCGTTATAAAAATCGGTTACTGTACCTGCCACCGAGCTCTCAATCTAACACACACTACTGTTATAATACGACTAGATATCTATCACTAGTCCCTGCCTTCGGGCGCCATGTTTGTGACGGATATTTCCTAGTAAGAGAAAAGATGATCAGTTACACTTGTACACCGAACCGCAGGAAATCACGTCACGGGTTGTCAGAGGCCTTGGAATTGCTCAGCTCGGTCGCTGGGATAATTCCAGGGGTTGAGGATCGAAATCACAGTAGTTATCAGATATTCAGATATGAGAGCTCAATTATATTCAACCTAGATGACATTCAACTTAGGACAGACTAAATTTGGAAACACCTGCTAAGTTAAATGCCCTCTGCTGTTTTCCCTAGCTATGCGAGGTGTTCAGAGTTAACACTAGTTACCCATAGTTAATGTTTACCCTAATCAAGAAACAACATTAAACTATTTCACTAGTGACCAGTAATTACAGGAGCAGGACAGACCTTACACTCCTGTTGCACAGCAGGTTTGGACAAGACTAAGCCTGTTACAACAGCAGGAAAATCTAGGAATTAATCCAAATAGGAAAATCACCAAATACTCTAACTTGGTTACACAGAATTTAGAAAATACTACGAATTGACTCTAGTCGAAAATCGGCACCAAGATAATTAATTTAATTAGTCTTGGTTACAGCCAAGAGATGAGCAGGATAGGTCTCGGAACCCTATCCTGCGACAGTTTCAACGCTGTCTGAAAACTGGCGTTTAAAATAAAATCGAAAAACTTTGAGAACAGAACGCTGTCGTACCTTTAATACCACAAGGTATAGGAAGACGACGAAGTCAGCTCTCGAAGGTGGTCGAAGTAGTGGACGGGGAAGCGACGCACGAAACGACTATCAGTCCGAACACTAACGTAGCACCGACCAGAGTGAAGCTCTTATCAGGACCTCGTGGAGCTCACTTTCCGCTGGGAAAACCCACCAGCTGACCAACGAGCTGGTTAAAGGGTAAAAAAGGCTCTTCCCGTTGCTGTTTTTCATCGTCCGCCAGAAAACAGATTGGCGCGCTCGGCGAAAAGAAGAAGAAGCAGCGCAGGCTCTGTCGTCGTCTGCATAACGCAGTCGTGACGATGTCTTTCGAGGTTATGTACGTTGTTTACACACAACAACATTTCCACTCGCAATATCGTGCTTATTGGAAGAAGTGATCCAATTATGTGTCCAACTCAGTGTTTACCTTATCAGAGTATAGTCGCCATTATACGCTTCAACACTTTGCTTTCCACATCAAACTCGGCGATCGGAGTCGGCAGTTATGGGACCGACTAGGTTAGCCTTCCGATGGTGATAATTAGGGTTATAACCATCCACCCCAACACCGTGAGTTACTTAATCACTCGAAGGGTTTAAGTTAGGGAAATAGCAGTGTTTATACTGATTGCCAACACTCCCTCCATAGGCTGGACATAGGCTAGGAAGGCCTAGGCCTACTGATCCCATGGCCTAATGAGCCAATTCTTACCCCTGCGCAAATAAGGCTCATTACAACTCTCTAACAACCAGTTTGGTTTCAGAAAGGGTAAGTCGACCATAGACGCAGTGATGAGTCTTGTCGAAATGATTGTGGAAGGACTAGAGGGTAGAAAATCCACCTTAGGTGTATTCCTCGACCTTTCTAAAGCCTTCGATTGCGTTGACCACAGAATGCGTTTAGACAAACTGGAGTCTCATGGTATCAGAGGCATTCCACACGCGTGGATTGACTCAAAAATTTGTTGACGGAAAGAGCCTTTTACAGTGTCGGAGAGTTTCAAAATTATTGCAGGACACTAGATAACACGGTACCGGGACTGGGAGGCATGGATAATCAGGAATGAATGGGAAGCGGGTGCATGAAGGAATTGTAAGTATGAATGTAGCATAAGTGGCAAAATTTTAGCGTTAGTTAATTTTAATAAATGACGAATGCAATACAATTGTTAAATTGTCACATGCAAATAAAGATTATTATTATTATTATTATTAAATTTTAAGAAAATTGTACCGAAGACAAAAAGTTGCGCATTCCCCCCTAAAAACCATACAAAGAGTATTATTAAGATCGAACTACAACTGACAATGTTATTGCAATTTTTATGCAAACATTTGCTATAACTGCCATTAACAAGCATGAATTCGGTCAGAAAAATTGCACTAATTCCGTTAGTTGTAGTTTTAGTTCGATCTTAATAATCTTTAAACTTAATTGTTTTTTAGGAAATAAAATTGCGCAACTTTTTTTGTCTTTTGTACAATTTTTGTTGATGTTAGGAACAAACATTGTTTGGTCTACAGTTCTGGGGGCTGTTTCTAAACGATGTTGGTGAATTAATAAAATTGACTTTGTTTTGTAATACTAAGATTCCGTTTCAAAACCGTAAGGATACAATTACAATGGATATGAATTGTAACTAGTGATTAATGATTAAAGTTATAGCTAGTATTTGTGAAACACGTTTAGAAACACCCCCCTGGTCACAGCATTAGGCGGGTGGCAAGAAAATGGAAACTCCAGCACTAGCAGTATAAAATGATGATGTTATGATGTACGATGTTAGGCCCGAGACACACTCGGCGTTTTTTTATCGCGCGATCGCGCGGTAAAAAACCGCTCGCCCGTAGTGCATTGATTTAAATGGACGCGTACACACAGGGCGGAAAAAGCGCGATAATATTGCCGCTGGCGGTAGTTTTGGCGCCGATCGAAAGCGTTTTTTTTCGCTTTGTCATCACAGTGGAGTACGCAATTAAATGGGAGCAGCGTACACATTTGGCGGATTTTTTACCGCCGCCAAGGTCAGACGGCAAGACACTCTAAACATTGTACCGTGTTGATGACGTCAGGAGTTCTGTGATCATCATGGTAAAATGCATTTGGTAAACACCCACCGTCGTCTCTCAAAATAAAATGGTACCATGATTGGCGATATTTCTTCCGTGGCGTTTTTTTACTACCACGTGTGTACGAATGCCATTTCGTCGGCGGCGGCGGAAAAATTATCGCGCGATAAAAAACGCCGTGTGTGTCTCCGGCCTTAGGCCCGAGACACACACGACCTCTCGCTCGTAGTGCATTGATTGAAATGGACGCTTACACATAAGGCCGGAGACTCAAACGGCGTTTTTTATCGCGCGATAATTTTTCCGCCGCCGCCGACGAAATCGGCGTTCGTACATACGTGGCGGTAAAAAAAACGCCACGGAAAAATATCGCCAATCATGGTACCATTTTAATTTCAAGAGACGACGGTGGGTGTTCACCAAATGTATTTTACCATGTGCTGATCACAGAACTCCTCTGACGTCGTCAACACGGTACAATCAAGGCAACACTAGTGTCGCCTTGGTACAATGTTTAGAGTGTCTTGCAGTCTGACCATGGCGGTGGGAAAAAATCTGCCAAATGTGTACGCTCCCATTTAATTGCATACACGATTGTGATGACAAAGCGGAAAAAAATCCGCTTTCGAGAGGCGGCAAAACGACCGCCTGCGGCAATACTATCGCGCGGTATTTATTCCGCCCCGTGTGAACGCGTCCTTTTAAATCAATGCGGCCGGGGACACACATGGCGTTTTTTAACGCGCGGTAAAAATGCCACTCGCCCGTAGCGCATTGATTTAAATGAAATTTAAATACTGCTAGGGATCTGGATGTAAATCATCCACATACCAACGGCCGCCACAATACAGACAATACTTATTTGTACCGCACAGACTTTGTCGTTTAAAATTGTTTTCGTTATACTGCTTCAAAAACAGATGTTTTTAATGCATGTTTTCCGGACCTACAAACACTCTTTTTATTCCTAGGAATTAAAAGCTGATGTACTCGATACCAGCTGACTCTTTATAGTCCTAGGACTATAAAAGTCAAAAATTGCCGAGTACGTCGTAATAATCGAACAATATTCATTCGATTAAAAGTAATCGAAACATTCATCGTTATTATCGAAACATTCATTGTTGTTAGTTTGATCAATTTGTGAAACTCGCTCATTTCACCAATCGATTATTACATGCGTTCGATACGTCGATAGTTGTTCATTGTTGTCAGTCTACCCTAACACAAATGAAACAGACAGTCAGCTGATTGCTTAAAAAAGCAAGAACAGGATGGTGGCATCTTTTGAAGGCATTTTTAAAGGTAAACAAGCTGTAACATTTTGGTTTTCTTAAGTAGTTTACGTATTGTATTGAGCAATATAACGAAAAATATAGTTCATCACACGGACCTAAAGCTGCTTTTCATTACTCGGTCATTTTTCAACCTCGGCTTACAGCCTCGGTTGTAAAACTTGACCTTGTACGGAAAGCGTCACTTTAGGTCCTTGTAATGAAATATACTATTATTTACTGTCGTAATTTAGGCCGATTTAGTATTTTGTTTAAATTAAATGGATTCGTTTCTCGCCAAAACACTGGAAACACAAACGAGGCATTTGCTACCATTCAGAACTGCAACATTTTGATAAAATTTGGGCTATCTAACTTGATTGAGTAACAACTCGATAAATGTATTATTATCAAAATAATAAAGTAGCGTAGGCCTTTTAGGTATATAAAAGGTATAAACTATCGTGACGGCCGACTATTCGAGCCTGAAGCGGATCCCAGAACAAGTATCGATACGTGTCAACATAACTCTGTACGAATTTCCGCCCGGCCGACAACACCCGCGATTTCCGCCTTGGCTCCGGTCGAAGTGGGGGGAGGACTCGTAATAGTAGGATGATGATGTCATTACTTATTTCATATTTGCTCCGAGGGCAGCGCTGTAGCGCTGTAGATAAGACGAGCAGCCGATGCACCTCACTGACACTTTAATGGGGACAAGTGGCCCACCAGGCTAGATGTGTACAGAGGTAAGAAGAAGAAGAGGATCTTCTTATTGGCTGAGAGACAGCCAATCAGCGCAACGCTAACCAGGGTGAAGTTAGCTGACGACCTTCTGTCACCGGTCTGACACTTAAATGGAGCCAAGTGGTAAGCTTGATTGGAGTGGGTTAGTTCGATGCAATTTATTCAGATGGCGTTGTAAAAACATACAACATAACAAACATACAGTCTTCTTCACTGATTCAGCCAATCAGAACGACGATAACGATCTGCTTCCCGTTCCGTTTCCCCTGATTTTCTGTCACGACGCGACGTGTACACAACCATAACGAGTTGGAATTAATTTGAGTGTGGGAAAATACCTAAAGTACGTTTGCAGAAAGTTGTTCTAGTGTAAGTCGTTTCGTGAAATACTGTACTGCGTGATTCATGTTGTGCTTGAAGCTATTGATGGGAAATAAATACGTAGATGTTTACATAAAAGCACTTAATAAAAATCAACTAAGTTAATTTTTATTAAGTGCTTTTATGTGAAGTACGTATTTATTTTCTATCAATCGCTTTAAGCACAATAAGAATCACTCAGTACAGTATTTTGCGAAACAACTTGCACTAGCGGCAAACGCACTTAATGTAAACAAACCGGTAAAGTCATTAAAATTGAAAGTCTAGCAAACAAAACAAGAAAACTAAAATATAAGCAAAGCAGACGACGGCGATCGATATGTCGCATCGACGACGATCGATATGTCGCATCGATGACCATCGATATATCGCATCGATCTTTTTAGTTCGTTGCACATTATTCAGATAGCGCTGCTGTCTAGTTACCACCGAGTTAACATGGGAGTGCCATCTCTTTACGAAGTTCATTATTACTCTATGCTTCTGTCGAGTAGAGAGGTCGTAAAACTGTCACGAGAGTCCAGGTAGTCAGTTGGTATACCTCCATTAAATTAATAAAGACCACAAAAAAAGTAACATTAAAAGGTTTTAATACCTATGTATTATCGATATATAGGGGCATATTACCTTCTATCTATTAGCGTTTTCAAATTTTCCTCGACAAGTTAAGCCTTCGGAATTTAAAATCAAAGTAAAAAACTATATTTCGCACGGTGAATTACCCGCTTATGAAGTCCCGCTACCACTGTTTAAATGTAACGGGTTTAACTATTTGCAGTGAATAAACCTGACATGGTTTATTATTTTTGATTACTGTATGTGAAAGATCAGATTCCATTCTATTGTTTAGCATTTTCAATTTCCCGACACTTCCGATCTTCGGTTTCAAAACCAAAGTAAAGGTTAATATCTTTGCTTCTTTGATGTGAAACTGTTCAAATCTATAACCACAATGGAAGATTGTTTGGAGCTTCAGAGGAGTCTGCGGGAAATAGGGACTTGGTGCATCAACAACTCAATGGAACTGAATGTGAAAAAATGTCAGTGCATGTCCTTCTACCGAATCAAGAGCCCCTTAATATTTCAGTACAAATTGGGAAACGATCTCCTAAGTCGCTGTTCATCCGTGCGTGACCTCGGAGTTCTCTTCACGACTGGTCTGAACCCTGATGAGCATATCCACTAAATTTGCTCCAAAGCCTACAAGAATCTTGGCTTGATTCGCCGTTCAAGCTGCAACACGAGGAATCCCGAAGTTTTAAGGACGTTATACGTCACTCTCATCCGGCCCATACTGGAGTATTGCTCATGCAGTGGTGTGGTCTCCACATCAAGTCACTCTGCAGAACAAAATTGAGAGTGTCCAAGCTCGATTCCTTCGCATGGTTGGCGTAAGACAAGGCTTTCTCTACAGAGAAGTCCCTGTTGTTCAAATGGCAGACGAACTAGGCCTACAACCGCTAACATGAAGGAGGAACCAACATGACGTCATCTTTCTGTTTAAATTGCTCAACAACCTGATCGACTCCCCCGAGCTACTTGCTGCTATCTCTCTTCCATGTCGCATGGGAACTCGCTCTCGAGAACTGTTCTGGCGCCGTCAATGCACCACGAACTATGAAATGAATTCGACAATTGGCAGAGTTCAGCGGCTGGGGGATGAAGTAACAGCTTCAGTTGACTTCTTTGGGACCTCAATTTTTAAATTCAAAAGAGAACTTAGATGTTTATTATAGTTGCACTTTATTTATTAATAGTATGTTATCAGCATGTTTCTCTGTTTTTTTTTGTTTCATTTAAATTATTGCACGTATTGAGCCCGAATTTTTATTGTGTTACATTTGTAAGATTGTCTATTACTATTGTTGCACTTGATTTTTCCTCTATGTTTGACTATGTTTGTATTGTATTTTTAACAGTGTATAGTTATTTATTGCACTAGATAGTAATGTATTATTTGGTATAAATGTTGGTACAAATCATATCTATAATGTTGTTACTTATTATGTAATATTTTTTGCAATCGGTTTATATATTATATTTTGTTTGCACTTAGTTACATCACTTATTTATATTGTTTATATTGTAATGGTTGTCCGTTGGTATTAAATAAATATATAAATAAATAAATATGTAGCTAATTCAGTATTCCCTCAACTTCCGAATCATATTAAATATCCTCTACCCTGTAGCAACCGCACTTATAAAAAAATTGTTGACAAATGGCTATTGGAGATAGGGCGAGATCAAATTAAGACTTTCTTTACTTCCCCGTATACCTAGGGTCAAGGTCACAGAGCGATTGCAACTGCGTATGGGTGTGTGAGTGTGAGTGCGTGTGTGTGTGAGTGAGGGTCCGTCCGTCCGTCGAACGCGTATTTCCTGTGAATGTGAGCATGACTGGACCGAGATTCTCGGTTATTGCAATAACGTTTTTACTTTTATATTACTGTTGTATTCTTACTCCATAACTTCCGTCCTAAATGTAAACTATTGTCCCAGTTGTATTTGCGTGCATATTTTGTTTTTGTTTAAATTTATCTTTGTACTCTTATGTTTAATTAAAACTTACTATTTTTCACTTTTTTTACTAAAATAATTCCTCTAAAGTGGCTGATTTTTGACTCGTTCCCCACCCATAGGCTTTAACCCATGTGGGGAACTAATTCCTATTGATATTTTATGTTATGTGAATAGTATCAATGTAATGTTGTTAAAGGAATAGACGAATTTCAATTTCATTTCATTCCAAATACACTACCGTATCCCTCTCTTTCAGTCTTGCCGAGATTTAGTTTCAAGACTCAACCTCAACCACAAAAGGCAGCACGCTCTTCAGGCTTTAAACTACTGAGGTCAAATTAGTATAAACGCCTATAATTCACTTTGTAATCGATGTGTAGTGAATAAACCAGACTTGGTTTATGATTTTTGATTACTGTATGTGAAAGATCAGATTCTATTCTATTATTTGGCATTTTCAAATTTCCCGACACTTCCGATCTTCGGTTTCAAAACCAAAGTCAAAAACGGGATTTCGCATAGTGCAGAACTTGCTTATTAAGTCCCGCTACCACTGTTAAAATTCACTATGTAATCGATGTGTAGTGAATAAACCTGACTTGGTTTATGATTTTTGATGACTGTATGTGAAAGATCAGATTCCATTCTATTATTTAGCATTTTCACATTTCCCGACACTTTCGATCTTCGGTTTCAAAACCAAAGTCAAAAACGGGATTTCGCATAGTGCAGAGCTTGCTTATGAAGGCCCGCTACCATAACCACTGTTATAATTCACTATGTAATCGATGTGTAGTGAAAAAACCTGACTTGGTTTATGATTTTTGATTACTGTATGTGAAAGATCAGATTCCATTCTATTATTTAGCATTTTCAAATTTCTCGACACTTTTGATCTTCAATTCCAAAATCAAAGTAAAAAACGGGGTCTCGCATAGTGCAGGCTAATTACCCTCTGCTTGACTGAATGAAATTGGAAAAGTAAACAGAAGATCATCCATTACACTTATATTGGAGTATTTCAAAACTTTGAGTCCGCTAACAGACCCTTAAAACTTCGAGATTTTTATAATTTTTCTATATAAATGGATCAAATAATTAGATTATTACAGCACAGTGTGTCGGTAAACCAAAGTAAAAAACGGGGTTTCTTATAGTACAGAACTTACTTATAATCCGCCGCTACCACTGTTATAATTCACTATGTAATCGATGTGTAGGGAACAAACTAGACTTGGTTTATGATTTTTGATTACTATATGTGTGAAAGATCAGATTCCATTCTATTATTTAGCGTTTTCGAATTTCGCGACACTTCTGATTTTCGGTTTCAAAACCTAAGTCAAAAACGGGGTTTCGCATAGTGCAGAACTTCCTTATGAATCAAACTATTGTTTTATTTTGTTGAATAAACAATAACCTTTATAAAATTTGTGGTGCGTTGTCTCTTTAAAATATTGTCGAATGTTAAATATAATACGCCTAAATATATTACAATAGAATTAATTATATATTACTAAAATTATGAAATAAGTACCGGTTGACTTTAGAAAGTAAATTTATAAATGTGTAACGCATATAACTTAGTGCAGGGTAATAGGCCTTAATTCACAAAATATCTAAATTATCCGTAACAATAATTATGGTTTATTAGTTTATTTAAAAATGTTATCGTTTGTTTGTAAGAATATATCATAAATTGCTTATTTGACCAAACGTTTTAATGATTGATCAAAGATTTTATCGTAACATATATAATATTATACGATCACATTTGTTGGCTTCAAGATGTAACATTTATTGGACTATCTTTCAATGACATCTTTATAAATTAGTTTTATTAATATACAATATATTTTTCCATAGTGTTCATGTTGACCTTAACTCAAAAGTATCACCCTACACAGGAATGTCCCTCCCGACCCCTCGTTCATTGTTCTAGGATTGTTGACCCGTGCACTGTGGGCATCAAGCAATTTGCGGTTGCATTCCGACATGCAAACATTTTTCAAGTGGATCTACCGATCGATACCTGGCAGTACCTTTTGGTTTTTCCAGTTGGAAACCTTGACCTCTTTGCTATTAAAAGAATTTTTTAATGATAGCCTACTAATGATATTATTAGACACCTAGGGTAGAAAACTTCGTTTGTTAATCGACCAAAAACTGTAAGATATTAAAAAATTAATTTACTGGGCAAAAAATGAGGAAATCCAATTCGGAAATTTGAAAATGCCAAATAATAGAATAGAATCTGATCTTTCACATACAGTAATCAAAAATCATATACCAAGTCTGGTTTATTCACTACACATCGATTACAAAGTGAATTATAGGCGTTTATACTAATTCGACCTCTATAGTTTAAAGCCTGAAGAGCGTGCTGCCTTTTGTGGTTGAGGTTGAGTCTTGAAACTAAATCTCGGCAAAATTGAAAGAGAGGGATACGGTAGTGTATTTGAAATGAAATGAAATTGAAATTCGTCTATTCCTTTAACAACATTACATTGATACTATTCACATAACATAAAATATCAATAGGAATTAGTTCCCCACATGGGTCAAAGCCTATGGGTGGGGAACGAGTCAAAAATCAGCCACTTTAGAGGAATTATTTTAGTAAAAAAAGTGAAAAATAGTAAGTTTTAATTAAACATAAGAGTACAAAGATAAATTTAAACAAAAACAAAATATGCACGCAAATACAACTGGGACAATAGTTTACATTTAGGACGGAAGTTATGGAGTAATAATACAACAGTAATATAAAAGTAAAAACGCCATTGCAATAACCGAGAATCTCGGTCCAGTCATGCTCACATTCACAGGAAACACGCGTTCGACGGACGGACGGACCCTCACTCACACACACACGCACTCACAATCACACACCCATACGCAGTTGCAATCGCTCTGTGACCTTGACCCTAGGTATACGGGGAAGTAAAGAAAGTCTTAATTTGATCTCGCCCTATCTTCAATAGCCATTTGTCAACAATTTTTTTATAAGTGCGGTTGCTACAGGGTAGAGGATATTTAACGATTCGGAAGTCGAGGGAATACTGAATTAGCTACATAAAAAGATGAGGTAGTATTTATTGTTTTATTCAATCGAGGGGCAACCATACCTGTATTGATAACATATCTTGTAGAATATGTATGAACAGGACGACGAAACAAAGAATTCAGATTACTGCGGATGTATAAAATTAACTTTTTCATATAAAGTTGGCGGATACTGAGTACTTTAAATTCATCAAATAAAAGGTTCGAAGGATATCGTCGATTTTTTTCCATGCCTCTTTTATGATATATTTTTGGGTAATTTCCAATGGCGTTAAAATACTTTGAAAACAGCTGCCCCAAGCTAAAATTCCGTACTGTAACAAAGGCTGAATATAAGCAAAATATACAATTTTAATCAGATCTGGAGCAAGGACATTATTTATATTCCAAAAAATAAAAATAAATTTACGCAGCTTATTTCTTAAAAATGTAATATGTCCAGCCCACTTCAGACGATTATCGAAGATAAAACCGAGATATTTATATTCGGCCACTCTTTCAATACACTCTCACGATTTTACATTCATTCGCCCTGTCACTCCCAAATGTATGTAAACGTAGATACAGGTTAACTGGATCGTGGTCGGCTCTCAGAGAAATAGGTATATGCTTTGTTTTTGAAATATTTACAGAGAGCCGGCTTTGATGAAACCACCGCTTCACAGAGGATAGGATAGGCGACAGCTGGGAGGAAGCGTAACGTTTGGCGGAGCGGGGCCTAGCTCCGCCAAACGGTACGCTTCCTCCCAACTGTCGCCCTCAAAAAGTAAAGCTGAGTCGTCAGCATTAAGAAAAACCCGTCCTTGTTCCAAATTAACCCTACCCAAATTATTTATATAACGAAGGAAAAGAAGAGGCCCTGATGTGCTACCTTGTAAAACTCCGTAATCAATCCGAAGAGGAGCACTGGATTGACCAAGAATTGACACTATTTGAAAACGCTCACACAGGTAACCCCTAAACCAATCAAGAGCAACTCCCCGTACTCCACTTATTTCCAGTCTACGTATTAGGATTTCTCTGTCAACAGAATCAAAAGCCCGTTTTTTACTTTGGTTTTGAAACTGAAGATCAGAAGTGTCGGGAAATTTGATGCTAAATAATAGAATGGAATCTGATCTTTCACATACAGTAATCAAAAATCATAAACCAAGTCAGGTTTATTCACTACACATCGATTACATAGGGAATTATAACAGTGGTAGGGGCTGATTATAAGCAAGTTCTGAACTATGCGAAACCCTGTTTTTGACTTTGGTTTTGAAACCGAAGATCAAAAGTGTCGAGAAATTTGAAAATGCTAAATAATAGAATGGAATCTTATCTTTCACATACAGTAATCAAAAATCATAAACCAAGTCAGGTTTATTCACTACACATCGATTACATAGGGAATTATAACAGTGGTAGCGGCTGATTATAAGCAAGTTCTGAACTATGCGAAACCCTGTTTTTGACTTTGGTTTTGAAACCGAAGATCAAAAGTGTCGAGAAATTTGAAAATGCTAAATAATAGAATGGAATCTGATCTTTCACATACAGTAATCAAAAATCATAAACCAAGTCAGGTTTATTCACTACACATCGATTACATAGGGAATTTTAACAGTGGTAGCGGCTGATTATAAGCAAGTTCTGAACTATGCGAAACCCCGTTTTTGACTTTGGTTTTGAAACCGAAGATCAAAAGTGTCGAGAAATTTGAAAATGCTAAATAATAGAATGGAATCTGATCTTTCACATACAGTAATCAAAAATCATAAACCAAGTCAGGTTTATTCACTACACATCGATTACATAGGGAATTATAACAGTGGTAGCGGCTGATTATAAGCAAGTTCTGAACTATGCGAAACCCCGTTTTTGACTTTGGTTTTGAAACCGAAGATCAAAAGTGTCGAGAAATTTGAAAATACTAAATAATAGAATGGAATCTGATCTTTTACATATAGTAATCAAACATCATAAACCAAGTCAGGTTTATTCACTAAACATCGATTACATAGGGAATTATAACAGTGGTAGCGGCTGAAAATAAGCAAGTTCTGAACTATGCGAAACCCCGTTTTTGACTTTGGTTTTGAAACCGAAGATCAAAAGTGTCGAGAAATTTGAAAATGCTAAATAATAGAATGGAATCTGATCTTTCACATACAGTAATCAAACATCATAAACCAAGTCAGGTTTATTCACTACACATCGATTACATAGTGAATTATAACAGTGGTTAGCGGGACTTCATATGCAAGCTCTGCACTATGCGAAACCCCGTTTTTGACTTTCGTTTTGAAACCGAAGACTGTGTCGGAAAAATTAAATATACCCCCGTTGCAGCAGACCTGCATACTCATCGAATTTCAAATGCAAAACAACATATTTCAATCCAACATAGCGAGATTTGACATGTTTTTGTAAGCTCCATAAGAATAACATGGGGAATGAGTATGCAGGTTTGCTGCTACGGGTATATTAAAACTGGGTGGTTTTATCTCAATAATTAGTAGATCTGAACTAGAAGAAGCCATTTACCGAGTTTTATCGATATATGTTGAGAAATAAGCGAGATATAGAATTTTACTTATTTCCCATAAGGTTAACATTGGGACAACGTACTGTGTTTACCATTTTTAATATCTCGGTAACCAATGGACATAGAGCAGTGATTCAAAATACTAAATTGTTTGTTTTTTTGAGCTGAATTCAATGGTGCCAACAAAAATTTGATAAATTTTATTGTTCTATGTACAAAGCTCAAAAAACCCATTTTTGAGGGGGTTTATCCCCCTTTACCCCCCTTCCGGTGGTCCGATCGGGCTGGTTCACGAACTCGTCCAATCGATTACCACTTTACATGTCTATACCAAATGTCATCAAGATTGGACCATTTTTACGGCCGCTATCGTGCTAACAGACACACATATATATATACATTAGATACATTAGTTGAAATGGTGACCTACCCAGGTATATCTAAATATATATATCTAATATATCTATCTAAATATATATATATCTAAAAAATCGAACGAATGGTGTTTTTTGCTTCTGGGGGTTGCAAAATGAAAAGTTATCATGGTCTGGGGCTTAGGTCTTACCATGAGACCTACGGTAATAGCTTCTTCCCTATAGGGGAAATTCGCTAAAACGATAAATAATATAATGGAATCTGATCCTTTAGGTACGGTACAAGAATTAAAAATCATCAACAAACGATAGTTTATTCACGACACATTGATTACATAGTGACTTAAAACAGTGTTAGCGGGGTTTTCAGAAGTTAATTACTCGTTAATTCAGTTAACTCATTAATTAATTTCATGCAAATATTAGTTTTCCCTCAAGTAATAAGGTCTTATACCGTCCAAGTTGCATCTCTTACACCTTGTCCCGCCTTGTCTCCCCAGCCTGGTATTTCCCTTCGGTCATTGGACCTTCACTTCCTGGGTTAATGTGCGGGTGCATTCCTGCATTCTCATCTTGGAACACTTGGGGGTGTCATGCCTTCTTTTTCTTATAGTTGTTTTCAAAACTATCATTTGGGACGGATGGGTAAAACCTTGCAAATAATAGAATTATAGTCTATTTATAATTAAAACCATTAAGTCACACCGTCATGAAATAAAAATTAATAAATACAGTAAATATCAATAAATAAAGTAAATTGCCATAGCAATGTATAATATTGATGCTTTGATCATTTATTAATTCTTTAACAACTACACACTTCAAGCAAGATTTGTACAATCCAAACTACACAGATCGTGATTTATTAATGACAATAATAACAAAATATAACTCCAAAATATTAAAAATTAAAACAAAATAAGCCTCGGTTGGTTTTGGATCATCAACAAAGCTAAATGTAAATAACTCAAAAGCTAATCATTGTATACTTCTACCAACAAATATTTTTATTTGTATTTTATTAGTACCCTTGGTCTAAATTTGGCAAGATTAATGTTATAGGAAGCTAAATTGTTATCTTTCAAATTCTGCACCGAAAAGCGGGTCTCGGTCCAGTTGGTTGTCTTCTGGACCGATGATGACGTCATGAGGCATCGGCTGCTTATAACTAAAGCGCTACCCGCGGAGCGGATTTGAATCATCGTCCTCCCACCATTGCGACCTCCTTGGCTCGGCCCCCAAGATAGTTAAGGTTATTCGGTGTGGGACCCAGTGTTTCCACTTAAGGGATTTTTCAAGCTTGGGAGGGATGAGGGATTTTTGAGATATATAACCTCCTCGGACCCTGAGTGTCAAATATGATACAGTTACAAATATTTTTTTCCGACTGTACTGTGCATAACCTTGACTTAGAAATAGTTCTAGCGTTCACCTCAAGGTGCCACCACATGTTTGAAGTACTCAGTTGCTGATTTGACTAATGTTTTCTCTATAATAAAAAATATCTAAAATGGCTGACAACCCATTCTACAGTCTTCCTCAGACCTCTCAAAGTAAATAATTATTATTTATATGAAAATGTTGATATAATGAGTTGAAAGAAATTGGAAGCATTCTTGAAAACTTATACTATTGAATGTTGGTAATGGTCTTCTACGACATTTTTGTTTTCTGTCGTCTACAGCTGTTTGAAAAGGAACAAAGGAATGTGTCAAATGTGACACACTGGCATAGAGTAATAATGAACTTCGTAAAGATAGCACTCCCATGTTAACTCGGTGGTAAGGGAACAGCAGCGCTATCTGAATAAAGTGCTACCTTAGACTAGGGACAGAGAATAAACAATAAACCAGTGAACAGTAGGCTTCTATAAACATAACATATTATTCTTGTAGTGGTGTTGAAGCGATCTACATTACCACCAAGCGACAGCGCTCCGATGTCGGCTTTCTCAACTACAGTCAGAAAGCCAAAAAAAGTGCTATGGTAGACCCCATAAGGCGCCGTGTCTATTATATTGTCCCTAGTCTAAGGTGCTACGAACTAAAAAGATCGATGCGATATATCGATCGTTGTCGATGCGATATATCGATCGTCGTCGTCGTCGTCGTCTGCTTTGTTTATATTGACGTTTTCTTGTTTTGTTTGCTTGACTTTCAATTTTAGACTTTACCGATTTGTTTTGATTAAGTACGTTTGCCGCTAGTGCAAGTTGTTTCGCGAAATACTGTACTGAGTGATTCTTATTGTGCTTAAAGCGATTGATAGAAATTACATACGTAGATGTTTACATAAAAGCACTTAGTAAAAATTAACTTACTAAGTTAATTTTTATTAAGTGCTTTTATGTAAACATCTACTTATTTATTTTCCATCAATAGCTTTAAGCACAATATGAATCACGGAGAACGGTATTTCGCGAAACAACTTACACTAGAACAACTTTCTGCAAACGTACTTTAGGTATTTTCCCACACTCAAATTATTTCCAACTCGTTATGGTTGTGTACACGTCGCGTCATGGCAGAAAATCAGGGGAACTAGGGGAACGAAATAGGAAGTTAGCAGATCGTTATCGTCGTTCTGATTGGCTGAATCAGTGAAGAAGAAGAAAACCATGTTTTTACAACGCCATGTGAATAAAGTTTATCGTACTAACCCGCTCCAATAAGCTTACCACTTGGCTCCATTTGAGTGTCAGACCGGTGACACTGGGCTTAAGGGGTTTGCTAATTTTCTTATTTTTTTCCCTGAATATCGTTAAAAGTTATTATATTACCTTAGAAAGTTGATCTTTTACATTCGAACATAAAAATGTTTTGTTTTGAATTTACGTTTAGATGCTAGTTCACGTTTTAGGGGTTCTAAAAGGCTAAAGTTATTACCTTTTTTCTGTTGTTCTGCAACAGTTTAGTGACCGAGAGAAATTTTCTGACGTTTCTAACATCGAAGACCTCTTAGACGATGAGGAATCCGCCTAACCATTTATTTTACCTTTTCCAAGGATAAACGTCACGCCCTATGAGCCCGAACCAGGCACCTATGTAGGTTCCCATTAGGTGCGCAACCACAAATGCTCGATTTTCCTGTATTTCGTGCAAAGTCCGAAAGTCCATCTTTGTTTTTCTGGTTCCAGGAACTGTTACTTGCTGTTCCATAACATTTTTGTGTGTTTCGCTGTCATTAAAAAAACTTTTAAATTTTTTATTTTAACGATTTTTAACACCTTATGACCCAATGTTCAAATTTGATACATCGTTTTTTTCAAAGTTGGAGCAATAAAAAAAATTTGAAAGAATTGTGTGTGTTCTTTGTTTTTTTGCAGCCTGGAAATCCCCAAAAAAACCAACAAAATTTCAAATTTACGTATGGGTCAGAGGAGGTTACTGTATAAAGTTGAATTTAAACCAATTTCATGCTATTTTCATTTTGATCCTTTATTCTTTAATCCTTAATGCAACATTTTAAGTGTTGTAAAACGTTTTTTATTTACACCCAGTATAAAATTTGATGACAGTGAAGGCAATGCACTCTTAAATTTACGTTTTAGCACTTGTTTATGTAAGTTATAAATAAATAATCTTACATAATTATACACTATTGATTATTTTTAAATAGCCAATGCTTTTACTAGTTAATCCTTGACAGCTTTGCTAGCCTGGAAAAAAATAAAATTTATTATCTCCTCTTTTAAAACCAGTAATTTATTTTTTTAGAAAAATAAAATCTTCATAACTTTTCTAGCCTGAAAAGAATAAATAAGATTTATTATCTCCTCTTTTGAAACCAGTAATTTATATTTTTTAGAAAAATAAAATCCTCATAAATCAAGTATGGTAAATTTTAAAGCATCTGAGACTCAAACTCAAAGAATACCACAGTAACTTGAACATCCATACGGTAAGTATCATAAACAATATGCGCAGTAGACCAGCCAATCAGAAAGCGTTCTGCTGGTCTGTGGTGCGCACTAGAGCGACAGGACTTTTACAATAATTATTGCGCCAAGTTCTTTTGCAAGTAGATCGACGCCTCAGCAAGTCTCGCTGCAAGCAAAATTAGCACTAACCACAGACAACTGATTTATTATTACAACATGTTTCTTAAGCTTCTAACTCACCTTTTATTTCAAGGTTAAGTATTTATTTGTCAACAAATGAAGACTATGTTTCATTCTAGTAATGAAAATCTTACGAGATTTGGCGTAGTTTCACGAGATTTGCACGTGAACTTTCAGAACCTTCTTTCAAGTGTTAGACTTCCATGACGTCACACCTTTTTCTTACTCTCACCTGCGCAAGATATCTACCGTATAAAGATATTCTAGGTACTGTGAAGAATACGATGAGTGTCAAAATTACAGCCCTCTAGCTAGCATATCAGGAAGTTGGAGAATAAGTTATGAGTGAGTTAGTCAGTCAATGAAGTCATTTGCTATATATATATATATACATAAAAAAACTGAACAAAGGAATATATTGTCTGAAGAGATTAAAGTTCAATGTGAGCAAAGAGGTTTTAATTCAAATTTACTATGCTTATATTCACTCAATATTAAGTTATGGCACATTAATATGGGGGCATTCAAAATAAAAAAAACAAATATTCAAGATACAAAAAAAGCGATCAGAATTATTAGTGGAGTAACATCAAGGACACACTGTAAACCACTATTCACCAAACCAAGCATAATGTCACTTCCATCGATTTACGTCTTACAATCATTACTATATTCAAGAAAGAATTACAGTTTGTATGAAGAAAATAACACCATAGAGTAATAATGAACTTCGTAAAGAGTTGGCACTTCCATGTTAACGCGGTGGTAAGGGAACAGCAGCGCTATCTGATAAAAGTGCTACGAACTAAAAAGATCGATGCGATATATCGATGGTCGTCGATGCGACATATCGATCGTCGTCGATGCGACATATCGACCGTCGTCGTCTGCTTTGTTTATATTTTCGTTTTCTTGTTTTGTTTGCTAGACTTTCAATTTTAATGACTTTACCGATTTGTTTAGATTAAGTACGTTTACCGCTAGGGCAAGTTGTTTCGCGAAATACTGTACTGAGTGATTCTTATTGTGCTTAAAGCGATTGATAGAAAATAAATACGTAGATGTTTACATAAGAGCACTTAATAAAAATTAACTAAGTTAATTTTTATTAGAGTAGGAGTCACCTAAGTTGGCCAAAACGAAAGTAAACAAACTATTATCTTCTTACAAACTTAAGCATAAAATCCAGCTGTGCTGAAACCATAGCTAACGAACATCTGTTTAGTATGGCACTTGCAGTAAAGGGAAAATTCTGATGCAATATTGCAACTGGAAGTTCTCTTGCGCAACTTAAAATAATACTGATGGGCTTTTTCAAATTAAGTATGTATTATGACGGAGAGGGTGTGTCATGGATGCGGCATGACCAATAGTCTTAGATTTTCTGATTTAATAATATGTATGAAGAAAAATAGGCGAGTTTATGAATAGTCATTACTACTTGCTGTAAGTCAGCATCTGACAAGAAAGATTTTTCATATTGCGTTCAAAACTTATCAAAATTGGTCCAGGAAAAAACAAACAAGCAATAAAACAAACTAAAATAAATTTCAATCACGAAATAGAATCAAATTAAACTTTCCCGCTATGTAAAAAGGGTGAATCAAAATGGAAAATTCTTAAAATAAGTGATATTTTAAACATTCTATAACCTATAAGATTGCCACGAATGACAACAAAACAATATTATAAACAAACGCAACGTGGCGATTTGGCAGTTCGGAGAAAATGTAAACAACAACCATGTGTCACCAACAAACCTTTCAGGGAGCCCACCAATTGACCGAATTGATATTTGTCCGCCGTGACACTTGCCCACTTTTTAAAAATTAAATTAAATTATTAAATAAAAGCTTGAATCCACTTGGTCGAATTGATAATTGGTCGTTGTGCTATTTCCCCAACTTTTTAAATATTAATATTAATAATTAAATAAAATACTGAAACCACTTGTTCGAATTGATACTTGTTCGCTGTGACAGTTGTCCGACTTTATAAAAATATTAGGTATTAAATAATTGACGATTGACCGAATTGATAGCTGCTCGCCGTGTCTCTTGCCCACTTTTTAAAATTAAATTAAAATAAATAAATAAAGGCCTGAATCCACTTGGTCGAATTGATAGTTGGTCGATGTGACATTTGCTCGATTTTATAAAATTAAATAATAATAATTAAAAATTTGTGTCATTTGACCGAATTGATATTTGCTCGCAGTGACAGTTGGCAGAAGAGTGGAGGGGGCAGCAAGGAGAGGGAGTGGGCGGGGCGCCCAGCCCGTATTCGCCATCTTATATTTGAGAGCGTTGTACGTTAACAGGTGTACCAACGTAAGCTAGTTGTATTACTGTAATAAATTTACCTGCATATTGGAACTAGTAAAAAATTAGAAATAACGAAAACCCAGTTTTCGGCATTAATCCTACAGGCTGACAACTTACTAAAGAGCCTTTTACCAATCGATCTCTAGGTCTTATTTCCAAAACTGCAAGAACTAAATCCTGACATTTGGCATTTACAGGTTCCTCTTAGGCCCCAAATGATCATTCTTAAACGGTTTTACAAAATTCCCTTCAGTTTTAGATTGCCAGTCAAAAATGAAACTGTGGGCAGGCTCTTTTCAAAGTTGTTTGCCTTATAGCAGTGATTTCGTGAGTAGATACATAAATATCTATGAGAAAAATCAATAATGAAATAAATAACTGGTACCTAGCGTCATCTTCCGATGTTAGAAAGTTATGATATGTATTATGTTAAATGTGAAAAAAACCTCAGTTAAGGTCAGATTATCCGTTCACTAATCCTACCCTTCATCCTACATAAGCCCAGTTAATTTATATGTTTGTTTTCGTAAATGGAAATTCATGTTTTAATTATGGAGACAACAAGTTATTTCAGTACTCGTGACATTGAAGAGAAAAAAGAAAATTTAACATCGATTTTCATTAGGCCTAATGCAGTTAATTTATTTTATATTTAGTTATTTTTACTTTCTCCCCCCTATAATACATAGTATATGGAGAAAGTATTGTTTTCGTAAAAATTTTAGAATTTGAGTTGTTAGTGGATATATTTGTTTTAGTGCTCCCTGAATCCAAAAAATGGTTTTTCGGCGTGGTCTCTCTCTCTCTCTCTCTCTCTCTCTCTCTCTCTCTCTCTCTGTGTGTGTGTGTGTGTGTGTGTGTGTGTGTGTGTGTGTGTGTTTGTTTGTTAATGGTTCGTTTGGGGGACATTCACGTGTATTTTGACCAACCAACTGAGGACGAAAAACGTACCGAGGACACACTCGTGGTCCTCGGAACGTTTTAGCTTCACCATTGCATTCTTGAGGCGCCTGTGAACCAGGAAAAACAATTTTAAACAATGACTTCAGTCTAAAAATACTTTTGTATTTTCCTAGTATCTATTGTATTTTTATTTCACTTCTCATTTCATATAAGTTTAAAATTATTACCAGTAATTGTAAATAGGAGCAGTAGAAACATACGGAAATAATATTAACAACACGTTACAGATCTGTTCAGCCCAGAAGTCCTGTGGGATGCGCATGCGCAGTGAAGATTTCCCCTCCGCGCGTCTCAGTACAGTCAAATTTCGAAATAACTCATCTGTCAAAACATATGATTCTTTGTTTGCAACATTATTTGTAATGTTGTCATAGGCCATGTGGGATTTTAAGTTGACTATACACAACCGATGAAGAAAAAACAGTGGTGGGGGTATTCTCCATCTCTCTCGCACTTCCACCCCTACAAGACTTCCTGGCTGAATAGATCTGTACTTCGTTCTTATCTACTTACGAAGAATGTGAGTTTTTCTTAATATTATTTTTTATCCTTCCTTTTTTGACAGTAAAAAGTCAATATTCGGAAATAGATGTATGATACAATATTTAAAGAGTTCAGTGATATTGTCTTAAAAGATAAGGCGCATCAGTTTTAAATATTATAAATATTTTTCGTAAAAGTAGAGAAAAATATTTCCTAATTTAAACATAACTTTGAATTGTAATAATTAACAAAGATAAGGGACAATATGTCAGCTGGATATTATTAAAAACAAATAATAAAGATGTTCGTTCAATGTAGGGAAGTCTGTCGTAGTAAGACAGTCGGCCCACGCGTTATCATATGAGGACTTTCTTATTCGCGCGCCACCTGATAATCAATTATTTAAATTAATGTCTATAGCAAAAACGAAAAATCCTAAAAACAATTGTTCAGACAAAAAAATATCTCTGGAATGTTATCTACAACTTTCTCACTGACACTTTTTACCTGACCAAAATATAAAAAACTTCCTCGCTTACTACTTTCTTCACCTCTTATTTTAATAGAATTAAAAACATTTGGCGCTAAACAAATTATTAAAATCCATGCAATTAGTTTTTGGAATCAAAATGGTTACCATAAGATTCGTCATTTCAAGCTGTAAAATGTGATATAAAATTATATTTGTTTACTCAGTTTATTGTTTGGTAAATGCCAGTTTGATTGAAGCGCTGTTCACTCGACTGGCGTCGGGGTCCCGCCAGATAAGACCTTTTTGCCACCCAACGGTGAAAACGATGGCACGGTTTTCGCCTGCACGGAAAAAAACTCTATGGTTGATTTTACAATATTTTTAAGGTTAACCTTATTTTCAACCTTTCTAAAGTTATTTGTACAATAACAATGAAATATCTGTACATGTTACCACAAAGTTACGGTTGTTTTTACACATTACTTAAAGTTAATTTAATAAGGTAATAGGTACCGTAATAAGGTAATGACTACTGTAGAATGAAATTGTGGTATTGATAACCAAACACTTAAGGTTGTTTTTACAAATTCCATGATATTAATGGAAAGTAATATAGTAATTACTACTTTATTTGTACGTTCAAGTATAGACTACTTTAAGCTTGAAAAATTAATTACGAAGACTTTAAATGGTTTATAATAAATTTCATTATTGATTCATTAGTAGTACCTATTCAATTCATCACTAGGAGCAAAAGTGACTCTTTTCAGTGTTGCAATCGTGTTTTATGATTCACGTTTGTAGCAACGATTTCGTTCCACACAATGCGACGGAATTATACCATAATTATTAAATAACCAAATTTATCTTTAATGACATTTAGCCCTTTTTTTCTATACCACTTAAAAAAATAGTTACTTCTCATAAAAACATCACCCAAGATTTAAAAGTTACGTTTGACACCTGGTTTTAAATTGTAATGTACTTTAAAACAATCATAATAGAACTGAAAAGGAAATCTCTCAAAATTAACATTGACTTAAATTATGAATACAGTAGAGCGCCGATTATCCGAACATCGGTCATCCGAACGCCGTAAATTCATATTTTGAACATGATTCTCAAGCAATCCAAATTTGCGCGCCAAAAAATGTGTCAGGGCTAAACCAAACACAAATATTGGACTTTTTTTCTAAATAATAAGTATACAGTGTACTGTATCTATGTGTGATAAATTGTTCTTTAAAAATTTATACCCATGTATTCTGATCGATTTCATAATAAAATTATATGAATAATTTTTGTTTGATCATTTTTTTAGCCTTTTTACTAGTAAAAATTACATTACATATATAATTTTTAAATTTTGTCTTTTCATGTTCGATTATCCGAATATTCAGTTATCCGAACACCCCTTGTCCCCAATTACTTCGGATTATCGGCGCTCTACTGTATTATCACTGTCCCACCAACAAAACAATTAAAAACACAGCGGAGTCAGCGGCACGTTTTTTAAACACAGACTGGCGACTCCAGATTAGAGCTCAGTGAATATAACTACCGTACTTTATTTATTTGTAAGTTACAGTATTGACCACTTTAAACTTGTAATAACGAAACACGTTTAACACTCTAAGTTCAATTATTTCAGGTTTGATTATGAATACCATAGTTAATGATTTTTTTTCTAGTACCCGTGGGTTATATTATTGACTGGACAGTAAAACCACTAATATCATTGATTAAGAGTAACAGCGTTCCCAATCAGTTTTACATCCCAAGTTATGCCGTGTCACCCACAAGTCGAATTGGCCGAGTGGTTAAAGGCGTAGGCTAGGTTAGGTTAGGTTAGGTTAGGATGTAGGCGCAGGGTCGATAGAGTGAGAGGTCCAGGGTTCGAATCCCAGTGGAGTCGCCATATTTTTTATTCATGAAAATCAAATGTAAGGCTAATATTATATATTTATTTATAAATTTATTAATTTTTTGACGAGTTTTGACAGTTAAATAATTCCTTTTATGGTTAAACATGCCAAAATATGTAATAGTATGTAAGGTAATTGAAACCATAACTTAACCTCAAAATTGGTAAAATCAACCTTAAAGGTAACCTTAAGTAAGGTAACCATTGCCTTAGGGGACTGATATTGTAAACTAAAATAACTATACTAAGGTAACAGGTACTTTATTACAGTTATTACTACCATAAAAAATTCAACCTTAAGTTATGGGTAAAAACAACTGTAGTTTGGTTGGTCAAATAGTGACCGTAGTGTTTGGTTGATTTTACCCATCTTACATATTCCTATTACCATAGAGTTTTTTCAGTGTGACTTTAGCATTGGAAGGCGCGATCCAGTTATGTTTCATCCGAGGTTTATACACACCTGTAGCAGAAAACCTGCTTACTCATTCCCCATGTTAATCCTACGGAGAATACCAAAAAAGAAAGGCGATTATCTTTGGTTTCAATGTGTTTAGAGAATGGAAATTCGCTGAGTATGCAGGTCAGCTGCAATTGGGGAGTTTCAGTCTTCTAATATAAAAAAAACTAAACCTCATGTTTGGAGGGTAATAACTCCCTTAACCCCCCCCCCCCTTCCAATGGTCGGATCGGGCTGTGGTTAGAACTCGTCCGAATAAATACCACTTTACACGTGAGTGCCAAATGTCATTATGATCGTACCTTTTTTCCGGCCATTATCGTGTTTATACAGACCCACATATAGAAAGGTATATAGATGGACAGATATTAATTTTAACTAATGGTTTTCGCTTTTGTGCGCCCCAAAATAAAAGTTATCATGGTCCCGCATTTAGGTCTTACCAACAGACCGACAGTCCTAGCTTAATTTTCTTTTGGGAAATTCGCTAAAATCAGTCATATATTTGAATAGGGATCGTTGCCGATTATCGATATTACTTTTTCACCTATAGTGGATATCCTGGGGATATTCCCAATATCCCCATGGATTGTTCCTAAGGTTATCCTAGGGATGTTTTTGTGCTGTGTTGGGGTCTAAATTGTACCACTGCACAGGTAAATACAAGTAACCTTGTAGAGGTAGGTCTTGGCAAAATCTAAAACCAATTTAGTTATCGATGAATGCAACAAACCTAGCACCTCCTTTTCACCACCAACATTCTTTAGAGGGTTTCATAATTGTTATTATGACACAACTTCCGTCAAATGCCGAGCTCTCATTGGTCTATAACCAGTACTCTAAAGTGACTCCAGCATTAGAGTACTGCTTGGTTTTTGGTGTTTTAATGTATATCATTATGATGTTTATTGTAATACCATAATTGGTGCTTATTGCAATGGTCGTAGATAAATAAAATTATTCTATTTAAGTTCCAACCAATGGCAGACATCTCTCAGTATACAAGATGTGGGTGTTTCTGGGTGTCAGCGATTAGTTGTTCAAATCTAAACCATCCTTGCTTTAGTAATTGGGTAGGAAATGCACAGTACTCACACTGTCGAGCATTTTTCGTGTTTCGAAAATTTGTCGTGTTTTACATTTTGGTAATTTATCAGAGATAAAACCGCCGGAGCTTTGCATTTCAATTATTTGTCAGAGTTTCGCATTTCGAAAAGTTGTCTGAGTTTCGCATTTTGGAAAGTTGTCTGAGTTTCGCATTTTGGAAAGTACCGGTGTTCCGTGTTTCGGAAGTTTGTCGGAGTTTTACGTTTCAGAATGTTGTCGGAGATTTGGGTTTCGGAAGTTAGTGGGGATTTGTATTTTTGGAAGCTGTTATAGTTAAAGCTACCGCAAAGTGACGGTGCCATTGTTTAATGCATTGGGTTAGTACTTACATCTGAGTGTTGTGGGTACGTGTTAGGGTGTTGTGGGGAGATGTTTATGTTTTGTGTTATCCGAGGAGGTATTTGCCTCTGTTCAATGGTGTCAGGGATGACAGTAAAAGTTTTATCTGGACATTTTGGCACCAGTTAGTGTCCTGATAATCGGGATAATATGAGCAAAATGCTGAGTTCAAAGTGGAAACACCGTGAAGGCCCGTGTCTGTTTTGCCAACTACCTGGTTCTTGGAGAAGAAAAATGGGAACCAAAAGTTTCACATTTCTTAAACTTACCGGGTTCCGCAGTTCAGTCACTTGTCAGAGTTTTGTGTTTTGTTACTGAAATTGAATGTAAATTGAAATACCTTGATCAGTTGAAACTGTAATTTTCTTTTTATCTTGCAGAGAAAACCATGAGATCCCATAGAATTTTTTTTAGTGCAACACCAATTCTACAACGCTACACCAAGTGTAGCATAACTGTGGTAAAATCTTTCGGGTTCCGCAGTTCAGTCACTTGTCAGAGTTTAGTGTTTTGTTACTGAAATTGAATGTAAATTGCAATGACTTGATCAGTTGAAACTTCAAATTTCTTTGTTATCTCGCAGATAAACCCCTGAGATCCCATAGTACTTCTTTAGTGCAATACCAATAAGTGTAGCATAATTGTGGTGCAATCTTTTAGGCTTGTTATTGATTAAGTAAATAAGAGCTTTGATTATGTTCATATAGCTGTTCTAGAACAGCTATTCGGTCAATAGGTCCTGTGAAATTATCACCGGCGGTGGATAATTACAAATATATAAAATATACTGTTCACATAGCTGTCCTACACCAACATAGCGAACACTTTGAAAAATTTCAGCAATGTTAACATTACACTAAAACTGTATAAAATTAGAAATCTTTAATAAGACTTTTCAAAAATGTTAAAAAGATAATAAAAAATATGTAACTCAAATTATTTATTTATTTATTTACATATTGTTTTATGTGTTATATGTACAAAAACTAAATCAATACTTATTCTTGAAAAATTTTCTGCTGTGTTTTGCAGAAGACTTGCATTATGCAAATATATACTAGTAAAATGGATGGATTACAGATGCCAATATTGAAAATGATCATATGTTTGAATAATTTTTCAAAGATATACCGGGTGTCCACAGACGGCGCCTGCATAAAAAGAAAGTCAATCCTAAACTGCTATATACAAAAATATAGTCGACCAAAAAAAAATACAAATTTGGAATCAAATCTCACAATTACTATGGTACCAATTTTAAATGGTTTAAAAGCAGTTTACACATCACAGGAACGTTACAGGTGTATTCCTTCAAAATTTGAAAGTCTGCCAGCTCAGATCGGTGTTAAGCTAATCAACGAGCTCCCTGATGCCATCAAACAGTCAGCAAACGAAAAACAATTCAAATCGAATTTAAAACGCTACCTGGCGTCTAGGGCATTCTACTCTGTTGACGAGTTTATGGGGGCTGCTGGGATAGTTCAAAATTAAATAAACTATGCCATCGGTGTTAGGTATGAATGTGATGAATGTATGGCAACTTGATGTATGTATGTATGCAGGTATGAATGATAAACCTTAGCTTTAGTAATATATATATTGACGCATGCAATGCAATGTACAACCATTGTTCACGCAATAAAGAAATATTATTATTATTATTATTATTATTCCGCGGCGGCAACTTCTTTCAAAAAATGTCAGGACAAGCTTCTAGTTTTCAGTGTTTACGATGTGTAAACTACCTGTAAGCAATTTATATTTGGTACTATAGTGATTCTGAGATTCAGACGTATAATTTGATACCATATTTGTAATTTGTATTTACTTTATTTTTTTCATGCATAGGGACTAGCAGCAAATTTAGGCTTCTCTTCGTGGTTTCTATTGCTCCGTCTATTGTACTATGTGGTCAATGGCCTCCCATAAGAAACGGATCAGAGATGATGATAAACCCTGAAGAAATGTATCGGATGTTTCTTCTGTCCGTTATATAAAAAAAAGGATAAATTGTGGAAAGAGACGAACAAGGGTGTGGAATATTCATCATCCACGCAAATTTAAATTTTCTTTTGATTCTGTCATCGAACACTATTTGGCTATGAGATAGTTTCTGAATTATGACTGTAAAAGCAGATACCAGTTGATGGTTCATCGCGAAATGTTAAGAAACCATCACACAGACCAACATCACTTTTCACACCTTTCAACTGCTTGAACTATGCACTCAATGTAACTATTTTGAACTAGAGGGTAAACTATACCGTCAAGATGAGGGGATGGCCATGGGGTCGCCATTGTCGCCTATCTTTGCTAATATCTTTATGGAGGAGTTTGAGCAAAAGGCTTTGTCTTTGGCTCAACTCAAACCGAAGATTTGGTGGAGGTACGTCGATGACACCTTCGTGGTATTTCCGCATGGAGACGATGAACTAAAAGACTTTTTAGGGCATCTTAACAGTATTTCTCCTTCCATCCGCCTAACAATGGAAGAGGAAGTCCAAAACAAACTAGCATTTTTGGATGTGTGCGTAGAAAAGGATAGGGACACGCTTAGGACAACTGTTTTCAGAAAAAAGACACACACAGGGCAGTACTTAAATTTTCAATCAAACCATCAAAAATCTGTCAAAGAAGGGGTAGCTTACTCACTATTTGACAGAGCAAAGAGCATTTGCTCAAATCAAGATGGATTAAATCAGGAAATCAAAAAAGTAGAGCAAGATTTGGCTAAGAATGGATACCCTCAATCCGTAATAAGAAAGTGCAAAACCCGTAGGGCTAAACAGAATGAGTCAGAAAACACTGAAAAATTCGTTCCTATGTCAATCCCTTATGTGCCGGGATTATCGGAAAAAATTAGAAGAGTTGCTAGGAAGTTCAAAGTTAGAACCGCGTTTAGGACACAAAACACTCTTAGGCAATGTCTCGTAAAAACCAAACCAAAAAATGGCACTCAGGGATCTAAAAACTGTGTTTACAGAATAAACTGCAATAGTTGCTCTAGGCCGTATTATGGCGAGACAAAAAGACCTTTAAATGTTAGAATCAAAGAACACAAAGATAACACGAGGAAGGGCTTAGTGGATAAATCAAAAATTGCTCAACACTGCTGGTCTGAAAATCACCAGATGAATTTTGACGAAGCAAAAATAGTACACCGCGAACCTCATTTTTTCAAAAGAAAACTAATTGAAGCTTCATACATAAAACTAGCAGACCAACCAATCAGTCAATCTTCACTTGAAATAAGGCCAGTATGGCTACCAATATTAAACAAAGAATTGAAAGACAGGGAAAATAAAGTGTCAGCAAATAGGGTAATTACTAACAATTCTGTTCAAAATTCTCATAACATGTTAACCCGTAGCAAGGCCAAGGGGAAAAATCAGGTTAAAAAAAATTAACTAAAAAGACACAAACAGACACACGGAATTTGCATAACACATGTCTCTGTTTCAGGTTTTCGCCACCGGTAGCGCGCCGTGATTTGGTTGGCTGTGGGCGCCGCCATTTCCGTTGCCGCCGCCATTTGCTTTCCTCCCACCAGTCTCAGCTCAGCTCTGATTGGGTGTGGACGTGCTCTCTCCTGCCTGGTGATTCTTGTTACTTGTGATTCCTGTGTTATTTTGTGTATTGTTTTTCTTTTTCAGCTTATTGTTTTTGTGACTGCTTTTACAGTTCTCTGTTTTAGCTGTGTTTTTCTCCAGGTTTTCCTGGCTATGTGTTACTAATCTTGTTATGTTCTAGGTTTTCTTCCACCTGAAGACGGGATCAGATTCCAGATCCCGAAACGTCGTGAAACTTGTTTTTTACTAATCAGTGATGGCAAATGTCCGCAAAAATCCTAATCAAAATATAAAATCACCATCACCAACAATGAATTTCAAAGAAAGAAACTGCAAAACTTTACACAAGTCCTTGTTGAACGATTCATTTCTAGACATTAGATGGTGATTCACTATTGTAGAAAATATCAAAACAAGTATCATGAGATTCTTTCTCTTTTAATGTCGGAAATTTCATGTTCAAATAGTGTTTGATCATTGAAAGGTGTGAAAAGTGATGTTGGTCTGTGTGATGGTTTCTTAACATTTCGCGATGAACCATCAACTGGTATCTGCTTTTACAGTCATAATTCAGAAACTATCTCATAGCCAAATAGTGTTCGATGACAGAATCAAAAGAAAATTTAAATTTGCGTGGATGATGAATATTCCACACCCTTGTTCGTCTCTTTCCACAATTTATCCTTTTTTTATATAACGGACAGAAGAAACATCCGATACATTTCTTCAGGGTTTATCATCATCTCTGATCCGTTTCTTATGGGAGGCCATTGACCACATAGTACAATAGACGGAGCAATAGAAACCACGAAGAGAAGCCTAAATTTGCTGCTAGTCCCTATGCATGAAAAAAATAAAGTAAATACAAATTACAAATATGGTATCAAATTATACGTCTGAATCTCAGAATCACTATAGTACCAAATATAAATTGCTTACAGGTAGTTTACACATCGTAAACACTGAAAACTAGAAGCTTGTCCTGACATTTTTTGAAAGAAGTTGCCGCCGCGGAATAATAATAATAATAATAATAATATTTCTTTATTGCGTGAACAATGGTTGTACATTGCATTGCATGCGTCAATATATATATTACTAAAGCTAAGGTTTATCATTCATACCTGCATACATACATACATCAAGTTGCCATACATTCATCACATTCATACCTAACACCGATGGCATAGTTTATTTAATTTTGAACTATCCCAGCAGCCCCCATAAACTCGTCAACAGAGTAGAATGCCCTAGACGCCAGGTAGCGTTTTAAATTCGATTTGAATTGTTTTTCGTTTGCTGACTGTTTGATGGCATCAGGGAGCTCGTTGATTAGCTTAACACCGATCTGAGCTGGCAGACTTTCAAATTTTGAAGGAATACACCTGTAACGTTCCTGTGATGTGTAAACTGCTTTTAAACCATTTAAAATTGGTACCATAGTAATTGTGAGATTTGATTCCAAATTTGTATTTTTTTTTGGTCGACTATATTTTTGTATATAGCAGTTTAGGATTGACTTTCTTTTTATGCAGGCGCCGTCTGTGGACACCCGGTATATCTTTGAAAAATTATTCAAACATATGATCATTTTCAATATTGGCATCTGTAATCCATCCATTTTACTAGTATATATTTGCATAATGCAAGTCTTCTGCAAAACACAGCAGAAAATTTTTCAAGAATAAGTATTGATTTAGTTTTTGTACATATAACACATAAAACAATATGTAAATAAATAAATAAATAAATAAATAATTTGAGTTACATATTTTTTATTATCTTTTTAACATTTTTGAAAAGTCTTATTAAAGATTTCTAATTTTATACAGTTTTAGTGTAATGTTAACATTGCTGAAATTTTTCAAAGTGTTCGCTATGTTGGTGTAGGACAGCTATGTGAACAGTATATTTTATATATTTGTAATTATCCACCGCCGGTGATAATTTCACAGGACCTATTGACCGAATAGCTGTTCTAGAACAGCTATATGAACATAATCAAAGCTCTTATTTACTTAATCAATAACAAGCCTAAAAGATTGCACCACAATTATGCTACACTTATTGGTATTGCACTAAAGAAGTACTATGGGATCTCAGGGGTTTATCTGCGAGATAACAAAGAAATTTGAAGTTTCAACTGATCAAGTCATTGCAATTTACATTCAATTTCAGTAACAAAACACTAAACTCTGACAAGTGACTGAACTGCGGAACCCGAAAGATTTTACCACAGTTATGCTACACTTGGTGTAGCGTTGTAGAATTGGTGTTGCACTAAAAAAAATTCTATGGGATCTCATGGTTTTCTCTGCAAGATAAAAAGAAAATTACAGTTTCAACTGATCAAGGTATTTCAATTTACATTCAATTTCAGTAACAAAACACAAAACTCTGACAAGTGACTGAACTGCGGAACCCGGTAAGTTTAAGAAATGTGAAACTTTTGGTTCCCATTTTTCTTCTCCAAGAACCAGGTAGTTGGCAAAACAGACACGGGCCTTCACGGTGTTTCCACTTTGAACTCAGCATTTTGCTCATATTATCCCGATTATCAGGACACTAACTGGTGCCAAAATGTCCAGATAAAACTTTTACTGTCATCCCTGACACCATTGAACAGAGGCAAATACCTCCTCGGATAACACAAAACATAAACATCTCCCCACAACACCCTAACACGTACCCACAACACTCAGATGTAAGTACTAACCCAATGCATTAAACAATGGCACCGTCACTTTGCGGTAGCTTTAACTATAACAGCTTCCAAAAATACAAATCCCCACTAACTTCCGAAACCCAAATCTCCGGCAACATTCTGAAACGTAAAACTCCGACAAACTTCCGAAACACGGAACACCGGTACTTTCCAAAATGCGAAACTCAGACAACTTTCCAAAATGCGAAACTCAGACAACTTTTCGAAATGCGAAACTCTGACAAATAATTGAAATGCAAAGCTCCGGCGGTTTTATCTCTGATACAAGATTCCTGCATCACTCTCCTACCGTACTAGGCCTAGTGTTTTTGCTTGCAAAGCCAGTCCTGATGAGGCAAACAGGTTTTTTATTGACTCTGTATCCAATATAATGAGCAACATTCCTGCATTTAATTTTAACCCGGTTGCTAATATTACGCCTATACATTCAGGAAACAGAGTGAAGTTCAGTGAGTGGAATTTTGTTTCTGAAGCTGATGTTCTGAGAGTAATAAAGGCTTCTAAGGACTCAAATAGCCCCGATATATATGGTATGAGTGTGTCCTTGTTCAAGAAGGTAGTCCCGGCCATAATATCTCCTCTTACTCATGTCATCAACCTCTGCCTGGCAGATGGCTATTTTCCGGATGCACTGAAGACTGCAAGAACTGTTCCCATCTACAAAAAGGGGGACCCGGAACAAATAAGTAGTTATAGGCCGATCTCGATCCTCCCTGTTTTAAGTAAAATCATCGAAAAAATCATGAAGAAACAACTAGTGGAGTTTTTAGAAGAAGGAAATAGTCTTTTATCTAGTACACAACATAGGTTTAGGTTAGGGAAGTCCACCACCTCAGCTGTTATGGACCTTGTCTCGCAGGTCTCTGATGCCTTTGAAAACAAAGACTCCGTTGTTTTGACACTATGCGATTTAACAAAGGCTTTTGACTGCGTATCGCATAGCCTTTTGTTGGAAAAGCTTAAATACTACGGTCTTTGTGGTGCGCCACTTAGTATGCTCGAGTCCTACTTAAATAGAAGGTTGCAGTGTGTCACGATCAAAGGCTCGACATCGGCTACTCAACTGTTACCCTATGGTGTGCCGCAAGGCTCATTGCTCGGCCCCCTATTATTTATTCTGCACATCAACGACCTTAGTGTTGAGGGAGGTGTTTTAATGTTTGCTGACGACACCACTCTCCTAAGTAGGGGGCGTAGCCTAGAAGAGTTGACTGCCAAGCAGGAACTAGCATTCAATCAAGCTAAGTCATGGTTCCAGTGTAACATGTTACAGCTTAATGAATCCAAAACCCAGATACTACTCTGCAGTCTCGGCGAATTGGATTTTCATGGAGCCACTGATCCCGTAATGCTTTTGGGTTTTGCACTGGACCGCAAACTATCCTGGGATAGGCACATCGACTCTCTCACCAAAAGGCTGTTAGAGTTTTGTACCTGCTTCGGAAGCTACAGAATCTGCTCACCCGCCAACACCTAACAATGGTGTATCATGCCCTGTTCCATGCCCACATCAGCTATGGACTGCTTCTCTGGGGACATGCTTCGGAATGCCACAGATTGCTTCTACTTCAGAAGGCTGCGGTGAGGATCATCACCTCAAGTGGATTTTTGGATCACTGCCGGCCTCTGTTCCGGAGTTTGGGAATTCTCACTGTTCCTTCAAACTACATCTTGGTTTCTCTGATCCATGTCAAGAGAAACGAAGCCTCTTTCATCACTAGGGGCTCAATTCATAATCACGACATCAGAAGCAAATCTAATTTGGACATCCCGAGGCGCAGGCTGGTGAAGACTTCTAAACGTTTCCCGGACTTGGCAGTGAAAATGTTTAACAGACTCCCGAGTAAAGTCAGGCTGCTTGAGCTAAACCGCTTTGAGCGTATTATGGTGCGGTGGTTGAAAGACATGGCCTTTTATACAATTGATGAGTTCTTCGCCGACTCACTCACCTCCTTGCTCGCCATTTGTGTTTAATTTAAATTTGTTGAAAGTATGTGTTGAAATGTTTTTTTTTACAAAAAAGTAACTATATGTGAAGTTTTGACATGAACAATCCAAATTTTTGGCAAAAGTTCACGACAGAAGGTAAAAGGTAAAAGGTATTTGAAGTACCACTATTATGCGATTATTATTAGCCTCCGATGCTTAGGCCTAACGTGTACAACGTAGTTTTGCGGTCGTGTTCTGGGACTTGAGAAACACTACAGAAGTGTGACAACCTGCATTTTCTAATTCTATTCATCAACCTCGCTCGGATAATCTAGGATCCGGATACTTTAGGTCCAGAAGGTCCGAGGCGCCAATAAATGAGAATGTGAAATATAATTTTTACTTTGAAATAAAATAGAAAAACATTATTTTTTCCCAAGGTTAAGAGCGTGTAATTTTTTAATTGCTTTCTCATCTGTCGTATTTTAATGTAAGGCCTACTAAATAAATATGCTATTCCTTTGACTGTGTAAAACATTTTGCTGAAATTCTAATGTGATCAACAATTTTCAGAATTTAATCTGTGAGCAGTCTCAAATTAGCTCAAATTTCGGGAGTTATTCTGTTTGTTGTTGTGCCTCTAGATTGCCTAAAAATGCGAATTTACAGTTGCAATTTATGAAAATTTCCCGTTCCCCCCTTTGGGAGTATTCCATACCCTCCGGCATTCCCCTTTGGGGGTATTCCATACCTCCGGCCCCCCGGTGTATCCCCCCGAAAATAAATCTTGCGTACGCCACTGGGGGGGGGGATGACTAAAGATGAACCTAATTTTCTCATACTTGGCCCCCCCCCCGAGAAACTGTCCTGGAGCCGCCCCTGCGAAGACGCCACACCGTTATGTCTAATACCCAGTATGTTATAGTTGTGAGAAGAGAGACAAAATAATGCAAAAAAATTTGTTAAATTATTCCGTTCATCTTTCGTCGGCGGAGAGGATTTTGAGCCATAAAAATCAAATCCCTCTTGAGAATACTTGGGACTAAGGATAATATTACAACAATGTAATGTTTATATATGTTTATTTAAATTTTCTTTGTTCTTTTTTAATGTTATATGCAGTAATTGTGTCATTTAAGTTGTCCTTTACAACTCTACATGTGTAGTTAAAAAATCCACTCGTGTATGTTGTTGTCCAAGTCTCGAACTCCTCCGGCGTAGACTCCAAGCTGCTGACTCCTTCGTTGTGGTGATCTCTGAACAAACAAACATTTCCATTATTAGCCTCCCAAGACCCATTGTACCTTTTTAGGGACAAATAAAATATGCGATTTTGAACCATGTTGTTTTCCATAATTTATTCACTATTGTCAAGATATTGATCTCAACCTTCAATGTTGACTGTTGGAGAGTCAACGAAAAATAAAATTTTAAGTAATGGGTTTTCATTGGGTTAAGGCACATTCAGACATCAATTGGTGTACGAATTACTAAACGAACAGAACATTTCAGATATCATCGTGTCAAAGACACCTCACTGTGTGTCTATTGCCCAGTATGCCATAGTGGTGTTAATAGGGACAAAATTGGTGAAAAAAACATTTTGTTAAATTATGTCCGTTCGTCTTATGTCGCACAGTGGTTCAAAATCCCAATAAACGTGACCAAAAGTGAAAAAATCAAGTTTTGAATTTAATTGATTCAGGCATTGCTTAAAGTTTGTTAATAGATGCAGGGCTAAAATATATCATTATCAGGTCAGGGGCTCATTCCAATATCTTGGGGAATCCCCTAAAGACTGGTCATTATTAATATGACCGCTGTCGAACGTGTGGCAGTTTGTTTCACTACCAACAAATATAAATCAGTAAAAAATTTAATTAGTAAATTAAACTATTTTGCTGCTATGGCGGTTTTGCCAGAGAGTAATGTTATCCAGCAGAGCCGTAGAGGTAAAACATATACTTGTTTTTACGCAATCATGTACAATAATTTGTAAGGCTATATTTTTTACACAGGGAAAAAACTTTATAATATTCAGAGAGACTTAAGTTTTGATTCGTACTGTTTCTTACCGTATATTTTATATCAGGTATAAAAAGCTTGAAATGTTCTCTATCACATTCAGTTGGAAATCGCTGCCCCGAGCTACCCCTTGTTGGTAAAATTAATAATAGTTTTACCTTCTAACAGGAAAATTCATAGCAGTATTTTCTTTTGTACTGTATATTTTAATTTCTTTTACATAAGGGGTTGGTCAAAGGCTTAGAGTAGATTAAATATTTATTGTAATACTTAACAAAATGTACTAAACTTTGCAATTGCATATCTGGCATAGTAAAAAAATAATGGGTTATAATTTACCATCGATTTTCATGACTTCAGGGGACATGGCCCACAGGGACATCTCACGTTTCTGTTGCTGATTCCTCTGTATCCGAATCGAAGAATTCTTTAATAAACTCTAAAAGTTCTGTCCTCTCTTTTGATGGGGGTTGTCTTTTTATTCTTTCCTTGTTATATTCTCTGTAAAAAACAAACATTTCCATTACTAACCTCTGAGTAAACATTAAGTTTAAATAACACATAGAGGATTTTCGGTGGATTTAGTATGCAGACGGATGGAATTCAAGTATCGTTTTCTATTAATAAAACGAAACAATTGGATATGTATAAAAAAGAAGGAGGTCTGAAAAAAAGAAAGACGTTTTATCAAGGAGGTTATGAAGGAATTCGAGAAAATCATAATGATATCGTTTCTGTCGATCCCGGTGCTATCCTACCTCTAGTAACTGGCCGCAAGACAGAGCAGAAAAATTTAATTTCCCAATCATTATCTGTGGGGCGCGTAATCTGTGACACCTGCGAATACTTTCATAAGAAGAAAAGAAAAAGGTGGAAAAATGATATCGACCGTCAAATTCGAATAGATCTGGAGCAAAAGAAAAGTAAAAAGATATCGTTATTAGGAAGAGTATTTTAAAATACTGTGCCTTCACAGAATTCAAACTGAAATGGTTCAAACGCCGACAAGAGATTTACGTTTTACGGAGAATGAGAAGTTTGAAGTTCGATTGATACACGAGGTTTCAACGGTTTTTTGACAACATCGCTAAAGAGTGCTTTACGCCTTAAAATAAAGTTATTGTAAACGGGACTGGCACTACTTTCATAAAGACTGCCAAATTTCGCACCCGGAGAAAGTTTTCACACGAAAAATTGATATCCGCCCTGCGGAGTGAGGACACAAAGTTATAGTGTTTGATGAGAGATACACTACTAAAAGGTGTAATTCTTGCAATGAACAGAACGTTACATCCGATGTCGTCGTGTCGAAGACACCACACCGCTATGTCTATATTGTCCAGTATGTCACAGTGGTGTGAACAGGGAAAAATGGTGCAAAAAACATTTTGTTAAATTATGTCCTTTTGTCTTTCGTCGGCGGACAAGATTTTGAGCCATAAGGTTAAAAATCGTAACCTTCTCAGAAACATTTGGGTCTGTGGAGGAAATTACTAAAACAAAACTGCAATGTTTACTATATCAAATTTGGCTTGGCTATACATTGAGGCGAACATTCAACAAGATAATTATCTTTTCCACGGTAAGGACAGCTTGGAGCAAAAGATTCATGTCAAGCCGAGGCAGAAGATATCAGCCTCAAAAATTTTATTTTCATGTATGTGAAGGCTTAAATTTTCAGATAAGAAAGCAATTAGATCCATATGGACTTACCTCAGCGCCTTCAACATTCCTTTTTTCCGAGCCCCGGACAGATTACATTTATTTCAGAGTTGGATGGGAGTTCATGGGCTCGCCCTTCTTCTGTGTCCTCCGCTATGCCGGGGGTTCTGAACGAAAATACATTTTGTTGAATGACAATAAAAATAATACTTTGATACTCATTTTCAGTCATATACTTGCATCTCATTATATCGTTTTTTCTCAATCAATCTGTAATACTTGGATTTCTGAATTAAATCTTTTGTTTTCAGAGTAAATTCTAATATAAATATTTTTATGTTGCAACATACAAGAAAAGTAATTAATTGAAAATAAGTAATGCTTTTAGTTTTGAGAACAAAACGGAATGAATGATTGTTAAGCCTAACACAGTCAGATAATACACTATTTCTGGTATTGTTGAATTGTTTTTAGCGATAAATGTTTGATTTATTTGGTTTGAAAAGATTCATTCACAGCCCATAGAAACAAATCATGGAAAGCCTTAAATTTATCTTTAATGCTATCCAAAATGTACACATCAATCCAATTAATTTGGCTTAGCCTATCTAAAAACAAAGTTGAATTAAAATCATTCACTAACCTAGCAAGATTTTTTGGCTTACTTTCCTTGCATGAACTAACATCTGTATTAAGTGAAAACACTATGCCATCATGATCTGAAAAAATAACAGTAAGAATAACCCTTGAAATCCATTTTTGGAATCATGAATATCTGTGACTATGTTGTCAATGCAACTTCCTGACATAGGTCTAGTAGCCTCTTCATTTGTTATCATCAATCCAAAACAATTAAACAAATTTACAAGATCATTCTTAAAATTACTATCAGAATTACAATTTACATAAATTCGCCACAAACCACTAAGTTAGGCTACAATTACATTTGTATGACAGACATATTATGTTATAAGACAATTACGAAAATTTACTAAATATACAGGGTCCATATTATATGGCCTATAGACAGAAATAACAACAATTTTTTCCTTTAAAGGTTCTACCGCCGTAGCTTCGCAAACCATTTCTATGGAGGCTTCCTTAACTTGGGATATCTCAAGATAGTCAATATCCTCTTTGACAAAAATTGCAGAACCACCATGGATCTTGTTAGTTCTACCATAGAAAGAAGCAAGCGAATAACCGGGTAATGCCAAAAAAGAGGCATCAGCATTATTTAACCAATGTTCCGCTAAAGTAATAACACTCACATTGTTAAATATTACAACACATAAGGCCAAGGACATCCAATTTATTACAAACACTCTGGACATTCCAGAAAAACAAATTCAAAGTTTGATCTGAAAAAGTCTTAGGCCTACTTGTTGAGAGGCATTTGTCTTCTAGGCTAAAAAATTACTATTTTTAACAACTACAGGTTCATTATTGAGCATTTTCTTGGAGTCAATATATTTGTTCACACATGCCACTATTTGATCAGTTACATAATGCTTTCCACTTACATTAAGATGAAAACCATTTGCAGTATAGAAATCTTTCCCTAACTTACTTATATCCACATAAGTGCTGTTCTTGAAATACTTATAAAGTTTTTCAATTTCTGAATTAGTTTTCCTGATTTCTTCAAATATAGCTGAATTTATAGGTAAGTCATACCTATGAGGTACTGAAAACACTACTCTATTATTCATTGACAGCTCTTTCAACTTTCTTCTTAGACACTTACGCAATTCATTTTTTTCATTACAAGCTAAATCATTGGTCCCCCCAAACAACACAACAAAGTCATCCCATCCAAAGACTTCTTGCTCAGATGGTACTACATAACTCATTTTATCATTGGGCTTAACAAAAGACAGTATTTCACAGTTAGCTTCTTTTTAGCGAATTTCCCCTATAGGGAAGAAGCTATTACCGTAGGTCTCATGGTAATACCTAAGCCCGAGACCGTGATAACTTTTCGTTTTGGGGCCACCAGAAGCAAAAAACACCATTGGTTCGAATTTATATATATCTATCTATCTATCTATCTATCTATACATACTAGCGTTACCCGGCGCGCGTTGCTGCGCCCATGATAATTAAATACATCAAATAAAAAAAATTATACATGATTAGAAAAGCATTTGAACATGTAAAACATAACAAATCACGTTTTTAAGCACAAAAAGGTAAACATAATTTATTTGGTTTGTTGACATTTAACCATAATAACAAACTCAATATTTAACTACAGCTGTTAGTTTGACAAGGAATTATAGAAAATTAAGTGTGCTGCAGACTGTGTGAAAAAGGATCATCAAGTCAGCTGTTCATTGTAAACACACAATTTGTATCTGTGTGTGATGCAGTCTGCAGGAAAAATGAGGAACTACATCAAGTCACAGTCTTATATAGAACAGTGTATTGGAGTTTTAAGTATAATCATATGTTTTTTTGTAAACAAACCAAAAGCTCATTTGAATAACATGGTATCTTTAGGAGCCCGTGGGGCAGATCCCTGTGGATTGATTTACACCAAACTTGACAAAAACCATCCTGGGAACATGGTAAACAATCCCTGCAAATTTCATAAAAATCCGTTGGGCGGTTTGGGCGTCTATAGGGACCATACCCATACACACACACATACTTCCTCTTTTATAGATATAGATAGATAGATAGATAGATAGATAGATAGATAGATAAATATGTGTCTGTAAGCACGATAGCAGCCGTAAATATGGTCAGATCCTAATGAAATTTGGTACAGACATGTAAAATGGTAATCAATTGGACGAGTTCGTAAACCAGCCCGATCGGACCATCGGAAGGGGGGGTGAAGGGGGATAAACCCCCCCAAAAAAGGGGGTTTTGAGTTTTTTATATAGAAAAATAAAATTTACGAAATTAATCAAATTTTTGTTGGCACCATTGAATTCAGCTCAAAAAAACAAACAATTTAGTGTTGTGAATCATTGCTCTATGTCCATTGGTTACCGAGATATTGAAAGTGGTAAACACAGTACGTTGTCCCAATGTTAACCTTATGGGGAATAAGTAAAATTCTATATCTCTCTTATTTCTCAATATATCTGGATAAAACTTGGTTTGTGGGTTCATCTAGATGAGATCTAATGTATTTTAGTCTAAAATCCCCGAAATTTCCATTTTTGTGGCAGCAAACCTGCATAATCATTCCCCATGTTAACTTATCCTTATGGGAAATAAAAAAAAAATTCTATATCTTCCTTATTTTTTAACATTTCTTGATAAAACTTGGTATATGGCTTCTTCTAGTCAAGATCTATTAAATAATGAATTAAAACCAACCAGTTTTAACATACCTGTTGCAGCAAACCTGCATACTCATTCCCCATGTTATTCTTATGGAGATTACAAAAACATGTCAAATTTCGCTATGTTGCATTGAATTATGGTCTTTTGCATTTGAAATTCGCTGAGTATGCAGGTCTGCTGCAACGGGTGTATTTCCTTATTAATTCGCCTACTTATCTACCCTGACTATCCGCGTAGAGATGAATTTTTGGTAACATGCTGCCTCTTTTAGTCCTGGTTACATTGGAATCAGGCCTAGTATTCTCAAATAAATTCCTCACTCGAGATGAGGTTTCAATGACTTTTAAGTTAGGTCTACTGGGGTGATAAAGAGTACCTATTAGGTCTAATAACCTGTCCCGCTGTTGTCATACTGTTAGGCCTACTTTCAGAGTTATTGTTATTACTGATACTCTAAACTAACAGAGCACTAAATATATTACTTAAAACTGGAAAGTTTGCGTCAATGTAGGAACAGACCTACGCCTGCCTGGTTTTTTGACCGAAACCGTCTCCCACTCATTCTCAGCTTCAACAATCTCGATAATATTGGCATCTTCCCTAGCAATAGAAGATTTTAACTTTTCATTTTCAACTTTTATATGCTGTATATCCTGTTTCAGTAAGGAAAATATCTGCAAAAAATTCGCCTCTTCGATCTTATCATTATCTTTTAGGCTAAGTTTATCATCTGGTATTAGGCCTACACGACACGAAGTCATAATACACTTTGGGCAATGCCATTCACTCTTTTCACTCTTTTTGGAAGATACTCTAAATTGTCTTCCAACACATTTACGCATTTGAAGTGTTTCCATAGATCGCAAGAGTCACATAGTATGCCATTTCTCACGATTTTTTTCACTTATCACTATTACCACCCTCTTATATAGCCTACGATATTCTAAGTTAATTGACAGAAATAAATACTAACTGAGGTTGACAAATACAAGTTTAATGATCTTTTTAAATCTAGCTCAATTACAAATCTTTGATAATTCGAATTCTTCTATTTTGTGAGTTACTTTCCAGAAATAAATTAATTGCCCGATTCTTTCCCTGCTAGGCAGTCGATAATTGTTTGAGACTCTGGGTCGTAGTTCTTTGCCCTCGGTTCACTTGATATGTTCTTATTCCCAGACGGTATACTTCATTTATTCAGATGCAAATTTTTAAACAAAAATTCAAGTTACGAATATATATATTATAAAAAAACGGGAGTCGGAATTATTCCCCCTTTAAACGTGCTTAAGATATACTTTGTTTTTAATTTGTTAGTCCAATAGGTCCATCGGCACCTCGCTCGTTCACAAGTCCCATCTCCTCGTGTCGATAAAGAATTTCCTGAAACGATATTAGTGGATTTGGGTTACCGTAGTTTTGGCATCCTCCCAGATCGTCCTTCGGTCCAATTGGTGGTCTGATTGGGTTTTCCGCTAAACTTTATCTTCTTTTCGTTTATTAATTTTATCGAGTAAATTTAGTTAAGTCTTCACTTCTAAACTGTTGACTCGAAAGTAAATATTGTTCCGTAGCAACCATTTATTTGCAGCTGGCTTCACTGTCACTTACACTTATTGATTAATTTCTGGGCACAGGTTTTTTGGGCATCACAGATTTATATTATATCATATAACGATCATATTAAGTATTCTTAAGCAATTTCGCGATAACTAGTATTCCGATTGCTCCCCAACATAATAATACTAAATTTGAAATTAAATTTACTTTCTAAACATATATGTATCGCGAATACCAAATATGACATCTCGCATATCGCTTACTTGCTAACAGAGGCCTAATAATTGTTTAGTAAATAATACTATCGAGAAAATATGACTAAATTTAGACTAACGGTTGATATATTCCCACTTCATTATAACGCCCGCTGTTTAGTATGATTTTGGGTTCATATATTATATCTATATCCAATTGTTCCTTCCCTATGTCCTTGCCTTCTTTTAATTGCTTTTCCCAATTTGTCAACAGCTGTTCCTGATGTCTTGAGACTACGATCTGTCACATCGATTTGTATCTTGACAACAAATAACATAACCATAGTTTTGGGGGCGTGGTCAGATGTACGGTTACAATAGCCCTCTCTAATTTCAAGGAATATGAAATATGGATTGAAATTACGAAAGTCGAAAAGCATAGTATTGTAACGTTTTCGGGGTTTTTGCATACACATATTGAATATATTAAAGACAAGTATTATTCATATAACAAATTATAACATAAACAAACTTAACATCAACATGAAAGGACAAGTTAAAATACATGAGGCATTGCATGAATCAAATTATATCTCGGACCTTATGGTCTGGCAGTGGATTATTGAAGAAACATATAAATTGATAACTAATTGAAATTAAGGTTTGTAACATGTTTTGACATTAATTAACAGTATTAAACATTTAATTGGATTAAACACGAAGATATTATTCATAGTTCGTGATGCTGCGAACACAAATTAAGTCCCCACCTTTAGTCACATTGAGTTTACCAGTTCGGTCTTATCACTCATATTAGAATGTTCACATCACCGATATTAGCACTATATGGTGACTCGCATTCGCGTTATAGTTCATACGTGGTTTTATACCTTTTAAGAGCACTTATGTGGTACGGTCCCCGCTTACTTGTCCCGTCTGTGTTGGATACGGAGTACACTGTCTTCCCTAATTTCTCGCAAACCTTTTCTTCCTCACTTAAAATCGTGATTTCAGCTAACTTGTTATTTACTATCTCCCTGTTATCGGTTAATTTGTTATTTACCATTTCTTGGGCTATCGGCCGTGAATATACTGAACTTTCGTCTCCTTGTGATATTACCTGACATTTTATTCCTTTTTTATTTACGTTTATATGGTTGTTTATTGTTTCCTGAGTACTTTCTCCGGTTTTTTCCTGGTTAGTATTTAATGGAATTACCTCGTTGTTGATCGTTAAAGTATTATCCTTAAAGTTTAATACAACTCCTAATGATTCTAACGTTTCTTGTCCTATGATGACCTCACGAACTAATGATGGGATAATTAAGTACTGTGCGTCGAAGCTATGGTTGTTAATTTCAGTATGTATTAATATTATTTTTCTTATTCTCTTGGACTTTTGTCCAGTAGCAGTGGTAATAATGAGGTTAGTTACTGGAAAGGTTTCATGTTTGCCTATGACCTGTTGGTTTTGCTCATACCATTGTTCTTGCAAGCAATTAATGTTACAGCCGGTATCAATAAGAGCTTTAATTTTGGTTTGGTTTAATTTGATGTCTATTTCGGGACAATCGATACTTTTAATTACGGGTGGTTCAACTCCGTCCTCCTCGAGTAGCCATTTGTTATCGCAATATAAATTGGATACGACATTATTTAGGTTAAGGTTTGATTTGATTGGGGATTCATTTGGATTATGGGTATTGACATGTCCGATATGTTTAACTCGCGTCAAAGTTTCATAATTTTGATCTGTTTTAGTCTTGAATGCGTGCAATACCCGAGAAACTTCGACGCTATTTAGTTTTCCGAACCTGCGGCAGTCGCTTTGTTTTGGTTAAGGTTATTCTCAGTTACGAAGGTCGATCTCGGTTCATAACCGCTTCGGTTGTGGAAATTGGGCCTGTCGTTGGTTCTAAAGTTACTTCTTTGATTAAAGGGTCGCTCGTTAGAGTAGGTTCGCTGTGTGTCGTTGGCTACGTGTCGATCGCGATTGGGATTCGGGTACCTTGGTTCATGGTTAATATTCCGGAAATTCCTATCATTCTCGTGTCTGTAGTTAGACTGTCCCGATTGTCGGTTTTCATACGGGCGACTTTTGATCCGATGGTTCTGTTCCTCTAAATCTTCTCTACCTAATAGCTGTTCGAATTGCCTTATCGTGGTAATGTTTTGGACTCGACGTGCATCCCTAACTCGCTCCTCGAATTGTTCGCTCAGCAACATCACGATCTCTGCTTCTTCGAGTGTAGGTGTCATATTCCGCAATATGATCGCTCTTTCAATGAAATATTCCGATCTACTAAGTTTTCCTCCAGTTCGGTATCGTTCTATTTCGATTCTTCTCTTTATACCGCGTTGAATATCTAGATTCCAGTATTTTTCGAGAAACACGATTTCAAATTCACTCAAATCTTTAACGTCCTGTTTTACTATTCGCCACCATTTAATCGCACTTTCTTCTAGACACGATTCTAGCACGTCCTCCAAGTTAGGTATGTGTGAACTTAGCCCTCTCCGCGTATTTGATTTCTCCCAGTACCGTTTTAGTTGAGCCAAGAAGTGTAGTGGATCCTTTTCTCTCCCAGTGAATTTAGGTTTTTTTCTCGTTGAGGTCAGGATTTACATAGTTGATGATGATTTCGCCTAGGTTACCCGACGTTGAATTTCCCACACGGTTTTCGAGATTTCCCATTTTGTTCTGTATTCCTATTATATCTTCCTGAACCTTATTTACCATGTCATTATTTTGGACTATCGACTGGTTCATCTCCCTAAATTGGTTTTGAGTTTGGGTTTCAATTTTGTCAATTCGTTCCTGATTAGTTTGGGTGATTCGTTTAATTTGAATCGTTTCGGAATTTAGATATTGTTTAATTTCTTTATACCGGTCTTCAGTCTTATTTATAGTGTCTTGGTTTAAGTTTGTCATGTTTTCCATGAATTTAGCACCGTGCTCGTTTAGTTTTAGGTCGAAAGATTCATTTAATTTGAGATTATTTTCCCTAATTTTTTTTTCAATGTCTTCTTCGATGCCTATCCGTAAGTTCGTAATCTCGGTCCGGATCTCGTTTAGTTCCCTACGGTGTTCTTCCTTACAAGATTCGATTTTACTTTGTATTTGTTGGGTTATTTGTTGGGTTTCGTTTTGTATTTGGTTTTGCATTCGAACAATTTGGTCTTGTATTTGGGTTTGTATTAGTTTAGTTTCGTTTTGCATTTGGACCGATTGTGTTTGCAACTGACTGAGCATTACCATTATTAACTTCAGATCGGTTTGCGTCTCGCTAGGTTGTTTAGGTTCCTCCGGTTGTTGTTTATTAGGATTAATTTCAGAATCTCCCTGCGCAAGCAAAATTTCTTCGTCATGCGTGTTTCCTAGATCGTCATCCTCGTATCCGCGCTGGTCAGTCTGCGAGTGTTCGTCGTCCGATTCATTCATGCGCGCTTCTTCGTTTCCGATTTCCGGGTTGTCCCTAACATCCCTATCACTTATCTCTACCCTATCATCCGTATCAATATCTCGATTCCGCGCCGTTGCCATTTCGGTTGTCACTGGGTTCGACCTCTTACAATTTCCTAACGCGTCTCCCTTCTTCGTTCGCCTTGGGTTTTGTCTTAAGTCATAATTATTACTCATATTGGTTACTCTTTAAATAATTAATTAGATTCTCTAACTTAAAACTATGACAATTCAATAAAGACTTATCCTAAGATATGTGAGATGTCTTATTGGTTATCAATTGAACCGTGGGTCAAGAACTTTACAATCAAGTGCCCCGCGTTGGCGCCATTTTTATTACCACCCTCTTATATAGCCTACGATATTCTAAGTTAATTGACAGAAATAAATACTAACTGAGGTTGACAAATACAAGTTTAATGATCTTTTTAAATCTAGCTCAATTACAAATCTTTGATAATTCGAATTCTTCTATTTTGTGAGTTACTTTCCAGAAATAAATTAATTGCCCGATTCTTTCCCTGCTAGGCAGTCGATAATTGTTTGAGACTCTGGGTCGTAGTTCTTTGCCCTCGGTTCACTTGATATGTTCTTATTCCCAGACGGTATACTTCATTTATTCAGATGCAAATTTTTAAACAAAAATTCAAGTTACGAATATATATATTATAAAAAAACGGGAGTCGGAATTATTCCCCCTTTAAACGTGCTTAAGATATACTTTGTTTTTAATTTGTTAGTCCAATAGGTCCATCGGCACCTCGCTCGTTCACAAGTCCCATCTCCTCGTGTCGATAAAGAATTTCCTGAAACGATATTAGTGGATTTGGGTTACCGTAGTTTTGGCATCCTCCCAGATCGTCCTTCGGTCCAATTGGTGGTCTGATTGGGTTTTCCGCTAAACTTTATCTTCTTTTCGTTTATTAATTTTATCGAGTAAATTTAGTTAAGTCTTCACTTCTAAACTGTTGACTCGAAAGTAAATATTGTTCCGTAGCAACCATTTATTTGCAGCTGGCTTCACTGTCACTTACACTTATTGATTAATTTCTGGGCACAGGTTTTTTGGGCATCACAGATTTATATTATATCATATAACGATCATATTAAGTATTCTTAAGCAATTTCGCGATAACTAGTATTCCGATTGCTCCCCAACATAATAATACTAAATTTGAAATTAAATTTACTTTCTAAACATATATGTATCGCGAATACCAAATATGACATCTCGCATATCGCTTACTTGCTAACAGAGGCCTAATAATTGTTTAGTAAATAATACTATCGAGAAAATATGACTAAATTTAGACTAACGGTTGATATATTCCCACTTCATTATAACGCCCGCTGTTTAGTATGATTTTGGGTTCATATATTATATCTATATCCAATTGTTCCTTCCCTATGTCCTTGCCTTCTTTTAATTGCTTTTCCCAATTTGTCAACAGCTGTTCCTGATGTCTTGAGACTACGATCTGTCACATCGATTTGTATCTTGACAACAAATAACATAACCATAGTTTTGGGGGCGTGGTCAGATGTACGGTTACAATAGCCCTCTCTAATTTCAAGGAATATGAAATATGGATTGAAATTACGAAAGTCGAAAAGCATAGTATTGTAACGTTTTCGGGGTTTTTGCATACACATATTGAATATATTAAAGACAAGTATTATTCATATAACAAATTATAACATAAACAAACTTAACATCAACATGAAAGGACAAGTTAAAATACATGAGGCATTGCATGAATCAAATTATATCTCGGACCTTATGGTCTGGCAGTGGATTATTGAAGAAACATATAAATTGATAACTAATTGAAATTAAGGTTTGTAACATGTTTTGACATTAATTAACAGTATTAAACATTTAATTGGATTAAACACGAAGATATTATTCATAGTTCGTGATGCTGCGAACACAAATTAAGTCCCCACCTTTAGTCACATTGAGTTTACCAGTTCGGTCTTATCACTCATATTAGAATGTTCACATCACCGATATTAGCACTATATGGTGACTCGCATTCGCGTTATAGTTCATACGTGGTTTTATACCTTTTAAGAGCACTTATGTGGTACGGTCCCCGCTTACTTGTCCCGTCTGTGTTGGATACGGAGTACACTGTCTTCCCTAATTTCTCGCAAACCTTTTCTTCCTCACTTAAAATCGTGATTTCAGCTAACTTGTTATTTACTATCTCCCTGTTATCGGTTAATTTGTTATTTACCATTTCTTGGGCTATCGGCCGTGAATATACTGAACTTTCGTCTCCTTGTGATATTACCTGACATTTTATTCCTTTTTTATTTACGTTTATATGGTTGTTTATTGTTTCCTGAGTACTTTCTCCGGTTTTTTCCTGGTTAGTATTTAATGGAATTACCTCGTTGTTGATCGTTAAAGTATTATCCTTAAAGTTTAATACAACTCCTAATGATTCTAACGTTTCTTGTCCTATGATGACCTCACGAACTAATGATGGGATAATTAAGTACTGTGCGTCGAAGCTATGGTTGTTAATTTCAGTATGTATTAATATTATTTTTCTTATTCTCTTGGACTTTTGTCCAGTAGCAGTGGTAATAATGAGGTTAGTTACTGGAAAGGTTTCATGTTTGCCTATGACCTGTTGGTTTTGCTCATACCATTGTTCTTGCAAGCAATTAATGTTACAGCCGGTATCAATAAGAGCTTTAATTTTGGTTTGGTTTAATTTGATGTCTATTTCGGGACAATCGATACTTTTAATTACGGGTGGTTCAACTCCGTCCTCCTCGAGTAGCCATTTGTTATCGCAATATAAATTGGATACGACATTATTTAGGTTAAGGTTTGATTTGATTGGGGATTCATTTGGATTATGGGTATTGACATGTCCGATATGTTTAACTCGCGTCAAAGTTTCATAATTTTGATCTGTTTTAGTCTTGAATGCGTGCAATACCCGAGAAACTTCGACGCTATTTAGTTTTCCGAACCTGCGGCAGTCGCTTTGTTTTGGTTAAGGTTATTCTCAGTTACGAAGGTCGATCTCGGTTCATAACCGCTTCGGTTGTGGAAATTGGGCCTGTCGTTGGTTCTAAAGTTACTTCTTTGATTAAAGGGTCGCTCGTTAGAGTAGGTTCGCTGTGTGTCGTTGGCTACGTGTCGATCGCGATTGGGATTCGGGTACCTTGGTTCATGGTTAATATTCCGGAAATTCCTATCATTCTCGTGTCTGTAGTTAGACTGTCCCGATTGTCGGTTTTCATACGGGCGACTTTTGATCCGATGGTTCTGTTCCTCTAAATCTTCTCTACCTAATAGCTGTTCGAATTGCCTTATCGTGGTAATGTTTTGGACTCGACGTGCATCCCTAACTCGCTCCTCGAATTGTTCGCTCAGCAACATCACGATCTCTGCTTCTTCGAGTGTAGGTGTCATATTCCGCAATATGATCGCTCTTTCAATGAAATATTCCGATCTACTAAGTTTTCCTCCAGTTCGGTATCGTTCTATTTCGATTCTTCTCTTTATACCGCGTTGAATATCTAGATTCCAGTATTTTTCGAGAAACACGATTTCAAATTCACTCAAATCTTTAACGTCCTGTTTTACTATTCGCCACCATTTAATCGCACTTTCTTCTAGACACGATTCTAGCACGTCCTCCAAGTTAGGTATGTGTGAACTTAGCCCTCTCCGCGTATTTGATTTCTCCCAGTACCGTTTTAGTTGAGCCAAGAAGTGTAGTGGATCCTTTTCTCTCCCAGTGAATTTAGGTTTTTTTCTCGTTGAGGTCAGGATTTACATAGTTGATGATGATTTCGCCTAGGTTACCCGACGTTGAATTTCCCACACGGTTTTCGAGATTTCCCATTTTGTTCTGTATTCCTATTATATCTTCCTGAACCTTATTTACCATGTCATTATTTTGGACTATCGACTGGTTCATCTCCCTAAATTGGTTTTGAGTTTGGGTTTCAATTTTGTCAATTCGTTCCTGATTAGTTTGGGTGATTCGTTTAATTTGAATCGTTTCGGAATTTAGATATTGTTTAATTTCTTTATACCGGTCTTCAGTCTTATTTATAGTGTCTTGGTTTAAGTTTGTCATGTTTTCCATGAATTTAGCACCGTGCTCGTTTAGTTTTAGGTCGAAAGATTCATTTAATTTGAGATTATTTTCCCTAATTTTTTTTTCAATGTCTTCTTCGATGCCTATCCGTAAGTTCGTAATCTCGGTCCGGATCTCGTTTAGTTCCCTACGGTGTTCTTCCTTACAAGATTCGATTTTACTTTGTATTTGTTGGGTTATTTGTTGGGTTTCGTTTTGTATTTGGTTTTGCATTCGAACAATTTGGTCTTGTATTTGGGTTTGTATTAGTTTAGTTTCGTTTTGCATTTGGACCGATTGTGTTTGCAACTGACTGAGCATTACCATTATTAACTTCAGATCGGTTTGCGTCTCGCTAGGTTGTTTAGGTTCCTCCGGTTGTTGTTTATTAGGATTAATTTCAGAATCTCCCTGCGCAAGCAAAATTTCTTCGTCATGCGTGTTTCCTAGATCGTCATCCTCGTATCCGCGCTGGTCAGTCTGCGAGTGTTCGTCGTCCGATTCATTCATGCGCGCTTCTTCGTTTCCGATTTCCGGGTTGTCCCTAACATCCCTATCACTTATCTCTACCCTATCATCCGTATCAATATCTCGATTCCGCGCCGTTGCCATTTCGGTTGTCACTGGGTTCGACCTCTTACAATTTCCTAACGCGTCTCCCTTCTTCGTTCGCCTTGGGTTTTGTCTTAAGTCATAATTATTACTCATATTGGTTACTCTTTAAATAATTAATTAGATTCTCTAACTTAAAACTATGACAATTCAATAAAGACTTATCCTAAGATATGTGAGATGTCTTATTGGTTATCAATTGAACCGTGGGTCAAGAACTTTACAATCAAGTGCCCCGCGTTGGCGCCATTTTTATTACCACCCTCTTATATAGCCTACGATATTCTAAGTTAATTGACAGAAATAAATACTAACTGAGGTTGACAAATACAAGTTTAATGATCTTTTTAAATCTAGCTCAATTACAAATCTTTGATAATTCGAATTCTTCTATTTTGTGAGTTACTTTCCAGAAATAAATTAATTGCCCGATTCTTTCCCTGCTAGGCAGTCGATAATTGTTTGAGACTCTGGGTCGTAGTTCTTTGCCCTCGGTTCACTTGATATGTTCTTATTCCCAGACGGTATACTTCATTTATTCAGATGCAAATTTTTAAACAAAAATTCAAGTTACGAATATATATATTATAAAAAAACGGGAGTCGGAATTATTCCCCCTTTAAACGTGCTTAAGATATACTTTGTTTTTAATTTGTTAGTCCAATAGGTCCATCGGCACCTCGCTCGTTCACAAGTCCCATCTCCTCGTGTCGATAAAGAATTTCCTGAAACGATATTAGTGGATTTGGGTTACCGTAGTTTTGGCATCCTCCCAGATCGTCCTTCGGTCCAATTGGTGGTCTGATTGGGTTTTCCGCTAAACTTTATCTTCTTTTCGTTTATTAATTTTATCGAGTAAATTTAGTTAAGTCTTCACTTCTAAACTGTTGACTCGAAAGTAAATATTGTTCCGTAGCAACCATTTATTTGCAGCTGGCTTCACTGTCACTTACACTTATTGATTAATTTCTGGGCACAGGTTTTTTGGGCATCACAGATTTATATTATATCATATAACGATCATATTAAGTATTCTTAAGCAATTTCGCGATAACTAGTATTCCGATTGCTCCCCAACATAATAATACTAAATTTGAAATTAAATTTACTTTCTAAACATATATGTATCGCGAATACCAAATATGACATCTCGCATATCGCTTACTTGCTAACAGAGGCCTAATAATTGTTTAGTAAATAATACTATCGAGAAAATATGACTAAATTTAGACTAACGGTTGATATATTCCCACTTCATTATAACGCCCGCTGTTTAGTATGATTTTGGGTTCATATATTATATCTATATCCAATTGTTCCTTCCCTATGTCCTTGCCTTCTTTTAATTGCTTTTCCCAATTTGTCAACAGCTGTTCCTGATGTCTTGAGACTACGATCTGTCACATCGATTTGTATCTTGACAACAAATAACATAACCATAGTTTTGGGGGCGTGGTCAGATGTACGGTTACATCACATTTGATATTACTGATAGTCCTACCTTTTCTCCAGACATCTGCCAAATCCTCTTCTGTGGCGACCATACTAGCACAGTGGAAAATTATTATTAGTTGTGTGGTAGCCTTAATTTCCTCAACTAGATTGAATTACAGAAACTAGTAAACCTGTTGCTCGAAATCGAGCAATTGTTATGTATTGATTTCAAAATAAAAATAATTATGGTTCAGTATTCTAGAACTATTCTATTAATTATATGGTTGAACTTCCTATACTAAAACTTTTTACAAAAGCATTTTTTTTTTGTGGATACTCAGTCATCTTTAAGGAGATGTCCATGTTTCACGGCCCTAAGTAGTGTATGACCCGTCTTAATCTCAAACCGAACTAAAATGGTTCAACAAATCTACTTTTAATCAATGTTAAGTCTGTTTCTTTTTTCTTTTATTTATATTTATATTTATAGAATTTATACATAAGAATTCATTTCTCCTTTTAGTATTTTTCTTTGGAATATAAACATATGTAAATATTAAGATCTTCACACATGTGATTCAAAATAAATGTTTTTAAAACTGAATTCTGACCTTAAGTATGTATTAGGATAATAGTTTATTTATTTACATCTTCCATCAACTGAAATACCCCCAGCTCTACATGCAATGGTTTCAATTCCATTAACAGCATATGGCTTTGCTGAAAAACATTGTTTGCTCCAATCAGCTGCTTTATTTGAAATTTCTATTCCCATGTTAAATCTTATGGACTAATACAAAACTTTAAGGGCACCTAGGGCTCTTCCCTTTGGTCAAACCTTTTTAAATTTTATTTCCTGCAAAACTTCACGCCAAGCTCTTTCCAATGACACCAAAAACATGAAAATTGGTTTGGTAGTTTAGGAGGAGTCTTTGTAACAAAAAAACTGCTCGCGTATTAAATAAGTAATATAATAATAATATATCGATAAGTTTTCCTGCACTTAGAGATTATGTATGCTTATTTAGTGCTTCTCATGCCTGTTAAGGCATAGTCCGTCCACTTCCAAATTTCAGTTGCAAATTACTCTTAGTAAAAACGGATGATATCTAAAAATATATGGCTTAAATGATTCTTGACTACTCACATTTATAGCAAATAAAAACATTTAAACTGGGTACAACATTTTTCATTAATATATAACACTGAAATGCAGAATATTAACTCGTCATTGTGTACAGCCAGCCTTCCGGGCTGCCAACCCTCTACCCACATGAGCCGTCCAAAAAAAAAGAATAGGGGCGTTCGCCCCGCCCTCTCCCTCTCCTCGCTGCCCCCTCCTCTCTTCTAACAACTGTCACAGCGAGCAAATATCAATTCGGTCAAATGACACAAATTCTAAATTATTATTATTTCATTTTAAAAGGTCGGACAACTGTCACATCGACCAGCTATCAATTCGACCACATGGATTCAGGCTTTTATTAATTCATTTTAATTTCATTTTTAAAAGTGGGCAAGTGTCAAGGAGGGCTACTATCAATTCGGTCAACTTTCAATTATTTAATACATAATATTTTTATAAAGTCGGACAACTGTCACAGCGAACAAGTATCAATTCTAACAAGTGGTTTCTGTATTTTATTTCATTATTTATATTAATATTTAAAAAGTTGGGGAAATGTCACAACGACCAATTATCAATTCGATCAAGTGGATTCAGGCTTTTATTTATTTATTTTATTTTATTTTTAAAAAGTGGGCAAGTGTCGCGGCGAACAATTATCAATTCGGTCAAATGACAGGCAACCATGTTTTCAATGTGACTTGTATAAAAATTTTTGATGAGATAATTAGTACATGCTGTGGCCAACTTAGGTGAATCCTACTTTAACTTAGTTAATTTTTATTTTTATTATTTTCCATCAATAGCTTTAAGCACAATATGAATCACGCAGTACAGTATTTCGCGAAACAACTTACACTAGAACAACTTTCTGCAAACGTACTTTAGGTATTTCCCCACACTCAAACTAATTCCAACTCGTTATGGTTGTGTACACGTCGCGTCGTGACAGAAAATCAGGGGAAACGGAATAGGAAGTTAGCAGATCGTTATCGTGGTTTTGATTGGCTGATTCAGTGAAGAAGAAGAAAACCATGTTTTTACAACGACATCTAACTAAAGTGCTTCGAACTAACCCGCTCCAATAAGCTTACCACTTGGCTCCATTTAAGTGTCAGACCGGTGATAACATGACATGACCATGGGACAATAAATATGGATAAATTGAAGTTACAACGAACAAAATACTGTAAAACACAAAGAGCATTTACATACACAAATATAAAGCTATACAATAAGCTACCATTAAAATATAAAAAGAATTACGTAATGACAAATTAAAAAATACATGAATACATTATTAACAAATCATTGTATTTATGATACGAATGAATTTTTTAAGCGAAAATTTTAATAATGCTATAATATATATATATAATGAATATTTTGTAAAACATTGTAGTGCACCAAATGGTGCCATATACAATAAAGAATTTAAAAAAAGAATTACTATTTACTATAGTACATACAGAATTTTAAAATTGGCGATTTTATATTTGGCAAGGTACACCCTTTTGATAAAAGGGGGATTTTTAAAATGAACATAGGGGTAAAGAGGGATTTTTTGTGATAGCTCGTGGGATATTGTATTCCGCCGAGTGGAAACACTGGGAACGGCAGCTATAGGTGGAAGGATTATAAACTAAATATTTTTACTTTAAGCTATACTGATACTGCTATAGTGCAGCCCAGTGAGATGTCGTGTCGTGTCATGGTTCAGCCTGCAGCCGCAGCCCATAATAGGACGTGAGTGTTACAACGAAACATTCAGTAACTGATATAAAAAAAACATGGACAAACATTAAAAACTATTACTTTTGGCTCGCGTTATTTACATAAGTTTTAATGGAATAGGTTTTTTAAGAAATGTTATGTTAGTTAAGGTTTGTTTGGTTAGGTTAGGTTATGATATGTTACATTACATTAGATTGCTTGGATTGGTTAATTAATTTAGTTAAGGATAAGGTTCATCGATACGTGGATACGAAGTTGGATAGGCACATGATTCTCAGAACATAATCCTTTTTTCTTACAGCCAGTTAATACTAGGGGAAGCAGGGCTTAATTTCTAGAGGAAAAAGTACCGGAGCCTTGGCACAAGGGGGGGGCCAGGAGGGGGTACGGAATAACCCCCAGCAGGACCCCCGGGGTGTCTGGGGGCCCTCCCCCAGAAAATTTGTATCTATTACTATTGAATTTGGGCCTTTTCAACTTATATATAAGAACAACGTAGAAAAGAGTAATACCGAACACATCCAGTACACAATCCTACTAGCCTGGATTGGATGACATGGCCAGAAAAAAGGTCCGGAGACGCACCGGTGACCCATGAAGTACCGGGGCTGCGCTCCAGTGTGCTCTGGCTGAAATTAACCCCTGAGGGGAAGTACATTAATGTATTAGAATTACGAGTAACACCTTCCACTCTCTTCCACTGCAACTGTCAGGATGCTAGGGCAAGATGGTCCTTCTTAAAATGCGGTGGTGTCGAGGGGGTAACTCCGAAATAGTGAACTCACAATTGCTCTGAATCTGACTTATTGAAAATGATATTGACAAAATCCAATCCAAAGCTAAAACAATTAATCTAATTCACATACACCGGATCCAAGTTTAACTTTAATTTATAAATTGAAATAAATCAAAGTTGTCATTATGCAATTAATTTAAAGAAAGTTATAATTTATGGACGAGAGAGGCTCTACTAATTCCGCGGGAGGCTGGGCCACCGAGCCGTCGCAGGCTCAGCACAATAATTTCAAAACACGCTAAGTTAATTAATTACATCACGGCTAATTAATTACTGACTGGTGCTCCGCGAACGAGGGCTCGGGGAGGCTTGGCAGTTCATTATTCCCTCCTCTGCTGGAGCCACTAGTCTTCCCTCCCAGAAGGTGGTGCCTCTAGCGGACATACCGTGGACCACCCCCGCCGCATACGGTTGTCCATGCGACATCAGTCATGAATTGTTGCGATTCGCGGGCTTTTGAGAGCCGTGCTGTACTGAGCTTTGCTGCTCACACTGAAATAATAGGAAATGGCCCTTGCTAAAGTATCAGGTTGCGAAACGTGCGGGTTCGACAGCCTCAACGATGTCGTGTGGTTTCTCACTGGACTCTGATCCAAATAATTTTTAATAAATATTGGGGAGATTGGATACCAGACGTATAATTTGGTTAAAAAAAGGTTAAGATACCTTAAATTATTCATCATCACACAGTTTGGTGATAATGAGGAAGTTATAGTGATGTCCGTCACAAATGATTAAGCATTGCCTGTGCAATATGAAAATATCAGTGCCTGTGCATGAAATTGTACCCTATACTGTAATAGTGTGCCTGTGTTTCAATTAGCGCACTGCTGCTGTCACAGCACAATGTGAAATTACTCTGTACACCATGCCGTAGACCTGCAGGACCCATCTAATTTTAAAGAGTTGTTTTAATAGCTGAGGAGAAACAATTCTATAAAATATTACTATTTAAATTATGATTCATACAAAAAATGTAAGAGTAATCATTTAAATAACTTAATCGAATTTAACTAATTAACTAACACTTTAAAATCATCGGCTGAACTTAAGGTGTGATTACTCTGGTACTTTTTTTAGAATTTTGGAAGTAAATAGTAATATTTCATAGGATTTTTCTCTTCTTTAATTTGATGTATAACGTTTTGATTTTCGATCGAAAATTATATTCGGAACGCATTCCAGCACTCAAGGGTTTTGTCGTAACTTTCACGGGACCTTATCCTGACGTTATTTTTCAATGTACGACAATAAGCCACATATCAAAATGAAAACAAATAAATTCCTCTCTGTGTGCAATTTTTATTTTTCCGAAATCTTATGTGGGCGGGGCAAAGGCAAGGTGGAAAAGAGGCCGCCACCCTCTTAAAAAATAAAAAAATAAAAGCATGAAAAATAAAAGAGTAATGGCGTCCAATTTTAAATAGTGGGTTTTAATTAGTTGATATTTTGAGCTAAAATGTAAAACAAAAAAAATGTGAAATGTAAAATGTAAAAAGAATGTGAAAAGAAAATGAAAAATGTACTTTATGAACCTAGTGTTGAATTTATTTTTCTTCAAGATGCAATACAATTATTTTCTTCTAAATTAAAATATATTGCCGAGATTTGTACCTGTGTGAATGTTTACACGTGCTGATCGCCAACCTGGCTGAAGAATATTTACTTCATTCATCACTGTTTAGACAGTTATAGAATGAGCAACGACATTTTATCAGCCTCTGGAGTTATATCTTGGACATTAAAAGTGGAAAATAGCACTTTGTATGCTAACTAAGACCATAATTTTAGGAAAATGGTTATTTACTACGTCACACTACTTCTTCTTTTCATCATCATCGCGGAATAATGTTAGTACGTATCTCTAATGCAAGGGCAACACCAGATTGCCTGTAGCCCCCCTCAGAGAATCAATTCTAACAGACCCCCAAGAAATAGCCGAACACTTGAACCACTTCTTTGCTAATGCTGCTGAAGAAGTTCTATTAAACTCCAAACGAGAATCCTTAAAACTACATTCAACCTATCCCGAAAGTGAGTTTTAGTGGTTTGAAGAAAACTATCAAATAAAACAGAGGTAGACAAAATAATATCATCTCTAAAATTAAAACCGTCTTCTGAAATGGATGAAATATCATCAGTGGTTCTGAAACGTTGCAAATATGATGTACTATTCTCAATTTGATGTAATGAACTTTTATTTCAACTGGATATCTCTCCCACCCCACTTAAACACTCCATAATCTAAGCCTATCCATAACATAAGAAAGAACCCACCTTCCTGACCAGCAACTACAGACCTATTTCACTCACCTCTACACTTTCAAAGGTTTTTGAATAAGTAGTACTCTCAAGGCTGCTTACACACCTTGAAAACAATAATCTTCGAACAAGCCGTCAGCGTGGTTTCAGAAAAGGCAAGTCAGCCATCACTGCTTTAATAGACCTAGTGGAAACTGTGATTGATGCAACTGAAGAAGGGACCACAACAGCAGGCATCCTCTTAGACTTAGGTAAAGCTTTTGACAGCCTGAGTCATACCTACATATCTTCTGGGCAAACTACAAGCTCTAGGAATAAGATGAGCAGCACATCTGTGGTTTCAGAGCTACCTCAGCGGAAGGACACAGATTACTGAGATAACTCATGTAATAAAAAAGACATCTAAAAAAATCAGATCTACACAAGCACAGCCAGCAAGAGGAGTCATACAGGGATCTGTCCTGGGTGCTGTTCTATTCATCTTGTACACATTACCTTCGTTTTACAGAACAACTATGAGGCATTCCTCTCCCCTGATGACACGGCCCTTGTTGTTTCCCACAAGAATGTTGAGGAGTTAGAAGTCAATACCTATATATATTGCAGCTAGCATGGCCAAACAACATAGCCAAGAAAATGACCTGGTACTGAATGAAGAGAAGATGCAGCAGCTCTTTTTTGGCCCACAGAGAAGAAATGCTCTCACATTATCTGACATTTCAGCATCTCAAAGAGGCTAAATACCAAGGAATCACTATTGACTGTAACGTCATTGTATACCTCATGTAGACCAGCTGTGCAATAAACTTAGGACTGCCCTATGTCATCAGACGACTCAACACCATTATTTACTCCAACATTTATGGAACTACGAATGATCTGTGACAGGGTACAAAAAAAGATTACGGAAATGGCTCACTGACATTGGGAGACAGGGTTCTGAACAGATCTTGTTTTCAATTTACAGACAATGATTTTTCCAGCTGTCGGTATGAGTGACTGTGTGTTTGTTGTTGAGTGTTAAGTGTGAGAGAATGGTATAGTATGTGTGTAGTTATGTTTTTTGGATGGGGGGTAGGGGGGGTCAGTCCGTCCGTCATTGCCATTGTTTTCCTCCCAGCGCAATAAGTTTGTCTTTGATTTTTTTTGTTTTTTTCGTTTTAATGATTAAATATTAAATAATCAGCTCCTTCCTTAACGACTCATTACCACGCACGGGTCTTCCCTTGTGGAAATTAATTTCGCAATACATGTATATTTTAAAGTTTATTTATTTTGTAAAAAAATTTTATTTATTTTGTATACTCAAGCTTCTTGATTTGTAAAGTTTTTTGTGCAAAATAAATAATTTTGAATTTGAATTTGAATTTGAACACATTAGCAAAACAGAAACTTCAAGAACAACTTATTTTGCACTATCTGAGTCGCAAATGTGCTATGGTCTGATTGTTTGGGGTTTCTCATCTCAGGAAAACCTACATAGGATACTGCTTCTTAAAAAAAATCAAAAATCAATTAGAACTTCGTAATTCTTGACG